>OZ023232.1:8511304-9711304 GCA_964006365.1 Trididemnum miniatum | reverse complement strand
TCATGAAGATTTTTTTATATTTTAGATGAAAAATGCGTTGGGGCGTAAAAATAAAGAGCGTGCATGCTTAACGCGTTTTTGAGGTTAGTCATGCACTGATGAAAAGTGTGTACAATTACGAAAACATTTTGTAATAGTAACACCATTGACGGCATTTACATGAGGAGTGAAGACGCAAGTAGCCTGCTTAGCTATGTATTCTAGACACAATATAAAGCATTGTGTAAACCTCGGCCGGGGCAGGCGCAATTTCCCGGCCAAAATTGTTGCCCCGGTCGTTCCCTAGGTCCCAGCTAGTAGCCCACGTGGAGTTGATGTAGGACCTACCTCTTTCAGCATCTTAGCTGGAAAGTCACCATCTATATTTTCGGCTCTGGTAGGGATCACGATGGTATATGATGATTTTTCATTTTTATCCTCCTGTCACGAGAAAGCGACGGAGACACTTTGCCTAGGACGAATCCAGACTCGCTTAGCTCTTGTTTTGCAAGTTTTCCGCTTGAATTTTGTTTCTGACTTCTTCAATTTGCTGCTTGTTGGATTCTACCTAGCAGATATAATTGTCGTGAAGCATTTTATCCAAGGACGCAACAGCGAGGCTTGAGTGGGAGTTGAACCATCAACCTTGCGATCATGGCCGTCGTAAAAACGACGCTCCGAACCTCTCGGCCACGCTGCCGACAAACACTGACGGTTCACATGGAAACCACCAGATCGCATTGCGTTTAGATGTGAACAGCTCGCGTAACTGCGTAAACAGCCAATTCAGCTTTCCGCAACTGATTTTCCGCTTTCAGCCGCTCCGCTTCCGTGACTGATTTTCCGTTTCTGCCGTTTCCGCGTCAAGTGTGAATAACATGACTTCAAACGACTCGCTTTTCTTCAGGCAGCACGCAGAGAGTGATGAAACTTCAACGATTTGTGTTTAGAAGTTTCCACGACATGATTCACCGAGTATTTCGAAACGTTTTCTTCAAAGAGTATACGCGTAATACAACAGCCAAATATTTTTCGGACATCTTGTCCGAAATCAGATAAAAATTTTCGGTCATTTCATAAAAAAATCGGTCAATGACCGAAAAATGTCCGCAACAAAAAAAGGCTGGCTTAACTGCGAGCATCAGTCAATTTCATAACCTCTGTTTCACCTGCAAGCAACAATTTCTTTTTTAAATTGACGCTTTTCTTTCTTTTTAAGATCACCGTGGCAGTGTTTGCAGGTTGTACTCTACCAGGGCATGCTATGGAATGGAAAATGGTATGGAATGGAAGTAGAATTTTGGTATGGAATATGGAAAAATCTCAAGAATGGAATGGAATGGAAGATCATCTTCCATACTAACTACATACACAGTATATATCAAAACTTATAACAAATTACGAAGGACTACCAAACTAGAATGAGAATAATTAGTCACTTTTCGGTTCTGCAGTGTAGGTTTTTAGCATATAGTGACTGGCTGTCTTGTTCTTTTAAGCGTTAAGCATCCAGAGATGATAATTTATCGAGATAAATTATCGGCGATAGTTATCGGCAATTTTGTCGATCAGCGATTTTGACGATAGTTATCGGCGATTTTAGCCGATATCGCTTTTGTAAGATATTTTGTTATCGCCGATAAATTATCGCGATGAACAATTTTTTATGCCTGCAGTGTTCAAAACTTTAAAGTTAGTGAGTTGGCGCTATGGAATGAACACACGGTGTCTATCAAGTCTTGTCACAATAACAAAAGATCCCTTTTTTTTGTTGCCGCAGCGGAGTCCGTGAACTGCTCTCTTTTAAAAAATCTACAAAAACACTTTTGCTATTTGACTTACAAAAAAAACTTCGTTAAACCACAATAAAAATTTACCGCAACATTTATCGGAAAAATTTATCGATTACCAACATCGCTTCAACAAACTGAGATTAATCAATTATTGGTATTGCCCAGGGCTTTTTTGAAGTTATCGATTATCGTTATTGCTTTAGTACAAAAAGATTTATCGTGCCCATTACTGTAAGCATCAGCACATTGTTTACGTCTATGCAGGACCGTATTTAAGGGAAGGGGATTGTGCCATGCCCCCCCCTCCTTTTTGACTCTGCCTTTTAGTAAAAAAAAAAAAACTGATGGTGTCAAGTATCTGAAATATGCCAGACTCTTTCGATTATTTCTGCAGCACATGGCCAGGGGCAGATCCAGGGAGTAGGATGAGGGCCGGGGGTATACATCCTCCCACTAGCCATTTTCAAGAGTGTTTTGGATGTATACAATTTTACCATAATTTCAAACCTCTTCGATAGCAATAAGCCTTACGCCTTAAATGTCATATGCCACCTATTTTCGGCAAATTTAAATTGCAAGTTTTGCAGATATTTTTCTTTCAATTACCATTTCTAATGATTTTATATGACCAAAAAACGTCATTTTACTAACAAATGGTCGCAAAATCTCTTTTTCGGCATTTTCGTGAAAGCGAGGTTGTGACGTCACTGGTGAACAACTGCTGAGAGCCGCCGCTGTGACAGTGTGACAACCATGCGTTTGCCGGTATTGTGGCGATCAACTCTTAAAAGAAGGCAGTAAATGCATTTCAATTTTGAATTTTATGTGTTATCTATCGTATGTGAGCAGGGGCCTGTTCATATAGAAGAGAGGGGCCAGTTTAGTGCCCCCTAAAGCGGTTAATTGAAAAAGTTAATGTAAGTCTCAGAATTATTGGCTGCACTGAAATATGGTACAGTTGTTGCTAGTTGTGAATAATAAAGCGTTGACTGAGTCACTGAGCAAAACTGGCGATGCAATTTAAAAAAGATAAGGATGGAAAGCTGTGAAATGTAGACCAGCAGCCAGTGAGCTAGCTTTGTTTGCAGAATATGTTTCATATTTCATACGCTCCTCAGTGTTGCTTATAATTGTGAAAATAGCAATATAGAAGAAATTGACATTCCGACTGATGTTTTGCTTTATCAATTCAAACCACAGGCTCTACCTATGCCAGCATGTTTATCCAATGGCAGCACCGACTCAAGCAGTTGCGCAGAGTCCAATGTGGATGAAACTGATGGTTCAACTACAGATGTAGACATCTGGTAAGTAGTGGTTTTGCCGTTTGTTTGTCATTTCAACACTGTGAAGTTTTCGATTATCGTAACAGAGAAAAATGTGTGTCACAGGTGTCAATGAGGAAGTTGCAAGGCGATGCAGTCAACGATAAGAGGTTGGAGAAACGTGTAAACTGCATCACGAACTCTCCTGGTTTTTAAGCCAGCTGCCTACACGTGGATGTGTTTGGAAACATCATACTATGAGCTTCGAGATGTGCACGGTCCGCCAGAAAAAAATCAGCTGATACCCAAATAAAATCTGAAAAGTTCCAACTGATAGCCAAAAATAAAAATACATTATAACTTATAGTTTATCACGATTTTGGAAGATACACTACGCACAGTCGCACACGTTAGTTCTAACTTTTTGTCACAGAACATACAGATGCATCGCGTACAGAAGATTCACTCGCTGGATCTGGAAAATACTGGGACGAAGAAACAGACTAGTGCTACTAGCATGTGTGGTGACAAACATTGGAAAAAACTTCAGTTCTGAAAAACGATGTGGGTTTAAACACGCGATTTGAATAATAAAACAGTTAACTATTCTTTTCAACGTTTAGAGCTATCTGTTTGCAATATTAAGTTCACAGCTTTATGCAGAAATAAAGCTGCGGTAATTTATTCACTTCAAATGATACACAAACATTATGCAAAAAGAAAAGGCTCGTTTTACACCCTACCCTTAACTGCTAGTTCTCCCGTCTGGTCTAGTCTATTTAACAGCGACAAAACTCGCGGTTGTTCACCAATGACGTCACGGCACCGTGAGAATATTTTTAGCACTTTGAAAATCGCATACTTTGAAGGGTAATGACTCTGTTATTTTTCCACCATACGGCAAAAATCTTGGAGATTTTCTTAATCTGAGTATAAACTCTAGAAAAAAAACAAAATTAGCAAAATGACAAATTTGGTGGCATATGACCTTTAAGCATGCATAATCGAAAATGTGGAAACAAAATACATCATATTTGGCTAAGCACTCAGAATCAGGGTCAAACATTTCAAACAAAATTTGCCTGAAAATTATTCAAAAAGCACTAAAATAGCCACAACAGCAAGCAATTTTTCAAAATTTTTTCAGGGAAGCATGCCCCCGGACCCATTAAGAGCTTATCGTGTTTCCCAATCAGCTTCAAATTTGTTCTGCCGAAAAAAATGCTAAAAAAATGTGGAAATCATGCCCTGCCCCCCTTTTTTAATTTTTCACTACGCCACTGCGTTTATGTTTACATGCATGTGATTGTTTATTGTGTTTGTTAGCAGTGTTGGATTGTTTAACGAATGAGCATGACTAGTTTTAGGTAGGAAAGCTTATCCTGCAGATAACGCGCATGTCGCATAATTTAATGATATAAAATCACTCAGTATAATATCGAATATTGATTACAATTTTGTTTATATTTTGCTTTTTCAAATTGCCATCGATATCGATTACAATATTCTTTATATCTTTATTTTTTGGTAAATTATTATGTTATTATTTATTCTTTAACTCAGGCACAAGAATGCGGCCCATATTCAAACAATGCAAAAAAAATAATAATAAAAAAAAATCTAGACATATATATATATCAGGGGTGACGAACCTATTTGCGGTCGCGGGCCACTTTGTTACTTACCAATAAGCAAGCGGGCCGCATAACTTTTTAGTCATAAACAGTGGCGTAGCGAGAAATTTTCAAAGGGGGAAGCCACAATTTCCATATTTCTTTAAAGCGTTTTTTTTTTCGGCAGAACAAATTTGAAAATGATTGAGAAACAAGAAAAGCTCTTGGAGGGTCCGGTGGCATGCTCTCTCGGAAAATTTTTGAAAATTTACATGCTGTAATGGCTATTTGTAGTGCTTTTTGAGTAATTCTCAGGCAAATTTTGTTTAAATTTTTTGACCCTGATTCTGAGTGCTTTGCCAAATATGATGCATTTGGCGCGCACATTTTCGATTATGCGTGCTTAAGGTGTAAGGCTTATCGCTCTCGAAGAGGTTCGAAGTTATGGAAAAATTGTATACATCAAAAACTATTTTGAAAATGGCTGGTGGGAGGATGCATACCTCTCATTCTAACCCTTGGATTAGCCACTGGCCATAAGCTACAGAAACCATCAAAAGAGTTTGGCATGTTTCAGTCACTTGGCACCATTAGTTTTGTTCTTTTTTTACTAAAAGGCAGAGTCAAAAAGGGGGAAGGATGGCACAATGGCCCCTCTCTGAATACGCTCCTGGTCATAAACATATCGGATATCGGTCCAATCTTTTTGAAATACTCTTTTTTCATCTACAATATTTCGTTTTTTCGCTGAAGACATCGCTGAAGACAAGCGGCTAATTAAATATAGATTAAAAAAAGAATAACTAATACCTTAAGAAAGCAGTAAAATTTGCATATGATAAGTGGTACTGCCACCTCACCAATTCTTTTCCGCAAACTCACATAATTCGTACTACTGTAAGGCAAGCTAAGCTCTCACTCGAATAGTTACCCGTAAACTGGTGCACTATGCTGATTGCTGAAGCTGCAACGGACTCGAGTTATGTTATTATTATTTCATAACAATGGATGAACTGCTGAATCCTGAAACAGATGACTTGTTTTGAGCGTTTATATAATTACTGTGTGATACGCGCTTGATTAAATCAGGGGCTCAGCTTTTGATATCGCATCGCAAAGATTAGACGGGAAAAAAATGTTTAAAAGTGCTGGTCTCGCCAAAATGTTCGCGGGCCGCAGGAAATTCTTTCGCGGGCCGCATGTTCGTCACCTCTGATGTAGACAAACACCTAAGTACTTAATATCAGAAACAAATTTAATAGCACAACCATCCAAGTTAATATTAGGATGAAAGTTTAGTTTAAGCGTAGGGGAAGGAAAAAGCATACCCACAGTCTCATTCGCATTAAATTTAATTGCATGAGTTAAAGCATATTTCTCACATTTTTGCAGCATTTTGCGAAGTCCCTTAACACTCGGAGAAAAGCAACAAAGGTCATCAGCAAACATTAGGTGATTTATTTTATGGTTACCTACATACCAACCAGCTGTGATCTTATTCAATGCAGAAGACAGTCCATCAATATACACTGCGTACAAATAAGGACTTGAAATCCCACGTCGTCTTACACCATTACTCACTGAAAATTAAGTTGAAAAACAATTACCCCATTTCACGACCATTCGTTGACGTACGTACCAAAAATTAAGCAAACGAACAAAATAGAGAGGAATATTGCGTTCAATTAATTTGTCAAATAAGCTATTGTGACTAACTCGATCAAAAGCTTTCGACGAGTCAACAAAGACAGAAAAAAACGGACTTCCTCGTTCATTGTAATAAGCAACAATATGTTTTAAAACAAAAACACACAAACCAGTGCCATACTTTGCCATAAAACCAAATTGGTTGTCACATGTAGAAAGTAAAGCAACAGTAGAATCCAAAATGATAGGCCTATTTAGTGTTTGTGTGGGATTCGTGCTTTCACTTTATATTGCGTTTATTTGAAATTACCTCTGGATAACTTTCAAATAGGGCCGCTATGTTGTTATCGCACGATCTTTTGTTTTGTCGGCAAGTCGGAGATTCGATCTTTCACTCGCTGTCTTCGCTAGACTTACCGTAGAGCGAGACAGCGCTGTTTCTGGCTATTAGCCTTCATCAGCCGCCCTCAGGTAAGAAACATTCATCTTCCAGGACGAATGATCTTGCCAGGATCACTCATCCCTTTGGATAAATATTTCCTAAAGAATTTAACTTTTGTGATACGCATATCCACTCGTGTGGCTACGTCACCATTCCAGTCAAACTCTTTACGTGGCCAGGGTGAAGAGTAAACAACTAAAAAGCAATGTCCTTCCTGGCCTACCGGACGGGAAGTCATGTCGACTTCCTCTTGTTGGGTCAGAGGCTATAACAGCACTCCATCACCAACAGTGCAAAGCATTCCAGTGAATCGTACCGTAGAGCGAGATCATGACCCAACAAGAGGAAGTCGTCATGACTTCCCGTCCGGTAGGCCAGGAAGGACATTGCTTTTTAGTTGTTCGCTAGACTTGTCATGTATAGTTTCCAAGTCGGCCATTATGCAACTTCTAATAATCTCGTTTCGCAATCCTTGCACGCTTTTAGTTTAAGGCACTAAAGCCTCGTTTACATTTGGCGTAAGTTTTAGCTAACGCTGAGCGTGCCAAGAAGGATTTCGTCAAATCAGCGTAAAAATGATTCTACGCTGAACGCAGTTTTGCTTGCAAAGTTTGCAAGAATTGCCTTTATACAGCTCAGATGGCCGAAAGAGCGTCCGCCTCGCAAGCTGTAGTAGCCTGTAGACTTGGGTTTGATTCCGAGTCGGGTCAAACCAACGACTTTAAATTGGGTATTCACAGCTTCCCTGCTTGACGCTCAGCATTAAAGGGACAGTGTGGAGAACAAGCCGGCAAGTTAATTTGTTGTGCCGTTGGGAACAGCACTTACCGGGATAGGCCAATCTTGGTGTGATAGACAGATGGCTGGAAACTCCTAAGCGAGCTCGTACAGCGCATCGATCGCTTTCTTGTGATAGGAAGATAAATATGCAACTAAATACAAACTTATGGATTTGCTAATCAGGATTTGTAACTGTGGGCTTTCATTTTTCAAAATCAAGTAATGGCGTTTAATAGCCTATCCTTGTTAGCAATCGCCTATGAAAAAAAAAATTAATATTTGTTTTTCATTCGCTTAATAGAGAGCAAGTAATTAATCACAATTACTAACCAGTCATCAGATGACAAAACGGAAACAGCGTCTGCCCGAGTAGAGTCAGCGACGATATTTTGTTTTTCTTGCCCGCATAGCGGTAGATTCGCAATTCGACTATTATTATTTATTATATTATCGTTTATTTCAGACTTGAAGTTCATACAAAACTAAAAGATAAACGTAACACACACACAGTATAAACGTAAACAAAAAAATAATAATAAATGGGCCTACGTTCAAATAGTTTTGAAATTACAGAAGCCAAAGCAATTGGTCTATAGTTATTAGGATCTCGAACATCTTTAACAGAACTTTTGCTAACTGGAACTAGCATTGTAGTTAAGCAATTGGGGGGGATAAATCCATGCATAAGACAAGCGTTAAAGAGAAGTCCCAAGTATATTGTAATGGCACGATGCGCGTGAATAAGATGTTCAGCATGAATATTATCATGGCCAGCTGACCGGTTGGTTGGTAATTTCTGGATTGATGAACTAATTGCTTTAAAATTAGGTAAATATTGATTCAAGTCTCTGTAATTTGCCTCATAAGACACACAAGAGTTAAAGAGTTCACGATAGGTGAATCAATCACTGAATTCAATAAACTATGGAATATCGATTATTTTTTTACTTTTTTGAGTATCGATTTGCAATCCTGCCGCCTACTCACGACACTACGCTGCTTGTATATCAATTGGCATCAAGGTCAGAAGCTGCATTTTAGCGCTGAAATGAGGCGTATCACATTGGCAATCTTGAATGTGGCACAAAAATTCTTGATATAAAGTCACTAAAACATGCGCAAAAACAGCTTTCTGGCATCATTAAATCAATAAAAAATTTTCGAAATTGCAAGATTTAGATGTAGCCTAACTGATAAAATTCTTCAAACTGTAGAAACTGTGAAGAATAAACTAGCCTTGGAAGACATCAAGAGAAGAAAATTCAAAGAAACGAATAGGCAACCGGCACAAGCTTAGAGGCAGAGTCGCAACCAGGAGGGGCATCCTCTCTGCAAAATTTCTTACAGCAATGAGTACTGGCCAAGACCTGTTACCGCAAGGATGAAATACTGGTAGTTTACCGTAAACTTCCACAACCCGGTCTCCGCCGTGTTAACTTGTAATCTGATGAATATTGGCCATGTCGCAAACCAAACGGCACATTACTTGACATTGATAACTGTTGCAATCATCTCTTTAACATTGAGAAACGACAAAAGATTTGTGCACCTTTTTCAACTGCTGGGGGCTCTTATGGTTTGCGAACTCGTCTTGCGCTTGAGTTATTTGGTACTAAAAATATTTGCATAGGGAAACACTGTTATTGCTCCATTGGCTTCACTTTTGAAGACACTTGCAAGAGCAATCGGCTCCTTTAAAATGTGTGCATAAAAAATACAAATCAACAGGGGGGTGAGCCGTGTTAGTCATACATCTATTTTGTCAGAAAATATGGCTGTTACGGCCGCTTTCGTACCTCACTAGATTGTATAATATAATAGGCTAATCCAAAAAAAATTGATATCGTTGAAAAGTGTGTCATCAAATTAATGTGTTTTTTCCTAGCTGTTGCTTGTAGCTTTTCTCAAATTGAAATCGTGCTTTTATCTTCCATTAACTTAGATTTTTACTCCTCTCGCGCTGATATGAGACAGATTTAAATTTTTACTGTTCTGATTCTCAACTGATGATTTCATCTACAGAAACGCATGATTTTTCAGTGCTTTCTTCAAATCGTAGCTTCGCTTTTTGCTTCTTTGTTTAGATCCACTTAATGTCATAAACATAAATCTAGCGATAACGTTTAAACAAAATATTATAGTTCGCCGGTTCAGTCAGTTATGCACTGTATTGCAGTTGAGTTTAAACTTTGCAGTTGCAGTTATGAAGCTATCGTTAATTATGCGTTTTAATTGGTGTATTATATTTTTTCATGTCAATTCTATTTCAGTAAGAACAAATTTTGAGAGTTAAAATAATTGAACTTTTGTAAAAAGGAAATTGTCAATTCGCGCTGGTTGTTACATACAATAGCCTGCTGTCACAAATAGTCAGTATTTTCTGCTTGAATTTGGTAATTTGCTTGCTGAATTTCGTTGCTTATTTATTTTTCTTTATTCGTTGAAAACGTCGTTTATGCTGCACGGATTACGATTGTGGATCACGTCCGTGTCAAAGTTGTCATCCAAAATACAAGACAAAAAGTGTAAATGTTGTCTGCTGATTGAGTGGCAGCTTGTCGATTATTCCCAATAGTAGCACCAGCGATATAGTCGCCTGACGAATACGCGATCATAATGGCCATGTTGTGTATTTGATTGCTCGAAAATATTTTAAAATAGAACACAAGGCTAATTGTGTGGCCGAAAAATTAAATTTACTCAGGAACTGATCATTTCTTTAATTTGTTCAACGCGCCTGTCAATTAAAAGTATAGCATTAAAATAATACTCCACAAAAAGCGACACTTATTCAACAAAAAACAAGACTAATTCAACGAAAAAAAACTCATCAGAAAAATTAAAAGACTGAGTTGCAAAAGTTGATGAAAAGCTTTGAAAAATATCTCAAAGCTCAATTTACAGCCCTGTCTATAGAACCTATGTTTTGTGAAAGAAAAAAAAAACAGAAACGTTTCCTCGCGTTTCGATTTTTTGGTATGTGCGCTGAACTGGAACCACGCGGTATTTGACTTGTACTGCAGTTAAGCAAAGTTTTGACTGATTGCCTTTCACAGCTTATGCATTAACAAGACGTTGAAGAACTGTAGAGTCTTTGCTGTCAGACGACGAGCAACATTTTAGATATGACCGCAAGTTATTTAGCTTTGGGCCCACAGATATTGTTGGTTGTGAAGAAAAAGATAGGGATGCTAGATGCATACATGAACAGCGTTTACGGGGTAATAAAAATGACTTGATTTGGT
Source organism: Trididemnum miniatum (assembly GCA_964006365.1). NCBI lineage: Eukaryota > Metazoa > Chordata > Ascidiacea > Aplousobranchia > Didemnidae > Trididemnum > Trididemnum miniatum. Next base: position 9,700,540 of record OZ023232.1, on the reverse strand, counting down.
TCAACAGATTGTAACACGTCTCAAAAGACGCTAAGCATTGCGTAATAAGCTGCTTTGTTCACCTACGAAAAAGAAAAGTGACAGCAGGGGAGCGGCAGACAGCAGAGACATTCAAATAGGTTATTGATCGTGTGGTGCACACCAATTATATGCGTGATTTAGCTACATTCTAAGATTTAGAATACCGGTAATGTAGTCGGTATTGGTATTACGCCGCTGGTACTTCAAGCACACTTTTTGTAGCCTAGAGTTAGGCAACTTTTCCTTGTAGAAGTAAAGTTTGCGTTACTTGGTTGCTTCGTAGAATGCAGACGCGTTTTTGAGTACACAGAAAAGCTCGTTTTTCAAAGTGCATAACAAGTTTATAAAGCTTGAAACTAAGTCAGTCAGTCTAAAAGAGAAGTCAAACTGACAAAGATTTCCATAGGTGCTGTGCTAATTGCAGAACAGTCCGCGAATAGGCCATACTATTCATAAGGAACTCTAGGGCAGCAGTTTTACATCAAGCTCAGGATCAATTATGGAAAAAATTTAAGCTAAACTTGACTTAATCCTGGAATCTATCAGGACATTTGACAATCGAATTAAACAGCTGGAAACTTCTACTAAATTGATGAATAGCAGACTAGTGGAAATCGACAAAACCTAGGCATACGTATCAACTTGAAAAGAAATTAAATGCCAAAGTTGACTCAGAAATCTCACAATTACAAGAAAAAGTTGACAAACTTGAAAACTTGTTAAAAGCAAAAGATACAGCTTTACGTGAAAATCTCAGCAGTGAAGCATGCGGCAAACGCTTTGACTTGATTATTCACGGTATCGAAAAAGACAAAAACGTCACATGGGAAGGGAGAGAAAAAACGGAAAGATTGCTCAAGAAATTTTTGACAGAAGGTCTGCAAGTCAACCCCGACGAAATTGCTTTTGTCAATCTGCAGAGGCTTCCCAACATCCGATTAACAAAAACCAGAGAAAAATTGATCGTCCAATAATTTTTTAATCAATTATTAGCTCGGACAAACACTAGATCATGTCGTCTTTAAAAAATCTTAAAAGCTACAATTCGGATGGCAAAAAAAAAAATCAAACAGCGCCTCCTGTATGATTTACGGAACATCTGCCAAAACAATTCCTCGAACAAAAGAATCCCTCGTTTCATGTATTAAAAAAGCTCTTGCACAAAAGAAAACCTCTTGGGGCATTAGCAACGGGGAATACTGTTTTTTTATAGAAGTAAAAAAACTTGTCTCCTGTAAGTTGTATGAATTTATCTCAAATGTCGAATAATTAGGCCCGGATTTGGACAATGAGAGGCCCTAGGCTGTTTATATTTTTGTCACTAGAAATCGGTGAAGACCAAAAAAAAGGTCTTTATGTCCGCAAATGTGTTTTCACTGGAAATATCGGTGAAGACCAAAAAAAAAAAATCCGAGGCCCCCATTTTCTCCGAGGCTCTAGGTTTCAGCCTGCTTACCTATACGAAACTGCGGCCCTGCGAATGATTATTTAAAAAATTGTAGACATGGAATTGCAGTTAATATACGCTAACTCTCAAGTGGTAGCATTCTTGTTTACCAACTTAATAGGAATCCTGATGTGCTACTGTATTTTTTACGGAGAGAACTGCAATTCACGCGTTAAGACAAATTGTGTTAAAATGCCTACCACTTGCTATGTTTACTTGCTGGCTTCTGCATTGCATACTTATTCATATTGTTGGTGGCTTAACTTCAAATATTTTTTTTTTCTAATTTTGCACGAAAGAAACGACCTTGTGTTACGACGTTACTGCAACTGTTTGTTTTGCTTATGGCTCTTGACGATGTTTTTTGCTCGAGTCGAGCAGTCACACCTCTAGCAAATAGTGATTTATCTGATGATTTATGCGACAAAATTTCTAATGCCCTCGTAAGTAATTTCTCAAATTGTCAATACTGCAACTTTCATCTGAATCAAATAAATTGGACTAACGCTAACGACGTGATACTGCTGCGTGTAAACTCAAGATCACTGCAAAAAAATTTTGATTCAGTAGTGACTACACGAATTCATCGAATCCCTCAACTGTAAGCCGAATGTTAACTGAATCACGAATCAAACACCAACCACTTATCTATCTAAACCTACTCAATTATCATTTTAAGTACGTCAGTCCCTCTTCCAATGCTGAAGGAGTGGCTGCATATGTATCGAATAGCCTTAAATTTAATCTTTCAGCTGACAAATACGTATTAGCATTTAGCAGGTGCTGAATACCTGTGGCTCACTATTAATCGTTCCAAATCGTCGATCATCAAGCCGACAATAATTGGAATTATATATCGCCACCCTTACGCCGATGAATATAATTTTTTGTCTGATTTTAAGGATTGTCTTGTTAAACTTTCTTCAGTAAGGAATGAATTTTTATTCTAGGTGGTATTAACATTTCCCCTAATGGCAGATCCCCTTTAGCTACAGATTACGTCAACAATATTGGTTCACAGCTTTGCCGGTATTTTTCTTACAACTGCGCTTGCTAGGCTGACCGATAAAACATCTTCCCTTATTGACCACATCGTAACTAATGATACCCAACACAGACTCCAATCAAATGTAATTTTAAGTGATATTTCCGATCACTATCCAATCGCTTGCATGATTGGTAATTTTTCCTATTTCAAAATCTCACAAAATAGTAACTTTTAGCCTACAGAGACAAATCAGGTTTTATCCCCGAAGATTTCTGTAATAACCAAAAAACTCGTCTAACAAAATTCAGTGAAAAGTAGGCCTATCGTATCACCAGTTGAATCAAAATAACAATCATTTATTCGACGAATAATTTCTGAGACGATAAATCAACACGCGCCGTTAAAAAAGTTGTCTCGGAACAGACGCAAACTGGCCAGCCAGCCTTGGATGACTAGGAGGGGGGGGCATTTGTATTTCTATTCATAGAAAAAAAAGATGTTTAAAACTAAACTCACCTTAATCATAAATGGTGGTAGTATTGAAAAATTTCTGTATCAAAAGTATGTCAACAAATTAATTAAAATCAAGGCTTTGTCTAAAAAAATGTATTTTCAATCGGAACTTGAGTCCAGCAGAAGCAATTCTCAAAAAACTGAAGAACTCCTCAAAACTATCCTTCCTTGCAACAAAAACGCGCAATGCCCCAACCTCTTTGTTCATTCAAGGTAACAGTCAAGATGACTTGACAATTATAGCTGATGAATTCAATTTTTTTAGCTTCATCGGAAAAAAACTTGCCTCAAATGGTAGTGGTTGCAATTCCACCAAGCTTAAAACCTATCGAAAAAATAGCATATTCCCTTCTTTATCATCAATAAGATGCTCTGTCATAGAAGTTTAAAATGCTATTCACTTACTCCACAACAATAAAGCAGTTGGGCAGGATAGTATTTCCGCGATGTTTCTCAAATTCGCCTCTGATGTAGTTACTCAATTTTTGTCTGTTTTTTTGGACCTGATGTTCACAAAAGGAATTTTTCCGAACAATTGTAAGGTTGCTAAAATCATCCCAGTGTACTAGTGTGGTTCAAAATTTGAAATTACCAACTGTCGACTTATTTCAATTCTTTCTTCATTTAGTAAAATTTTTGAAAAACTCATGTATGTGAGACTAATGAATTTTTTTTGACAAACAAGATCTGTTTCAATCAACGCAATGTGGATTTCAAAAAAAAAAAGTCTACTACTCATGCAGCTCTTGATGTCATAACTGAGATGTTTGATAACATCAATTCTAATCAATACACTGGTTTAGTTCTGCTAGATTTCAAAATAGCATTTGATACAGTTTCACATACCATTTTCACTCACAAACTACAGGGTAACGGTGTTCAAAGCCCTTCGATATATCTCTTGCTATTGTACTTGGACCATACAAAACGATTTGTCTCAATCGACCATACGCTATCCAAAATTGCTCCCATTTCATTTGGTGTTCCACAGGGATCAACTCTGGGCCCCTTGCTTTTTCTAATACATATAAATGATCTACCTAACGCTGTAAAATGCATTCCCAGACTATTTGCTGACGACACATGTCTAATAAGTCAAAACTTCAATTTAACGAACTTGGAGTCAGTTATGAACAAAGACCTGGTTAAAATTCATAAATGGTGGTGTCAAGCTAACAAAGTGACAATCAACCCCCTTAAATCAAGCGCTTTAATTGTCTCCCCTGAACTCACCAAATTAGATATCTCTTGTGAAATTGCATTTACCAAGATTTTCATCTAATCGAAATGATCTTTATATACCAAAATATTTTTCAACCAGATTACAAAAATGCGTAAAGAATCACGGTGTCAAGACATGGAATTCCATTCCAAATGAAATACAAAAATTATCGTTTTTAAAAATTTATAAACATACACAAATCCTACCTAAATTTTCACTACAAGTACACCCTATTTGTTTATTATATTTTAATTTGCTCCGATATAATAAAATTTGTCGTATTGAAAGTATTGATAAACTGCAATATTGCCTATGATAAATTTTTTGCCATGGGTGGCTGCTTGACTCAATGACCGTAAGGTTTGCTTGCAATCTCCCGCCAATATCATGATCTGATATGTCGTTTTAATTTTATGTATAATTGGCTAAAAAGAAATCTTGTTGTTGTTGTCGAAGGTCTCGATCGGGTGAACCAAAATATATTTCCAATGACAATTTTGTAGTTATTCTGTTATTAGCATGTATTTTCTGAAAGCGTTTTCGGGCCATTATTTCTCACCTGGCTAATACTGTAAAGTGTTTGAGCAACATGTTTGATGATGAAAAGATACCCTCTCATTCAAGTCCATTAATCATGAAAAGTTCCAAAAAAATAAGATCTAGCAAAACCAAACTCAACTTTTAAAAATGATTTGTGTTGCCATCACTAATTTTTAGAGAAATGGTGCTGGTCATTGCTTTAATATAGCTTGCACATTTAAGCAAACCTATAACCAATTTGGTTTATTTTGCAGTTTCACAACACATACTTTTAAAGCAAACAGTAATTGACAACTTGACGTTTTAAGCACAACGTTACAGTGACAGTAAGAACTTTGCAAAACATTTCAGTCATGTATCTGTCATCGCAATCTCCCACATCTGTGACGCGTCATCGTGTGTTAAATCCAAACCTGCTGCAATATGCCATTGCATCGAGGATCGAAGGACATTTCAACGATGTGACCGTAAATGTTGGTAACCAGAGCATACCAGCAAACCGAATGGTTCTTTCATGTCATTCTGTGTTCTTTGAGAAGATGTTTAAATGCAACATGAAAGAAAAACACGACCACGACGTTAAAATTCAAAGGTTGAATGGACCTTCAGTGAAAAACCTCATTGATTACATCTACATTGGCAGCATTGACATTGATGAAAATAATGTTATGAAGCTACTGGAAGCTGCTGATTATCTTCAAATGGAAGAAGTTAAAGGTTTTTGCTTGGAGTTTTTGAAATCAAATTATAACATTGCAGTGGACAACTGGTTGGATATGCTGAAAATACTTATTTTGTACAGAGCGGATGAAATCAAAGATAAAGTTCATCATTACATTAGCACACACTTTGATGAAGTTGCGCAAACCGACGACTTTAAAGCACTTTCTTGTGATGAACTGAAAGATTGCATCGTAAATCTCGATCGCAACAAAATGGTGGAACCTTCAGTCTATCAAGGAATCATAATCTGGATTAAACATGATTTTGATGCTAGGAAAGCGAAATTGTTGGATATGCTCCAGCTTCTATTGGTCGATAAATTTCCTTATGAATTTTTAAGTAAAATTTTACACGATGATCTAATTGTAAACAATTTAGATTGTCAGAACTTTTTGTTCAAAACGCTGTTAAAAAATCTTCAAACTGAAACGAAAGGATCAAAAATCATCAGCGTTGGCGGAAATGGTGCACCTTCAACAATCACTGAAGTGCACAATTTGCATGGAAATAAAACCTCCGACTATCCTGATTTTCCAGTGAACATATCCGGTCATGCACTGTTGAATATAAATGGATATGTTTATTGCGTTGGTGGAAAAAACAAGGCTAAAACGTTGGGAATTACGAACAATTTTTGGGTGTGTCCTGTCAAAGATCAATGTAAAAACTGGATCAAAGTTGCACCGATGAATGACAGAAGGTGGCTCATGGGAGCCATTGTGCATAACGGTAAACTGGTGGTTGCTGGTGGATACAACGGTACTCGCAATTTAGATTCCACCGAATTCTATGACGTGCCGCTGAACAAATGGAAAACAAACTCGTCACTGAAGCAAAGCAGAAACAGCAACGCATTGGTTTCGTGTAAAGGATGTTTGTATGCCGTCGGTGGAGGGGATTTTGAAAACTACTTGTCATCTGTGGAGCGATTGGATGATTTGGAGGGTGAATGGGAGGAAAGTCCGCCCATGCAGAAACCAAGAAGATGGCTTGCCGCGGTTAATTGCAACAACGTCATTTATGCCATAGGAGGTCAGTGTGGCAAGGAACGGTCGACGACCACGAAAAGTGTTGAGAAGTTTGATCCTGATGAGGGAAAGTGGGTTTTTGTCAAAGAAATGAACTTTGAGAGAAGTTCTCACGCCGCATGTGTTGTAGATGGTAGAATTTACGTTGTGGGGGGACTCGATGGCAAAGAAGCTGTTAAAATGATTGAATGTTACGACCCATCGCTTGACACTTGGACCATTATAGGGGAAACAGGGAATGAATTGTATCATCATGCAATTGTTTCGTTGTAAAATGCTTTCTTGAACTTTTTATTTATAACCCAGGCTTATACTTCATTTTAGCGGATTCCCACAAGGATGAAACACGTCAAGGCTTTGCTTGTAGACCCAACCTCTTTATTTATTTTATTTGCAAGAATATTTATCCTCCCATCACGAGAAAGCGACGAAACGCTGTACGAGCTCGCTTAGGAGTTGCCGGTCATCTGTCTACCACACCAAGATGGGGGAATTCCGTTAAGCGCCTTTTCCAACGGCACAACAAGTAAACTTGCCGGCTTTCTCCACACTGTCCCTTAAAATGCTGAACGTCAAGCAGGGAAGCTGTGAATACCAATTTTAAAGTCATTGATTTGACCCGACTCGGAATCGAACCACAAGTCTACCGATCCAGAAGCAGACGCTCTATACCACTCGGCGAGTATATATAATGAAGATTTGATTTCTGAAGAATAAATGCAAACATAAACAGATAAACAACGCTATTATATTGCAGACATTTTCAAACCATTTTTAATATAGTAAATCAACGTCGATATTTATTCATTTTAAACATGATTGTACGTGAGCATCGTGCACACCTAGGAATGTGGTAGCGGCTGTTTCGTCAGCACCTTCCAATTCCGCTTCTTCTGTACATTATCTTCCTGTTTTTTAAATACCGTATTTACTCGTTTTGTAGCCCAGGCCCTTATTTTTTTCAACCTTACTCACTGCCGGGCCCTTATTCAAACGGGCCTTTATTAAAGCACGGGCGCTTGTTATTTTCAAAGTGAAATTATGCACAAAAAATATCGTTGAAGACAAATATTTCACGACAGTAATCTTTCTCCATATGATTTATTCACGTCAAACGCAAATCAACATCATCATCCTCATCAGGAATAGGACGTCTAAGGCGAGAAGTCTGCTGTCTGTTTACGTAATCAATGCTATCTGTTATGCAATAGGACGTCTAAGGCGAGAAGTCTGCTATCTGTTTACGTAATCAATGCTATCTGTTATGCAATAGGATGTCTAAGGCGAGAAGTCTGCTATCTGTTTAAGGCGTGATTGTTGTCTACCAGCGCTTAAAATTCAACAGCGTTGTGACACAAGCGTTTCTTAGCAGCTTCTTATTTCCTATTGTTCTCTACCACTGAAAAATCAGCTTTTGCATCGGGCGGGTATTACAGCACGGGCCCTTATTTATTTTTATGTTCTGTTCACATGGGCGGCTATTCAAACGGGCCCTTAATGAAGATCGGGCGGTAAAACGAGTAAATACGGTACGAAGTTTGTTATAGGCCTGCTGTACTTTTTTTTTGTGCTTTGGCGCCACTGTTATTACATTTCATTTGGATTGTACAGCAATTTCAGAAAGTAGTATTTTTCTATCAACCGACGAGTTCTGACCACATTGGATGTAATGGACAAAACTTCGCTAAGTTGCTTTTCAAGTCAGATGATTTATGTCGAAGCGGTGGAATTTTTTGCGCTTCGATCCGCATCCACATCTTTGGATGCATGGAGTGTATTTGAGTTATACTGTGCTTACAACGCAAATGGGGAACTTTCAACTTGATCTAATGACCAATTATTTTTGATCAACAAGAAGGACTTGTCGCCAGGGGGGCGCAACAAGCGAAAATGTTTAAGCGGGCCAGGGGCGGATTCAGACCATGAGAGGCACGTTTTCATTCGTCCTTAGTGATCAGTCTCTAAAAACAGGCTTTAACGTCACAAATGAGGGGTAGTACCCCATGCTAACCTCCTGGTTACGTCACTGCTCGTCGCATGCAATTTAGATTTTTAATTGGGCGCGAGTCCTTTGTATGTGCTTTTCAACACTTTCTTCATTACTTTTTTGAGATTAACGTTCTTTCGCCTATTTTATGGTTGTCACTTTTCAGTGTTTGAATGTGGTTAAGGTATTACTATATCAGTATGAGTAATAATAGCCTGTCATTTATAGTAACTGCTACCGATATGTAACTATTAAATATAATGAAGTTGTAACACAGTTTTTGAATTAATTGTTAAGAGTGAGTGTGTGGGGGAACGCCTACCTTCCTAACTTGAAAACACACAAAGTTGTTCTCGTTGAATTTTATCGTTCTGTCGCCACATAACAAACAAAAAAGTAATTCCAACAAAATATACACAAAATAGCAACAAGGATGCTGCGAAAAAACCGTTTTGGGGTCTTCTAGAGCAGTCACCCTAGATAAAAAATAATAATAGTCTTTTAGGTGCATAAGTATTTACACACTGTCCAGTACACAAATCCAACTCTAGCCGGCCAAGGAAAAATAAGACATTAGAAACTGATCAACAACCGAGAGAGCTCGTGGGCATGCAAGCACAATATAAAAGCAACATGCAAGCGGACAGGAGAATTAGGGTAAGTGGGGTAGCGAGCCCACCTTAAGCGACTTTTGCTCTCTCTCCCGGAGTACAAGGTTTTTTAATCTAACTTTTGTTTTCGTTAATCTTAGGGTTCAGAGCTATCTATTCCAAGTGTCATTTTTAAAAAAACTTGCGCTTTGGCTATTTTATTAAGGTTTAAAAAAAAGCAAAGCCAGCGTTTTACCCGATGGGGTACGCCCACCCCAAAATGCCGAATCGCCCTCCGGTGACATTATTGAAAAGAGAAGAAAAACGATTTTGAGACTAAGAGGATACATCTCAAAAATACTAAATAAAACGAAAAACATTCAGGCCTGCGAATGGCCAATTGGGCACCATAAACAGCATTCAAACAAATGAAAATATCAAAAATCAATTTAATTGCTCTGCTCTTCATCAAATTTCAGAAGTAACATCGAATTCGCAGTTGGGACAAATAGACTAAAGAGGCTTCTTAATTTAAACTTCAAGCGCGCAATTTTGGCACAAGTAGCAACGTACCTATTGGAGGATACAGGGGAGCTAAGGGGTCTCAAGTTCTTTTTAGAGCTAAGATTATGCTCTTTTTTTGCTTTGGAGAAGTTTGTCTTTATAGAGAAAATAGGCAAAACTCACCAGGTAACAGGCGTAGTATCAATAAATAATTCAATAAAATTGGCTTTATGAAATTGCAACGTTGCCTTGTCAATTGTTATTTTGTACGAAAAAGTTGAATTGTCTTCTTATTTTGCCAATGGGCCAATTGCCGCTTCTTGGGGTAAAACGCACATGTGGGCGTTCTGCTCTCGGCACCTGGTGGGCGTCTTCCTCCAAACGCTAGAATTGATTTTGGTAACTAACAGCTAAGACTGTTCACGTTGACAGCTGATCTAACTGTGCGCAATTTTAACTATATGAAGTACTTGAAACAGTTTACTATTTTTTTTGCTATAATCAATCGTTTTATCAATTAATTCTAACTAAGCTTGTATGAAATAGTTAAAACAGCTTTACTGTTTTTTTCCTAAAATTTTTAAAATGTTATAATTTTACCACCTAAAATAAACTTTACAATTTTACAACTTAAGTACCCATAGTCCTACTACCTAATTTCTTGCAAATGTTCAGTAACAGGATGGCTTTCCAATGTATATTATGACGTGGTTGCTAAGAAACAGTTCATGGGCGTATCACCCCCAGTGGGCGTCTTGCATCACTTTACCCTATACACAAGACAATAGCAGGCATATGGAGATTGGCAGGGGTGCAACCAATATGTCCCAACCCGTTCGTGTGTTACACATAGTAACCTCAGCCTTGACAGTCACTGTGTTTTTTGGGCTGCATGCACAGACACAATGCCTGCCTTGTCCCCCGCTTTTTTACGGGCGAACAGGTTGGGCAGAGAGTTTTTTGCAGGTTCTGGTAACTGGTATAGTTACAAAGCACAAGCAAAAAATTCCTTCTCAGGTATATGTGCCTTGAGTAAACGTCGGTCACACCAACTGCACTGATGAGGCCTGATAGGTCGAAACAGTGTTCGCTGTCTACAGATTTATTCAATATGACATCATAAGTAAAACCTAGGTCAATGAGCTTTCTAGAAAACTCAAGCAAATTCTGGCTTTTATAATAGAAACAATTAAATCAAGTAGGCTAATCAACGCAAGGTCAAAGCTCGATCATGCGTGAAAGAAACTTCATGACGCACGCATTTAGCATACGTCAAAATTAGTGTGGGATTTGATTTTACTGCATAGCAAAATCGTGGAAATAGTGGTTTTTTAGTTCATTTAAGTCGCTTGAATTTCGAAGCGCTCTATGAAATAAGGCCTTCAGACACGCTCAATTTCCGAGATTTTAAGTTGTCGAGACGAGACCAAGTCTTCGCAGTTCGCACCTTCGAGACCAAGACTTTGAAAAATCGTGTCTCGAGACCGAAACATGCTTCGAGACACTCAATCGAGCTTTGTTAGCGTATTCATTTTCTTGTGGCTGCTTCAACGCAAGTCAATAAATATACCTGTAATTGCAAAATCTTCAACCTTAAACGATGGTTTGAAATCTGACTTTTCACAGAAAAGGCATAACCACATTTTTCTATGAAATTGTACTGATACACTTGCGTGCTAGTCCTCGCAAATAAGTTGACAGATTGCAAAAACGTTAAAGGCTTTTTATTTCAGTAAGAACAACGCAACTAATTTTCTTCACTATTAATTGAGAAGACCAACTGGCGTTTATGAAATGGCGTAGCCGTAGATGACAGCAACAGCAATAACGAGAAGCAGCAAACACTTTTATAATGCATGTTGAAATTTTGTCCTCTCTGACGTATTTTTCGCCTCTCGAAAACATTCGGAATAGTTGTGGCACTGTTTAGAAAACTGAGCATTGAGCAATCCCGTGTTAGTTGGCTTAGCCTACTCATTTCTCGTCATAAGCGAGCAAGTTGAAAAGTTACACATAGATGTTTAATTATAAATATTACAGCCAAAAAGCAGCTAAAAACACTTGGGCAAACGTTTTGGCTCACTTCTGGGGCGGCATGCTATGCTCTTTGTACGAACAAAAACTTTCGCATTTTTTCTCCGTTCGTATTCGTCATTTTTCTGCGTCAAAATCTCAGAAATATTCGAACAAACACGAAGACGAATGCGAATACAAACGTTTGTAATTGGTATGTCATGGTTTGTTAGTGTTGGCCAATCGCATGCTTAGAACCACGCCAAAAGAAGCTGTTGTTCTGTGATGAAATAACTATATAACTCTTATTCTCATTCTCACTAAATTCACCTGCGAGAAGTAAAATTTAGCATTAGTATACTTCCCAAGGTTAATGAGATCGTACAGACAATATTATTGCAAGAAAAATGGCGCCCCGTAAAGAACTGGGTAGACGGTGGGATGAGGAGGTGGTGAAAATGTTAGTAGAACTAGTGGAGGAAAGTTGCAACTTTTTAACTGGTGCTTTATCAAACGTAAAAACGAAGCAAAATAGCTGATGCCTCATGGAAACCAATCGCATTAACTTTTAATAGCTTAATATGGCACGGAGCACCGTTTCCTGTGGACAAAATTAAGAAAAAATGGTTCGATATGAAAAGTAAATCAAAACGTAATGTTCGCTGCGTGTAAAAAAGGACTAAGTCACAAGAAGTCGGACCGGAGGAGGGCAAAACCTATTGGTTCAACCCACAAAGTTTTGCTGCAGCTCTGAAAACTGCAACTGCCAGGAGTTTTTGAACATAAAAGTGTTTTATCTTTCAGGCTCAAATCGGTTGATTCGCGTCCAACCGGCAGCATTTCACCCTGAACTAATGTGCATACTTTTTCAATCTCTTTGTGATTCATCCTAAACCAGTAGTTTTCAAACTTCATTGATCCGTGGCCCAAATTTTGATTTAGAAACAGTTCGTAGCCCATCACTTTTCTCAATATTTTGTGCGCTTGTATATAGGTACTAGCAATTTTCTAAACTATGACATTGCTGCAATTCGTCTCATCACGAGTGTTATTGGATAAAGCGAAGGTTTTGAGGCTTTTATTATCATGTTTATCACCCAGCACAATTTTTCTCGTGGCCAGGGCAGATGGTTTAATAACAGTTTCAGTAATGAGAAATTTGCAAGGGACAAATTAATGTTTCGACTATAACAAAAGTCTCGCCAGCCTTGCTAAGCACAGCCAATCCAGGCTAAACTCATTCCAGACAGTAAAGACTCTTTTTTGCATTGTTTTACCTGGACATCTCGACTTCATCTCTTTTCTAGGTTGTACTCTATTTTTAGCAGGCGACTGGCCCCAAACAACGATACCCAATGAAAGAACCTGTAACTACTAACCCACAACTAAGTTACCGGTAGCCTAACTAGCCCACATCGCTAGAAGCCCCCATGGCAACCCACTCATTTGCAGCTGCAGACGCGTTTCGACCTTATTATGGTCTCATCAGTGCAGCATAGCAACCTCCCACCTTCCTGAAGAAAAAAAAATTCTAACCTTCAAAAGAACTACACACCCCAAATCTAAGCCTCTACTCGTTCTGCTCAAGATAGAACGTTTGAAATAAAACCTTCAAGGAATTAGTACTTGCTGGATTATGATGTCACAGATTCCCTGTAAACAATCGAAAAGAATAGAGATGTCCGGTTGGTTTAAACATTGTTTTCCCGGTAAACTGAGAAAGAATTTTTTGTTTGCGGTTTGTAACTACACCAGTTACCAAAACCTGCAAAAAACCTCTCTGCCCAACCCGTTCGCCCGTCGCGTCTGCAGCTGCAAATGCAACCCGTTCGCGTCTGCAGCTGCAAATGAGTGGGTTGCCATGGGGACTTCTAGTGATGTGGGCTAGTTAGGCTACCGGTAACTTAGTTGTGGGTTAGTAGTTACAGGCTCTTTCATTGGGTATCGTTGTTTGGGGCCAGTCACCTGCTAAAAATAGGGTACAACCTAGAAAAGAGATGAAGTCGAGATGTCCAGGTAAAACAATGCAAAAAAGAGTCTTTACTGTCTGGAATGAGTTTAGCCTGGATTGGCTGTGCTTAGCAAGGCTGACGAGACTTTTGTTATAGTTTCAGTAATGTTATGAGCTTTTTTCTGCTTAGTTATTATTTGGCTAACTAGCCGCCAGTGGCGCAGCGAGAAAATTTAAAAGGGTAGGGGGCATAATTTTCTTATTATTTTCAAGCCTATTTTTTTTACAGAACAAATTTAAAACTGATTGAGAAGCAAAAAAGCTCTAGGGGGGGTCCGGGGGCATGCTCCACGGAAAATTTTTTTGAAAAATTACCTGCTGTAATGGCTATTTTAGTGCTTTTTGAATGATTTTCAGGCGAATTTTGTGTAAATTTTTTGACTCTAATTCTGAGTGTTTCACTAAGTATGCATTTTGTTTGCACATTTTCGATTATGCGTGCTAAGGCGTAAGGCATATTGCTATGAAACAGGTTTGAAATTATGGAAAAATTGTATACATCAACAACATTTTTGAAAATGGCTGGTGGGAAGATGCATAGTAATGCATACCCCTCATCCTACTCCCCGGTATCCGCCCATGGCCATAAGCTACGAAAACCATCAAAAAAGTCTGGCATATTTCAGTCACTTGGCACCATTAGTTTTGTTCCATTTTACGAAAAGGTAGAGTCAAAAGGGGGACCATGGCACAATGCCCCCCTAAATACGCTCCTGCTAGCCGCTAACAACGAAATACGCTTCTGTTTGTTTCTGATCAGTTTGTTGAAAGTTAACAAATTGATGAGGGCTAATAGCTCGAAACAGCGCTCTTCCGTTTTATGGTACCGGTACCCTTGTTAAAAGTTTCTAGTTTTGTCAATTCCTTGACGTTTACAGCAAGTTTCCAGTCGTTTAAAATACATAATGCTTTTATCTCTTAACTCAGGATGATTTTTTTCAGATGATCACTCAATTTGTTTGGTCTCAATGACCCATCGCCTAACGCGCGTTAGCATATTACACAATACGCACTGCCGTTTTTTAACTGTATGATCATTTGTCAAAGTAAACGCAAATTTAATGCAGCTATCATCTTACTTTCTTTTGTTAGCCATTGAGCCTTTACAATTATTATCTGATAACGTGTTTCGATTAGTAAACCTGCACTCCATCTTTTCCACTAAACACCGCACAACCAGCGAACAAGAACTTAACACTAAGTTTTTGACCACGGTCTCTCATCATGCAGGCGTTGAAACCTACTGTCACGTAACAATCCCTTTTTAATGGCATATCAGACAGGTTTTAGCATCATAGATAAAACTTCGTGGGGAAAAAAGTCTAGAAACTGTTTACAATCTTTTTAAATATCAACCTCAAAATGTGTATTACAACTTTTACAGTGTGATAAATAGGCCTATATATGTTTAATTGCAAATAGCTCTGTGGCGCCCTGAAAATGTCTTCGCGGGCCATGGCCCGCTGTTTGGCAATCACTGTTCTAAACTCTTATATTAGTTCGGTGTCAGTAATATTCCTTACATTACAGTTTACTATCCTGCGTCGATCAGGATATTTTCTCGAATTATTATACAAGTTGTTTTTTTAAAAGCAAAAGTCTTCCAGCCATGCTGACGGTTTGTGTGCCGAAAGTCATTTTGGTACAATGCAGGCTGCTTACATTAAAGCTTTAACCTATTGAAAATTTTTGTTAAAAGCTACGAGTGGTCTGAAGCACTCGTGGGTTTTTTCGAAAATTGTGGCATAGCTGACGAATATTTTTGACGAACACGAACGTTCGATCGAACATTATCCAACTTTGTTCGTGCGAAGAGAGCATAGCATGCCAAATGCCGCGAAGATTTTTTCTCAAATTTTTGACGAAGATTTTTGTTCGCGCGAAGAGCATAGCATGCCGCCCCTGGTGCCTTTGTCAACCCTATAATAAGCCTCCGTTGGGCCTGGCAAAAGAAACTCGTGTTCCTTCTTTTGCACCGTGACTTAAGAACCGGCTCAGCGAAAGCTTTCATAGCGTTGACAATGGCACCAGAAATGAACCAAAATGTCCGCCCACGTGTTTTAAACTGTTTTTTGGGTGTAATATTTATAATTAATCAACTAATTAATCATCTCCAAGTTCTACCGTTTGCCAAAACACAGTATACAGAACTTAAAGTTTGAAAAAATGTAATTTTTTTCAGATTGGAAGAACACTGTGGACTAAATTTCTCTCTTATATCAGCTTACTTTTCAAAGTTGGGTCTTAGTTCACAGATTTAACTTGATCATTGACTCTTGTTGATTAGATTCAATTGTTGATGATGTTTCGTGCTTGTCAAGAACACTTCGTTGCTGAGATACGCGTCATCGTACCACTTCAAATTTCGCACAAAATTAAGCGATTGATTCATCATGTATGTGCTGAGTTAATTAACAATGTTAATGACTATAGTAGAAATGTTTTGTTGAGCTTATTACAACGCTGCTTAACTTATTGCGTTAATACTAAAAAGCAAGTTGGCAAAATTGTAGATGCTTTAGGAAGAAAAATAAAACCACACTAAATCTCAAAACTGGACGTTTCGACAGCATAGATTCAGCGGTCATCATCAGCAGCGTAAGAATGGCAGTACAAAACTGAAAGCTGAATCTACGTCACCGAAACGTCTAGTTCTGAGATTTACTGTGTCTCTATTTTTCCTCCTTATGCTATTTTCGTCCCATATTTATTATTTTCCGAAAATTATGCATGCTTTATTTATCTTGTCTCTTTTATGCTTTGCTATTAGAACTGCTGGTGAAGAGTGTTAGTTTTTGTGCGGTCAAATTTAGCAAATGAATATTTCATAATGTTGAACATAAAGAAGCTTCAAATGAGCTGCAGCGCTAGTCAATAGTCATATTGCAAAAGTGAGTTCGCTGTCGTTTGTCAATCATAGTGGGCAAACAGGTAATGCAATTTTGTCGGAGTTGTGTTACCGAGAACAAAAAAGAAAATGGCAGAATGAATCAAACTATAAGCGGGTAGCATAAAAGTAAGCGAAAACTTCTTGAGGAAAAGAAACTTTTTAATCGCAAGACATGAAGAACAGCGCAATTTTGTCACGCTCTTAGAACCAGAAAAGAGAGTTTAACAATAGAATTTTGATCAGAATTTGAAGTTCTTGGACTTGCCACGGCCATACTTCAAAAGTCATAAATTTGGGTTCAAACAAAGCAAAATGTCAGTTTTTTGACAAAAAAGATTTCTATCCTCAGAAAAAATTCTTCAGCATGGTAACCGTGATAAAATCGTTTCAAAATTGTAGTCGAATGTTACTCATATGTGCTTTATACCTGGGGTGTACAATAACAGGGCACGCGTGCCAAATGTAGCTCGCCATCAACTCAAATGTGGCATGCGAAGAATTTGCAAAAAGTAATTGCATATTTACAGCAATTGCAATAAATCCGGCTGATATCAAAATGAACTTAAATCACCACATTTACTCACACATTTGTGGACATTAAGTTGTTTCAGTAAATAGTTGAAAGTTGGATTTTAGTGGTGTGAGTTTTTGGATGATTGAAGCGGCGTGACACACGGCAAGATGATTATGAAAACTTTGGCACGTATCCTCATTTTGAGTTGTGCATCTCTGCTTCATACAATTGCAATAAAATGTTATCGACAGCAGCTGGCGGTTTTTGTAGCATGTTTTTGACGAAGCAACAGTGTTTTGTTGTTGTACTTTTAATAATTTTGCACTTCAAATTTCTGCGCGGTCAAGATGTTTTGTTTCGTTTTGCAAAAGAAGATTTTGGCATTGTAAATGAATCCGAAAACTCTTTTGCTACTTTCACTGTGGAAAGGATTGGAAGGTTGGAAACTGATGTCACTGTGATCATCAAGGTAAGTTTTGGGCGACAAAAAACGTGTTGTTTTCATGCGGTAATTTACAGCAGGGAGCTGGGACGACTTCTATTTTTGTGTGTTATTTATGAAACAATCGCACAACTGAGCAGCTAGGTTCTTCCAGAGTGCACATTTAGAAAAATCGATTTAACTCCTGATTTAAATTGTTGCTTGTTAATGACCCTATTAAAAAACATTACAATATGTTCAACGCTCAGACGTTCAGTGAAGGTCTGTCTTTAAAAAGCAAAGCACATCAATGTATCAAACGTATAGGGAACTGAAGTGCGGATCTCGCTCCTCTTGCTTGCATTACATACACACGTGGGTGATTATATTACTAATACCACGGCGAACTAAAACTTAAAACAATGTAATGCATTCGCGTTTACGTTGATCCTACTCAGTGGCGTATCCAAGATGGAAGGGCACTGGGGGCGAGAACCCTTCTGCTGAGCACTAAGTAAACAGTCATTTGTTTACGAAACTACTATTTAACAGAAATAAACTAACTAACCCGACGAGTACCAGCGCCCTAGCGATCAGGGCGCAAGGAGAAACAAGGCAAAAAGCAGGTGCTTAAACTTCTTGTTAATCTCATTGGTTGGTTTTGATGATTTGAATCAGGAGAAACGTGCCGCGGTGCCTCTTCTGGCTGCCCCACTGATTTTGATAAACTTCGTGGAAAATGTAGCAGTTTTCTAGCTTTTACCGTTTTTGATGATGAATAACTTACGACGGAATAAACGTAACAATGGTTTTGATTATTGAAGTGATAATCGGTAATTACTTGAACTATCTGAATAATTTCAAGGAAAAAAATAAAGCCACTGTAATTCATAAAACTGAACGTTTAGATAACATTTCAGCTGTCATCATCATCAGCAGTGTAAGCAAGGCATACAAAACTGAAAGATAATTGAATGAAACAGAACGAGAGGAGAAATGAAACTGAAAGTTTTTATCTGAGTTTTTTTTAGCTTGAAAATTCTACAACCGATTTTCTGACTGACTCGTGGCCAGTTTTATTTTCCCGGGGTGATTCACTAAATGACAAATCCGTAGATATTTTTATTTTTGATGATGATTTACCAGAAGAAAACGAAACGTTTACTTTCAGGTATGTAACGCCAAATAGTTTAATAAATGAGCATTACAATGTGTTGAATTCCTCTTTGCAAACTATTTGTTTCAATTATCCTGTAGGCTATTTTAGAAGTGACAATCGACTTCGAGTGTTTAATTCATTGTAATTAAGTGAGTAGTTTCCATTAAAAAAACACAACTCTGCGCAATACCTGTTCACAACTGGTGAATGCTCTCCGCTGTCATTAGAAGATTTGATAATTTTTTTTAACTTTGCAAGTTATTAAAAAATTTTTAAATCATAATTTCAAAATTGTCGATTTAAGTAAATGAATACCAATAGCCAACTATGCTCATTATGGGTAGGTGATTGCTAATTCTTGCTAAGTGTGAGACAAATTTAAAGCTGCCTGTTTCCCAAAATAATGTTTATATCCCATACTGCAACATTGAGTAGTTGCTAATTAATTGTTTAAATGGCAGTAAATTACATCAAATGCTAACTAATTGATTCACATAATTGTTAAATAATTTGCAAAGACCATTTGTCCCCTCTCACAGCTGCTGTTGCCAAAATTGTATCTTAGTCGATGCCAAATTTTGTACGTGTTTTTGTATTTTTCGCAACAAAAAATATTTGTTGTTGGTATTTACTTAATGTTTGCAGTTTGTATTTGACCAATCAAAACAACGCGCGAACTACGCAACCCTCTGTTGCTCACGTGACCATTGCTGCCAATGACGATGAAAATGGAATTATTGCATTTGAAACGGTAAGTGTTGCGTAAAATTTTGTGGATTCACTCCAATTTTCGTTGATTTCTTTAGCGTAATGACATGGCGACAATAACCCGAGAGTAGCGTTATAAATTTGTTCCTAGTTCATATGCTGGCTTAGAACTGCTCTGATATCGGCCTAATCTTCGTGAACGAACGTTTTGGACCTTAAAGCTTATTTTTAGGGTGTTTTTTTCGGAATAGAATTTAACAAATTATGTAAACGCTGAATTTCAGTTTTTGCACCTTTGTAAGCATCAATGTTCTTTCCAGACTGGGTTATATTTTCACCTCATTATTCTGCAGCAACTTTTTTTCAGATTAGTCCAGTAATCAAACAAGAAGTAGCTCATGAGAACTCAACTGCTACATTTTCACTGATTCGCCGTCGAGGTTCATTTGGAAGGGTTTCTGTGTCGTTTGTCGTGACTGGCGATCAAGTGAGTCAACACCTGGGGCGTATTTAGGGGAAGGGGGCATTTTGCGTAGCCCCTCCCCCCCTTTTGACTTGCGTTTTAATAAAAAAGAATACATGCTGCTAAGTGACTAAAATATACCAGACTCTTTTGATAGCTTTTTATTTTTTGCGTCCTCCCCCCCTTTTTTTAAATTTTTTTCGCTACGCCACTGGTTAACACGCTAATCTTACATCAGAAATTTTTTTGTGTCATCAAGTCCTAAAAAAAAAATGCATTTATCTAAAATGGGAGATAGAAAACAGCTAGAGCCACATAGATTCTCTTTTAAGTCTTTGGCTCTATTGATTTGGTTCAAGACCGTCAATTTCCAAGATCATTCTCGCGGCAGCTTGTTTATCATATTAGCTGCATTTTACGTAACATCAATGTTCGACTCTTTGGATCAAAAAATAAACATGTTGTGTTTGTGTCCTATTGCAATTTTTTAATTTGGTTTTAGTGCTTAAGCTTAGCCTATTGAAAAAGCAACAAGTTAGCTTACAGCCACAACACAAGGTTTTCTAAATTAGCCTATCGTCTTTTGTTGAAGTATATTTGTGAATAAATACAGTGTCTTGTATTTCTTTGTACCGCAAAAGTTTTGTGGTAGCTAAGGTTGTTGTTAAATGAAATAAACCTGAATAAAGTTAAATAAATAAAATAGAGATAAATAAATGAAAAAACAAGGCTTCATTTTTCTATGATATTACGCCCAAGGGTGAAAACGAGAGATTTTGACGCAAAAAAAAACGTCTCTGGGTGGTTTCGAACCACCAACCTTTCGGTTAACAGCCGAACGCGCTAACCGATTGCGCCACAGAGACTGCGTAGACCGTGGTGTATGAAAATTTGTTTCACAACCTATTCTACCTGTGAACTTTTTGTACTTTGAAAGGGATAAAGAAAATTAGTGTAGTATTAGGGATGCAACTATAGAAATTTTTTGAAAGCAGGTGCGAAAAGTAGCTTTTTCACAATAAAGCACAATTTTTCTATGAGAATCTCAGCAATAACAGCTTTAAACATGTGTCGGAGAATAACCGAAGTAGACCCGTGAATAAGCGCCTCCTGCGTCCGCCACTGCCAATAGCCAATCGATCAATGGGCCGTCTATCATTCTTACGTTTGTTTTCGATTTCTTTTATGCTGTACTTTTAATAAATTCACACACATTCAAAGGTAGGGTCACGTCGACGATATCCAGTATGCAAAGCAGAAACTTTTTACTGAAGGGGAGAGAATGTTTTGTCCGCAATTTTGCCCGAATTCTGAACCCAAATAACAAGACAATGTAGCAAAAATGATATTTATTGTTTATGGGGCGTCGTCATTGGTCAATGACCAAATTAAAACAGTGGCAAAGGGCGTAGTGGGTGCTTGCATACCACCAGAATGATGAATAAAAATTATCAACGGGAAAATTTCATTTACTTTGTTTTAGGCAGGTTTTTTTTCATAAACAAAGCAAGGGTTTTGGTGGGAGAGCAGTAAGCTCTCCCTGAAAGCTATAGCATTTTCTTAGTTCATACTCTCAATCTTAAATATGATCTAAAAATTCTGTTCTTCAAAAGCACTATTTCTTACTAGTGTAGTCAACCACGGCGCTTGAAAAAAATGAGGCTGAATGAAGACCTTCGCATTCGATGATGAAAGCAATGCGCATACAGCAAGGCTTATACCAACAAGCATACAATACAATTTGCGTTATAAAAGTACCGGTACCGGAAAGTTAACAATAACCAAAGAGAACGATTCATTAAGGTCGCTCTTGGGCACAGTCAATAAATGCACGTAAAGCGTTCCGATAATCTTTAACAGCAAACAAAAAGTGTTTTGGTTGCAATGACTTAAGCTGTTGATTTCTTCAATTTTGCGATGAAGCTGAGCGATGCTTCTTCAGCCATTCAAGCACATATTTTAAGTGAAGTCATACTGGCTGTAAGATATGCGGGAAAGCATCACCGCAGTCCGTACCCACGGGATACACGTATAAAACGCATTTAATTTTTTGCGTTACTTATCTCTGGGGGGACGTTTTGGCATCCCCCCAGGATAATTTTTCTTTGCTGGGGGGACGACTGTTTTTACTGGGGGTATAATTTCTCCCCAACCACACTAGGGCAAAATAATCTCCAAATGTATTTAACTACAAATACGAAACACTGTGGCTGTAAAGTAATTAAATACAAATACAAAATACTCTCTGGCAATACTGGTAAATACAAAGTACTAACACTTTAACAATGTAGTTAAATACATTTGAAAACTTTTAAAATACTTTCGCTCAACCTGAAATGCCGGCCTGACTTACAATTCTGCATGGGCGAAATTTTTATTATCTTCTCAATCCGATGATATCACTTAAGGTTTTGCAAAGTAGTTTTAATTTCTTTGTTGATAATGCATAATACGTATTTAACCCTTATGCAATGATGATTCTATGCATGGCAGGATGCTGAAAATGATGTATATCCTGTGCACGGATCCGTCACTTTGGATGACCGTGAAGAGAGAAAAGATTTTGACTTAATTGTACTGGATGATGAGGTTTGTATGATGTAAATAAATAACATGTTTGTGTAATCATGGCCTTCAGATATAAAAAGCTTGTGTTTTGTCTAAACTGCGTAAACTAGTGAAGTCTGTTACGTCTTGACAAAGTTGATCCAAGCTTATTGTTTTTAATGAATAGTGCACGAAGTCTTTAAGATTTGCTCATTACCTAGTCAAGTTTTGTTAATTTTGCCACTCCGCAATACCGGCATTTGCGTAAAGACGTTTAACAGGTTCGGAATCAACTTCAACCAGCAATCACGCACACGCTTGTCAAAGTCGTTTAGCGAAAAAGTCATGTACATATTTATTCATGAAAAGACTAATTTTTTTGTCTCCAAGTGTATTTTTTTTTGTTATCCAAGGCTAAATTAAATTTTACGGTCAATGCCATGGCAATTGCACCTTTAAGTTGATAATCACTTCAGAACCCTCATAATGTTCTAATTGGTGTTTGTTTTAACCATCGATTGGGTCACCCATCTAAAATTTGACTGAATTTCTCAAAAAAGTGTCCAGCATTTTGTTTTTCTGTTTTGTTGGGAAGAACTCAACTCTTTGGGATGGAGCCCATGACGAGATGTTATGATTTTTTTGGGGTTAGCAAATGTTGAAATAAACTTCATGGTGTGAAAAACCAAGCTATCAAGAAAAATGGCTTCAAAAACGTCAAAGTTTCAATATCAAGCTAAGAAAATTTGAACCAATAACCATGCTATGATGGTTGCAAACTAAACATGCACCAGGCTTTCCTTTAACCTACAACCCCACATGCCACCAACTTATGCTTTTTTTGATTGCGTTTTAGCCTTCTATTATTCTGCTTGTAGATTCCAGAAAATAATGAAGCGTTTCAAGTCACTTTGATTGAAGGAAGTGGTGGACTGAAAATTAACCAAAGCTCAAAAGTTGCATCTTTAGTTATTGAGGAAAATGATAGTCCTCTGAGGTAAACCGTGCTTTCATTCTTGAGATTTGGTTTGCTCGTTTCAGTTTGTTTTGTACGTCCATTCTTGGTGTACCGGTTGAAAGCGTTTGCTTGGTATAGCTGGGAAACTGAAGTTTTTCCCGATCGGGTCATATTTACTCTGTTCACATATCCACAGGTCCCATTTTAGTAGGCTTTAGACCAGCGGCTCTTGGTACTAGTTTCTTGGAATGTTTTGTTAAAAAAATGATTATGACATCAAGAAATTGGTTATGATGCAGAAACTAGAACCAAGAGCCGTGAGCCTAAAGCCCATTAAAATTGGACTCGTGGAAAGGGTAATTATATATTTTGGAAATAATAAACGCAGCTTTTCCGCCAAGCGCTCAGCTAGCACTAGTGGAAAGTGCGAAGGGTTAAATGTATGTGTGCGTATCCAGTGCTCCCGCCGATATTTTTGGTAAAACTCCAGATTATTCCTTTAGATAACCCCAGATACGTAACAAAAAATCCAGATACAAAATCATGCGTTTTAACAGCATCAACGGATTTATGTATCACTTAAATCAACGTAAGTGATGTTATGTTGATAATTTTTGGTTAATCAGACAAAAAATAATATGGAAACAATGAGGGAATGGATGTGTCAAATCAACAAGGGATCTTCAATTTTTTCAGAGATCTCCTATACTGATCAACGAAATCATAAATGAAAAACAATTGGATTCTAGTTTATGAGACTGGAGATTTTAGGAGAATCTTCCAATCACACGTAACCATAGGGAATAAAGGGAAACTAACAAGTGGGAAAAAACAAAATTTGAAAAAAAATGCCAAATAAGGTAAAAATGAAAAAAGATGAAGATCATACAACAAAAATGGTAGTAATATGAATTGAAATATCAATTCACGACCGGTTTCGCCTTAATTGAGGCTCATCAGGTGGATGTAGATAAAATAGAAATAAGTAGGAACAAAAAGAAAAACCAACTGGTTAGTCTACCACAGAGCTGGCAGTAAGAAATCCAGAAAACCTTTTAATTAGACAGCACCAACAAACTAAAGAAACTTTTGTTTCACTCATTATTCCATAAGATGACGTCACTCTGCATATCTTGTGTGGCGTTCAAAGGGCAACATCAAATATGAGGCCAATTCAAGCATAGCAAATTCACCAAAAAGACCAGCTCTATGGTAGACTAACCATTTGTTTTTTCTTTTTGTTCCTACTTATTTCTATTTTATCTACATCCACCTGATGAGCCTCAATTAAGGCGAAAGCGGTCGTAGATTGATATTTCAATTCATATTACCACCATTTTTGTAGTATAATTTTCATCTTTTTTCATTTTTACCTTATTTGGCATTTTTTTTTCAAATTTTGTTTTTTCCCACTTGTTAGTTTCCCTTTATTCCCTATGGTTACGTTTGAGTGGAAGATTCTCCTAAAATCTCCAGTCTAATAAAGTAGAATCCAATTGTTTTTCAGAAACGATAAAAATGTGAAAAACGAAGACAATAAAAACCAAGCTAAACTGAGTTAGAAGTTTCAACATCACTGCAAAATTAAACTCACCAGTAAACAGCTCTATCACCATCTAATTCTATAAATACGTAAACAGAAAAAGAACTTACCACTCAATGACAATCACGACTGTCCTCGAGTAACGCACAAACTTAATTAAACACAACTTAGGACTTGTTTGTGGAAAATAAACGAAGAAAGTTAATGAAAAAGTTTAGTCTAAAATCAGTTTAATTCCATCAGTTTCGATAAATTCAACTATTCATCACCACTTCTATTTACTGTCTATTTTTTGTTTTTGATTTAGGTTGTACAACCATGCACAGTTATCCGTAACTGGCATGTTTCAACGTTTTGCGTTTTTGTTGCATATTCCTTTTTCTGTGCCATTTTATTTTCATGCGTTATTCTGATTGGTTATTGTTGGCAGTCAGAAATAAAAGTTGTGATTGATTGATTGATTGACTGTCGGTTACCCTTTAAAGCATTTGGCTTTTAAGTCTTACTTGGCGCCTCTTTCTCGCTGTACCCTACCGTCTGCAACCATTTTGCTCAATTTTTGATTAAAGTTTTAACAAAGATGTGAATCGAAAGCAAAAATTACGCGGAGTTGAAGAGCCAAACCGAAAAAATCACCCGTCTTTAAGAAATTGTCATTCTGTATATTGTTGTGATTTCTAACTTCTATTTTGAATAAGTGCTACCGGTACTAGCAGTGTTCTCTACTTCTCTTAAAACCCAAGATTTTCAGTGAAAAAAAAACAGAACCCCAGAAACGCACTCCAAGCCCAAGATTTGGGGTTAAAACCCCAGACGTATCAGCGTTGGTGCGTGTGTTCACTAAGCACTTGATCGTTGATGATTGACATTTATATGGGTCTTCGATTGAAAATGGCTTACTTTTTTATCTTATGGTTACATTGGTTGAATTACTTGAATATCAGTTTTTGAAGATTCCATTAAAAATGGCCTCAAAAACGTTAAAGTTTCAATGTTTATTGATTTTCCTCAGTGTTTTTGTTGCCGCTTAATAATTCGTCACGATAGTAAGTAGGCCTACCCTATCACTACAATGCAGTGACAAACAATCAAGACGATACTGGGCATCGAAAGGAGCAACAGAGGAAAGAAAATATCATCAAAGCTAAAACCAGATCAAAAATAAAAATAACCACGATTGCAAATTGCTGTATCTTGAAGTTGCTCGAAATCGAGTGGCCGGTCATAAGGTTTGTGTTCCTGATTCTGTCAATTTCACCTCATTCCTCTTCCAAGCACGCTGAGTGTGAAATTAGGATCCATAAGAACATAGGCGCGGGAAGTAGGGGGTTAGGGGGGCTCAAGTTTACCCTGGAATTTTTTCAGACCCCTTAAACCATTTGAGCTCCCCCTTGCAATTGGCGAATTATGCACTAAATGCGACGGGATTAATGCTTGCAAAGTACTTACTTAATGAAGCATATGTTTTTTATAGCGCTTTTAACCAAAGAAGAATCACTATTCTTTTAAAAATCACTCAGTTATTATCCTCTCTAGATCAACGTAAAATCTAATAAAATTTTCAATGTTTGGGGTTCATTTTTTACAGTGTTTTATATCGGCGCCCGCAAACCTTTACTGCAGTCATGGACGATGGACCAGTAAAAGTATATTGGTTCATTTCGCCGACGACCAAAATGACTGAAAATAAAGGCACTGCAAGTAAGGGCCTATGTGTACAAACTAGCTTGCAAACACCAACCAAAAACTTTTTTTTTTTTGAAATACTTTTTTTAATACAAAATACAGAAAAGTAAGTTAGATTATACAGTACTTTGAAAAAAGAAAACAAAAGTCATGGTTATTCCTGTTTATTCGGCGCTAATGGCGTTACCGTAAGACAGCGAGTGGCGTCTGTTTAAAGGCGACAGCGGTTACGTGTTTTAATTACTATGTCAGATGAAAATGTTTTTTCGCATAAATGCGTTGCTGAAAGTTTGAATTGAAATATCCATAGCTTTTTCACTCAGTGACGGATATTCAGTTCTTGCAGAGCCCAAAAATACTTAAGTGTTGAAAAAGATGGTAGGAATTGAGCTTTAAGACGGTCGTCACTTAACATTTCTTTTATCTCTCTAAACGAGCAACAAGTTTTTTTGTAGCTGCCAAACACTTTAGGCCAAACCATTCTGAATGTTCATGAAATACATTGTAAATGTAATCACCAATTTTCCCACTGTACCTGAATATTTTTACACACCAGCAACAGTGTCCCCAGGCCTACAGCCAGTGGAAGTGTGGGACTGGGGAGTCCCCCTGGAAAAAAATTTGACCTCTTAAGGAAAATCAGTTACAACAGCCTATCTAAAAAAATTTTGTCCCCCTTGCAAAAAATTTTGCCATTTTCTTTAGGCTTCGGACTTGAGTGGTCCGTGGATCTCACATTGGCAATTAACGGCTGTTTAATATCGTGCAATAAACTGCAGAAAGAAAAGCTACCTTCCGTGTTTAGTTTTAACTGTATTGTTTAAAGCAATTAGCCAGATCAACAGCTACAACATATGGTAAAGTCAAAATTCGCTTTCATGCTAAAGATAATGGTCTAGCTCAGGGGTGCCCAACCTTTTCTAACTCGAAATCAACTTTCGCTAAAATTTGCTCCAATTGAAATAGTGTAAAAGCTACTTACCGATCGTGGGAATCACGCAAATCGTAAACGAAAATGCGGTGAAGTGCAAAAAAACGGTCTTCAATCCTTCAGATGTTCCGAAATCTACACCACAATCTATGAAAAGAGTTGAAAAAAAGGTCATCACGGCCCGGACGCGTTAGATGAACTGGAAATTCTGGTGGCCAACCTGATGAGTGTACATGCCAAATCGGCCCGCGATCGACATCAAAGCATTCAAAGGTCGACCGGTAGATCGCGATCTAATGGTTGCGCACTCCTGATCTAGCTTTTATAAGCTTATGAAAATATGCAAGTTCTCTTTTCCGGTTGAGTTTTTCATTGGTTTTGAATTTTTTACCACACCTAATGAAGAGGTTAAATCACTTTTTCCGGTGTAAGTGTTGAGCAAGAAAAAATTTAAACGTAGCTTTACAAATAAGCGAAAACCCGTATGTAATTCAGTGAAACAAACGATTGGGTGCTAGTTTAGTTTGTGAATTGTAATCTGTCGAACCTTTCTTCTTTTAACAATCACGTGACACTTAATATCTTATCGTATCGAGATAAAGTAGAAGAAAGAGATTAAGTTAGGACATTCGGTAGATCACATAGCCTACTGAACTGGCACCGATGATTGTTATTAAAACTAATAAACTACTGTAGTACGCCTACGCAAATACCTATAGGCCTATCTACGCATTTCATTATGTTAAAAAATGGTTCTGTGCTTTATTTTGATCGTATGCTGTTTGTTATTGGGGCATTGTTTACGGGGCATTATTTGTTACATCGTTTGTTACATGTACCGGTGATTCTGATCAGTAAAGCAAAGTTAGATCGGACAAAGTTTTGTTCGCCTACTTTTCGATTTTGTCGTTGAGGTATTTGCATTTTACAAATATACGCACTCAAAAATTCTTGGTTGTAATTCGTGCACAGCTTGAAAAACCTACCGGTAGTAAGCAATCTTGTTTTCCATGATAAAAAATGATCCTGAAAAAAATCCGGTCACTTGAGTGGGCATGCAATTGATGTTTTTCAAGGCAGGTCTGCAGTGTGTCCTATTCCTAAAAACGTAAATTCGAGAAAAAGTGGGTCTGGGGGCAAAGCCCCCCAGACGTTGACACGATCTTACCATCTTGAGCCCCCCGTCCAAAAAACGTTCCCGCGCTATTGCATAGAAAGTTTGAATGCTAGATTTTGAAATATAGGTTCTGAGCGACTTTTTCGAACGCTCGCAAATAAAAACAAATCAATATTCTCCATTTCTGCAATTTTTCCAGATTTTCTCAAAGAATCTTCAGAGTTGAGGAACGAGAAGCAACATTAGAAGTGATTGTGTTTCGAGGGATGGACAAAAGCGGTACAATCCGGGTTGGGCCTGATAATGGACAGGTTTGTTCAGAGCTGTAGTAAGAATTTGGAGCACCGCGGCTAATTTCCGGGGAGCTACATGCTTTTTTGCAGACTTAGTTTTAACGTCAGCAGCAAGATTTTTGTTAGAGGATGCAATCATTTACCTGGGGTCCCCAATTCCCCCTTAGTCCGACTCTTGGTTTGGTGTCCCATATTGTTTATTACCTAACCACACTGTCTGTAATAGCATTATTTGAAAACAGTTCATGGTAGTCCATGAATTCACACTCATTCACCTTTCATCGTGTCATAGTTTGACATGCATCCATGAAATCTCATCTTTTGATTCAGAATATGCCACTGGTTTTCAACTGGGCTTTCGCGGAACCCTGGGTTTCCACCAGGACAGTCCAGAGTTCTGCAAGTTCACAATTTAGAGCTGGGTTTAAGTGTACGAGAATCAAATGAATACACAGGGATTCTTCGAGTCTCTGGAATGTTTCATTGGGATTCCGCTCCACCAGAAAGATTGAAAGCAATTGAAATATACTGTACATAGCTGACAAACATAACTGGGGATGAATGGTCAAAATTGGTCCTTAAATAAGTGAATTCATGTTGATGCTAATTACTGAATCGCGGGAAAAAAAAAGGCTTTTGTCCTGGCCGAAGCACAATGGATGAGATCTTTGCCTTGCAGCAAATCTCTGAGAAGTCGTGGGTGTAACGATATAACTGTTTAATATGTTTTGTTCTAAACGCTTTGTATACTGTGGTAGGTTCTAGACCGATGCGTTGTTTTCCGAAGTTTTATTCATGGGATTGTTTCGTAAGGTTGCATTATGAAATCATAATTTCTCTTTCACGTCACAATTGTGTTTACTGTGGTTTGGTTGTGAGTTTTGCAAGTCATGTGATATCTCTTCTTGTTTCTTTTTGAAAATGTCGTAGAACGTTCTCGAAACTTAGTTTAGAGTATAAATAGGCATGAGTTTTCGAGCGTAATCATTCGAGTGTAGATTCAGTGTGGGTAGAGAAAGCAATATTGTTGTATGCAGAAGGGTATAGCCCTTGTTGTACGGTGTTACTTAAGTGAGCAGTGGTACTTGTGTTTATTGAAAAGTAGTACGGTGAGTACCGTAGCTAAGTGAGTTAAGTTGGTTATTATATTCGTTTGGTGAAGAAGGTCTTGGTTTTTTGTGAGGTCAAATCTAAGAACGTATTATTCCTACAGTTTGTCATACAATTCTTATCAATCGTCCTGTCACCGAAGTAATACCATTCCTAATTTCGCGACAGTGGAAATATGCAGAAGGGGTCATTGCATGTTTTGTTGATCTTGAAAAAGCATATGATCGCATTCCTAGAGACAAGCTTTGGGCGGTGCTGTTGCACTATGGCATTGATGGCCAGTTGCTAACTGCCATTAAGTCGCTGTACATGCATTACGAGGTTTGTGTTCGTGTTAACAGTGCAACAACGAAACCTTTCAGAGTAAGTGTGGGACTGCGGAAAGCCTGCTCTCTTTCACCTATTCTGTTCCTTATTTATATGGATAGCATAGTTAAGATAAGTGAGTCTTGTGGCGGAGTAAAGATCGGTGAATGCATTGTACAAGGTCTATTATTTGCAGATGATCTTGTGCTAGTCGAATCGACCCAAAATGGTCTCCAGCAAGCTCTTGACAGGTTTTCGGATGCATGCTCTGTGGCCGAAATGAAAATCAGTACAACAAAAACAGAAACCATGTGCCTCTCTACACAACCAAAGCAGTGCTCTCTCCGAATTGATGGAGTACCACTAAAACAGTCAGAGAAATTTAAGTCTCTCGGCGTCTCATTCACAAGTGACGGCAGACAAAATAGCGAATTGGATATCCGCATCGGAAAAGCAAGTGCAGTAATGCGCCAGTTCCACCGATCTGTGGTACTGAAACGGGAGCTTTGCACCAAGGCAAAGCTATCCATTTTCACATCTGTCTATGTTCCTATTCTGACTTACGGCCATGAGCGTTGGATCATGAATGAGAAAGTGAGGTCTCGAGTTCAAGCAGCCGAAATGGGATTCTTGCGAAGAATTAGCGGTTTGACCTTGTTGGACAAGGTTAAAAGTGCAGATATTCGTGAATCTCTAAACATCGAATCGCTGCTTCTCCTACTAGAAAGATCGCAGCTGCGTTGGTATGGACATGTGACACGAATGTCCCAGGAAAGAACAGCCAAAAAACTGCTCCGTTTAACACCGATTGGTCGAAGGCCTAGAGACCGTCCCAGAACTCAATAGCGAGATTACGTAGAAGATCTTAGTTGGTCTCGCCTTGGCATCCCAGCAAAGCATATGTCTTTTGTCGCGGAGGATCGAGATGCTTGGATACTCCAACTCGAGCTGCTGCGCCCGCGACCCCCCAAGGATAAGCGGGTCCAGAAAATTGATTGATTGATTCATTGATTGCGGGAAAAAAACAATGAAAAAATACCATGAAGAAATTTGTTCGCTTTAAAAGTAAAACAAAATCATAGAGTTACTTTTGTATATATTTCTATCCGCAACAACATTATTCATAATGCTGTCTTTGTTTCTCTTCGAATTAATACAACGAACTCCATTCGTCTGTTCTTTACTTTCTGTCTTCTGCAGCTACTATCCTTTTCACTCTATTAAATGCCCGAACGCCAGAGTTGCGTAATTTTGTTGTGATGGATTCGACATGGTCCTCCCTGATTGTTATCACTGATGAGGGACGTAATCCCGCAACAGGATGGCACAGGTCTTATCCTGTGTAAATCAATTACTAATATTTGAATAATTCCATTTCAATACGACTCCCTCGAATTGGAATCTATTGGAATAAGACACCCTGATAATCGCGTAATAGTGAAACGAACTGTTGAAATTCGTAAATAAATGCAACCAAATTAATTGAATTTTGTTTTGCTCTAATCGACAAGATTGACTGATTTGATTTTGCGCACTTAGTTTTCCCAGTCCTCATCTACTGTAGCCAGAGGGCATCTTGACTTGAAAATCCCATCGTTCTTAGGTGCTTCCTGGCCATTGTTATTGTTTATTTCAAACGCTTTTTGTTTTCATTTGTAGATAAGGCGAAATGCATAAACTTGATTGATTGATAAGATTATGAAGCACTGTTGCTTGGTTATGCAAGTAAATTTGGCATTTCTTACTGAATCAATTACTGATTACGAGTGGGATTCGAACTCAAGCCCGCACAGGCAAGTGACGTAATTCACAAGCCCAATGGTTGTGGCATCAGATTACGATGGCCGAGTGGTTAAGGCCGCGTCTCCGGTATAAAGACTCGCCACAACCATTGGGCTGGTGATACGTCACTGGTCGGCGCGGACGTGGGTTCGAATCCCACTCGTAATCAGATTTTTCTGATAGTGCTTGATTTAGCCTTAGGTCTGGGTGGGTTAGATTCAAGTTCAATTCATTAATCAAAATTCTGTACGTTGATTTATGAGCTTGAATCACTTTCTTTGCATACAACCTTTTCAAAACTCGCAAGTTCTGTAGAAATATTAAATATGCTTCGATTCATTCTCCCTCCTCCTACTTTACTTCTTCTCTACTATTCTCTCATACACTCACATTTTCTATTTGGACTTCCTATATGGAGAAACACCTATCCAACATACTTAACTAAATTACAACAACTACAAAATAAGGCAATTCGAATAATTAGTAACTCTTCTATAAAAACTGCTATCACGCCACAATTTTATAAACTGAGTGTCCTCAAAGTTCATCTATTGCACGAATTTGAAATTGCAAAATTAATGCACCAGCACTCTAGACTAGGAGTATGTTACCACCTATATTCAATCCTCTTTTTCAAAAACTTTCCAATAAACACACCCGGCAAACTAGAGCCACGACCAATCATAATCTCCATATTCCCAGATATTCAACCAACAGATCCCAAAAATCAACAAAAATACCAAGGAGCTAAACTTTTGAACTCCCTGTTCATTGAATTACGAAATGAGTCTATCTCAAAATTTAAACGAATCTATGAACAAATTTTTCTTAATAAATATCGATAACATTTTAATTAAGTGTATAACATTTGCATTGTAATCAAATTCGATGCCGCTTTTAAGCGACTCGTCTAGGTGGCTGCTTGACTTGAAGACCTTAATCGGTCACTTCGCAGTCTCCCTTCGAGTATTTTGTTTTGTTATTCATTATTTTGAAAGCTATTGTATTTGTAATATGATTCTACTCTCGATAAATAAACTGAATCTATCTATCTGTCTGTCTGTCTATCTATCTTTGCGTACTAGCTGGACTGAATAAACTTTGCTGTAAAAGCCTCCATTTCATATTCTTCATTAAATCGATTAGTGTTATATTATTAAAATTTTTTGTCTTGACCAGACGGCGTGATTGTACATTTGTTACAACATAATTGCCTGTGGTAGAAAAAAAAGACAATACATTTGTTTTTTTTCATCAAAATTTGCATTTTCATCAATAAACTTTGTTGCAGGTTTTGGTTGAATATCAAGTAGAACCAGGCTCAGCTACGCCAGACTCGGATTACAACGCTCAGTTTCGCGGAGTTCTGTTGTTTAAAAATCGACAACACGAAGCGGGTTTGCAGGTAAAAGTTGTGAGCGATGTAGTTTGAAAAAACGTTGACGTAGTGGTCAAAGTCTTAACTATCGACGCGGGAGATATTGGTTTGATTCCCGGCCCTGTGAAATCGGACACTGTCGTCAACGGCTCACCGCCGCTGCGACATTGAGTAGCCCAGGCGCTATAACGCGGAGATGGGCCCCGCCTCTAGCGTATTATCGCGAGTACAATGAAGATTTGGTTTGATTGCAAATATTGACTTAATAGTAAAAATTATGCTGATGTAATGCATGAGGCAAGCTGATAAATTTTTGTTTTAACAGCAATTAAAATATATATTGTTGACGCAGTGTGTTGCACGATAACTATGTCTAAGAGTCGGAAATAGGGTATATAGTAGGCTTTTCACCCTTAATGATATATGGATGGCTAGCAGTGTTTTTGCTTCAAACTTGCAACTAGAATTGTTATAAGCCAGTTTCCTTTTTTACTTAATTTTCTAAACAGCATAGTCGCATGGTAACGATTATATCTTGCTGCGTAAACCGGACAGAACAATAATTTTTCAGCTGGTTTTTTCGTGGGTTGATTGTGGCTTGGCGGTCGGAACCTAATTTTTTCTATCACAGTTAAGCGTTGCAACCGCGTTATAGGTAGTAACGGAACGGCTCAGATGGCCTAACGATAAAAGCGTCTACTTATGGAGCTGTAGACTCAAGTTTGATTTAGAGTCGGGTCAAATCAATAATTTTAAATTTGGTATTCAGATCTTCCCTGCTTGACGCTCAGCATTAAAGTGATAGTGTGGAGAACAAGCCGGCAAGTTTGCTTGTAGTGGCGTTGGGAAAGACACTTAGCGGGATTACCCTATCTTGATGTTTTAGACAGAATGATGGCTGAAACCCCTAAGCAAGCTTGTTGTAGCGCTTTAATCGCTTTAGAATAAGTAGCCTACGCGACTAAATAAATAAATGATGAAAAGCTTTTTTTGCAATATTTTAGATTTACATCAGAGATGACGATGAACCGGAATTAAGTGAGAACTTCACTGTGAGGTTACTTCCGAACTCCATCAATGGTGACGCCATTGTCGCTGATCCTACGTCATGCGTCGTAGTCATAGAAACTAACGATAACGCGCAAGGATCGCTGTCAATCGATTTTTCTGACTCTGTAGAAGATGAGGAGGGCCAGTATTTCTTGGTCAATGAAGACGAAAGCGATTCGTACGTATAAATTTTGATGAAACGTATGCGGCTGCCGTAGAATCGGAAGAATTATCACCACACCAGCCGGTTAGCTTGTTAAGCACGTTGCTTTTGGGTGCGGGAGGTTTGGGGTTCAAATCCTTGGTCGGTCAAATCGGACACAGTATTGCCAACGTCTCACCCACGGTGCGACGATTTTTTGGAGCTGCTATGGTGCCCAGGCGCTAAGCCGCGGAGATGGGCCCCACCACTCGTTGCACACTTCGACGTAATGCCACGAGTATCATGAAGATTTGATTTTTTTAATTATCACCACAGAAATATAAAGAAAAACCTAGACCATAAAATAAGCAAGGCAGTGTAAAACTGTCTTAATACATTTATTGCTTCTAACAATAACAGCTGAATCCACGTTCTTGGAACGTCCAGTTTCTAAACCATAATAATTTTTTTGTCTTTGTGATCATTTTTAATACGTCTTATCTACCTACATCTACCTGATGAACCTCACTGAGAGCGAAACCTGTCCTGCTTTGACCTTTTTTACGAGTGATAATAATGTAATACTTTGAACTACGTAAATCGCATTTGTGTGTTTATCACAGACTCGTCAATATTTCAGTCTTGCGCCGTGGAGGTTCGTTTTCTACCGTTTCTGTTCAATGGATTGTCCAACTTAACGTTACCAACAATGACGTTTTTGATGTCGTCAATCCTACGTCAGGAACACTCATATTTGCACCCGGCCAAACAAAAGCTGACGTCAGTTTTAATATTCTCCAAAATGAAGAACCCGAAGAAGCCAAATTGCTTATATTCAAGTAGGTTAATATAATCTGCCTAGTTAATGAGATGACTGAGCTTGGTTTTTCCGCTGATTCAAATAAATGCCGCAAAATATTGCAGTATCACTACCCGTTGGTGTAGTAGTTCAAGACATCGCTGTCGACGTGGGAAGTTTTGGGTTCTATTACTGTGCCGGTCGAATCGTACAAAGTGTCAACAATGGCTCGCCACCGCTGCGACGTTTCTTTGGAGCCGGAGATGCGGAGATGGACTCCGCCACTCGTTACACGCTTCCGCGTAGTACCGCGAGTATAATGAAGATTTGATTTCTTTTTGATTTAGTGAAAATTAATAATTTTGTCTAGCTTCTTCGACCAACTACTAATGGAAAAACGTAGCTTTGTTCTTGACAAAGATAGATTTGTTTTTCTATTTAAACAGTTGTATTATCTTTAATGCAATGCTGGGCTTACGTGAAGGCGAATTTTTTCCGCATTTTTTTAAACGCAGAGAATATCATTCTTTTACGTATTTGAAGTTGTTTCATTTCTATGTTTAGGCACCATGATATAGACTTGTTTGAGTGCATTTTTCAGTGATATCAGTTAATAATTTAAAATAAGTTTAATCTTACCAGTTTCTACAACAAGCTGAAACTGTCAATTTTTGAAATTACCAATTTCCCAAACTTTATTAACACTTCTAATCTACACTGTTAATTAGTTTTTTTTTAATGGTTAGATGATGCCCATAAAACATAACTGTGGGGATTCAAAATACAGTAATACCATTTTATCGGAATTTTTCTTAATTCCAAGGGATGCAATTCGGGCCTATACCTCCTTTAAAAACGCCCCAAGTATAATCATACTTTATTCGCCAATCGCTTACAATCGTTTGTAAGTTAGATCAAAGTTACCAGGACAACTTGATGTTTTGACCATAAGAAAATTTTTGATATAACTGAGGTTTTTTTCAAATTATATTGAACTGAAAATTCAACAAAAATTGAGGGAGACTGCGAAGTGAGCTTGCACTCTTCGAGTCAGCAGCTACCCGTTACATATGTCAAATACGATCGGCTCCAGCCGCGAATCGAACCCGTCACGTAGGATCTGTCACCTGCGCGCGATACCGCTAGGCCATGTCGCTGAAAATCACCTGCTAATGGGAGGAACAATTTAGAAAAGAAATGAAATTGAGAAGTTTAGAATGAACAATGTAAAAAAGAGTCTTTACAGTCTGGAATGAGTCTAGCACCTGGATTGGCTGGGCATAGCAAGGCTGACCAGACTTCACAATCATTTTTTAAGCATTTACAGAAGCATGGGAATAGGGAAATGGGGTTAATGACTTGACTCTATAGCTTTGTAAGAGCTATACACTTGAATGGATTAAGATGGCATTAGATTATGTAAATCCTTGAAACTTTTTCATAATCGAAGGAACTGTTGTGCCATAAATATTTAATATGATCACTTTTTACGCTTTTTATTATTTATGTTCCTGCTAAAAATTTCTCAGCGTTAAATTTTTTGATTTTATTTAGTAGCATATTTACCTATTAACATAGAAATCAAAATTAAAACTGTAGACAGGTCATTTTACTTTTCCAAATTTTGCCAACAAAAAGCTGCATGTACACTGTCGGAAAAAAAAACATTGTTTCTTTTGTTTTTTAGCAATTTCGTTTGGTTGTAAAATTATTGTCTTTAATAAACTTTAAATTAAATGATTAATAATTTAAAAGGTCTTCTTCCTTCGGTAGTCATGCCTGAAACGATCAAGAAAATAAAATTTATGACATTGACTTAAGCTAACAGATGTTGGTAGCCGAAAAGTAAAACTTAAGATAAAATACGTAAAAATTAATGGGGTTAAAATTATAGAAGCATTATGAGAAGAGCGTTTTTTTTTTCTTTTTTTTTTTCTTTTCAAGAATTTTAGCTTGCCGTAGTTTTTTGAATTGTTTCGTTTTCAGATTTCTTTTTTAAACACAAGATGGATTCCGAAAATATCTAATCAATAATAATAGATATTCAAGAATTAGAAGGGCTATTTCCTCATCTTTTATATTTGATTGCTTGCTAGATCTGCTCGAAAATAAGTCATTGACAACTTTATCAATTCAGAGCCGGTGCTAAAAACAAAGGGGCCCGATTAAAAATCAGTCAAATCGGCTTGAAACCGGCCCTGTTTATAATACAGAAAAGTAATTCCACTAGCACGGGGTTCCACTAGCCCAATTTGATAAAATCGGTCAAATCGGCCTGAAATCGGTTCTACGATACGTTGATTTTTATCGTTGAAAATTTTCAGGTTCTGTTAATGCGCAACCATATTTGAATTCAGTTATATTTTACATAGCTAGTCATATAGTGTTATCAGTTTCTATTCGGTCAGACTTAATTTTCTTACTAGTTTTGAACTTTTCCAGATTATTTCCGGACACTCTTCAGGGTGGAGCTGTCCTTGAATATCCCTATGAAGCACGGATAATTATCGCTGACTCCGACGACGTATACGGAGTGTTTGGTGTGGATGTGGATGAAACTTATATTGAAATTGATGATGATGAAAGGTATTTTTGCAAAATTCTTTCGTATTTTTACTTAGTAGTGCTTATAACAAAGCTGGTATTTCTAACTTTCCTTCTCTTTAATCTTTTCAGTGCTTTACCACCTTGAAAAAGCATCAGACGACTTCAGAAAACGTTTATTCATTTTACTTTTCCCTTAATTGCTTTTTTTCACTTCTACATTTAACAGTTGACGTTTTTCTAGCGATGTATTGCCGTGAAAGTGAATTGCTACAGAGTCCTTTGTATGTGTTTTTTATTGTGTTGCGGCACGTTTTCCTTTTTTTTTGTTTTAGTCATAAATTTAACGAGACTCAGAAATGGCATAAACTTGTTGCTGAATGAAAGAAGAATTGCGGCAATAATAGTTTATTCCTTTACAATCAAATGCTCTTTAAAATGTGGTGTTACCAAAATTACTTGTCATTTAAAGTAAACTACTGGGCGTACTATTTTGCAATACAGCAGTCTTGTTTTTTTTCCATTCTGTTATTTTTGCCGACTGAAATTTTATTTCGTAAGTCTTTCTTATTATAATTAAGCTTTATAAATCCTTATCTTCTAAAGTTTTACCGGAAAAAGTATAATAGTGAAGTTAGTAAGCTACAGTGTAGAGCTGTTTCTTGAAACCACTTAGGACTGTTTCACAAAATCCGCTATTAACCGCATCAATCAATGCGATATAGCTAGAAACTAACCAAGATTTATCACAATTATCGCTTTGTGCAAATGGCATAGTTTCGTCTGAATGACATGAACAAATATCAAAATTTATTTAGACTGAAGAGTCAAGGTGCAAAAATTTTAGCCTCCGACTTAGATGGTGGAGGCGTCCATACTTTTACCATCGTAACCACTTTGGTATGACGAACTCTTAGCAGATAGTTTGAATGTATTTGATGATAGCAAGATCAATATGATGAAGCTGCGTTTGTCCATGTAGCAATGTAACATGGTAACAGCTCAGATGGCTGAGTGGTAAGAGCGTCCGCCTCAGTAGCTGTACACTCGGCTTTGATGCCGAGCCGGATCAAACCAATGACTTTAAAATGGATATGAATAACAAGTCGGCAAGTTTACTAGTTGTGCTGTCAAGAAAGGCACTTATAGCGGGATTCCTCCATCTTTGTGTGGTAGATAGATGGCAAAAAACTCCTAAGCGAGCTTATTATAGCGCTTTGATCGCTGTCTCGTGATAGAAGGATACAAATCGGCCTATATGCAACTAAAATAATATAAGATAGGGCTTGGAAGTTTACATGATTTGCTTTTCAGACATCTGATAGCCAACGTGATGCGTTCTGGTGGATCAGTCGGAAGAGTGGAAGTATCTTACTCCACTTACTATCTTCCTCCAGGAGCTGATGACATCAGAGAAACTGTGCCAGGAATATTAATACAAACGGAAGGACTGCTTGTTTTTGAACCAAATGAAAGTAAACACTGTTCCAATATCCTTACATTGCACTATGTTACAGTAGCCAACGGGCCGAAGATGTTGAGCCCGACTCGACTCGAAACCGATTTTTCAAGCCCGAACCCGAATCCTAATTAGTCAGTCTGAGCTCAATTTAAACCCGAAATCAAAAACATCACTTTAAATTTTGAAAAAATTTTCATAAAAAAGAACATGAGTTTTACCCATATCCAGTCACAACAGTTACGAACAGCAATATTTATACGGTCACCAATCGCGAAAACCCTATCACTCATTGAATTCTGCTTCGGCGTTCGGCCCAATTGAAGCCCGACAATTTTTCAAAATCCAAACCCGAGCTCGGCCCGAACTGGACCCTACCCGAAAAGCCCGAGCCCGATTGACAACTTTGCTATGGCAATCTGTCTGCACAACTTTTTCTTAGAGCTGATTCCTCTTTTTTTTGTGTTGTGGGGCACGTGCCTCTGCGTCAACGTCATAAGAC
Organism: Trididemnum miniatum; assembly: GCA_964006365.1. Lineage (NCBI taxonomy): Eukaryota > Metazoa > Chordata > Ascidiacea > Aplousobranchia > Didemnidae > Trididemnum > Trididemnum miniatum. Next base: position 9,660,651 of record OZ023232.1, on the reverse strand, counting down.
CTTGATCGGCGTTGGTTTTAAAATTTAGCATTTAATCATAACGATCAAAAGACTAGGAAGCTAGTCACAAATAATACCTGCTAGTTGATAAACTGCAAACAAATTGGAATGCCAATGAAAGTGTGTCTGGCTTCAGCAATAGCCTGCAAACAAATTCGCACATGTAGTTTAAGCTTCTAGGACGGGGTTGTGCTGAGAATATTCTCTTTCGTATTTGATACCCGAACTAGGCGTCGTTGTTGGTGTAGTATTAAATACTTAACCATTGTTATTCGAATAGATCCAAACTTTCTACTGCATATATCCGCCATGTGGCCGATTTCCCACAAGCTCTGACTAACCAAATGCTTGCGAAATATGTTATCTTGATATTGTGGACGTAAATAAGGGGTCTATTTTGCATAAAAGAATGAAATGGTTGTAACGACTTTAGATTTGGTGCTTGGTTTATTGTTACCGCAAAAGTCAAATGTCAATTACAATCACGTCTTTTACTCGTAGCTATCATGAATGTCAACGGAGTAATCCCACACCTCTTCAAATACGTTGCAAGTGTATCGCAAAAAATTGATCAGTGGCTCACGAGGGCTTCACATTATTGATCCTAAAATTTTAGCCATCAAATTTTTTATAGTTGTTTGAGGCATCCGTCGGTGCTATTGCAACATCAAAAACAATTAAGGGCTCAAGTTTATCGCTCACGCTTTCAGCTGATGCTTCTGTTAATTTTTTGCGTAAAACATAATCGGTATGCAACTGACGTTGTTCACATTTTACCCTTGGTTTTTTCAGACCTGAAGCAAGTTGGGATTGAAATTGAAGCTGATGCTTTTTTGCAAATTAATTCCCGCTTTTTGTTCACTTTGAACTTTGCAACACTTTTGGAAAAGAACCTGCTGGTTCCCGCTCACACTCCTCGGATTCAAAATGATTCTGCTTCAGTTAACATCACTGAGGAATATGCTAACGGTGAAATAGGATTTGCAATAAATGGAAGCCTAGAAATCATGGAGCCAGATGAAAGAGCTCTGAATGTGGCATTAGCGCTTAAAAGACAAGGTATTTAGCCTAACTCTATCAGCGCGTGTCGTTGTAGTTTCATTATCATAAAAAAATAGCAGCTCACAACAAAAAGTCTAATTAATTTGAACATGCTTTGATGGGTTCAAAAAATCTGATTTTTGCCGTAAGTTTATCTTCCCCGCTGTATTACCGTCCAGATAAGTTAGTTTGCTTGCCGCAACGCAGCAGTCAAGTCATCTGACCAGTGGCTTAGCGAAAAATTTACGAGGGAAAGGGGATGCATAAGCTGCAAAAGCCGTCAAAAGAGTCTGATATATTTCAGTACTTAACAACATTTGATCTTTTTTTACTAAAAAGCAAAGCCAAAAGGGGGCGGGGTGGGGTAGGCACAACTCCCCTTCTTCCATAAATAGGCTCCTGCAACTGACTATATGGTTAAAAAAGTAGAACGATTTTGAGATGTTCTTTGACTGTTTTGTAATGTTTTAACTTGAATTTAATACTTCGTTTGAGCAAGTTTACTGAAATCAGATTGCGTAGCTTATTTTTCATAATCATGTTTTAGGTTTGTCTGGCAAGGCTGTCGTTCAATTGTCTTATCGTAATGGCAAAGATGTTGAAGAGGGCAGCGATTACGTGAAAGGACCGAATGTCGTGACCTTTGAACCCGGTGAAAGAACTCACGAAATAAACTTAGAAATTCTTCCTGATGAAATACCTGAGCTAGAAGAAAAGATTACTGTGAGACTAGACAGGTTGGTTCATGGAAGTAATTAGATTTAGTCACTTAGTCAGTGGTGCCATTCAAATGTTGCAGGAACCGCCTTTCTCAGAACGGTGAGAAAAAATGCCGGTTCTGTACATAAGAAAGGTTTTCACCATAGGCGTAGCAACCGGTTCCCGCTAACCAGTGCGAATCGCGAATAGCACGACTGGTTTTGGTGTATGTATTTAAAATATCTTGATCATCGACATCGTCCCATTGAACAAAATAATTCATTAACATTAAAATAGCAAGTTCATTCTCTCTCACTACTGTAAATTTTATTTAGAAATATATTTATCTTTAGATAGGCATGATTGGACTTAATTAGCAAGATCACTCTTACTATCGAAAATTCATTGAGAACTATCATTTTGTTCTTACAAGGACATCCTTAATTAGTCTTTTATTCAAACAGAATGCCATTTCAATTCTGATTCTATTTTAATGGTTCCATTTGGAATGATCTTGACTGAATAAGACTAAGGATGTCCATGTAAGCACGAAATAAATTTTTTAACAAAATTTTCAATAATAAGAGTGATCTTTCTAATTCTAGCAATGACCGATTATTTCACCTCAAAATTTGTTAAAAAAAAGCAATGATCCTTATTGTAACACCTCCATGTTTGACATTGGGTTTGATTGCCGAGAAACAAACTCAACTCACTCTTTGTTTGAACGAAATTTTTTAGGCTATTTGTCGTGAAAGATCAGAGTATAGCCTACTCTGAAGAGAATGATGCGTCAAGTCCAACTTAGGATTTAGAGTATTTTTTCTTACGAAGCTATTCTGTTGCTGTGGCACTATTTCAAAAAGATGCTAGTTCAAGTTATTGTTCAAATCAAAAATCAAATCTTTATTATACTCCTGGTATTATACGTTGAAGTGTGTAATGAGTGGCGGGGCCAATCTCCGCGGTTCAGCGCCTGGGCAACACAGCTGCGAAGAAACGTCACAACGCTGACGAACCGATGGCGACACCGTGTCTGATTTGGCCAGCCCGGGAATCGAATCCTAGACCTCCCGCACCGATAGCGATATCTATGATAACTGCGCTTACCGACCGGTATAAATCGTGAAATATAGGCTTTTCCTGAATGCTGACCAAAGTAGCTCCAGCTTATGTTTAATTATTTATATGTTCGCAAGCTACATGATATTTTACCTAGTTTCAGGTTCATCTAAAACTTTAAATCGGTCTTCAACTCAGCTGAAAATGTATTGAGGTTTAATTATTTATATTTTTACAGCGTGGAACCCAGTAACCAGAAACTAAATCGCCTCCAATCTGAAATACGAGTTGTTATCCTGGAAAACGATAATCCTGGAGGAGTGTTCAGTTTTTCAAATCAATCCAAGCAACATTATTTTTTGGAGGTTAGAACTACTAGTTTGCTTTAACAGGCATGTAGATGATGTAGTTGTATAGTTAACTTGAATTCGCCATTGTGTTTATTCATCTTTGATGTTTTTTGGAAGTTGCAATCATGCGTATTTGCTCACCCCTGTTTCATTCTTAATTTTAGCTTTTGCTTATAAATAGCATATTTTCCGGTTATTGGTGCTATGAAAAACGTTACCGCTGTTGCTCCTTCTCATAGGATCAATGCCGTCGGGCCAAATGGTGCTTTCTGAAATCGCAATTTCTTTTTCGAAGCATATAGGCAGTTTTCCGACAATTCCTAAACGATTTTATTACACTGTAATCGTAGCTCCCTCGCGAAAAAGGAAGATAAATTTTCAGTGGGGCCATGAATTCTTCCCCATGGTTGCCCAGTCTAACGAAAAAAGCTTGCAAAAAGAGCGTGTAGCTTATACAAAAGGTAGACATTTTCAATCTGACAAATTGATATTATGTAACTAAAAGAATTCTTTTTCCCGAAAAATTATTTTACAATTAGGCTACATTACAAAAAAGTGCAACAGTGTTTAACGGATTTAATGATATACGATGGATAGTTTCTGTTCGATAATATGTACTGGCATCACTTACCAGTGAACACTAGTCCGGCGGATACACATCTTTTACCCTCCTATAACCCTTGAGCGTAAAAAAGTTTGGTTAGCGTGCTGCTGCCAATCGCTTAAGTTCATTGCGATTGTGACAACAACTGCAGCAAAAGTTGGGCTATAAAGACAGTTCATTAGTACGTGATGTAGCAGCGGCTTGTCCAAAAGTTGTGTTTCTATAAACAGTATAAGATGTTTATAAAGATTGTTATTTTTCGTTGAGTTTGTTTTTCTTCTTCTATCCAGTTTCAATCCGGTTTTCTCCTCGTTCCCGAAGGTGGCCGGATACACCTCATCCCCTCCGCGATCGCTTTCACACCTTCCCTCCATGTCGTTCAATCTCCAGCTTTTTCGATTTTCAACTCGACTTTCTTCATACTCTCTTCCATCTTCCTCCTCCATGTCACTTTGGCCGTCCTCGCTTTCGCTTCCCATTTACTTCCATCATCATTGCCTTTTTCAGTATATTATCATCATCCCTTCTAATCACATGTCCATACCATCTTACTCCATTCGCCTTTGCCATTCTATCCAACGTTTCCTTCAAACCTAACATCTCCATCAGATCCTCCATTTTCTTTCTATCCACTAATTTCACTCCACACATTGACCTCACCATGGCTCTTTCAGTTCTTCTCAAAATTGCCATTTCAGTCTCCCTCAAACACCATGTCTCACTTCCATACAACATTGCTGATCTTACGCAACTGCGATAGACCATTCCTTTCATTCTCAGAGAAAACCTTCTCTCACGTAACAACTCTCCGCACTCTCTAAATTTCATCCACCCGATCCTAACTCTTGATGTCATTGCGGTTTCACAACCACCACCAGCATTCAGCCTGTCTTCTAAGGCCGCGTTCACACATAGTGGTTTTCGCAATCTGGCACGAAACTTCATTTTGATATTGTGAACGCGTTTTTTAAGATTTTAAAAACTTCTTCAGCAATTCAAAAAGGTAACCATTTTAGTTTTTGAATCGCTGAAACAAGTTCGAAAAGAATTAAAATAGCGTCTGCAATAACAAAATGAAGTTTTGTGCCTGGTTGCGAAAAACTCCATGTGTGAACGCGGCCTAAGTAACAAAATCCCTTCACAGTCTCTACTTCATTGCCTAATACCTCCACTGGTTCTTCTGTGCCATCTCCAACATCTGTGCATCTTCTACAAACAAAATGTCTTGCAGAACTGCAGGTTACCTTTTTCATTTTCGTGCATCCCCCATGTATCCATTTCGTACACTGTGTGCAACACACAGTGTTAGGCCCAACCGTTTTCCCACATATTCCACAAGGATCTATTTTGCTCAAAACAATTTTTCTTTCCTTTCCGCTCACCATCATCTTAGTTTTTCCAACATTCACTTTCAATCTCTTGTCTTCCAATGCACTTCTCCATCTTTGGAAGATCTTTCTTGAATCATCCAAACTTTCACTCATCAGCACCAAATCATTCGCGTACAAAATTTCATTCAATAATAATCCTTCTCTTGCAAGTTCGGTCACAACATCAACCACAATAGCAAATATCAGTGGTGATAGCATAGACCCTTGATGCACACCAACCCGCACACAAAATTCTTCCTATGTCCCTGATCCAAATCTAACTTTCGTCCTTGAACCTTCGTATAAACTCATCACTGCCTGCACCAACACTTCTGCCAATCCTTTCTTTCTTAATGCCCATTCCATCACTTTTCTCGGTACCTTATCAAATGCCTTTTCTAAGTCCAGAAAACACATGTACAGCTTTTGCTCTCTTTCTCGAAACTCGAGTTGAGTTGAATTTGTTTTTACCGTTAAATTTTTTTGAAAAGGAGGGAGGGTCAAACAGCATCAATGTAATTGTGACTCGAAGTGAAGGTGCGCTGGCTCGGAGGATGGTGGCTTATGACGTTATACCGAATGGTTCTAAGAAGTTTTTTGGTGTTCCAGAAATTTTAAGATTTCCTCCAGGTATTTACTTGGGTAATAAAATTTATGCCACTGATCTGCAAATAGAAAAGCTTCATCGCTTGTTTTCAATTTTTGGAAGTATCTGTTGGAGTCTTGGTTGATATTTTACATAAGCTTCCAGGGAATACAAAGCAAATTTTTTTCTAAAACCAAACGCTTTGATGCTCTGAGTTCATCAAATATATGAAATTACTTTTACCATACAAGCAAGTCAAGTACATAAATTAATTAATCAAGTCAATATCAATTCATGCCACTGATGTGTGCAAAAAGGTGTGCATAATTAATAGTTATCAATTACTCTTCAAAAATATCTTTCCGAAAAAACAACAACGCAATTTAGAGAATTTGTGCTTATCAAAAGCAACGTAATTCTGAACCTCTTTGTCAGAGGTTTCTTTCTAAAAAGCATTTATCCAAAAGCTATAACTTGATATTTTAAAGATCGAAGATTTGCTACAATATCGTTGATACCACGCGATGATGACGTGCCTGAGCTTGACCGTAATTACTCATTGGGTGAGAGTATAATCTTATTTTGTGGTTGCTTTGGAATATATTCATTAATGATTCTGTGCTTTTGTTCTTTTGTTTTTGGCAAAAACATTTGCTATTGCTTAGGAGGTAATTGCCCTGTCCATACCATCTGTTTAAGTGGTTCGAAAAGTCCACATACTTTCTAGATCATAACACTGCACCACAAAAAAATTTTTTTTTGTGTTTTCTTGGGTAGGCCAAAAAATTTTTTTTTTTGTGTTGTATAATGCTTTTTTTTATCTCTTTTGGGGTATATTTAGGCCGCTGAATTTGAATCTATTGTCCATCACGTCAGGTTTTTAAAATTATCTCCAGTCTAGGTCTACTCGAATTCGAAAAAGTGCACAAATTTTGAGCATTGGTTAAGGTTTTCACACGCATATTTTAGTTCAAATTTACTATTACCCCCAAGACAATACTACGCAATTAATTCATTATTCAGACTAGCATTAACCATTATACACGTGTTTAAAAATGTCTTTGGACTCTTGCTTTGTGTCTATTTGGAGCACCAGTTTCTCTGTGCAGGTACCAGCAATAGTCGCCCATCATTCTATCGCCTGGCTTTCCTTGGTAACGGGGGTCAATCTGAGAAATGTCTTGGTGAAACCTTTTTCTGTGGTCATCGCTTTTATCTCCCAAATTGTCAGGAAAAAAGTCTATGTGTGAATGCAAAAGAATCTTTAATGACATACGACTACCAAGCTTCTGATATGCAACCAACATGTCTTGCACAACATCGGCATAATTCTCGTTTTTTTGCTACCTAGAAAATTGTATATCACTTGCTTGAACGACTTCCAAGCATTTAACTCCAGGCTATTCAAATCATGATCAAAATTTTCATCCTTTATGAGATCTCTGATATCTGGTCCAACAAAAACACCTGCTTTTAACTTGGCATCACTCTTCTCAGTGGCAAAATTTTCCAAGAAATACTGAAATCCTTTTCAATGATGGTCCATTGCTTTGACAAAATTTTTTATGAGTCCGAGTTTCATAATATGCAGTGGATCTAGTAGTTTTTTTGAGGATCAATAAGGGGTATATGCCTCACGTTATACCTAGCAGCCGCAAGCTCTTCTTGGGGAGGCCAAATAGTTTTAGTATACCGGTAGTGATTAGTATCATCATGACTATTCCAAAGACACAAAAGGCACATAATATTATACTTTGTGTAGCCCAGCTGTAGGCCAAGAAGTAAGAATATCACCTTTAAATCTACGCAGATTCGCATTCAGATCTCTGCAGAAAAAAATCTATCAATCAGATTTACCACTAGTATGCAAAGCTTCGCACTGGCACAAAATCTTACGTTGCCAAAACTACATTTTATCAGACTACATGTGGGAATGCAAGGCCTATTTGTAAAGCTGGTTAGGTCGGAAAAATATCAAATCATGAATAGAGAAGTCTTAGCAAAATTACGTTATTACATGAAAAAACATTAACATAACGTATTACAAAGCAAGAATACATTCCAATGAATGCTAACTTCAATTATTTTGTATCACGCGTTGCGCCTTTCTGTTTAACAAAATAAAAAAATAAACTCAATTAATTCATTTCTTGAAATTAGGAAGATGGAATACTGCATAATTACGTGCCTTTTCCGTTAAAAAAATGATAGTTGTTGAAAGCACGCAATGTGAAAGCTAGCGAAGAAAAGTTACTGATCACGCAGCATGAAGAACCACACCAGGAGGCAGTATCGTAAAAACTGACGTGATAGAGAAAATCTGACAGCAGGTTTGAAATCAGCGACCCCAAATTACGCTAAATCACCATTGCTTAACAAGTCACCAAAATTTTGTTGTACAGTGTAATCACTTTTCAATGGCATAACCAAAAAAATGAATGTGACATTAAAAATTTAATTGTGATGCAGAAAGCCCATAAGCTTTTGGAACAACTTACACTGGGCATGTCACAGGGTAATTTTTATTTTTAATTAATCAGTTCTGATCACTTACCTATTTAAAATGATCGCATAAGTTTTGCCTTTTCAAACCACAAACGGTATTGCGATTTACCCACGCTTTTTAAAAATGATGATTGTGTGTGATAATGTTCTGCAATATCGTCTTTGTTAAAACGGCCGATGTTTTAAAATTCTCCTCTATCCGTTGTCTTATCATTAAGATCCTATTGGTTAAGAGAATCTGAATAATTTGGGGTTTAAAGAGCGAAATAATGTGTTGGAAATTGGCTTGCTTAAAAACATTTATCAAAATTATCATCACAATCTAGATGTAAGATCTTAAATCGACATTTTGCGTAAATTTGTACAATTACGGTGCAATTTTTCAGCTTTTATCAAAAATCAATTCTTCATTGTACTCGCGATATTACGCCGAAGCGTGTAACGAGTGGCGGGGCTTATCTTCGCGTCTTAGCGCCAGGGCAACACAGTTCCAAAACAACGTCGCAGCGGTGGTGAGTTGGCGACACTGTGTTGGATTTGACCTGTCCGGAATCGAACTCCTGAACCGATATCGTGTGCTTATAACATCTCGCTTTTTAAAGCGCTGGTTGTGTCAGTCAGCAAACTGCACTGATGAGACTTGAAAAGTCGAAATAGTGTACACTATCTGCAGTTATGTACATGTCATACATCTATCTCTCAGCTTTTGTTTTGCAACTAAACACAACAAAGGCTGCTGAGTGCTGAGGTCTTTTAATGCAAAAAATTATCACTAATCCATTTACTGTATCTCGTGGCATATTAGGGTTGTGCTTATTACCTCGACTTTAGTCATGGAAAACAATGTGTAATTAAAACTAGATCTAATTTCTTCTTGGTTGGTGGTATCATGTAGAGTAGTAGACTGCAGAGAGAATGTAGACAGTGCAAAACATAGGCGTAAAATTTCATTGAACCTCGTCAGTACACGTATACTCGTCCGGAGATGTGGATGTTAGGTTAGATAACTCCAATTTCCACTTTCTTTTCTGTCTGTTACAACATAGCTTAGTTGACTTGTTTCTCTAAAAATTTTCTTAAAAACAAACAAGCAACTAATACTGTCATTAAACTTGATAAATAAACAATTATTCTTGATTAAGCTACTGCATTTCAGATCGCATTCATCCTTTGCCAGTCATCAATATAACTAGAACTTATGTTTTTGAAAGCTGCAACTTCTGATTTGTAAAAACTGCTTATGGTAAGAAAATGCGTCGATAGTTTTTCTGTTTTAGTTCTTCAACCTCACGGAAACCCTCCTAGCGTCTTGACTCCTCCCACGATCATTCATGTGACCTTACTAGCCAATGATCATCCACACGGATTGTTTCACTTTCAAAGTTTCTCTGATGCACCAAAAGCTCAGGTTATAGGTAAGTCACGACAAATAATAAAGTGTATGTGATTATATTTACTTCACGAAGCGATTATACAACGTTAGATTGTCTCTAATTCTACCTTTTTGTATGATCTACTGTAAATGTAAATAAAAAATAAGCAGAAGCTTTTAATTCGGTAGCAAAAGCTTCGTTTCATACAAGCTTTTCAGTTGCAATCTTTCAATCCAGCTCTTTACGATATTTACGTTTCAATTCTATTAATCACCTTGCGAAATAGCTTTCCTAATATTTGGGAAACCTCATGCAGCGTACGCACCTGATGATAAAAGTGGAAAATTTAATACTATGTGTCAAACCCACATTTCTAGTAAAATTGCACTCAACCCGCTGTAAGCTCGGTGGCCGAATAGTAAGAGAACTTGACTTGCAATCATAACGTTGTGGGTGCGAACTTGAATTTACATGATGAGCGGTTATAAAACTCGATACTAATCATGAAATTGTGTTTTGCTACGATTATTTATTTAGTAAGTCTTCTAAGACCTATCATAATATCTCCGCAATGTTCAAAAAGATCCATGAAACTTTTTAACATTTTGCTTTCGTGCAGGTGAAAGTATAGAAGGGAATAATCTGACTGCGTTCTATCGAGTGCAAAGGAGTAAAGGAACTTACGGAAATGTGTCTGTCATGTGGAAAGCTCTCCCAGAGAACAGTGATGACGTCATACCGACTGAAGGAATTCTTTTTTTTTTCGAAAATCAAACAGAAGTTAGTGTGTGCAACGTGCAATGTATCTTCACCTTGTACAGCTCATGCTTCATCAACTTTTGAAAAGCAATGCGCGTCAGCTACACCGGCCGATCAGCTGAGTTGTCAAGCACATTTCTATCTGTGCGGCAGGCCGAGGTTCAATTGCCAGGCCGGTCAAGTCGGATGCAGTGTCGCCAATGGCCCACCACCGCTGCGATGTTTCTTCGGAGCTGTGTTGCCCAGGTGCTGAGCCGTGGACATGGGCTCCATCACTGGTTACACGCTTCGGTGTAATATTGCGAGTACAATAAACATTTGATTTTTTAAAATTTTTTTGATGCGTGTCAGCGTGATAATGAAAATTTTTAGGCAGTAATAAGCATCCAATCAACGGAAGACGAGATTCCTGAATCATTGGAGGAATTTACTCTCATTCTCTTCAACGCAACTGGAGGAGCAAGTATCAAGGATGGGGAAAATGCAACATTAACTATCGAGCCTAATGATAAAGCAATTTACTTCAAAGGTAAATTTTTGTGCATAATTAAACAGTATTCGCCACAGCTTTATTTTACAGCTCCGATGTCGAAGTCGTATGAGCTTCTGACTCTAGAGCTGTGGACTCGTGTTTGATTTCGAGTCGGGTCAAACCAATGACTTTAAAATTGGTATTTAGGTCTACATCTTTCCCGCTTGACGCTCAGTATTAAAAGAGACAGTGTGGAGAACAAGCCGGCTATTAAGTTTACTTGTTGTGCCGTTGGGAAAGGCACTTAGCGGGATCCCTCCATCTTGGTGTGGTAGACAGATGGCCGGCGACTCCTGGGCGAGCTCGTTGTAGCGCTTTCTCATGCTAGGAGAATAAATATTCAACTTAATACAAATGTATAAAACTATTTCAACAACTTAAAAACTCGAGTTGAATCACTTATGGTCGTAGTGCTGGTAGATGTGTAGCGTGTTTTTGGCAATACGACTCGAACCAGAAAGTTTTTGATGATTGGAGCAGAGGTTTAAATCTTAAGCATTATTGGTCCGAGTTGAAGACGAACTCCTACGAAATTTTTTTGTTTGAAGTGGATTCCTGGTCTTTTTTTCAAAATAATTGAATTCAAGTCATTACAACACTGGTGTCACAAGCACATTTTTGCTGGTGCTGATAGCCTATTTGGACAGAAGAAACTTCGTCCATTCACAAAATGGTATAGAAAAAGCAATCACATTAGCGAAAATTAGTAATTGGCCAACTTTTGTCATTTCAAAAGACCGTTTTACGCATTTTTGTAGAGATTATTCGATGAGCTTGCTCTGGTGCTTTCACTAGCACTGCTGAACTTGCAATAACTGTTACTTGTGATTGCACGGGCTGGTTTTGTGCAAAGGTCATTAAAGCATGCATTTTCGCTTAATGAAACTTTGCAGTTAATCCGATGAATTTTGTGGACTAAATTTTTATAACAGAAGACCTTAGTTCTAAAAGTACTTTAGTCACAAAATAGTGGTTCTGAAATATTAGCTTTTAAAGTTTTTGATTGCATCGTTAAAGTAGAAGAAAAAGATTTTTTAAAATGCCTTTTGATATTTTTGTTTAGTGGGATTTTTGGAGTTTTTAAAAATAGTCTTGGGCGTTTTAACACTCACTGGTCATAGAATAGCGGATTTTTGGCCCTGCACAAAAACTTAAATAACCTACGCCAAATTTCATTTAAACAAAAACTTAGATAAAAAAATGCTGAACACTGCTGAAACACTACTGTTTAAGTGGAAAGTTTAGAGAAACTGGTTAAAACTTCTGTGAAAATACAAGCTCCGCTGTATGTAATTACCTTGCCCTCTTAAAAATAATACTCAAACTATGAAATTGGTAAAATATTTTAATCAGAATTTTCAACAAAAAACATTCATCATTAATGGTATTTAACCCATTAGTACTGTTTATTTAGCCATTTCAAACCTAGACACTAGAGAACAGACAATGCTATTAAACTTCTCATCTCTTCTGAGTAAAAATCGTTTTCACGCACGATTGACCGCGATTTTTGATTGGTTGTTTGGACTTAAGAACTTTTTCCACCAAACACAGGGACTTAAGTACTTTTAGAATCAAAATCAGATATTTGATTGGTTAACCGTTTAAAAGTTTACGGACTTATGAACTTTTTTTGGTGAATTTTTTTAGTGGAGGACCTTTATAGCGTTATAAAAGGCACAAAATCACTTCAAACTCCATTTTCATGAAAATGTGACTTAAGTACTTTTTGAACCAAACGCTTCTACTTTTCTTAGGTCCTGACGTTGTACGAGCTGATGAAGGTCAGAATGTTACTGTCACTGTCCATCGAGACGGATCAGGAGCGGATACAACCACGATCCGCTATCGCACTTCCGAAAATCTGGTCACAGCTTTCTTGGATCAAAATCGAGCGACTTCTGACGTTGATTTTATCTCGCATGCTGACGAAATTATAACTTTCAAACCAGGCGCGCTTGACTATGACATCATCATCCAACTTTCTGATGACGACATTCCTGAAGATGATGAAAGTTTTTACGTAGAAGTAAACTGAACCTTATTTTCATTTCACTGGGATTTTCACAAAAAAACGTTCCCGGTTTTGATTTTTTCCAGGGCGGTACCTTTCGATACTCTGGTTCACAATTTCACTAAAAAACTAATCATGCAGTCCTTCTGACTAATTTGGCTTTCATACTTTAAATGAATACCGGTAATAATTTTTTTCTTCAAACGTTTCATAGCATTGTGATTGTTTTTACTATTACAAACTTCCTGCTGGTTTTATCTACTGTATTTAGTTCTGCTGTTTCCACGGTTATGTTTTTTGTTATTTTTTGTTAGGAGCTTTTGATCTGAATTTCCTTCAGGAAAAAGCGCTGTACAAATATATTATTATTATTATTTAATGGCCTTCTATTTTCAGCTGTTTAACGCCACCAATGACTATGTTCCATACCAAAATGATCAAGTTGAGGTCATCATCACACAAAATGATGATGCCAGTGGGATATTCTCGTTTGCTTCAACCGATCATGTCATTCTTAAAGAAGGAATACCCCATGGTTTTACGTAACTAATGAATTTGATATTTTGTGAATTTTTATACAAAATAGTTTTTTAAGATGAAAACATGGTCTCATGACATGGTTTCATGACATGGTCTTCTGATTTTCTCTGCTTCACATGAACATTGCACTTACCAGAATATGCAATAGCTCCAATAGGTTTTTACAGTGCCGGCGGATTTAAGTGGTGGAGTGCCCTGGGGCCCAAGTTTGGTGGGGGCACCATCAGCGGCGCCCCCAGGATTCGGCAAAGTGTGGGGTCAAAACCGGGTTCTGGAAAAGAAATCCCAGCCGCCGTAGGCCAAGAGGGTGTGGGAGCGTAGCCCCCAGCCGCTGACTAATTTTTACGGTTTCCGCATAAAAAATACTGATTTTAGCACACTTTTTTATTGAAAAAGGGTATGCTGTGAGTGCAGTCACCTTGGGCAATGCAAAAATATTTTCGCAGCTTACCAACGGTAGGCCCAATGTCTAAAAGCAGAAGCTTGGCTAAAATAAGTGAAAGGAGGCTGCTACCATTGTTAGATTGAGAAATTATAGACCTTATTACAGGGCCAAAGGGGGCATGGCACCATGGTCCTCCCTGCGAGCGCCTATGGGCTCCATTTTTTGAAGGTGTAAAAATTAAATCGTTTATTTCAACAAAATGCTACAAAGGTTAGGCTAGTCGTCAGTACAAACAGCAAAAGAAAACTATTATTAAAGGCTAACTACACCTTACACCGATGCACCTAGAGTAACAATTTACACTGTTTCGACGCGCACTTAAGCTCAGAATAAAAACTGCGGGTGAATAGCTCGCACAGTCGCACACAGATTATGCTAAGCTACTATATAAAAGCATTAACTAAAAATTATCAATACGTACAAAACATTGATTAACTAACCCAAAGCAAAGTTTAAATCCCTTTCGCCTAGGTTGCAGTTTGAAAAAGGGCTCCGCCACATCAAATTAAAGATTAGATAAAAGAAATGCATTGGATTCCGTGTTTATTTATTTACTATGAGTCAAGTGCGTCCCGAAACACTGTGCCCTTACCTAAATGAATGAAAAGCTAAAACAGTCATTACTTTACAGAAAACTTTCAAACAGGTAGGATACTTTTCTCGCTTTGCTTGCTGCAATGTATTTGTTTGATGGCGGCTGTAAAATTTAGCTCCCGTGGAATATCACACTCCATGCTCATGACAGTTAAGTGAACAAGTCTGCTTTGAGTCATGGATAAGGGTAACCTATTTTCAATTATTCTTAACTTGGAAAAGGAACGTCCAGTGCAGTTTGAGATCATTAAAACGGAGTATATTTGCAATGCTGTTTCCGCATTTCGAAAAGTATCGTCTGCCTCTTTTCTCTTTATTAACCGATACAAGAACATTTCGAAACTGCATTCGCTGCCTTGATCCTCATCTTGAAATACTTTAACAAATTCGGCAAACTGAACAATTTCCTAATACGTGACTAAAACTAATACGGCTACACCTCTTTTTTCTTTTATGCCAACTACCACTACTGTGACTTTATCCTGCCAAATCGGCAGCAATCTGCCTTCAAAACTAACTACGATAAATCTTTTAAAACACTGATAATTTACCTCTATATTGTTGGCCAATAAACGAGCAAATTTGCCTTCCATAAACAGAAAGTAAAATCACGACTAAACATGATTGTTATGTCAAGCTCATTGCAAAATTATCTCATGCCGACCCACTTTTGGCTTTTGGAGTAACGATGCGTCTTGACCAATTCAGTTTGTTGCAAGACAATATTATTATTTAGCCCAACACTGCACAAATATACAAGTAACTTGAGGTGGATGGTGGAGGCCCCGGGGCCCGGGCCCCCTCCTAAATCCGACCCTGGGTTTTTATAACGACCAATGATAAGGTGACTGCACGCAGAGCTGGTTGCTATGCGCCACGACTATTGCAATCACGTTTGCGTCAACTGCTGCGACTGCCAATGCACACGGCTGCCATTTTCTAAGGCAAAATTATGCGTCTCGTGCGATGGCGTTGTCGCAAATTCCTATGGCGTGGGATGGCGTTAAAGGAGATGGCGTTGTCGCTAATTCACTGGCTGTTTCTAACACGTTCTGTAGGCTATGTTTTGTATAATATGCTGACTGCTTGAGAAGTGGCTGTGGTAGGTTGTAGCTCCCAGTTGGTCATAACATAAAAACACACAAAACAAGTTCAATTCATTAATTGAAATTCTTGATATTCTTTCATTAGCTTGAATCACTCTCTTAGCCTGAATAGCTATAGGCTGGATAGACTTTGATCGGCATATAAGCCTTCATTGCTTGATCTTCATTAATATGGAATAATTACAGTACCAGTTGTCACATGGGCTGGGTGCTTACAGTGGGATGATGAATTATTTATTAGCCTTAGCATAATAAGAGAAATTCGCCATCTCCGGCATCACATTACGATGGCCGAGTGATTAAGCTCGCATCTCTGGGAAAGACTCGTCGCAACCATTGGGCTGGTGATACGTCATTGGTCGGAGCGGACGTGGGTTTGAATCCCACTCGTAATCACATTTTTCTGATTAATTACGTTTAACCTAATGCTTAATGGGTTAGATTCAAGTTTAATTCATTATCATTTAAAGAAATTCTTTGTAAAAGTTATTTTGTTATGGAATCAAAATGGCATATAGGATTCTTTTGTAACAATCTGCCCCAATGTCTCACATAGTGTTGTTATAACAAAAATCATTGCTTTTGTTGTGGACCAGGTTTGCAACTTTTTCATTTCGCAAAAAAGCAGATTGTTTGATTTGTTAAATTTAAGAATTTGTTGTTGGTGACACATTATCATTCATATTGATGGCATAGGTTGAATAATTGTTTAATGACGATAGTTATGATTCTGTTCTTTGTAATGATCATGGACCTTGTAAAAAATAAAAATTTCAATCATATAGCTACATAAACATAAACAAGGGCTTGTGATACAATAAGAGATCATGTAAAAATTTTGCATGAAAAGTTAAAAAACTCACAACTGTTTGTTTCCTCTATGGAGTTCATCAGGTGAGATTTTAAAGGTTTAAAAATATAAAAATTATAAATTGAAAGCTTAAAAAAGTTATTCGCAATTTTTTTTAATTCAAAATAATGGAATACTAACTACCGGTACCTTTTCGTAACGGAAGAACTTTTAATGAAAGCGCTTGAGTTCACAAAAAATCAATCCGTATCGATGGCGAACTAATAATACAATAGTGTACTGCAGCAAATCTATTGTTGATAGCTTTTTTTTCAGCTTTTAAGTTTTTTTGCCATCAGAACCTCACCTGATGAGTTCTATGAGTGGAAACAGACTGCTGTCAATTTTACATTTTATGCACATTTGTGCATGATCTGTTATGACATCCTCTGGTTCGCATTCACTTTGCCATTTTTTATCTTAAGACCTCAAACTTCGACTAAACAAGAGTTTGTAAATTGTAGCTTTGATATTTCTACCTTGATCAGAGCTTTAGTTTTTTTTTTGTGGGCAACATTTTACAAGACAACTTAATGTTTACAACAACATTGCACAAAATTTACGCTTACAACGATTTTACTCCTTATATTTACAACGATTTTACTCCTTATTCACACCGTTACTTACAACGATTTTACTCCTTATTACAGAGTCTTGAGAGAGCGAGGAACATTTGGTGATGTTGGGATAAACTGGAAAGTTGTTCGAGGAGCTTATACAACGTATGGCGACAGTAAACTACAGGAGGTGACTTTTTGAACAATTTTTTGAGGTTAAAAAGAATAAATGAACAGAGTCTTCTTACTCATATTTTGCAGTAATTATCCTGCTGAAACTATCTTCATCCCGAATTTTTAGTTTCAATTTTTGCCGCGTAAACAGATTTTTCAGAACGTGCAGGCAAAACTGAACCAGCTACACAACTTTTCTCCCTATTTATGTGTAGTTGAGGATGGAAAGGATTATTACAGAGATCTGTTTAAAAAAGAAACTAGACACTTGTTACAAAATGTTCAAACTGTTTAATTTCACCTTCACAAAAGAACGGAAAGTCTAATTTTTAAGGATGACATTGGAGAGCCTCGTGAGTTTGTGCTCAGCAATAAAAAAGTAGAATTTCACGAAGGAGACTCTGCAATGAACATCACAATTGAAGCCCTGGTTGACGGAATACCAGAATATAACGAGGAATTCACATTACTACTGACTAATATTACAGGTATGAATTACATGTTATTTACAAATTCTGCTGACGTAAATATTTAATGCGTTATTGACAAAGCAAATTGTGTTTATGCAGTAAAAGTTTAGGTTGCCCAACGTTTTCTAAAATGTTTCGCTTAACGAAAAACCAAGAAAATTGACTTTTTGCCTCTCATCAGTGGTATTGGCATATCACTCTTCTGCATTGTCTATGCTTTTGGCACTGAGACTGGCTGCAGCCGAATGTCAGCAATATACAGTAATTGTACTACGATAGATTGAAGATTTTTGACCCATTAACAATGGCAGGATTTGTCTGGTGCCATTGTTGGGCACATTTACAAAAGTAGGGCTGCTCTGAAAATTAATGTGAATTCATAACTGTAGTATTGTAACTTTAACATTTATCTACACTGCTTAACTTTTCAGATGGCAAGGGAAAACTTGCTAATGACAATTCGTTACTTTTCGTTCAATTCAAAGTGGCAATGAACGATCATCCTCATGGTTTGCTATCGTTCGTAAACGTTACGTCGCCGATGATGATAGCTGAAGATCGTGACGGAGATGATGGCGTCATGATTCAAGTGGACAGATTGATGGGCAATGATGGAAATGTTACGGTAAAAAATTTTACACAAAAAAGTTGAACAATGTAAAATGAGTTTTTGAAGTATTTTTGTTGAGAGTTAAGCTGGGATTCCAATAAGTTGGAAATGGAACATTTCGATTTGTAAGATTCTAAGTCAAATTTAAATATTACCGGTATTTACAACCAATTATTTAACTCCAAATAAAATTTAGTATAGCTGAAAATAAATTACTACAAGTTCACAGGAAAGTCATAAAATCCTGGTGTTTCAAAGTTTAAACACTTCTGTAGATATTGATTTGCGTCTTAAAATTTTTGAAGTCTGTCTGAGCCAAAGTTAAACTGCTGGATAAAGAACTGTACTTGATACATGCCGTTCGTACGGTGCTTTAGTGTTTTGTGTTTCTACGGTATCATTAGTTTATTAGGCTGTTAAACCTGCGATCCCATTTGATACATTTTTATAGAGTTTTGGATATCGTTTATGGCACTAGTGTTACTGCATTCTTTGCAAAAGTTAATTATGATGCAGCCGCACGACCATCGTAATCAGATGCCGGACGAACAGCCGAATTTCTCGTACCGCATACAGTATGTGTCAAGACTAATTCATCATCCCACTATGAGCAGCCAGTCAATTCAGCTATTATGACCGCGACAACTGGTAGTTATTCCACATTAATGCGATTAAGCGATGAAGGCTTGTACCGAAGTCTATCCGGTGTACTGTTGCTACCAATTCAGTTATTAATCTCATTGATCAAAGTCAAATCTTCATTATACTCGCTGTACTACCCCGAAGCGTGTAACGAGTTGCGGGGCCCATCTAATTGATTACCAATATCAATTCCAAAAATAAATTTCCGTGAAAATCTGCTTGAAGTTTTGTTTATGAAAATGCTTCTATTAAACTTTATTTGTTGCGTGTTTCCTTTTCATTTAAGGCTTTCTTATCAATCGATCAATCAATCAATTCAACTTTTATTTCCGCACGACAAAAAAAAAAGTTCATACTAGCACAAAAGTATAAATTACGGAAAACGGAACATGCAGCAAAACGGGTTAACGTTGAGACATGCCAGTCGGTTAAGACACGGCACGGCTGCATGACCGGATGCTTCGAAATACACTTAGTCCTACATAAAAAACGAAACAAAAACGACAGCACCAGGGCCGTTGAGAGCCAAACTCGGACCTGGTACTAAAATTAAAACCGGGCCCCCTGCAAAAATGACAAAAACAACGGGTCTGCCAAAATGATAAATAGGATGATTTGCCAGACGGTCCACTTTGTTTTATTAAAATTGATTAACAACCAAAAAAAAAGTCAATGATGCTCTTGAACGGGTGATGCTTACTGTTTAAGTATTCTAGTTATATCAAAATTGATTAACAACCAAAAAAAAGTCGATAATACTCGTAAACGGGTGATGCTTACAGTTTAAGTATCTTAGCTGAAATACATCATTTAGCAAACTCACAGCACAGCAGTATATTAAACCTTTAACAGCCTCTGTTGGTGCACAAAAAATCGGACCATACGTAACTGACTGGACCATTAGAAATGCTTAAGTAACCTGTTCTGGCATTGCTCAGATATGCAAAGTACGTAGTAAATACTATTTCCATTTGCAGCTTTTGCAACCATAAACATTAACATAACAGCACTTCCTTAATGGTGTTAGCATCTGTACATGCCTAATGTCTGGCAAAAAGTACTACATGATTTGTATCTGGTAAAGATGGGCAAATTTTAGAACAGTTGCCATGATACTGGAATTTGATGTTGTATGATATTACACCCAGCTTTAATTATTGACAGTATAATAGCATATGCAGTACTTTTACAACAATGAGCAACATAATTGGCTCTACTTATATACAGCCCACTTCAGTAAACATCCGCCAATTTAGAAAGAAGATAAATACTGCTTATTGCAATGAATGACATTTAAACAAAAGAAAAACTGAAACAACTTTTCTCGAGTTCAATGCATAACAGCTTAACCAAAAGTATCGTAGTTGTCTACGCAGGTTTAAATTTTACAAGCGACTACTTGTCTGCAAAAGCACATTCTTATGCTTTACATTAACGTGATATATACGTGAAACTTCAGCTTGCAATTTGATCAATGTACAAGTGTCACAATAATAAACACTCAAAACACGCAGCACGAAAAAAAAAAATTAAAAATCACTGCCTCTACTACAGCAACTGTATGACACCAACTACATATGACTTGAATCCGTTAAGCACACCACTGAGCCACTGCTGCTGAAAATTGCTGAAATTGTTGCAGATCATTTGTGCTTATCATGTTTTACAACCTAGTACTTGTCTGCAAATCTGCAATAGCACGTTCCTATGCTTTACGTTTGCATGATATATACCATAACGCACATAAAACTTCAGCTTGCATTTTCGTTACTTTACATATGTCAATAATAAACACTCAAGTCATGAAAAAAATTAAAAACCGTTGGTTCTATTACAGAAACTAAATAACACTGACTGCATACCGGTATGACTTGAATCCGTTAAATACACCACTGAGCCACTGCTGTTAAAAATTGCAGAAATTGCAGTTAATAATTAATTTTGGCATCGTCATCTAAAAGTAAAATTTTTGCAATCTGATAAGGGTAACAACTCTGCTCGGCTAATGAACTAGCTCACATAATCTGTAATAAACAAACTGCCAAAAACAAAAATTACCAGTTCTACATAATTGCGTAAACAACAATGAACTAAATACTATTTTGGCTGTACCACCATTTTTAAACATTCCATAAATTGTAGCTCTATGTTTGTGCAATAACAACAATACAACAAACTTTTTTTTTCAACTCTTTCAGTTTTGCTCACTATTGCATTTTCAAAAACTTAGCAGTTGATAAAACTCTAGTCTAGGTGCTTGAATAAGTAAGTTATAGGATATAGTGACCTAAAGATGATGAATTAGTAGAACTTTGCAAGCTTTTTTTGAGCAAAAATTTCATACTAAGCCAGCCATATAAAGAAACATGACTGGGCCTACTACACATTTTTCATTACTGGTATACTGACTGTATCATGGAATTCTCTGATCTGCTGTAGTCAACTTGTCATGACAGCTGAAAAGCCATTTGGTACTAAGAGATGGGCAGGGGCATGCGAAGTCATTTTTTCAAGGGGGGGCCAATGTTTTGATAACATGGCGGCTGGGGAGCCGCGCCCCCCAGACTACCCCCTCATGTTTTGCAAACACTATGGCGTTCTTTACGGTGCATAAAACTGCATGATCTTGGATTGAAATTAATCTCTTACAAACTTCAGAAGGTGATAATTTTGAAAAGGATAACAGCACGATCTTACGAGCCAACCTGAGCCTTTTTTGTGTTTTGGTGAAATGAAATCTCAACTTAGCTCTATAGCTGCGCGCTCACACATGTATAATCTAACCATATGAAGTTCATTTTTTACAAGTTACTCATAAATTTTTGCTTGCACTAAAACCAAATGCTGTTGGAGCTACAGTTTATTCAAAATACTCTATCCTCCCAACAAAAATCAATCAGCGTGTAACTTTTGCAAATCGTTGACGCAAACTATACGCCTATTCGCTGTCACTCGTATATCCGTTATTCAGTCAGCAAAAAGCTCCAAAAACTTTTCTACGTTCAGCCGTTAAGGATATGAATTTTACACCCAAATCTTTGACAACAACGGTATCCAAAATGTTTTTGTGGATATGGCAAAGCGCGAGGTTGGAAAGTCGCTTTTGGCTCATTAAGTTGCGTAGCCACGTTTTGATGCGCCGCAAAACGCTGAAAGACCGCTCTACCGAAGCAACAGATGGTGGTAAGGTAAGCAAATATCGGAGAAGCGTGTTAATTTCTGGAAAAAGTGAAACATGCGAATGTGAGGACTTCATTACACTGATTACGTCCCCGAGTGTTTCAACATCTTCTGGATTCACAGACGACTGCTTCACAACGTTTTTCATGAATTTTAGTTCGGTCAAAAGTTCATCTGACTGTACGTCCACAAAATATATTTTAAAATCATCAGTGGTTTGTTCAGGAAAATCGGATATGCGGCTTTCCGTTTTACAAGCTTTAACTAAAAGGCCTTCGATAGAGCTTGTGGCTTGCAAAGCATCTTCGTTAAACCTTCTATTCTGGGCTTCCACAATTCTGTCAATAACGGAGAAATATGCAGCTTTGGCAGAATCTGCGAACGAACTTTGTGTTGCCGTATTCGGGCATTCGTCGAACCGGCAGGGGATGGTTTTCCGCCGCACTATTTTGGGAGAGCTAAGATTGTACTTCTCCTTCAATGCATCCGCCTCGTTATACAGGGTTTCAAAATTTGTTTGGCACCTCATGCTTCCGAGTTGCTCGCGGAGAATAGAAATAGCTTGATAAGCTGCATTGATCGAGTTATTTGGATTCTGAAGTCTGGTAGCCAAATGTTTACATATTTGAAATACATCACGAGCAATGCACAAGCCCAATACGGTTTCAAATTTTTGCAGTTTCTTCAATAATCCTTCTGCCATCGCACGAGCATCTACAGAATAAGAGCTGTCATTCGCAATTTTCTGAAAAACAGTCAAAAGGGCCGGGAGATTTTTTAGGATGGAATTGATTCCATTAACGCGGACTGCCCATCTTGTCGGACAAATAGTAGCGAGGTTTGAAAAGGATTGAGACATATTTTCGTTTCCTTCCATTACCACGGAATTTTGAATGTCGGCACACACATGTTTATATTCCTGAAGTCGTTTGTGCGACTCTATGACAAAGTTGGCTGTTTTCCGAGCTAATTCCAATGCATCACGCACCAAGCGCTCTTCTCGGGCAACTTCCTGCAACACAAGATCTAGTCTGTGATTGGCACAGTGGAAATAGTGTGCAAAAGGATATTCTCGTCTTAAGAGGGCTTGAGCTCCTTGCAATGCTCCGCTCATATTGGAAGCTCCGTCAAATCCCAGGCCACGACATTTCTTAAAATCAATACCAAGTTGGAAAGTGATATTTTTAAGAGAAGTCGCAATGGTTTGGCCATCAGTAGCATTAAGTGAAACAAAACCAGCAAAAATGTCGTATGCTTGAAATTGGTCATTAACAACACGAAACACAACTGAAAGCTGTTCTTGCGTAGTGACATCTTGGGTTCCATCCGCTAAGCAACTGTAAAATTCTTTGTTCTTAACTGTAGCGACTACTTTTTCCAGCACTGCGTTCCCCAACAAGTCAACGATTTCATTTTGAATGTGATTCGACAACCAGTTGTCCCTGCGCTTCAGCCACTGCTTGAGCTCCGGTATATCATCACTCCTAAGCTTCAATAATTGAATAAAGTTTCCTTCATCCTTAGTATGGCCTTGCATTGCCAGTCCTTGCCGCGCCAAATACTTGACAGTTTCGAATATCACAAGCAATGCTTTGCGACTCTCCGCCTGCTGCTGCTCTACGGCAGAAGATATTGCAACGGCAATGGATGGTCTTTCAATGTTCCTAAGAGCATTCGATGCACTTTTATGCTGATCAGTATTTTCATGCTTGCTAAAAGCGTTAGGACATTTTTTCCAGTTATTGAACCCTTCTAGAAAGGCTTTTTCAATTTTTTGGGCAGGAGAAAATAAATTACGTTTCATAGCTTGATTACATACATAACAGGTGACGAAATCGTGAAGATTTGATGCACTCTTAGCAGTATAGTGCAGCCATTTAAACGAATCAAACCATGCTGGAAGAAAAGATCTCTGTCTATTGCCATAAACCTTGAGTGGAAAATCAAAAAAACGTGGTTGAAAAGGTTCTTGGGGTAAGGTAAGGTTGCTTGCACTCTGATGGCTTGATGATGGTGTTGAAGCGTCCAAAGCAGATTTTGCGGCTGCTGAAGAGAGAACATGGGACGATAGAACTTCACCATCACGAGTAATTGTTGATGACAGCTGAGTTGTTTCCATCTCAGAACTACCGGATGTTGACTGTGTCAGAGATGCAGTTTCGTCTTCATTGCGGGGGCTAGCAGTTACGTCTGAATGATCTAGTGTTACGCTTGAATTCGGCTCGGCTACGATCTCTCTGACTTGCGATTGCGTATTCTCCCCTGTATCAACTGAAGCACAAGATAATGCTGGCATAGTGTCAACTGAACTTGTTGATAACGAATTACCAGTATTCTTACTGCTTGCAAACATTTCTGCAATGTTTCTGTACCGATTTTTCGTTGAAATACGACTTGCCGTGTCTTTTCTTGCTTTAGCCACTCTTTTGGACATGATCAATAAGGTCTAGGTCCTACTGCTATACCGGTAATATATTGATTGAGTGTATGGTGCAATACAATAGCTAGGCTACATCCTACAAGATAAAACAGAATAACAACAAAATCTAGAAATGAACTGTTCGCTCGAACTTCCAATGAAAAAATATACCAGAACCGTAAGCACAGGCCTAAGCTTTCTAAGAGATATAACAACTTTGACCAGTAGGCTAACCTTTTATGGCTTATACTCTCTTCAATACCTTTAACTTTGACTAGGTCTATTTGGTGGATAGGCCATTAGGCCTACAGGACAGGTAATCATTTAGATCAGAATGTTCTAGTAATCGATAGACTAAAATTCTAACTTACTTCAGCCTACTTCTCTCAATTCTCTGCATCACGGTTATAATGCTTGAAGACCTCAGCAAACAACATTCCTAAAGAATTTTTTCTGTGACGTAACAATGCATGTGTAACAGTGTAACTGAAATAAGGTTTCGGGAGTCTACGCATAGGCCTAGGTTCAAAGTTTGGAACTATAAAATACACGCGAGTGACGCGATACCAATAGAAAAATTAGCTCGATCGATCATGCGGTGTCTAAACTTTTGGTGTCAATAATAAATATGGTAGGGGGGCCAAGACTATTGCTGGCCCCCCCTACAAAAATTCAGGGGGGGCCATGGCCCCCCCGGCCCCCCCACTTCGCAGGCCACTGGAGATGGGTATTGTTAAAAGCACACCATATGCTAGCTATTTATTGGCTATCCATCCCGCAGTCAAATTCAAATCCTTATTGAATAAATGATCTTCACATAACGCAAAATGACACCAGAATAACTAATCAAATTTAGAGTTGCTCAAAATCTTTCTGTTTTACGTTTCTTTTTAATGACTTTGAAATTAGATAAAGCTGAAATATGATGTTAAAGGTTATGCAAGTTAGCTATAACACATCTGATATCAATAGCAGCGACACTCGGGTATGTCACACTCATGTGGTGACTTTTCTTGGTAGGCTGCTTTAGCTGTTACACTGTACACTGACTACCAGATAGGGTATTACCAGTGATGGGATTCAAGGGGTTCGCACGGGTTCGCGCGAACCCGTTCTTGGAATGTCAGGATAATCAGCGAACCCGTTCTTGCTTTTTTTTACAGACATTAGACCTTTCTGAGGGAACCTGTTGTTAGTAAGTACGATACAAAAGAGAACCTGTTCTTAAAATTTTGAATCCCATCACTGGGTATTACCAGTAGGTGGTGGTAAGGGGTGACTTTATGTCTGCCTTCACCCAGTATAGAATTATCCTTTCAAACTTGTATGCCAGTTTTGACCCGCGGCATTCTCAAAATTCCGAGCCCCCTAAAAATTCCGGGCCCGGTACCAAAGGTACCCCCTGGATCCCCCTCTCAACGGCCCTGAACAGCACGCAAAAAACGAACCAACAAAGCAATAAAATAAGTAGCATAGCCTACTAGCAAAAGAGCAGTTTAATAATGACTTTTAATTTAAGGTAGCAGCTTGTGATCTTAATTAACGTACGGGAGGTTAACTTGAAATTAAACGCTTTATCAATTCAAGTCACTCCGAATTATTTTTAAGGATTCTGCTCAACATTTAAGAACAATAATATTCTGTTTGATCAAGGCTAAACAAATTCTGGTAGGCAAATTTTTCCTTTATCAAGTTCGTAGTAAATCTAAGATCGTAAACGCAAGCAATTCTTCCAAACTTTTTGTTCAGCTCGAGAATGCAGAATTTAATTTTTGTCGGTGCTTTTTGAAAGATTTTTCCGATTTCTGTCTATTATCATCTTAGCAATCTGCGACAAAAATAGAAGAGCAGCAGCAGCAGCACTACCACTACCAAAATAAATTAAAATAATAGTAATTTCGGAAGATGTGGCAACAACGAATCGAGTCATTTTCCACGTCAAAGGTCATCTGCGTTTAGAACATGAGCTTTAACTCTATTCGAGAACGACTTTATGCTCTTACACTCTGTAATCGCGTTTGGTAAATTACTCCAAATTTTAGGTCCAGAATATTTAATAGATTGTTGGCAAACAGTTAATTGATATGCTGGGTAGATGTACTGGCTATTACTTCTGGTAAAAATGCGACTTGGTTTTGATTGAAACAGGTTCTGCAACACAGCAGGATGATTCTTTTTAACAGTTACGTACATGAAAATTGGCAGTTCAACTTTATGCAATTGCTTAATAGTTAAAAAGCCCGTTTTCTTTCAAGACAGTTCTTACGCTATCACGTCTCTTCAAACCGAAGATTAATCGGATAAAATTATTACAAATACGCTGTAGTTGTTGAACTTTCGATTCATAGCCAAAACAGCAATTGGTTGTACAGTAACGGACATGACTTAGTAATAAAGAGTGATAAAGATTAAGCATGGCTGTAGCAGTTCGATAAGACCGAATACGCTTAACAGCGCCGAGAGCAGCCCTCATTTTTTGCTCTATCATATCCTTGTGATTGTTCTACGAGAAATTTTTAATTATTATCACCCCTAAAAATCGAGATTAGAACACTTTTTCAACGGTGTTATTTCTAAATTTTAAATAAAGATTACCTATGTTTTTAGATTTCTCTGTAAGGGCGATTTTGGTTTTGCTGATCCTAATTTGCTTTAGGCATTGTGGGAGCTTCGACCTCTGAACAGCACAGTTCCTGGAAGTTGCATAGACTTGTTATTGGGAGGAATATTGCGTAATAATGCACGGTTTGTCAATGAGCGAGAGCACGAAAAAACACACGCAGTACAAATAAGTAAAGGTAAGCAATTTCATAATTATGTTGTCTGTAACTATGGGCTTATCCACGTTATGACTTGACTTTCTCGTACAGCCTCATGCTGGATTTAGTCATTTTTGCCGGCCACATTGAATGACATGTTAGGTTACATTGCTTGACATTGATCATTGATACGGCATGATTTAGCATTAGAATGTTTATTAGTCAAGCAAGCTTTTTTAGGACTTTTCATCCCAATAAAGATATAATTGGTATGGGGTATGACGTTTAGGTGTACTTCGGTTGGATAGGGTGACTTATCACTTTTCTATATTCCATTCCTCATCGTTTGTTTACATCTTTTGAAAATTTTTCTGCAAAGAAATGGTTTATTCCTGCGCTTCAGGTTGTATAGAACGTCTTGTTGGCCAATTTCTCTCATCTGTTACCTGGGGTTTTGCATGACCTCAAAATTTTCAGTTTACGTAACTGGCTCCTTGCACATCTGCTCACCAAAACCAACCTAACTCTAGATGTAGGTTTCGATTCGACCCCTACTCTAACTTTGAAAGTGATTTTTGCTTCGTGATACTATAGTTATAAGAAAGTGTCTACATTTTTTTGAACAAGCAGGATGCAGAAAAAACAAGATGAACAAAGGTAGGAATCCATCACCCTGATTACTTCGACTTCTCGAGAAAATTGTCAGCCATTTATAATTTCTCTCTGCAAAAACCCGTTTGGTCTGCCTCTTGCTGATAAAGTTTTTTTGCTTTACGTTGTGATACACCTATTACAGTATTAAATACTTGTTGAGTTTCAAACATATGTGAACTTGAAACGTTTCTACGCCTTTTATTTGCAAACGTGAGTTTTAAAAATGAAAAAAAGTCTGAGTTTTTACGTTGGTGCCGCGACTAAACCAGAAACACAGGTTCGCCACGCGGGGAAACTGGATTAAGGTGGTACGTAGCTTTGTTACATTCCACAAAGGGTTCAATTTCTTGAATATATATATACAGAAGGGAGTTTGTCTGGCCAAGAATTCTGAAGGATAAGTGTACTTTTTACCTGAGTGCGGCTAATGAGGGCTAACGGCCCGAAACAGCGCTGTCCCGTCCAATGGAACACAAGTATATGTTGTTGATTGCAAATTGATGACATTGTTGCCTCGATATTGAAAAGTAATATTTTGCTGTCGAGAGTCCAAGACGTGAGCAAAGACGTTCTTGTTAGAGTATAGGCTGTCTTGCTTTATAGTTCGCACGATTATAATATTTGTTTACCGGCTCCTTGGCGTAGTAGTTAGAAACATCGCTACCAGCGCTGGTAATCTTGGGTTCGATTCCTGGGCCGGTTAAATCGGACACAGTGTCGCCAACGTCTCGCAACCGCAGCGACGTTTCTGAGTTGCCCAAGCACTAAACTGTGGAGATGGATCCCTATACTTGTTACACCCTTCGGCGTAATACCGCGAGTATAAAGAAGACTTTGTTTAGATGGTTCGGTTTTCTACAATCGGAGTGAAACTTTGGGGAAAAGTACGAACTTTTCCATATCTTTTTGGGTGATGTTGGAAAACATTTCTACTGTTTCCGATGTTCCAAATACTAGCATAATGGAAGAAATACCATTGCTTGCTCGATACGGATCAAACCATGCAATGATATACTCTATAAGAGCTTCTGTTCAAGGAACAACCATTGACAGTATAAATTTTGAGTACAGGTAATAAATCATTCTTGACACACATTAAAATGAAGCAATAAATGGCCGAGCGATAAGAAATAAGAATGTCAGCCTCTGAAGCTGTAGACTCTGGTGTGATTCCGAGTCGGGTCAAACCAATGACTTTAAAATTGGTATTCGTAGCTTCCCTGCTTGACGCTCAACATTAAAGGGTCAGTAAGGAGAACTAGCCGTCAAGTTTGCTTGTTGTGTCGTTAATTGGGAAAGGCACTTAGCGGAATTATCCCATCTTGGTGTGGTAGACAGATGGCCGGTTTCTCCTAAGCGAGCTCGTTATAGCGATATAATTGCTTTCTCGTGGTAGGAGGATAAGTATGCGACAAAATGCAAAAAAATACAACAATGTCTCAATTGAACAAAATATTAACCACAGCGATAAGAGTTTGTGATGTAAAATGGTTCATCAACTCACGAGTTATATACTGGATCTTGAGTTGATGTTCGTTAGTAAGTTGTGTAAGTTGAGTTGATAAATATATTCATCAACTCAAGGGTTGACTTAGTCGATCAAAGAGTTTGTTCGGTTGTTTCATAATATCATGCTGCATGGCTTCTCGTGGCTCAAATAGCTATACCAAGGTGCATGTCATAAGAGAAGAGACAAAGCTCAGCTCCGCTTCCTTTACCGCTTTCACACAATCCGATCTCAAACTTTGAGCGAAATGCGATATTGCAATTGCTTGATCTATGAAGAGAAATTGCAATTATTCTTGTTAGCTCTGAAGTTGGGAATCTTGATCATGTTTTCATTATTATGCGTCCTGTTTTTATCTGATATCTATCTTTCTCTTTGCCCTTCGTTCTCTACCTCTGGCAGTGCTCTGATGAAATTTTCGTATTCTGAATTTCTAAAAAGTTACTAGGTGCCCTATTCTTCGAAAAAAAGAGAAAAATAAAGAACTGGATAAACCTCACTGCTTGAAATAAAAATGATGTCAGACTTTTATGGTATTAATCACGAACATATTTTTTCACCCAAATTCTAAATTAGTTGGAGTTTTTTTTGACCTGAAGTGCAATATTCGTTGTCATAGAAATTCGGCTGGATACGAAGAACTGGTGGTTTGGCCAAACCTTAATATTTCCACGAACATATGGAACCATTTGTTACTATCGTTTGCTAGCGATGTTGTAACATTATATCATGATGGGACAATATTGAATGAGAGGTAGGTTCAGGTGATTTCCAAGACTGTTTCGACATATTTATGCTTGGTACTGCCGTAATTTACTAACCCGTATCTTTTTCGCAAAAGAACTCTTACGGCTAACTAGGAACTTTTGTATAACAGACATAAGCCTACAATTTAATCGGAATATGCATTCATTTCAATAGTTATGAGTCAAAGGTTGAGAGATTTGGAAGAAGGTTCTTCCGACTGAAACAAATTACCAAGTTCAAAGCATTCCAAAGTTCATAATATTATAATCCTTGTAACCAACCTTTAATTTTGGTCAGTTTTTTCTTGCACATAATTTCGCCATCGCTGGCTAGCAATTTCCTTTTCGTTTTGCTACTCATTCAAACACGACTGACGTAGTTTAGTCCTTAGATTTAAATTATTACACTTTTATTTGATTTTTCTAGGAAACTCGAAAAAATGAGAGAAAATGTTGGCAGCAACGAGGAAGGTTATTTTGTGATCGGTTCTGATGAAAGTTTAAACGTCACTCGTTCGTTTCTTCTTCAAGATGTTCGTTTGTATGACGTCACCATGACGTTAAAAGACGCTCAAGAACTTTACAGCTTACCAGCTCAAACAGACATCATTCCCGTGGCTGGATATTTGACGTTCAAGTGAGATTTTTTTGAAGTAGCAATAAACGAGATTCTTTGAAATCAACAAACAAAAACTTTAAAATTGAAAACTCAGACTGCGACACGAGCTTAGACTCGTCGAGTCAGAGGTCACTTGAAAGAAGTCCAATGCGATCGTTTCCGGCCAAGAATCACAGCCGTAATTCAGGATGTTTTTCACCAGCGAAAATGCACTGCTGTTCTAGCATTTAGTTTCACAAATCTTTACGCGTTGCAGCTTAAACCTTTGAGCAAATATTACTTTTTCCGATATTTACATTAAGCATGCACCACATCTTTATGTAGCCTCTCTGTTTGTGAGTTATACCAGCCTATTATTGCATTCTATACTTCTGCTGTACAATGGTGTGTTTTAAATAGTTGATTAAATTGATTAGCGTTCTAGATATGTCGGTGGTTTGCTTAATCAATATAAGTTTTGCAACTTTTCTTAAATGTATATTAAAGAGATGAAAAGAGCCTGGACTATTGACTTTGTGGGTTGTTATCGGGCAAAAATTGCACCAGAGAAGAATCATTGTTCGTTTATTTTTTTTATCCAAGTTGAAAATATCAATTTGCTATTGTACGCGCCTCCACGATACGATAGTTTACTTTTTTCGCTACATAATCATACCGTCTAGTTCTGGTCATGTGCCAGCAAGGGTGAAAACCTGGCTATTTGGCGTTAGGGTGTCAATTTCAGTTTCGGTGTGGTGAAAAGCAGATGCCAGATTTCACATTTGGTTTGATTTCACAGGTGTTGAAAAATCAGTTCCAGTTTTGGTTTCGGTTTTGCTTACACATGGCTTCGGTTTTTCGGTTTCAGTTTCGGTTTAAGTTTCATCTAAGAAAGCAGTTTTACTTTGAATACAGATAATTATTTAAGTGCTCTACTTCTTGGCGTTTTTGCTGTATAACAAGTAGCAGCTCAGATGGCCGTGTGTTAGTTAGTTAGTTAGTTGCATATTTATCCTCCTATCACGAGAAAGCGATCAATGCGCTACACGAGCTCGCTTAGGAGTTGCCAGCCATCTGTCTACCACACCAAGATGGGGGAATCCCGCTAAGTGCCTTTCCCAACGGCACAACAAGTAAACTTGCCGGCTTGTTTTCCACACTGTCCCTTTAATGCTGAGCGTCAAGCAGGGAAGCTGTGAATACCAATTTTAAAGTCATTGGTTTGACCCGACTCGGAATCAAACCCGAGTCTACAGCTCAAGAGACAGACGCTCCATACCACTCGGCCATCTGAGCTGTTAATGCAATTGGTTTAAAAGTTGTCGACTTGGGTTTGATTCCGAGCACGGTGAAACCAAAGACTCAAAAGTTAGTGTTCCCTGCTTCGTTATTTGACACCCAGCATTAAAGGGTCAGTGCTGATAATGATGGTGATTACACCTAAAACCTTAGAAAATTTTGAACAGGTTTTAGTTCAGTTTCGGTTGTGGCTTTTCAAGGCAAAGCAGTCTTGGTTTACGTTTAGGTTTTCAAAAACTTGGCTTAACAGGTGTCAGTGTCAGTTTTGGTTTCAACATTCCCTTTAAAGCTAGCTTTTTAGGTTTAGGTTTGGGTTTCCACCCCTGTATGCCAGTAGTTCCAGTACGCAATCAGCTACATGCTTCACATTTTACAAATTAGTTACAGTGTTAATGCGCAATTAATATCTTATTACATCACAATATCTTGTTCACACTTTGCCCTCCAAATGATAACTTTTATGTTTAGTTCCTTTGAAACTGCTCGCAATATCAGTTTGCATCCATTGAATGACAATTTGACGGAAGAAAATGAAGATTTTGCTCTCACTTTTCTGGACTCATTTGGAGGAATTGACATCGAAAGCCAGCATCGATCTCTGCAAATCACTGGTAACTATCTATTGTCTATTTACTAGTGGTTTCTGATGTTTTTATTAAGCTTTCATAGAAATATATGAAATTATAACAGGCAATAAACGATTGAGTTGCAGTGTTGAGGTTACTAGATATTTTTTGGAATGTCGGTGAAAGTACCAGCAAGCGGTGATAACTTTTACCAATAGCTTCACTGCCGGTAAATAAAACTTCATTAATGTTCCACCCATACAAAAGAAGGCTTTTGTGGTTATTTTTAAACCTTTTTCCTTTTTGCCCTGCTTATCACCGATAAGGCAGCAGTTGGCTGATGGGATGAGGAAAACTACCGGCATATGTATGCTGATATTGTATTTATTTCTGCTGGTATTTTACGTTTTGTAGCAACCCAATCTCGAACAGTTTTTGCAATTGCTT
Source organism: Trididemnum miniatum (assembly GCA_964006365.1). Taxonomy (NCBI): domain Eukaryota; kingdom Metazoa; phylum Chordata; class Ascidiacea; order Aplousobranchia; family Didemnidae; genus Trididemnum; species Trididemnum miniatum. Next base: position 9,627,593 of record OZ023232.1, on the reverse strand, counting down.
CCACAGTTACTACCGGTAGCGTAATTATATCTGTAGCCACCAACTACAGGGTAGCCTCGGTTACCCTAGACGCTTAGAGTAAGACAATTACCCTGTCCACATGTCCAAGGTAAGTAGGCCCGAAAGCGCTCGGGCTTTCTGCATCATAATCAAATTTTTGATGTCATAATTGAAAAAGTGATTATGACATTAAATATTTAAGAATGACGCAGAAAGCCAGTAGGCTTATGGCTCACTTTGATTGGACTTGTGGACAGGGTAATTAAGCACTTAAAACGCATGGTAGGCTTATTTGTGTGAACCCCACTTTTAAATTTAATACAAAACTGTTTCGCATTTTTGAAATACGAAACCGTTTATATTTCAATCAAAGTTTACGCATAAATAGTGATAAATATTTTAACGCCATAGTTTTTTTTTTTCAGTTCTTAAAAGTGATCACGCGAATGGTCTGTTTGGTTTTTCCAAGCCATGCCGACCATCCCTTCTTGTGGAAGGCCAATCAGCAACGTGCTACGTCAACAGGTCCCTTGGTCATTTTGGTTCTGTTATGGTTCAGTGGAGAATAAATTCCACCACTTTGAATGATGATTTTATTGAGAACAAGGGAATCTTGGAATTTGAAGAAGGGGAGATCGAAAAAGTAGCATAGATTATATCATTTTGTTTGATTTTGCGTTATTAACGAGCATTAGGTCCACGTTAACTGCGAAATCATCGAAACATAATTACGTTATTGAAAAACTGGTAGGCTACAATGTAGTAATGCATAGAGCTGGTTGGTGGTACAGAACTTATAAACGGCCACGCAGAGAGACTCATCTTCCCAAAGCTTGTCGTCTGACACTTTTTAAAGTGAAATTGCCAGAATAATATGAACGATCTAGATGGGAACGCTTACGATGACAAGTGCCTCTCGAAAAACTTCGTAAACGTATTTTTTTTGCTAATATGAAGAAATTCAACTGCATGGTAGGCAACTAGTCTTAAATGTTTTAACGTTAGCTTATTGATATCGCAAAATAATTTTCTAGGAATATTTTTTATTGCTGTGCATTCTTCGACACTGAGACATTGCTGGTCGTATTCATATTAAATATGCTTTGATCAGTATTTTATTAAAGCTGATATTAAGTATATGCTATAAATCAAGAAACTGAAGTAATACACGTTACACATAACATGAAGTGTTTTAGCTATATGAAGTTGAGATGGATGAATTGCCAAATGCTGAATTCACCCAAAACAAAACAAAAAAAAAAAAAAATTTATCATAGTCGTCGAAAAAATCTTTCATTAAAAGTAATCATGCTTAATTGGTTGAATTGGCAATGTTTTTTTCAAATTTCGGAGAACTGAAGCAGTTGTTGAATTCTTTAGACTTTTTCTATTTTTGCAAAAGTGGAGGGAGTACCGGAGCTTAATGAGGAACACTTTATATCACTTTTTGATGCATTGCCTCTAGATGGCGTTGTAAGCAGTGCCCCACACAGTGGAGCTGCGATAGACCCGAACCGCAACATCGTTTCAATCGTTATCGAAAGGAATGAAAAACCAAATGGTATTCTACAGGTACGTTTTTAGTAAGTGGACTAAATAGTAAAAGCTGAAGCTAATGGGAAGCAATTGTAAAGATCTGTTGACGAAACGTCTTTCAGTTTTATGTTTGTATTTTGCTGACTCGCAAACGACAGCGGAAACTAAACGCAAAAAGAGTTCATGAATTTAAGAAGGAAAAATAAAACTACAATACTTATTTATTTTTCCTCCTTATGCTATTTTGGTCCCATGTTTATTACATTCCCAAGTTCATGAACTGTTCTACTGTATGAATTTCACTAAACGAAACTGTTTGAATTTCATTTTAACTAAACCACTAAGTAATGATGACCGAATAAGCAGAATTTGTTCTAACAAATAGTAAAGTTTAGCCCGCATTCAACTTCTTGACAACGCCATATTTCCTTATTTTTGACAATGCACGTATTACATAAATTTAAATTCTGTTTTCGGTAATACACGTTACACATAACATCAAAATTTCCTTTCTAGCATCAATTAATACGCTTAGAAACCCTTCACGTATAACCGACAGTGCGTGCCTGACCACATGATTATTCTTGGCACGATGGGAGAACGAGAAATGCATCTCATATTCACATCTCAGGATTCATTAATTGCTCTTAAGAATTGATCATGATCAAACTTAAGACTCAAAGTTGCATTTTTAAAGTTTAGTGTCAAACAGTATTTTCGTAATTTCGATTTCTTTTCCGGTTTCAGCTGAAACAGTTGGCTGCTACACTGAAGCATTTTGATCAATAGCCGTTAATTCGGTGTACGAGAGAAAATTCATTTTTCGCGCGTGTTGTGCTAGGAATAAAGCAATGAGATATTTGCGGGAAATACGAAAGGCCGCAACAGCGAAAGTCACTGAGGGGCGTCGATCCTGCATCTCCTAAAGATACTTACATCAATACTGAAGAACAACGTGAAAAATAAATGCAAATGTTAAACAATAGGTAGACCAATAAAGAGTGTTTGTGATTGATAAATTATTAACAGAACTTATTGCAAATAATGTAACAGATACAAGTGTCGGGCCTTGACTGAAGTTTTTGGTTATTGTTCTTAAAAATGTGCCACCGATGTTTTGTAGTTTGTCGTCGGGCCTCCAACTAACTTCAGTGACAACAGTACTATCAAAGAAGAGCTCAGCCCTCCTGTGAAGTATGTAAGAGAGGAAGATGATCACGTGATGCTGAGAGTGGTACGAGCTGGCGGATGGTTTGGTCACGTGACTTGCGAGTGGCGCACGCGCGAAGGAACAGCTGTGTCTCATCGATTGCCAAAAGATTTTGAGGTAAATGGAAATGCTCAGATGTTTCAACAAAATTGCTAAGTTTCAATGCCACAATTGCCAAATGCGCATATCCATTGATCAATGATGATGTAAGTATAACCCCATAATAGCTTCTTTGATGACCTAATTAATTTTTCTAAGATTGCTCACGGCTTGTACAAGCTTAAATTTTTGGACATTTTTTTAGTGCAGTGGACCCTAACCGTGGTAGCGCTACAGGCTTCAAAAATTAAGCGATTTTTGTCTTGGTAGGTCAGCTATGACTTTTCTAATCGAAAAAGCGGTGGTTCAATTTTAGATTCGCAGATACTTCCACTTTTATGTCCAACAAGGTCATATTCTTACTTTTCGCAAACATCCCATTTTAGCCGCTTGTACTCAAGATTACGCATACTTACGTGAGTATTAAGCTAAACTTGGTTGTCACGAATATGGACATTGTGCACTGAAGGTTGGAATGATCTTTGTTTCCGCATTCTATCACGCAGGCGTAGAAATAGAGATACAACGCGAAGATATAAGCTAGTAGTGTTTAGCAATGAAACTGCTTGTTTGCGTTTTCCAAAAGAGAACGTTTTCTTTAGGCTGCTGCTGGAACAATCCACTTTGAAGATGGTCAGCGGTATGCAGACATCACAGTGCAACTTCTAAATGATGACATCTCAGAACTTGAAAAGTTCTTTTTTGTTGAACTTTCCGCTCCAACAGGCGGAGGTAAGATTTTATTTTTGTTTACATCATTACAACGCTTGCAAAACTGGTTTCTTTTCTTGAGCATCCTCTTTGAGCCTTCTGGTTGGCTTTCAAATATCCGGTAAAAAACAAGCTAACCGTATAAATTAAGTTTACAAACTGTTATGTTGTGGATACCATCGCTCTGTGCGGTTGAAGTAAAACATAAGGTTTTAAGTCAAATCAATGGTCCTTATAGTTGTAGCTGTATTATATTTAATTCACTGGAGCAATTAACCTTTTTTTAATCTTGCTTCACGAAATGGAAAGTAGTTTTTGTAATTTCTGTTTCACAAAATGTTGCTTCATTTTTTTGTTTTTAGTGTGAACTATTACACATTACAGTAGACATTATTGCCCTGTCCCCATCCAATTTTAATGGGCTTTAGGCTCACAATTCTTGGTTCTAGTTTCTGCATCATAATCAATTTCTTGATGTCACAATTTAAACAAATGATTATGACATCAATGAGTTGATTATGATGCAGAAACTAGAACCAAAAACCGCGGGCCTAAAGCCCATTAAAATTGGACATGTGGACAGGGTAAGTCACTGTTGTTAAAATTTCTGTGTTAACCCGTTTCAGCTTCACTGAACAATGCTTCAAGGATTAAAGTTGTAATTGAACCTTCTGATGATGCGTTCGGTGTATTTTACTTCGACCAAACACGATTAGAAGTGGAAGAACCAGAGATGGGAATACAAGAAATTCGTTTGCAGGTACGTAATCACTTATTGTGTTGCAAGCAGAGCTGGATGTCTCGAAACTTGTCTCGGTCTCGAGACACGTCTCGAGACATGTTTTTGAGTGTCTCGGTCTCGCTATGCCAATGTCTCGTCTCGGTCTCGGATCCTGAAAATCTTGGAAAATGGTCATGTCTCGATCGACTCATCAAGATATTTTGGCTTTGAAACAGCTTTCAGGTCTTTAATACATAGTCAACAACAGTAAGAATAATGAACAACCACGCCTACCCGATGTATTCCAAGTAAAAAAATTGACATGATTTTGCACGTTTGAAAAAAATTTGGTCAGATTTGGCTAGAAGTTTTTGCTTATGAAGTCTCATATCTCGCAACTTTAAAGTCTCGTCTCATCTCGACTTCAGCAGAAAAAGTCTCGTCTCGGCTCTTGAAGCTATGATGTCTCGTCTCGGTCTCAGTAGGTTGGGTCCGCATTCCAGCTTTGGTTGCAAGCAATCGAATAAAATAAGCGATCTGTTCATCTTATAACTGAGCGATCTAATGTTAACAAAAGAGAGTCACCGCACTGCAGCACGTTCTCGGCTAAAACTAAAAGTATTTTCCACATAACAAAACAGAATCTTGCAATAATAGTAAAAGTTATTTGTGGCGAAAATAGCTTCACCTTGCTTTACAAAGTTTGGTCATTGGCGTAAAAGCAATCACTGGCTCTGAGCAGTTTAACAACCACTCCAAAGCTGCTTGACACAACACCATTCAAGCGCATGCGACAGGCAACCACTAAAGCAATCAGTAAACTCAAGCCCCATCAATTATTTACTCTTGAATGCAGGAAAAACTCTTTGTCCCACTTTAAGCAAATGCATAAACATTGAATATATTGTATTGTACGGTGAATAATATACAGTATATGATGGTATGAGACTGTTGGTTTGGTTAAGTCAGCGCTTTTTAGTCGAGAAAGCTAATATCAATATATTACAGGCTATCTGATTAGATTTTGCGAAAGATTCTTGGCTCTTTATTGTTGATGTAAAAACTTGCGGTTTTTACCGGCTGGTTTTACAAGATGTATTTTATATAAGAGTTGACAAGGCAAGCTAATCCATCATGAGAATAGGCTTATTTAAAATTGGATTTATTTTACATATTTACAACTTGTACAGTGTACACGCGTTTATTTTTTGAAGATTTTTGTCTTTTTTCCTAATAATGACGTTGAAAAAACAAATATGACCCAAAGCACTCACGGAACAAGCGTTCACGAAAATTTGACAAGTCGCAATTTACTTCGTCAAACGTTGAAATTTATATCTAAAAAGCACATCGTACTTTTAAACTTACTTTTAATGAAGATTATCTTGCCAACATTTTTTATTGCTTCTCAAGCAGTGGCAGCCTTACGCAAGGGAGCTAGCCTTGTGCAAAGCAAAATGGAAGCATAATGCAAAATATTATTTCTGAATTTATTAGCGCGATAAATCATGCGGTGAAACCCTGTGCAATTGCACAATGTGCAAGACCGTATTATAAGTTTGGGAGCCCCCAATGGGAGCCCCGGCGTTATGGCTCCCCCATAATCCGGCTCTGAAAGTTTTTCATTCTTAAGGTAATTACTGTTTTCAGGTGAATAGAAGGGGAGGAAGTCTTGGGGCATCAATTGTATCCTGGAAAATTCGGTCGAATTCTTCTGAGGACGTTGATCCGAGCAAAGGCCACTTGAATTTCACGGAGGGTCAAACTTCTAATGACATCATCGTTAGCGTTTTAGCAGATGAGATACCGGAGTTTGACGAGACCCTGGTCGTTGATGTATACGAGGTAAGCAGAAATTGCTACCTTTAGCAAAGAACTTAAGCTTACGATATCAACTGTCTTTAGTTTGGTGCTCGATGAGATCTTCTTCAATGATGTATGTGTTTCTCTATGTCAAACAACCCTGTATGCATATTGCATATGCAGCAAATTCATTCAATGCAACTGGTTACATCAATACATATTAGTAGAATCACCACAGCGCTGCTCAAATATCCCCTTTACCGAAGTCATTTTACAATCTGAATTGTTTTTTGCTGGCAAAATGTAATGCAATCTAGTTGCAAACACTATAATAACGGATTATAAAATATCTTTGTTAGAATTGCGTAACTGAACGTTGAAATGTTTTTAGAATCACCAGCCCTGCTTGAATATCGAGCTTCCCAATGTTTATTTCATGATCGAGATTTTTTGTGGATGGCGTTTGACGTTTTGTTACAAAGTATAGAATAATTTCAACAGCACTAATTCGTTTCTAAATTATTTTAGCTTTATTTTGTATGTAGTAGTGATTTTTTTATTTAGTCACGATAATAAAATCTCAAAATCTCAAATAAAATCACGGTTAAAATTAAAGAATAAGCAATGAGATTACTTAGGTTAAGAAAGAAATGCTTATGATATTAAAAACTTAAGCAAAAAGAAATGTTAAAATTTTAATTCATTTCTTTTTACAAGTCTGAACGAGGCTCAATCATCACCTGATGAGCCGATAAAGGCGAAACAGGCTGTAGTGGTTTTTACATTTTATAGTGATTTTATGTAAATTTCGTTTTAGGTCAGCAGAGGATCAGTTGGCTCGGATGCAGCTTGTGCGCTTGTAATTCTTGCCAACGATGACCCGAGAGGTGTTTTCACTTTTGACCCCTTGTCAACATTGGCCTATGAAGATGATGGAAATGTCACGGTGACCATACGTAGGTCTGGTGGACTGGCTGGAACAATCAAAGTTTATTACGCAACAATGGATACCAATACTAACAGATCAACTCTTGAAGGGTAAAATGCAGTACGTTATTTTTTCGTCAGCTTTGCTGTGTACAGCTAATCCATGCTAGATTCATTCATTCCAGACTATAAAGATAAAGACTTTTTGTTGCATTGCTCATCCTAAACATCTTAACTTCATATCTTTTATAGGTTGTTCCCTTTCATTGACAGTAACCGTACTTGCAGCAGCTGCAAATGACTGGATTGTCCAGGGGGACCTGTAGTGATATAGGTGCACCACACGGCAACTTAGTTGTGGGTGAGAACTTGATGCTTTTTCACGAGGCATCGTGGTTGGTGGCTGGTCACCTGCTAATGGGAGGGAGCAACCTAGAAAATAAATGAAGTTGAAATGTTTAGCATGTGCAATATAACAAAGAGTCTTTACAGTCTGGAATGAGTCTAGCCTGGGTTGGCTGTGCAAGAGTGCACAGCAAGGAGACGTGACTTTTCCTATAGTCGAAACATTACGTTGTTCCTTGCAACAATATTTTTTGTTGTTGCCTTAAATACAGTAGTTTATCGTATTCCAAACCGAAGGACGGTTTGCAGTTTTCTGTAATACGTTACAGTAAAGATGATTCATGCAAATTCGGAAGGAGTGCTCAGTCAACGAGACACGTATACTCGTATAGCGTTGAAAGGTAAAATACGTTTTGGTTTGAACCAGAGAAACAACTTGCAACTCATAAAAAATAACTCCAAAATTTTCAAAAGCTAATGTGTACCCAGCGTTTAAATAGGTTTACTGTAATGCAAAATGTATGAAATTTTTCCGAGGTTTTGCGATGATACTTCCTTGGATATATTTTGTTAACATTCATATTATAAGTTTTGTTACAGCATAGCTGTTCCTGGCCAAGACTTTTTTCCACATGCGGATTTTGTATTATTTCATGAAAACGTCACTACTGCTGATGCTGCCATTCCTATTTACAACGATCAAACTCCAGAAACCAACGAAGTATTTTTCGTGCAACTTACCTCAGCTGAGCTAGTCTCTCCAGGAGTTGAAGGTAATTTACTTAACTCTGTCAAAAAGATTACAGCCAGTATATTAGTAATCATTTTACGGACGTTTCAGTAACAACTTATACCATCATCAGCATAAAACTACAGAGGCACTGGGCTAGAATCGTGTCTAGTGGACATTAAGAATCGTGTCTAAACATCTTGCCTCATGTCTCTGTGTTTTACATTGTTGATGGTATAAGTTTTACAGAAACGTTTGTAAAATGAGTAGTAATATACTGGCTCTATCCTTTTTATTAAAGTTGAGGTCCCAAACCCTTTTCAATGCTCTTAGTAATTTACTGAATTTGCTAGTTTGATGACCGCACTTGTGTTAGCTTGGAGCAAAGCAGGTTGTAAAAGTTTCTCTGAGGAGTTATCCGATGTAATTCTTTATTAACTTACTAGAGATCTTTATTTGTTGGTTATTTTACCGGCGTTTGTTGTTATTGCGCACTACTTGACCGTCTTTTGTGATTAGGAGACATATTTAAAAGAACTGAAGTGTAGAATTATTTTTTTCACCAAGGATGTTGAAAAATACTACGAATTTAAAACTGAGAGTAAAAATTTAAAATGATTTTAGTGATCAAAAGTAGGCGTTCAAAGTTTAAGCTGATGACGTACAAAGGGCTTATTTTAACGCACTGTGGCGTGCAAGAATTATAGCGGCAATGCTCGTCAACCCAATTCGCTTTCACTGATGAAAGTCAAACGCCTCGACTGCATTTATCACTACGTAGAATGGCGTTCGACCTTTGATCAGTGAAAGCGAATTGGGTTGACGAGTATTGCCGCTGTTACTCTTGCATGCCCAGTGCGTAACCGAACCCTCAGTACGCCATGAACTTAAACTTCGAACGCTTATTTTTGGTCAATACATTTAAAAATTTTTACTGTCAGTTTTGAATTTGTTGCATTTTTTAACGCCTGTATTGAAAAAGTGATTCTACACTTGAGTTCCCCTTTAAATTCAAAGACAAAATTATAGGTTTTCTAAAGATAAGGGTAATTTTCACCCACATTGGTGCACGAGAAAGAATAGCCTTATCAGTTTGTCTGCTCGTTGGATGCTTGACTTCCATTAGATTTGTCAAATTTGATGACAAGCAGTTAACATTTGGCTGCAAAAGTCTCTTTAGCGACGTTTTGTCTTTTCATATTTGTGACCCTTCTGCCATAACTTTCAAATCTGATAGCCATCTAAAATTCCCAGTTTGTAGTTGATTGACTTTCCCATTACGAACAAGAGTGCTGTTAGAAACAAAAAGCGGTCAATCGCAAAACTTGCTCTATGCACTGGGCCTTGGATTGATATCAGTATGCAGCATGATCTAAACAGAAACTTGAAAAATGCTATAATTTCTAAAAATATTGTATCAAGAACTGGCAAAAAAATCATTAAAGCCTTTTTGTCTATGAGCTAGCCCGCGAACATCGTCACGGCTATTTGAAAAAAAAGCGCTCTCGCAGTTACAATGATACAGCTGCGCTAAAAATACAAAAAAAAACATTGCATTTTTTCGTGAAGAATGATTTAAAAAAAAATTTCTCGCTTAGCAGCAATGTAATTAGCGGTCTTTAGACAATCTTGTTTTTATATTTTAGTTCACAATTCTCCCAGATTGGGTCCAAGGAACAATATTCTTGTGGAAGTAGTAATTGTTGAAAACGATACTCCTCATGGAATCCTGGAGCTGAGTGATGCTTCAATCAGAGTCCGGGAGGATGGAGTGGCCGAAAATGATGATGGATTTCTTTTCGTTGTGAGGAAACTAGGAAGTTTCGGAGATGTGACTGTGGCGTTTAACGTAATCCAAGGAACAGCAAGAGCGGATAAAGATTACAATGTGGTGACGAATCAAGTGAGTCATGAATAAGGTTAATATGAAATCAATCGTGTTTATACCGCTGTAACTCTTGCACGCCTCAGTGCGCAAATAAAACCTCATTACATTATCGCATGATGCATCATCACGTTTAATATCACGTTTAACTTGTAACGCGTGTTTTTGGTTAACTACATGCATTTTAAAATTTTTATTGTCAGTTTTGAGTTCGTTGCATTTTTTAACGGCTTTATTAAAAAAGTGATTCTGCACTTGAGTTCCCCTTAAAGGTTAAACCTAATCATGCCCTCCGTGCCTAGTTAAATACAAAATAAGCCTTGGGTTTGGTGAACATGATGTTTTTTTTTTTTTTTTTTTTTTCGGTATAAATTTGACTGCTATCATTAGCAAAGGATGCTGGTAATATTAGAACATTGTGTTTCAGCAAAGCTTGCAAATTTGAAATTTGAATAAAATGAGCTTTCTTATAATTAACACTGCTATGCGAATCACAAAGGCTAGCTTTACCGCAAACAACGAAACAATGGCGAGTCCTAAGCAGTTCTGGATTTGTTTTCTGTATACTAATGTACAACGTTTTCATCACTTTTTCGTGTCAGGAGTATGGAAATTAGAAAGTCAATCAAGAGTATGTGATAAAGTTTTTATCTTCCGATAATAATTCTGTTCTATGAAATAAGCGGAGCCGATGTAAGTCTATATATATGAAAATACAACGGGATAAATGGTAGGCCTTGAAGACTTACTAAATAAACGCTGTAATAAACGCAGGTCTACCTGATGAGTCTACCTGATGAGCGGTCAAACCGCGAAACTAGTCGTAGAATTGGTTTTTACAGCGTTTATTTAGTAAGTCTTCAAGGCCTACCATTTATCCCGTTGTAATTCTATTCTACTTTGCTCTTCAGGTTACTTTACTCGATGGAGAAACTTCAAAGGCCCTTCCTATTCACATAGTGGATGATTTTACATCAGAAGTTGAAGAAGATTTCATTGTGGAACTTCTTCCTAACAGTGTGTCTGGAGGAGCTAAAGTAGGAACGGAGGGCAGATGTAAAGTGACGATAGAAGAGTCAGATGACCCATATGGATTATTTAGTAAGTTATATTCTGAAAAAAAAAAAGTGTGACGGGAAAAGTTAAAATAAGGCATCTAATAATTAAGTGCAGAAGCAACTGACATACCGCAGTTTTGTAAAATATTGTTAGTAAGCTGCGAGTTGGTTAGATTAGTTTATTACCAGTTTTTGTCAACAGTGTTGCCCACTAGTGAGTTTTATTCCCAAAATACACTGATGAAGTTGTTTTTACATTAGCCCTACATAAATCACAAAGTACTTAGTGCTAAGAACACCACTGGGTTTAACATTTTTAAGGTACAGGGATATCTAACATAACTAATCAAACGTTTTTGGCGATTCCATAACACCCTTTTCAGGATCTACAATGAATTAATGATTATTGAAAAACTACACTGCAAACATTGGCTGCAATAAAATAACAAAATACTAATAAATGCTGAAACTGACTTAGCTCTAGGGTCTAGGCTAGCTATCTCATTTTCAGTAAAATTTAAATTTACGGTACGGCAATTACAATTATGACTAATTGATGACATCACAACAATAAGCAATACGGCATGAAAATTAATAAATATTTAACAAAGTTGATGCTCCATTCGCGTATAATTGCTTATTTAATTTCGGGTTTTGTTTTTTGATCAATAAGGCTTCTTGGATTTTAGCTTCATAAGCTGTTAGCGTAGACGATGGATAGTACTTTTATGCTTTGTACAGTCAACCAGGATTTTGGTGTACATTGCATACTAGTCTCATTGTCTACGCTTAGCTGGGTAGTGCCTCCGCGGGGCGCCACATGGGCAACGGTCTGGACTGGCCGGCTAAACTACTTCAGCAACCCTGTTACCTAGCAGGGCATGCCTTTTTAGGCAAAGGCTAGGCCCACTGCTTAGAACAGTGGTTGGCGTCAGCAATGGCATGCGGCCATAGAATGCATGCTCCACTAAAACCTCATGATGATGCGAAGAAAAATTTTGGCCCCCAGTCCCCGGCAGCCCTTAAATGAGCAGGGGGTGCTAAGAATCCCCAGGTTAAAGATTTATAAGGAGAAAGTGGAAAAACAGATTGGAGTAAGATTTGGAAGCTGGAATGTAGGCAGTATATGTGGCAGAGGAACGGAGGTGTGCGAAGAACTGAGAAAGCGAAAGGTGGATGAATGTTGTTTGTTGGAAGTGAGATGGAGAGGTGAGGGAGCTCGCTTTTTTGGCGTCAAGGGAAGAAGGTACAAACTATGGTGGTGTGGAAATAATGATAAAATTGGAGGCGTGGGTATATTGGTAAAAGAAGAACTGTGTGAGAAAGTGGTAGAAGTCAGAAGAAGGTGTGACAGAGTCATGGCCATTGGTTTAGTGTTTGAAGAAGAGGTGGTGAGAGTAATATGTGCTTATGCACCACAAAGTGGAAAACCAGATGCTGAGAATGAGAGATTTTATGAGGAAATGGCACGTGAGTGGAGCGTGGCAAACGAAAATGAATTGGTGTTGGGATTGGGAGATTTCAATGGCCATGTTGGGAAATGTGCGAAAGGATTTGAAGGTGTACATGGAGGGTATGGAACAGGGAAAAGAAACGCTGAAGGAAGAATGTTACTAGATTTCTGTGATCAGCAAGAGTTGTGTGTAGCAAACACTTGGTTCAAGAAGAAGGATAAAAGAAAGGTGACTTACAGTTCGGGTGGAAATGATACAGAAATTTGTTCTAGTTGGAAAGGAAAAGTTCTAGTTGGAAGGTATCTAAGAGATGTGAAAGCTATCCCTGGGGAATTGCAACACAGGCTAGTGGTGGTGGATGTGGAGGAACAGAAATTGAAGAAGTCAGTGAAGAAGAGTAAAAGAGTGAGATGGAGGGTGTGGAAGCTGAAGGAAACAGAGATCAAAGAGAAATTTGAAGAAAGAATCAGAGAATTGGTGGACATTGATTCAAAGGATTTGTGGGGGTCTTATAAGAATGGAGTTTTAAAGACTTGTGATGTTGTGTGAAAAGACGAAAACGAGGGGTGATCGGGGAAACACATGGTGGTGAAACGAGCAAGTAAAGGATGCGATAGATCGGAAAAAGAAAGCGTTTAAGTTGTGGTGCACGAATAAATCTGCGGAAAACAAAAATAAGTATAGGAAGGCCAGAAACGGAACAAAGAAAGTAATTGCGAAAGCCACGAAGCAAGAGGCTGAAGAAGAAATGAATGTGATATGCACCAAACCAAACGACGTTTTCAAGTTTGTGAAGTTCATGAGAAAGGAGGGAAGGGACATAGATGGTGGAGGTTGCATGAAGTATAAAGATGGGAGACTTGTACTCAGTGAGAAAGATCGTGGGAAATTATGGAAGGAACACATGGAAAATATCATGAATTTGGAAAATGAATGGGATCAGATGGTAGAAGCAGATATGGTTGAAGGACCAGTTGAAGGAGTAACTGATGAGGAGGTGATGGAAGCTATGAATAAGATGAAGTTGGGAAAGGCAGCTGGACCCTCAGAAGTAAATAAGGATATGATAATAGCAAGTGGAACGTTTGGTGTTGGAGTAATGACGATGCTTTGTCAGATAGTGCTTGATGGAGAAGGTATGCCAGAAGAATGGAAAACAAGCGTTGTTGTTCCAATCTTTAAAGGAAAGGGGGATGTGATGGACTGTGGAGCATACAGAGGGTAAAGCTGCTGGAGCATGCAATGAAGATAGTCGAGAGAGTGTTGGAGAACAGAATAAGAGAATTGGTAATGATAGATGAAATGCAATTTGGCTTTATGCCAGGGAAGGGCACGATTTATGCGTTGTTTATTTTGAGGAGAATGCAAGAGGAATTTCGTGGAAGAGAGAAAAAGTTGTACATGTGTTTTGTGGATTTGGAAAGGCATTCGATAAAGCACAGAGAAAAGTGATGGAATGGGCATTAAGAAAAAAAGGATTGGCAGAAGTGTTGGTGCAAGCAGTGATGAGTTTATATGAGGGTTCAAGGACGAAAGTTTGAGTTGGATCAGGGACGTCGGATGAGTTTGGGGCTAGGGTTGGTGTGCATCAAGGGTCTGTGCTATCACCACTAATATTTGCTATTGTGGCTGATGTTGTGACTGAGCATGCAAGAGAAGGATTATTATTGAATGAAATTTTGTACGCGGATGATCTGGTGCTGATGAGTGAAAGTTTGGAAGATTTACGGGAGAGGTTCCAAACGTGGAGAAGAGCTGTGGAAGGCAAGGGATTGAAAGTGAATGTTGGAAAAACTAAGATGATGGTGAGCGCAACGGAAAGTGAAATTACATCGAGCAAAATAGATCCTTGTGGAATATGTGGGAAAACGGTTGGGTCTAACGCTGTGTGTTGCACACAGTGTATGAAGTGGATACACGGAAGGTGCACCAAGATGAAAAAGGTAACCTGCAGTTCTGCAAGACATTTTGTTTGTAGAAGATGCACAGATGTTGAAGATGGCACAGAAGAACCAGTGGAGGTATTATGCGATGAAGTGGAGACTGTGAAGGGATTTTGGTATTTAGGAGACAGGCTGAATGCTAGTGGTGGGTGTGAAACTGCCGTGACCTCAAGAGTAAGGATAGGATGGATGAAATTTAGAGAATGCGGAGAGTTGCTACGTGGAAGAAGGTTTTCTCTGAGAATAAAAGGGATGGTTTGTCAAAGTTGTGTTAGATCGACAATGTTGTATGGAAGTGAGACGTGGTGCTTGAGGGAGACTGAAGCGGCAATTTTGAGAACTGAAAGAGCCATGGTAAGGTCAATTTGTGGAGTAAAATTAGTGGATAGAAAGAATACGGAGGAGCTGATGGAGATATTGGGTTTGGAGAAAACGTGAGATAGAATGGCAAAGACGAATGGAGTAAGATGGTATGGACATGTGATTAGAAGAGAAGATGATAATATACTGAAGAAGGCAATGATGATGGAAGTGAATCGACAGCGAAAGCGAGGACGGCCAAAAATGACATAGAAGAGGCAGGTGGAAGAGAGTGTGAAGAAAGTCGGGTTGAAGATCGAAGAAGTTGCAGATCGAACGAGATGGAGGGAAGGTGTGAAAGCGATCGCGGAGGGGATGAGGTGTATCCGGCCACCATCAGTGACGAGGAAAAAAACGAATTAGAACTGGATTGATAATGATGATGATGAAGCTGTATTGCATTTCCGAATTACTGTAAATGAATTCAGATTTTTCGACTATAACCAAAGTCTCGTCAGCCTTGCTACGCACAGCCAATCCAGGCTAAACTCATTCCAGACTGTAAAGATTCTTTTTTGCATTGCTTTACCTGAACATCTCGACTTCACTTTTCTAGGTTGTGCCCTATTTTTGGCAGGCGACTGGCCCCAAAGAACGATACAAAATTAAAGAACCTATAACCACTAACCCACAACTAAGTTACTGGTAGCCTAACTAGCCGACATCACTAGAAGCCCCCATGGCAATCCACTCATTTGCAGCTGCAGACGCGTTTCGAACTTATTATGGTCTCATCAGTGCATAATAAGGTCGAAACGCGTCTGATCTTGTTTTTGTTCTTGAAGAGCAATTCAGATCTTGTTTTTGCTCTTGAAGAGCTACTGCTGCAATTTTGGATATGTTCTTTAACAGCACTTTTATTCGACGCTGAATCGCTCAAATGCTCCTTAATTCTAAGTCTCAAATGTCGCGATGAAGTACCTATGTAGGTAGTGCTCACATCACGTGAGCAAGTGAATTTATAAACGACATCTGAGCGTAGACTTGAAGGTGTTTGGCGTTTCAGTTGAAAATAATGTCCAACTTTGGTGGTCCTATAGAGGTGCACCACATGGATTCCAAATCTCCTTTTTATTATCAGGCAAATATTATTGAAAAAATCTTTTGATATTTTGCCAGCTAAAGGTACTTTAAACAGAATTTTTGGGTCTGGTTCATTTTCGGTCGGTGTCTGTGTGTCTGGTTGACGTAGAAAACGTTCCAAAATCTTGTTGAAAAAATGGATGGGATAGTTATTTTCCATAAAAAGCCGCCTCAAATTGTCTACCTCAGTCTTAAAAAACTTTACCGAGGAAGGATTCCACATCACAATTCATAGACCTTTCATTTATTTTATTTATTTATTTATTTATTTTTTATTTAGTTGCATATTTATCCTCCTATCACGAGAAAGCGATCAATGCGCTATGCGAGCTCGCTTAGGAGTTGCCGGCCATCTGTCTACCACACCAAGATGGGGGAATCCCGCTAAGTGCCTTTCCCAACGGCACAACAAGTAAACTTGCCGGCTTTTTCTCCACACTGTCCCTTCAATGCTGAGCGTCAAGCAGGGAAGCTGTGAATACCAATTTTAAAGTCATTGGTTTGACCCGACTCGGAATCAAACCCGAGTCTACAGCTCAAGAGACAGACGCTCCATGCCACTCGGCCATCTGAGCTGTTAAATAGACTTAATTAATTTGTCAAATTCAAATTTCTTGACAAATTAATAAAGCCACATCACGTGGGTTCCACATCACATTTCATAGACAAATTAAAGCAATTTCCTTCCAACGAAAAACAAGTTATGGTCAGTTTTGACGTAGTGTCTCTTTTTACCAATGTACCCCTGACAGATACAATAAATTTGATAGCAGATTGCGTCTACGCTGAAACCGACGATTTTATTCTTCCTTTCACTAAAGATATTTTTATAAAATTGATGAACTTGGCTACCAAAGGTTTATTTCTTTATAAAGAAGTACTTTATCAACAAATTGACGGTGTCACCATGGGTTCGCCATTGGGCCCCACTTTGGCCAATTTTTTCATGTCTAATTTGGAAAACAAATTGCTTTAAAAGAATCAGATACGAATCCAAAATTGTATCTCAGATATGTCGATGATACTTTCGCAATTTTCGAAGACCAACAATCTAGCACAACGTTCTTGGGTTTACTTAATTCCCAACACAAAAGCATTCGTTTCACTATGGAAAAAAATAATGGCACAATTTCTTTTTTGGATGTAGAAATAAAAATTAACCCAAATGGATTTGACACATGGACATGGAGAAAACCAACCCACGCAGGTCTTTTTCTCAATTTTTGCGCGGTGTGCCCTAAAGCTAGGAAAGAAGGTTTAGTTCTCTGCCTACTACATAGAGCAAAGGCAGTGTGTTCCTCAGTAAAGTTTTTTAAGACTGAGGTAGACAATTTGAGGCGGCTTTTTATGAAGAATAACTATCCCATCCATTTTTTCAACAAGATTTTGGAACGTTTTCTACATCAACCAGACACACAGACACCGACCGAAAATGAACCAGACCCAAAAATTCTGTTTAAAGTACCTTTAGCTGGCAAAATATCGAAAGATTTTTTCAATAATATTTGCCTGATAATAAAAAGGAGATTTGGAATCCATGTTGTGCACCTCTATAGGACCACCAAAGTTGGACATTATTTTCAACTGAAACGCCAAACACCTTCAAGTCTACGCTCAGATGTCGTTTATAAATTCACTTGCTCACGTGATGTGAGCACTACCTACATAGGTACTTCATCGCGACATTTGAGACTTAGAATTAAGAAGCATTTGAGCGATTCAGCGTCGAATAAAAGTGCTGTTAAAGAACATATCCAAAATTGCAGCAGTAGCTCTTCAAGAACAAAAACAAGATCTGAATTCATTTACAGTAATTCGGAAATGCAATACAGCTTATGAAGCTAAAATCCAAGAAGCCTTATTGATCAAAAAACAAAACCCGAAATTAAATAAGCAATTATACGCGAATGGAGCATCAACTTTGTTAAATATTTATTAATTTTCATGCCGCATTGCTTATTGTTGTGATGTCATCAATTAGTCATAATTGTAATTGCCGTACCGTAAATTTAAATTTTACTGAAAATGAGATAGCTAGCCTAGACCCTAGAGCTAAGTCAGTTTCAGCATTTATAATCATCATCATCATCGTCCAGTTTTAATCCGGTTTTTCCTCATGTCCGAAGGTGGCCGAATGCACCTCATTCCTTCAGCAATCGCTCCCACTCCCTCTCTCCATCTCGCGCGATCTGTAGCTTCCTCCACCTGCAACCCAATCTTCTTTATATTCTCTTCGACTTGTTTCTTCCATGTTTGCTTCGGCCGTCCTCGCTTTCGTGGTCCATTCACTTCAAACATCATTGCCTTCTTCAAAATGCTCTCATCATCCCTCCTAACCACATGTCCATACCATCTTACTCCATTCGCTTTAGCCATTTTATCTAAAGTTTCCTTCAGACCCAGCATTTTCATCAGCTCCTCAGTATTCTTTCTATCCACTAGTTTTACTCCACACATTGATCTCACCATAGCTCTTTCAGTTCTTCTCAAAATTACCATCTCATTTTCCCTCAAACAAATTTATAAGTATTTTGTTATTTTATTGCAGCCAATGTTTGCAGTGTAGTTTTTGAATAATCATTAATTCATTGTAGATCCTGAAAAGGGTGTTATGGAATCGCCGAAAACGTTTGATTAGTTATGTTAAATATACCTGTACCTTAAAAATGTTAAACCCAGTGGTGTTCTTAGCACTAAGTGCTTTATGGTTTGTAAAAAGCATCTCTCTACCGAAATTGTATTACCCTACATAAATATTAAACAATTTTTGGTTGAAATTTTCAGCACCTTTTGTGGGAGAAAGAACTAATATTCCTGTGAAATGTACTATTTATGCGAAAACGTACAAAAAGATGAACCCCAATAATAGGGCTGTTTAGTGCAAAGTCACAATACCCATTGTATGGTTCCAATTAAACTAAAACCTAGCTAGTTAAGACTGGTAAAACACACTCTGTTCAAACTTGTGTCCAATAAACTTTATATATTCATCGAAATGATTTGCGTGCGGGCATATAATTTTTAAAATAAGATGGTTCGATGTTTCTCTCCCGATTGGAGTCGCAGTTACAGTTTTGATAACCGATAAAATTTGCAATCCGTGGACTCAATTCGATGGTTGCAGTCGGGAACAAAACATTGAACTATCCTAATTTAGAAGTAAATCCGGCGCACGCATCGTAATTCGACAGATATAGCGCGTTTAGTGGAAGCAAGTTTTAACTAAATGCGTTTTGTCAGTCTTAAAAGCTTGGTTCCAGTGTGCTTGAAACCAAACAATGGGTATTGTGACGTTACACTAAACAGCTCTATTTTAGCTGGTGCTAAAATTTTGTACTTTCGTAAATATTCAGAAATAATGCTTGGTAGTTTTAAAAAGAAAATTGCAGTGAACTTAAAGTCCTTATTACCACATCACAATGTTAAAAGGATGATTAAATTTATAGCTTAAAATGTTTTTTCCAGGCATTTCTTCTGATGTTGATCGAATAGAGGAGCCCTCTAGTGGTAGAGGCACACCAGTCACTTTTACTGTGACTAGACGTTTTGGGCTACGGGGTTTGGTTGAATTAGAATGGATCGTTGAGATTGCCCCTGCAAATTCTGCTGCCCCAGGGGGCAATAACAACAGTACACAGTCATTGAACAATGGTGACGTTGACGTGGAAGGAGGTTCCCTATACTTTGTGACAAATGAAACTACCGAAACGTTTGTGATAAAGGCGAGTGCAAGTTATAACTTACACGTCTTGGGCTGGAAAGATAATTTTATACCAGCCAAGAAGCCTAACTTTGGTTTACCAAGTTTTTTTTTACGTTTTGAGTAGCGCTGATGGGAGTGTAGGAAAATAGCCATTTAAATTTGTATAGTAACTATTGTTTTCATTACTTCTTTGCAATGTTAAAAGAAATAGTTGAATTTGATCATACAGTCTCACCTAAAAGGTTTTTTTTTACAAAAACTGAGAAATTTGTTGAAACGTCCTGCTGGTTTGAGCCTGACAACCTTGATCAATGATGAGGTGTTTTATAAATCGAGCTTAGTGAGTCTTAGATAAGTTGATGTGCGTTGCTCTTCACGGTTTTTGTAATACTTGTACATTCGGTACGACTACAGCTAATTCACTTCTATGAAATTGGTGGTGGAAAATGCAACTTAAGACGCTGGAAACGAAAGAAATTTTATTCAAAAATTTGTAGATATTACCGGATAATCTCCCCGAGGATGACGAGCTGGTAACAGTAAGACTTCGCAAAATCCCATCAGGTCACCAAGGCCGAGTGGATGAGGAGCATGATGAAGTTCATATTCTGATTCCTGCTAATGATCGTCCATATGGTGATGTCAGCTTGAGAAGTGACGCAATAATGACGTATGAAAATGACAGTGGTGACGACATTGCTTCCGTGATTGTTGACAGAAGGTTGGTGTAAAACAGCTTAGCTAATTGGCCGCTGCGTATACCCAGTAAGAAAAGCCTAATATTTTACTGCACTCAACCGTTTGTATTTTGTACTTAAAACTATAGATGAATACTGGTTAATTTTTCTAACAACATGCGGGTTAAATCAACCCAGCAAATTTGAAAATCGGCTAGATCCTTTATGACCAAGCCAACAGCTCTGTTCGGTCACAATCAAAGCCAGTGGCGAGCAAAGAACTAAACCCGGCATGTTCTGTACGGTACTATGTAATAGTTATGATGGTATGGGTGACTGTAACTACTAGCTGGGATTATCTAGTGGCTTGCTGAACTCGTTTCACCAACTAAGAACTTAATTGACTGATTTTCGGCTGCTTATGAAGTAACTTTATATGACCACAACAGCAACCTGAATATATTTATCTACAGTGCTAAAAAAGACAAAAACGTACACGAGGCTCACTGGCGCATGTTGCTAACGAAAGTCACCCTATCCTAGTTGCGGATGCGACTAATTATGCTTGTCCTATCTTATTTTCTTTATTTATAACCTACTGCAGGGGTGTTCTAACTTTTTTCCACGAGGGCCAAATGTGTTGAGGTGAAAGTGCCTGAAAGCCAAAATCTTTTGATGGAGCCTTGTTATTTTTTTCCGAACCAATTGGTTGCTTTTGCGTTTATTACGTTATAATGGTTCAAACTCCATCTCAATGAGAGCTCATCAGTTTTGTTCTCGTGTGTGTCGAACAGTGCTAGCACCATTAGGGTGAAAAAAATCTGTTTTTTTGGATAGTGGAATGATTGCTATCTGAAATTGGAATGATTATTAACTTATGCTTTTGTGCGGGACGAAAGTAACGCCGCGTGTGACAACGTGCACGAGCCGCATGAAATCAATCGCAGGTCGGATTTTGTACACATCTAACCTACAATATAAATTAACCAGCAAGGGGTAGAATCAACCTTCCGTAGGCAAACCAAGCACGTCGACGAATAGATTGACTCATCACAACCGTAGCAAAATTAATTGATTGAATAGTTTTGGCACAAGTACAAAAGAATTAAACTAGGTACGCTCTTGTTGCTGACAAGCAAATGCATCTAGGAAGAAATAACTTGGAAACACTGCTTCAAGTCTAGGAGTTGCGTAGCTTTTCAATACTTTGGAATATCTCAATTGCTTTGCAATTGTTTTTACAGTGGTGGTTTGTATGGAACTTTACGAGTGATTTACAGCACAGCAGAAATCGATGTCGTTTCAGAATTGCTGCAACAACAAGAAAATCTGCTTCAGCTTTATCAAGAACCAAAAGTTATCGATAATATTGGTAAAAAATATTTAACGCTCAATGCATATTTTTGCTTACTATGCATTGGTGCATGTTTGATTATTTAGCTTTAAAGTCACAGCATACTTTTTCTATAGTCACTACTGTGTGTTTCACGTAAAAAATTTGATGTTTAAAGTTAGCCATTGGCCAGAGCTGCTGCCAACTCGATGCATTTTTATCGATTGCAGGTTCAAGTTCACTGAAAATTTGCTAGAACGAGTTGAGTTCAACTTCGAAGTAAAGTTAAAGTTTCCACAATTTTGCTTGAGTTTAGACTGAGTCCAAAACTTACATTAACTAATTTCGAGATCGAGTTTTTGTCCAAGGTCAGGTTTTATTTTTCGAATTCGCATTCTGGTGATGACTCTGGTTTTTGAAGTAGTCCTCGAGCACTTTCCGCAAGAAAGCTTGACCAACTCCAACTGTGTTTTAACTCCCAGTACATATTTACAGTATATTGATATTGCAGAAATGAATAGTGGAATGCAGCATTAAAGAAGAAATGATAAGTTTAAGTAGTTTCCTCCAGTTTTGCGCTGCCTGTAGAAAACCACTTTGCGGTTCACTGGATAAGGAAGGGGTTTGCGAAATTAGAATTAAACTTAATATTTACATATGTATTGCAGACGACAGAGCATTTATTCAATCAATCGATGTTTCTTCGTCTGGTGATCCACTAGTCACGTGTGCGGAAGCATGTCTGCGTGAGAAAATTTGCCGGGCTTTTCTTTATCAATCTTCATCTTATGAATGCAGATGGACCAATCATGATTCAGTCGATCGAGGTTTTATTACGTATACTCGCGATGACGTCACACTTCCTCCATATTACTTCATAGGAAGGTTTTCTTTCTACGAAAAAAATCAAACACAGGTTTGTTTGAAACATGATAATACTAGCGTTTGAGTCTCTGCAGTCACAGTTTTTTTTGCAGCAACATCTAATTTGACTGCAGTGTTATGTAGCTCTGTTACGTACCGGTACCACAAAGGTTGAATTTCCTCGGGTTTATAAATCCAAAGGGAAGATTGGATGATTAAAGTCAAACATTATGAAGCATGAGTGCACCTGATGATATGATTTCTTTATCTTTATTCTCCTATCACCAGAAAGCGGCGGAGGCGCTATGCGTAGGACGAATTCACACTCGCTTAGGAGTTGCCCTTGTTTCCAAGTTTTCCGGTTGGAGTTTCTTCTGACTTCTTTGATTTGCTGCTTGCCAGATTCCACCAAGCAGAGATAGTCATCGTGAAGCATCTTATCCAAGGACGCAACAACGAGACTAGGTTGGAAGTTGAACCATTAACCTTGCGATTATGGTCGTCGTAAAAACGAGGCTCCAAACCACTGCGCCACGCTGCCGAACTTTTACCTGAGTGCGGCTGATGAGGTCTAATGGCCCGAAACAGCGCTGCCCCGCTCCATAATAACAACTAATTTTGTTGTTTCAAGCGTTTAGTTTTACGACATTGGAAAATGAATCGTTAGTAATTAGACCACAACAGCAAAGGTTTACGGATTATTTCCGCTTGTGAATAGAATGTCGACGAACATTTTTGAGTTCAATTTCGCTTAATTTTAAACATGGTATAGTGCTACCAGAGTGATGCCCAAAACAAAATCCAAATCTTTCTGGTACAATTTCTGTGAAAAAACTGATAGGCCTATAATTAACTAATTACAAAGTGGTATCTGTGTTTCAAAACCTTTGCAATTTTAAATCGTTTTGCCCTGATTGAATTCTCCTGTTGAAACGTGGACAAACTAATTGTCCTGTTGCTTATTGGCTTCAAGTTTCGTTTTTGTAAAATTTTACCAAAAGAACTTAGCTTTCACAACAAGCAGTTTTTAAACGTCTCGCAATGGCAATAAATGGTTGAGAAGAGTCTTGTGCATTGTGCAATGTGCATGTGGATATAATAGTTTGAGATTGGTAGAAAAAATAATGTGTATTTGGATGAGTTATGAGTTCAAAAAAAAAAAATCAAATCTTCATTATACTCGCGATGTTGCGTCGAAGCATGTAAGGAGTGGCGGGGCTCATGTCCACGGCTTAGCGCCCGGACTACGCAGAAATGTCACAGCGGTGGCGAGCCGTTGGCGACACGTGTAACTAGTGGCGGGTTCCATCCCCACGGCTTAGCGCCTGGGCAACACAGCTCCGAACAAACGTCGCAGCGATGGCGAACCGCTGGTGACGCTACGCTTGATTCGACCTAGCCGGTAATCGAAGCCCAGACTTTCCGCACCGATAACGATGCGCTTAACCACTGCACCACTCGGCTGGTCCAGTTATGAGTTAGCTATGAAAAAAGTGTTGTTTTTTTATTTAGACTAGTCAGTTGTATGATTCTCAAGCTCGCTCTGACCTTGACTTTCGACCAATATCTGGCGCTTCTGTGTTACTGCATCCAGGACAAGAATCCGCTTTCATTAATATTTCGATCCTACCCGACAGCATTCCTGAACTGAATGAGCATTTTCAGGTATGAATCTTGCGTGGAAACGGTTAGTAACTATCCAACTCATGCAACTACTTGAAACATTTGCGCTTGGTAACGAAATAAATGATGGCTACCAATTGTGTGCTTGTGCGGGGTTTGCTATTCTCGGGAAAAGGCACATAATACGAGTTTTCGTCGCGCTACTCGTCATGAGAGGCACATTAATTTTTAGCTATGCTGTAAGCATGAGTGCAAATCTAAAGGGGATGGGGGGAATGTATCCCCCTCAATAATTCTTCTGCATTCCCCCAATATTTTCATACCCCACATCAGCGAACTAGATGACCTTTTTTTTTGGTCTTCACTACCTTTTAGGCAAGAAACTGGTCATCTGGGAAGTGATGATTTTTTTTAGTCTTCACTTCATTGCACTTCACTGTGGTGGGCAAAAATTTGGGCCACCCCGCGGGGGTGTCAAATTTGCTAAATCATCCCCCAATCTCAAAAAATGGCAAAAAATGGTCAATTTTGCAGAATCACCCCCCCCCCCCAATGCTCAACATAGATTTTCACCTCTGGCTGTAAGAGTGTTAGACAAAACCCTAAAATGTTATTCGCGATGTGCATGGTTTGTACTAAAGATTACACAGTACAGGGATAAATGCTTCAGTTAGTTGACGAATAGTAAATGTTGTGACGTAAGTACCGGTAGGTTTAAATTGATTTCAACTTTACATTTCGATAGTAAAGCAAATTGATACAAGTTCAAATGAGATAATTTGCTTGAGCTTTAACCACTTTCCCTCTCATTCCAATCAAATCTTTAAACTTTTTGATCTTATAAACTACAGTATATCATTTGCTTTGGCTTTATTGCTTGTAATGAACTATCCAAACTTCCGTCAGCTATGATCCGGTTTTGCTTTTTTATCATTATCATGTTTTTACTAATTAAGGTTTACCATAGCAGTTAGGGCTAAGTAGTGGGTATAGATGAAACTCAGTCTGGCATCAGAAAGTAATTGATGGCGAATTTCTAGGTTGTTTTATTGGATATGGAAATGCTTGATTTTACTCCTGCTGACGCTAATCAGCCTATGATCAATCAACCTTCTAGCAGCAGGATTACAATTGAAGAGAACGATTATCCATATGGCAAGTTTGTTCTCACTGGTCAAGGTGGAATAATGTCGAATGGCAGTCTCATGTTAAAGGTGGAAGAACGACCAAATTTATCTCTGGAACTAGTTGTTGAGAGACAAGGTAATGGTAAACTCTTTATGGCCAAGTGAGAGACTACTGTTTAAATGCACATAAGCGTACATGCACCCTGTTTAATAATTTTAAAATTGCTGATGGTATTTTGATTTGAGTAGGATCATTAGATCTTGCAGAACTCACCATGGCTAGATCATCGAAAAATTCCAAAAGTTGAAAGTTGATGTTATTATTTGTGGAATAGTAGGTAATACAAAATCAGTCAATAATGTTGCTTACAAATCATTTAATCATTTAATGATTTGTAGTACAAAATCATTCAATGATGTTGCTTACATCATCATCATCATTCAATTTTAAGCCGGTTTTTCCTCGTGTCCGAAAATGGCTGGATGTACCTCATTCCCTCAGCAATCGCTCTCACTCCCTCTCTCCATCTCGCACGATCTGTAGCCTCCTTCACTCTCAACCCAATTTTCTGCAAACTCTCTTTGACTTGTCTCTTCCAGGTCTGCTTTGGCCGTCCTCGCTTTCGTTGTCCATTCACTTGAAGCATCATTGCCTTCTTCAAAATGCTCTCCTCATCCCTTCTAACCACATGTCCATACCATTTTCTGTAAGAAGTTTCAACCCGGAGATTCTTAACACCCCCTGCCCATTTTAGGGCTGCCGGGGACTGGGGGCCAAAATTATCTTTTGCATCTTCATGAGGTTTTCTTGGAGCTTTTACTTTTTTTACGGCCGCATGCCCTTGCTGACGCCAACCACAGTTATAAGCAGTGGGCCTAGCCTTTGCCTAAAAAGGCATACCCTGCAAGGCAGCAGGGTTGCTGAGATAGTTTAGCCGGCCAGTTGAGACCGTTAACCGTTTGATGCCACAGACCGTTTGATACTCAGCTAGCATAAACATTGGGACCGGTGTGTATGTGTACCAGATTTTTCTGGTCTACTGTACAAAACACAAAAGTACTATCCATACATCGACACATATCAAACAAATCATTTTAAATGATTTAGCAACATTATTGACTGATTTTGTATTACCTACTATTCCACAAATAATATTAGAATTTTGATGCAAAAACGGCGATTACATATCTCTGGACTGCTGGCGATTCTCTTTACCACCACAATGGTTCACTCTTTGATGTTATTAATACGTTATTTCTTTAACAAAAATTTCCCATGTGGCTTTGTGTGGTCATTGTTGGCCGTTATTATGATGCCATAATTGTCTTCAACAATATCAATGATACTTGTCTCAAAAAATGAAATAATTTTGGAAATTTGATCGAATCCGACTGATACAGTCTGTAGTACTGTGTTATGAATAAGATGCGTGTAGGTGTAGTATTCCAACAACAAAAATATCATTGAACTTAAACGTGATACATCCGAAAAAAAAATCTGTCAAAATATCTGAATAATCATGCGAGTAAGTAAAAGAAAATCGTTACCGTGTTTTAGGAAAAGAAACTTGTAAAGAATAGTTTAAATGTACTTTTGGAAAAGAAACTTAATGGTAATTTCCTCTGTTAAATGTTTTCTTTCTCATGCGTAAAATTATTTGCATTAAAAGAAAAGATGATACCAACGAGAATCCAAAGCAAGCTTAGGCAAGACTTCTAAATTTCTAGCGTATCAACTAATGTGTGCGTTAGGAGAATAAACAATTGCTTCTTATTCAAATCTAGGCGAAAGACTATTTTAACGCATAAGCTTTTTTATCTATAGTAGCAGTTCCAAACCTTTGTTTTTTCATTACCCACTTTTGATGGAACTGACCCTTACTTACCCACAACATAAATGTTTTAAACTAAACTAAACCGAAATCGGGCTGCAAAAACCGGTGTTCTTCTACGAAAAAAGATCTTTACCCTTATGTGTGAAGTTTTGGATATTTCTCTGATTGGGACACGACGGTGTTTAATTCTCCGGATTCTTCAGGGGATGTTTAATTCCCCACCTGAAATTTCTTACTAATGGGTAATTCCCCTCCGGTTGGGAACCCATGATTTATCAGTTTATTGTTTACAGTTGTCTAAACAATTAGTGACTGTATTGGAGGTATAATAGTGCTATTTCAAAGATTAAACAATGAAGGCTTGTATACCGAAGTCAATCCAGTCTAGCTATTAGGCTAAGAAAGCGATTCAAGCTTATAAATCAATATGTATAAGGAATTTCAACTAATGAATTGAACTTGAATCTAACCCACCAAGATCTTCGACCAAATCAATAATAATCAGAAAAATCTTATAACGACTGGGATTCGAACCCACGCCCCCACCGACTAGTGACGTATCACCATCCCAATGGTTTAAGACTCGCCCCAACCATTGGGCTGGTGATACGTTATTGGTCGGTGCGGGCGTGGGTTCGAATCCCACTCGTAATCACATTTTTCTGATTACGTTTAATTTGGCATAAAATCTTGGTGGGTTAGATTCAAGTTAAATTCATTAATTGAAATAATTCTTCCTAGTGCTATTTGGTTTATGATTTATATTATGGTATACTGTACCTTTATGTATATCTATAAAATATTTTAGGTGGAAGTGTTGGTACTGTTTCGGCTGACTGGACTGTTGTCGGTGGAACAGCATTACGTAATAGTGACTTCAACGGTGATGATGCAACAATAAAGTTTTCGCATGGAGAAGAGGCAAAAGGTGAGCTACGCTTGTTTACATAATAAATTCTGAAGAATCCAAGTTCAAATCAAATCTTTATTTTACTCGCGGTATTACGCCGAATCGTGTTACGAGAGGCGGGGCCAATCTCCGCTGTTTAGCGCCTAGGCTACTCGGCTCCGAAGAAACGTCGCAGCATTGGCGACACTGTGTCCGATATGACTGGCCCGAGAATCGAACCCCAGACCTCCTTCACCGATAACCGATGTGGCTAACAACCGAGTATAACTGGCCGGTAGAATCCAAGTTTTATGAACTAATTTTTCCAAGGAGGGGTTTTCAGTCTGCTCTGTTAAACACTTAGTTTAATCTTAATAGTAGTTTTGTACTTCCTGTGTATCACAAATACTTTTTGTGAGTTTAGTTGTAAAATTTGACACTGCTTGTGCTAGTAATGTCATTAGGTAACCATAGACGTAGCCAGGATTTTCAGTTGGGGGGGGACTAAAGTTTGAAAAATCTTACCCAACAGCTGGAACGGATCCAGAAAATTTTGGTGGGGGGATGCAGATTTGAATTAGGTTGAGTGTTAACTACTGTAGATACAAAGACGTTATATTAGTCGTGCATCAAGTTGCATACGCTATTTATTTATATTTTTTTGTTTAATCCTACAACCAACTGTAGCTTAAATTTCCGTTTATATACATTTTAAAGTTCTGTGGTTGTCTCATTGTCGTCCCTGAGATCTGCGTAAGAATTTGTATGAAAATGACCCCGGTAAATTAGTTATTAAATATGTTGGGGGCTGCTTGACTTGAATACCGATGTACTTTTGATCACTTCGCAGTCTCCTGCTCAGTTGTCAAGTTCTATTATTTGTTTAAATTCTGTGCAAATAAAATCTGTTCTGTCAGACGTTTAGACGCGGAATAGGGCGTCAATGTTTCATGTCAGAAGCGTATTCAAAGTTTTTTAGGGAGGGCACCAAATTGTGACATTTTTTAACCTATAAGTGTATGTTTTTCCGGCAGAGTAAATTTGAAGCAAACTGAGGAAAAACGACTCTGAGGGGTCCGGGGGCATGCTTTCCCGGAAAATTTTTGAAATTTTACATGGTGCATTGGCCTTTTTAGTGCTTTTTGAACATATTTTGATCAAAGTTTTTGCCTCTCATTCGGAGTCCTTCACCAAATATGATGCATTTTGTTCTCACATTTTCGATTTATGCGTGCTTGCTTCAGGCCAGGAGCGAATCCAAAAAATTTTAGCGGGGGATGCAATTTTGAATTAGGTTGAATGTTTACTACTGTAAATGCAAAAACGGTAGACGTCTAGACGCGGAAAAGGGCCTAAATAAGCCCTTTGAAAAGGTTTTATGTCTGAGGCGTAATTAGAACTTTTTTTAAGGAAGGGACACCAAATTTCAACATTTTTTCAAGCGTAGATTTTTCCGGCAGAATTAATTTGAAGCAAGTTGAGGAACAAAAAAAAAAGGCTCCAGAGTGTCCGGGGGCATGCTCCCCCGGAAAATTTTTGAAAATTCACGTACTGTAATGGCCATATTAGTGCATTTTGAACAGATTTCGGGCAAACTTTATTGAAAATTTTTGCCTCTAATTTTGAGTGCTTCACCGGTATCGATACATGGCGTTCTACAAACCGACTTTGACATAAGCCGACAATATAACGTTTTGTTTCTCCTGGACTATAGACATTTTCGTTGATGCAAGACTTCAACAAGGCTGTTTTCTTCGCACTGATCTTAAACATTTTAACCACTTTTCGTGCAACGTTTTTAGCATTTTGCATTGCTGAAACTTTTACAGCTGCAGAAGCGCTCAAATTTAAGCAATGCGTAGCACAGTAAAAATAATATGACAACGGAGATTCGTTTTGAACAATTGAAGTGACGCCTGACCGTTCGCTGGCCATTGCGGCTGCGCCATCACAACTCTGGCCAACGCAAAAAGCAAAGTTGTATTGTGTTTCTCCTTTGTAAGCCCACTTAGGTCCAGCAAGAAAACAATCACGCAATGGCAAGTGTTTATCATAATTACCAAGACCTTTGTTTACAGCATGAGAACATTTTGTATGAGTTTTAACTTCCCGAGACTAAACTTCTTAACTCTGTGGAGAAACTGCGAAGAGTTGAAGAGAACCATAATCAGTTAATCATAGTTGTTAATTATTACAAAATAAAGTTGTTAATTGTTAAATTAAGTTGTTAATTGTTAAAACATAAAAAAACGTCAATTTTTTTACAGTAATCAGTCTTAGTATTATGGATGATGCAACGCCTGAACCTGACGAAACAATTGAAATTCGACTCGATAATCCACAAGGAGGCGCTGTTTTGGATCCGGAAAATGATCGAGCTACTGTTGTTATTCTTGCTAATGATGTAGTTGGAGGGGTTGTTGGTTTTGCGTCGGATTCCAGGTCTTTGATTGCACAAGAAGGTAGTTTTAATATTCTGGTTCCTGGCTTGTTCGTTTTAAATCTGTATTTAGTTGGTGCTAAGGTAAAAGCAGTCAAGAGTTCTCTGTGAACCGCTATTCACAATTCACATCAATTAGTTTAGTTGCGTATTTATCCTCCTATGACAAGAAAACGATCCAAGCGCTATAACGAGCTTGCTTGGGAGTTGCTGACGATCTGTCTACCACGCCAAGATGCTGCTAAGTGCTCACCAAGATGCTGCTAAATCCCGCCAAGTGCCTATCTGAACAGCATAACAAGTAAACTTGCCGGCTTGTTCTCCACACTGTCCTTTTAAGCGTCAAGTCCTTTTCAAGTCCTTTTAAGCTAAGCGTCAAGCAGGGAAGCTGTGAATACCAATAATTACTGGTTTGACCCAACTCGGAATTAAACTTGAGTCTACAGCTTCAGAGACAGACGCTCTTATCATTGGTGTATGTAAACCAGTTCTCATCGGAGGTCCTACATTTAAGCTCGTAAAATATTTAAGCTTAACTGCAGCTGCCAGATCACGTGTTTTTCCAATGAAAAGTGATATTGGAGACATCAGCAGCTAATATGGGGTTTTGCTGACTGAGTTTTGCATGTTGTCGCAATGTTACCAGTCGAATGGATTTTTACGAGTACTTATTTTACGAGTTACTTTTACGTAATTGTGTTTTTTTCATGAGTGTTTGGCAAAATATGTAAAAGCATGAAATGCGCTAGAACCGATAAAAATATTTCGCTAGCTAAGTAACGGAAGTCAATCTACAGTTCTAACGTATCCATAGGAGGCTGTTTTGTATTTAGTAATATATTTATCCTCTTATCACGAGAAAAGGCTGTAAGAGCTCGCTTAGGAGTTGCCACGGCCACCTCTCTACCACTCTGAGATAGGGCAATCTTATTATGTGCCTTTCCCAACGGCACGAAAAGTAATCTTGCTGGCTTGTTCTCCACTGTCCCTTTAATGCTGAGCGTCAAGCAAGAAAGCTGTGAACACCAATTTTACAGTCGTTGATTTGACCAGATTCGGAATTAAACCCGAGTCTACAGCTCCAGAGACGGAGGCTCTTTCCACACAGCCATCTGAGCTGTAAAAAAAAAAGAATTGCAGTAGAAAAAAATGCCGTGATACTTACACGAAGTAAAGATGCTATTCATTGTTACGATACCGCGGAACAGACTGGGTGCTGTCTTGTAGTCAAAATATGATCCCTTGTTCTTACATAATACATCCATGTTTGTAGGGGATGTGGTCATGCTTCATCTAGTACGCAGTGAACCAGCTTTGGGTCGTTGCGTTGTGACGTGGTATGGGGTGGGCTTGAATGGCCATGATATCATAAAGGGGTTGAATGCGACCCAAGGCCAGGTCACATTTGAACGTGGAGAAACGAGGCAGAAAATAAACATCTATATTAAAGCTGACGACATCCCAGAAACGATGGAACGGTACAAAATTGTTTTGGAAGAAATTGAAACATCAGGTATCGAAGTGAAGTAGGCTAATACTTTGTGCTATATTTGAAAAGATTTTTATCCAAGTTCACGCCAAGCTCTTGAATGGTGCTAAGTGTACTTGGATACTTTTTTCCGAAACGATTAAATTTATTGAAAAATTGACAAGAAAACATTACCGATTTGGTGATCAAAAGCGACGGGAAAAATTTTGGAATTTTTATTTTGACGACATTACTGTGGATGGAACTAGGCGAACAGGAGTAATTACGCATATATTTTCGATAAAAGACTTTAACATTAACGCATCAATAAAAATTTTTTGTTTTCGTCATTGGTGTATGAAAACCAGGTTCTCCGCATATGCTAACCGCATCAACCCAGCAGGTTGCTTTTTTTGGTATCAATAGGATTAAAAACATTACTTTTTATTACTTATCCTAGTAGCGCAAGTAGACAGCTAGGCCCTGTTTGGAATCTTTCCCGAGGACTTCATAATTCATGACTTAGCCTAATAATAGTATCCTGTTCCGTCTTCAAACCTGAAGCTAACCATTTTTCAATATGTGCGCTTACGCCATTAATTTTATACCTTGCTACCGCTACTACAATTTGTGTTATGATACGGTAAAACGGTAGAATTTCAGGTGTAGGTTAAACTCATTTTTTTTGTTTTTGAACAGGAATCTCTACGTCTGGCTCTGCTATTCTTAACACTCAATCTCGTGAAGCCGAAATATCGATTCAAGAAAGTGATGATCCACACGGAATCTTTCATTTTGCATCGGATTCGCAGCGGATCAACATTAAAGAGGATCAAGAAAGATTGGAAATCCATGTGACGAGGCAGTTTGGAGCGATTGGTTCTGTTCGTGTGTTCTTTGAAGTCATTCCAGGTGACCAAGAAGTATTTTAGTCATATTCAGACATTGGTATATTCCTCTGTTTCAATGCTCATACTCGTTCATGTGAAACGGCAGCTGATGTGAAATGAACGTCTGAAGCAGGAGTTTACAACCGGGGACTATTGGCTCCCGTAGCGGGTTACAAGCGCAAGATTTATTAATGGTATTTTACCACTTGAAGCCAACAGATGACTGTAGCCACTACAAATGCAATACTGACATGAGATTTTATTGCTGGGAAAGGGACCACAGGTGTTGGGAGTCTCTAGAAGGGGGCCACAACCATGAAAGGTTGAGAACCACTGGTCTAGAGTAAACACAAAATCAGTCGAACAACAGTTTTTTAACAGTTTTCATTTCGCAAGTGTGAGGACTATTTTAAGATCTCTGAGTATAAGAAATAGGAATCATAAACTTGAGACTAAAGTTTGCACCGCACTTAAGGGCTGAGGTTAAGTGGTTTTCAACTTTTTTCATCCCATATACCACCGTACCATTCAACCGTTATTTATAAATAAAATTTCTCCAGTTAGAAATTTAGTTCGCATTCTCGTTTACATTGATGCATTCGAAGAATCTAAATTGAGATCAGGTACTTGTACATCGCTGTAATTGTTTATGCTACTATGGCGCTTTTCCAATTGTGCGAAAGATTTCAAAAACCAGTTTTGATGAACTGAAAAGCAAAGAAAGCAAAACACGTTTGGATTTAAAATTGAATTGTTTGTACTGCTTGGGCAAATTTCGAAAGTAAAAACAACTGGGAGATAGGAAGTTGTTTCATACATAATTTTAAAAATATCTGGGGGTGCTGCAGCACCGCATCTCCTTCGGGCTAGCCACCCCCTCTGTTGCAGCAAATACGTATAATCGTAATGTAAGCGTTTCCTTCTGAAGCCACAACTACCAAAACCTTTTGCGTTCGAACTAATTTATCCTTCCTTCAGCGCTATAAAAGCCTATCAACAAAGTGGCAACTCCATAATGCAAAAACTAAAATCAAACGAAAAAATTCAGAAACTCGTAAAGAGGTTGCTTGTGATAAGGCTAGAATTTTTTTACTTTGACAGGCACACTCAGCACTATAAATCCAGACATCAACGCAGCACAACCTGGCTTGGACTTTGTGTATGCCGAAGATGAATCTTTTGTTATCTTTGGAGACGGAGTCACATCCGTACCAATTCCTATTAATATAACAAATGACGACATCCCAGAGCTGGTGGAAATATTTCACGTCAATCTGACGCGAGCGATTTTAATTGGACCAGATGGCGATTACACCACTTCAATTCTTCCACCCAAAATTGGTACGTAATTTTTTGATACGATAATTGGAACTTAATGATTTAACTTAAAATCTAAATCATAACACCCTTTTGATCATCACGTTATTAGCAATTCAAATTAGCAGCTACTTTGCTTTGACGTTGTACCTTGTCCTTGTTTATCTTTTATTTTTTTAAAATAACTGCGGTTAGTTTTCAAATGATTGAACTCAAGATTCAACAGCCGTAAAAGAAGGCTGCGAAGTGAGCTTGCGCTTGCGTGTCAGCAGCCACCCGCTGTACATTTTAAACACGATCTGCTCCAGCCATGAATCGAACCCTTCACGTAGGGTCTGTAACCTGTGCGCTGTACCGCTCGGCCATGTCGCTTTTACTTACAGTACATAAACGCATTCACCAATCAGATGGCCGAGTGGTACAGAGCGTCTGCTTCTGGATCGGTAGACTTGGGGTTCGATTCCGAGTCGGGTCAAACCAATGACTTTAAAATTGGTATTCACAGCTTCACTGCTTGACGTTCAGCGTTTAAGGGACAGTGTGGAGAACAAGCCGGCAAGTTTACTTGTTGTGCCGTTGGGAAAGGCACTTACCGGGATTCCCCCATCTTAGTGTGGTAGACAGATGGCCGGCAACTTTTAAGCGAGCTCGTACAGCGCTTCGTTGCTTTCTCGTAGTAGGTGGATAAATATGCCAATAACAAGCTACGCGTGCTTGTTGAAGTGATTAGCTGAATAACGTTTGTTGTTTTGCGTATTACGCCGCGCTCAAGCACAGAGTCGTTGCCGATTTCTGAATCATTTTGCCTTCCTCCCGCCTATTCAAAACATGTGATCATAAATCCTTTTATTTTTCAATTAATTTGAACAAACTCATGTAAGGCAATAAAATAAAAGTTTATCAAAAGTGATAGACTGCAGTTGACGTTGAAAGTTAGAATTTAATGCAAAATCATTGCGAACGAGTTGGTTAGGCTCCATCAACTATCGAGCAATTTTAATTGCTGATTGCAGTGGTGAAGTGTGCCGCCATTTAAATGCACTAATAATGTTATGAAATTTAGAGCCAGTAAGCATTATTCGGTAAAATCAAAACTTAAATTAAAATCCATTAAACATCGAAGGTTGTCACCGCTAACTTTATGGTCAAATAAGCAGAAACAGAGCCAGCCGTGGTTAACTCAGTTGTTAAGCGCATCGATATTGGTGCGGGAGGTCTGGGGTTTGATTTCCGGGCCGGTCCAATTGAACACAGTATCACCAACGGATCGTCGCTGCTGCGACGTTTCTTCGGTTCTGTGCTGCCCAAGCGCTAAGCCGTGGAGATGTGCTGCCACACAATACACGCTTCGGCGTCACACCACGAGTATGAAAAGGTTAGATTTTTTTTGATAAGCAGAACTATCTAGCCTATTTTAAAGTTGACGCATGCTATGTAGCACACACTTGGCAGTCAACTGCATCACAGGTGGCTTTAGCCTTAAAAATTCCTCATGCCAAGTCATTGTGATTGACCTTATTGGTTTTACTTGGTGCTCTGTAACATACTCTATAATCCAGTTGTGTTCTTTTTTAGATAAGGAAAACAGTTTATCTCAGATAGTAATTGATGCTAACGATGGAACTAAAGGTCAAATATCATTCAACGTCACATCCGCTAACATTTTTACAACCGAAGTGGGTAATAATGTTTAGTGTCTACTTTGCGTAAGACCTAATCCCGTGCGCTTTTTGGATCACCACCGAATTCTCAAAATCACAATTGTAAAAGATGGTTACGACACCAAACGTTTGATTGTGATGCAAAAATCCTGTATACTTTTGGACCACGAAAATGAAGGCACAGTTAGATTCGTAACAGAATATATCGTAGGCCTACTTAAAAACTCCTTTGCGTACTCTAATTCAAAACTCATGGCATTGGCGAAATACTCGGTAATTTTGTACCCCTGTTACAC
Source organism: Trididemnum miniatum (assembly GCA_964006365.1). Lineage (NCBI taxonomy): Eukaryota > Metazoa > Chordata > Ascidiacea > Aplousobranchia > Didemnidae > Trididemnum > Trididemnum miniatum. The sequence continues at coordinate 9,591,605 of OZ023232.1, read as the reverse complement.
GATTAGTTGAATATATAATACATGAATAGTTTGGATTAATACTTTTCCCGCTAAGGTTCCATTGCTACTTTTTTCTATTCGAACGTATCTCCAAGTATTAGATATATGGGATAGCCGCAAAGTTTGTCACAATGTAACGATGATATTACAAAGGCGGTTAATGCGATGTGGTTGCCTAGGTATGAGTTCTAATTATGCCACTGACGTTACCACACTCTTTTCACCTACTCTAAAGATGAAAGTTGGTCTACGCTGCCCTTATTTTAAGCGCTTATAAGCTTGTAAGCTCAGACTTTTGGTCGCAATCATCTTCTTCAACTTCGCCCGCGCATCAACTTGTTTGTTTGCTTACGACCAGAAATGGTACTGCGAAAAAAGATAGAGCTGCTTGGTGCTTAAAAGCGCTTAACTATGCTTAGTGTAGACAGGACCTTACGCTGATGAACTGATGTCCCAGAGGCATGTTTAAAATCGCATCATGATAAGTGTTTGCGCAATTAATCGTACGTTCACATTTAAAGCTGATCATGGCGAACGATTTGTCTGCATTTAATCGGAGTTTAAATTTAGCCTCTTATTTTTAGGGATCAACAGTCAGTCTTAGCATCTATCGAGATAAGGGAGCTTATGGCGAAGTGAGTGTCTTTATTTATCCACAAAATAAAGAAGCTGAACAAAATTCGGATTATATCTGCCAGCCGGAGGTGAGCATGTGCAATTGTGCGTGGTGAAAAATTGCAACTCAAATTAAAAATCGCTACTCAAATTAAAAAGAGTTGGATCCTTTTCGTATAAGCTTTGGATGAAGCCCTAATTTGACACATTAGCCACAAATGCCATCGAAAATTTTCTTGTGGCATAGCTGATCATATGTTTTGGAAAATCATTATTGTGTTTAATGTTTTACACACCATTTTTGATAAAAAATTCATGACTAAGGGAATAAATTGACTAGGGATGTGACAGTACATTAGTACATGATTACATAAAAGCGATTTATTGTTCACAGACTCTAACGTTCTTGGACAGTCAGAGAAGTTTGGAATACCAGATCGAAATTCTTGATGATGTCACTCCTGAAAAAAATGAATCCTTTCTCGTGTTTCTTGGCAATCCTTCAGCTGGCCTTCAGCTCGGCAATGTTACTATGGCAATTGTAACCATAGTATCAAACGATGACGCACATGGACGATTGTCATTTCCAAAAAAATTTGTGACTTATCTTGACGAGCCTGAAGGATATAGGTCAGTTGATGCATTTCATAATGCTCATGATTAGAGATTAAGATTTTTGAAAATTAACATTGCCGTTCATGGTGATGAAGTTTCACAAAAATCAAATCTTCATTATACTTGCCTTATGACAACGCTAAGCGTGTAGTGAGTGGCGACCGGGGCCAATCTCTGCAGCTTAGCGTCTGGTCAACGCAGCTCCGAAGAAACGTCGCAGCGGTGACGACACCATGTCCCATTGTTTAATCAATCCGAGGCAATCTGAAGCATTGTTTAATCAATCCGAGGCAATCTGAAGCATTGTTTAATCAATCTGAAAATAATTAAAAGTTTTAGTTTTTCGCGCTTTTGTAGATCACTTGTTCTGCTACCGCGCTTGGATGAAGCTCCCAGAAACTTTATCTATTCTATTTATAGAGTCAACAACAGTGTCGCTAACCTTGTGGTCCAGCGAAATCCTCCGGATGGTGTATTTGGGGATGTATCTGTGCACTTTAAAGTAAACGAAATCTTAGAAAATGGTGACGTCATTGATGACGCACGAGTTGATGATCTCACCCCGACGGAAAGTTACATTACGATAGAAAATGGCGCAAATGAAGGGGTAAGGAAGCATTAAAATTAGAATTGTAGAATGTTTGTTTCTATTACAAGTGATAAAATTGAAAATTGCATTTAAATTTTTCTGTGGTGTATGTTGTTGCGTTGTTTCGCTGTTTCCATAGAAACAAAGCGGGGGTGAAGTAAAACACATCGCTATCGGTGCGGGAGCTTTGGGGTCCAATGTCCTGGCGGTCAAGTTGAACGCAGAGTCGCCAACAGTTCGCCAGCGCTGAGACGTTTCTTCGGAGCTGTGTTGCCCAGGCGCTATGCCGCGGAGATGGGCCCCGTCACTCGTTACACGCTTCGGCTTGATACCGCGAATATAATGAAGATTTTATGTTTTGAATAAATAACAGGTCATTCACAGTTGCATTGATTTAAAAATTCAACAGATTGAGCGAGACTGCGATGTGAGCTTGCGCTCTTCAAGCCAACATCCACCTGTTACGGTACATATTTGGCAAATGCAATTGGCTCCAACCGTAAATCGAACCGGTCACGCTGGATTTGTAACCTGAGTGTGGTATAACTAGACCATAAGCAGCTGATAGTCCATAAAATGTATTAACTCTAATAAGGCAAACACTAGGCCTGCTTTTAGAAAAACTAAGGTATAGCCTAATGTAAGTTTCAGATTATAATGTTCTATGTCTTTTTCTTAACAAATGATTATTTTACTTTTGTAGTTTATTCAATTAACTGCAGTAGCAGACGATCGCCCAGAACTAGACCGTAAATATAGAGTGACCTTGTTTGATCCGGGTCAAGGTGCAACTCTTGATGATAACCAAACCACTTGTGAAATTATTATTCGAGAAAATGACGCTCCTTATGGATTCTTTCAAGTATTTCCAACTGGTTTCAAGTAAATTACGTTCTTGCTCTAATACTGTTACTTTAATGTGTGGTACTAATAGTATTGCAGCGGTAATGAAAACAAGAACAGGCTTAGTAAACTCGGTGTGCACGGTACTTCCCTATGCTTGATACTACGGCAGATCTCTATCAATTTGGGTGGAGGGAAGCGCGTACTTGCTCCCATATCGCAAATCACCTGTTAAATGTCAAGCATACCCTGTTATACCTATTTCAAATTTTTGGTGCTACGCAAGCTTACTTGTGGCAAGTTTGCAATTAACAAATTTGTCAAAAAACTAATAGTTTGTTTTTGCATTTGCAACAAGTCAGTTGCAAGCAAACAGCTCGCATGCTAGATCAAACGTTCGAGAAAACTCAAAAGCAAATTGCAAACGTTGTTTCTTATCTCTTGCTATTTTGATTTGCTATTTTGTGTTTCAAACCAAACATTTTAATCTTTCGTTTTAAGATACTATGAGCTGAAAACTATGAAATTAATTAAATGGTTTTTATAGAAATGGATCACAAACAATTCGCTTGAATGAAAAGGAAAGCAAATTATTAACTGTAGATGTTGTGAGAAACAAAGGATTGCTTGGGTTTGTGTCTGTAGAATTGGAAACTGTTGCAGGTACATACATGATCCATTTGACAAATATCGCTTGCAGAAAAATTGTGTGCTGAGAGATAACTTAAGAATTGAATTCGCAAAAATTTATTATTTTTCAACTGTCCCATACAAAACTACAAAGCTTTGCAAATGACATGATAAACTCTGTACCGGTATATACTTTCAAAAAATTGTACCCATGATTGATAATTACTATAATGCTACATTTGAATTTATTTTGAAAAGACAAGTGTTTTGGACTTTACTTTTCTCCCTTGTTAATTGTTTGTGCACCAAAAGCTCGAAGACGTTTTATGTAGCAATTAACTTTTCATCTCTATAATTCCTTTTCAGTTATAGTGCAAAAAATTGATTTTACCGCAGTAAGTCCCCGAGCTTTTGGATTCACAAACAGTGAACAACTAAATGGGTGGAGTTACCGAATTGGCGAGCCATTTTGGCTCTTTACCAAGTTGAAGTGAATAACTGAAATAGATCGAGTATAGCGGTAACGCCATTTCAACACACCAGCACTCATCCACTCACGTTATATGCTGATGTTGCACTCGTCACGCAGATATGCAAGGAACACTGTTTTTAAAAACTTTAGCATGATTGATTGATTTCTTCATTGTATCCTCCTGTCACGAGAAAGCGACGGAGGCGCTATACAATAGTATGCATAGGATGAATTCGGACTTGCTTAGGAGTTGCCTTTGTTTCCGAGTTTTCTGTTTGAGTTTTGCTTCTGATTTCTTCTTTATTTTGTTGCTTGTTAGATTCCACCAAGCAGGGATAATTATAGTGAAGCATCTTATCCTAGGATGCAACAACGAAGCTTGGGTGGGGTTGAACCATCAACCTTGCGGTCATGGCCGATTAGCCGTCATAAAAACGACGCTCCAAACCACTCGGCCACGCGGCTGATTATGAGTTAAACCTTGGTGTTGCGACAACAAGGTGCAGTTGTGATTAGTTCTAACCTATGCAGCAGCTTGTTTGCAAGATGACAGTCAGTGCTGTATCTTATGATGTAACGATTTCTAAGCTAAACTTACGCAATATAAAGAGTGTCAGGAGTTTTTTTGATTTACGCGTGCATGTATTACTTTCAGTCACTGCAGCTTCACTGCCTCCTTCGGATGCTTATCCTCCCATGTTGACACCATTTCAAATTTTACCTCGATCATCTGGAGTTTGGTTTCATTCTTTTGAGCATTTGCAAACTCATTATCTAGTCTATCTTACTTCTGAACTTTCATCACCCCTTACAACAAGGTTGGGTAGTCTAGGGACTTTCCCGTCCCTTACCCCAGGAGTACATTCAACCATCTACCAATGGGAAGGAGTGTATACTGCCGTTCAGGTGATTATTGTTGTTTCAACAATTTCGTAAGTTCAATTTCTACACTCAATGATCTATCTAGTACAACATTTGCTAGTTTATCAGGTTTTTATTCTTATTCAAGTACAGCATATACCAGTAATGAAAAAAAGGTTTTATTAAAAGTTAGCAAAGTGTTAAGATAGCTTCTGTCTTTTTTAAAACGTTAAAATTTGTGTTAAGGAAACAAATCATTGAGAGGGGTAGAAAAATGCCTAAAATTTGAGGACCTAATCTCAGAATTCTTTCATCAGAAGAAGAGAAAGTTTTTCCAATTTGTAGACTTCCGGTCAGATAGATTTATGTTCAAATGTTCGCTTTTAACTCAATTTGGAATAATTTGTAGACATTGGAGACGGATGGAGCAACTTGTGCTACGTCATTTGAAATTGATGGTATTCTGTACTTATTTATTACCAATTCTGGAGTTAATGGCAGGTAAAATTGTGCTATTAAATAATCAGGATAATTGCAACTGAAAATGAATTTGCAACTTTTTGAGAGTACAGTATATGCCAGTCTACACTGTGCTAGTTTTAAGCTTTTGAGCTTGTAACCTCAGACTTTATGGCGCTTATCTTTTTCTTGATCAGAAATAATAAAGAGAAAAAGATGGACCTGCTTAAGCGCTTTAATTAGAAACTAGGCTGACTTTTTGTTACTTTTCCACTTTGTTTTTGAGCGCAAGATGAAAAGTGTCATTTTGCACACAATTTAAACTGTTTCCATCTAATTTTATTTCATGCAAGCTTCGTGCAGGCTATGCCATAAATTCACCATGTGCCTATTAATACCTATCTCTTTTTAAATGTGATTTTAAACGGTCATTAAAGGTCGTTTCATATCAGTGTGACAAATTAAAGTATAATCTCATCGTCTAACTCTAAGCCCACAATCTACGTAAAAATGCTGTAGCTAAGCTTGCTGGGAAAGATATCAATCGCTATCGGTGCGGGAGGTCTTGGGTTCGATTCCCATGCCAATCAAATCGGACACAGTGTCGTAAACGACTCGCCACCGCTGCGACGTTTCTTAGACACTGTGTTGCCCAGGCGCTAAACCGTGGAGATGAACCTCGTCAGTCGCCATTCGTTACATAACACGCTTCGACGTAAAAACGAGAGTATAATGAAGATCGAGTTGATTTTTGTCGAATATTAGAATTGAATTGATGCTGTGTTTATGACGTAGTAGCTTGGTGTATTTACAATGATTTCTTCTTGTTCTGCTTATTCTAGCCTAGGGCCTCTGTAGTTTTACGTTGATGATGATATAAGTTTTTACTGAAACGTTTGTAAAATGACTACGAATATACTGGCTATTAATCTTTGTAGTAAAATTTATTTTTATTTTTATTTTTTTCAAAAAGTGGCTGAGAATTCATCTAATATTTTGTTGACAGGCGTGAAACGGTTTCTCGTCTTTACAAGATGAGGTCGAATGGAAAGTTACAAGTTGTTCAAGATATTCCGACAAAAGGAGCTTTACGCGTTGTCCACTTTTATTCTGATCATCATTATCTGGTGATAGCTAACAGCGTGGATAATAACCAGGTAGATCTTAACTAATTCCAGAGCCAATGTTGTTAGTATCAAACCATTAATCAAACCAACAATCTATTTAATCAGAGACGTTGTGAGTTCCACCTAAATTGTTGCACGAAAAATTCGGATTTCATGTCCCAAATTAGTTTGACATTCTTAAGCAATTTTTTTTTTGAAAACAAAAGAAATAAGTTTTGCTTTTGGCATTTTCGACGTAGTGTCGCTTTGCTTTTTCTGGACTTTTTTTCTGCTTTTGTTTTATTCCAGAACTACAACATGAAATAATGAATCTCTGTTTTTGTAATTAATAGGCTTAGTGAAGTGCACCAGAACAAGAGTAGCTTCCATGCAGAGGTACAAAATTGCTGACTTTACTCATGATATTTTCAAAGTATACGAGAGCTGCGATCATGCTTGGGCGCACTAAACATTGTTATAGTTCTTCAATGACACCAATTTACTGCTTTTGTTGACTCATATCGTTTTATTTTTGTAGTTTACTTTTGGTGGTAGTAAACACCTTCGACTAAACTAGCCAAACAACTAGTTGTAATAAACTTGAGTGGCTGCTTAACTTAATGACTTTAAACAGTCACATCGCAGTCTCCTTTGAGATTTCAGCTGCATTGTGTTCTTTCACCAGTTTACTCCGTTGTTATTTTTTTTGGTTTCGTCTTTTTTATGTCAATATTTCATCTAACAGCACTGAAATAAATAAACAACAGCAGCTACAAAATCCTTATCAAAAACTTTTAGGTCTCTGCCATCGACTCTGTGGTCTTTCAATTTAGTACTTCCAGTTCTTTATTCGAAGAAGTTCAATCTTTATCCACCAGAGGCGCTTCTGGTTTGACTGTGTTCTCGTATAATGACAACAAGTATCTCGCAATTGCTAACAGGTAAAATTTCAACTCCTTTAACAAAATATGCATTGATTGTTTCACAATATTTTTTTCTATTATCATTAAGCCTTGCTTTACATGCTTCAAATTTTGAAAAACCTACACACAACAATGCTTATAAGTCGGTGCTTTGTCTATGCCTTCTGTAACGTGCTGGTATTGCAACCATGGCTATTTGTACGTCTTTTTTATTTTCGACTCTGAGCTTGCTGAAGCATATCACTATTACAATAGTTTTGTTGCTATTTTCCTTTTCTTGATGTGCCGTTTCAGATCAATTTTATTTTTATTTTGATTGACGATATTTTGGTGTTGAAAAGACAACACCGGGCTCATCAGAACTGCTTTGTGTTAGAAGATATTTGTTTCGTAAATGCTCCTCCGATTTCTATTTTGTATGCAACTCTGCTTTAAGTATACATTTTTACTTGTTTGTTTATGTAATGTACAGTTATTATACTTATCAGCTAATCATTTTTGAAATGTACTTTTCTTAACTGGTTGCCAAATTTAAATAATCCAAACATGTCAAGTTTCTGCTAAAGGTGGTACATTCTTACGTGGAATTCCATTGCAAGTCCAACCTTTTTCTTCAACGTAATCCTGCCAAACGGTTTTTGGTTGTCCTCTAGGTTTAATCATAGATTAGCATTTGGGTAAATTTATGACTTTTCCTTTGTTTAAATGAGCAACGCCAAACTTTGCCCTTTGCTCATTTCTTGCAAATTTTGTTGGTTAGTGCTTACTCTTAACTTTGCCTGAAGAAAATAATGTATTTTGCAGATTTGATTCGGAATTGGGAGCTTCCTCCAGCATTTCCTCTGTAGTTTACAAATGGAACCACGATTCGTCTTCGTTTGTTCTACCAGTTAGCGTAGATGTGTCGCATGCTGTTGATGTAGAACATTTTGCAGTGGATGATAAATGTTTTCTTGTTTTCACAACCCGTGTGAGCAGCAACCAACTAAATAACATGGAGTCCGAAGCAATCAAAATATTTCAGGTAATCTGATTGAAAGAACCACCAAAAATGCAAGCTAAGTAGCATGTTTTTAATAGTACAATAGTTGCAGCGCAGCCTACTGATATTAGTTTCTTTTGATAAATTTTCTAGTCCAAATAGGCTAACTGCAGCGCGTTGCTCTTGCAAATACTTTGTAATGCATGAGCGTTTATTTGACTAAATCTTTAATACCACGCTCGTTAATTTGATAAGCAACGGTTGACAGCTTATGGTTCCTTTGTTCTTACGCAGATGTTAACTTGCACAAACTTTCATGATTAAGACCGTTTGACAGGGCATCCACTCTGGATCAAGTGAAAATTGCTCTGAAAGAAGGATTTGATCTTATGCGATTACCTATCCTTGGCATTTACATCCAGTATAATAAAACCTAGAAACCTTTTTCTGCCAAGCTGCATTGCTGTTTTAAAAGCGGTTAATAGTTGCATTTTGATTTCAACTTTCTAGGTCAATTTTGCCCCAAAGTGCTATTTTTGGTTTCAAATATTACAAAAAAGTGTTTCATTTCTTTGCTATTCGTCATGCAAATGTTCGCAGGTATTTGGTAATGCTCTTCAAAATGATTTAGTCATACAACCTCATCAACTCTTAAATGTTGCTAGCCCAATAAAAGCGCAACTACTCACTGTATCTCCAGCCGATTTGAAAGCTCGTGAAAGAATCCAGGTGAATATGAACGCCAGAATGAATCATCGATTACGTTGTATTTTAAGCTGCGTTTTTATAATTTTTTGAAGCTTTTAGGCCTACGTACAGAATCAGAATTAGTTCTTTCAGCTGCGCTGTCTATCACAATACGTAAGCATGACATTTTACGTTTAATTAAAGAAAAATGTGTTTGCATTTGCTCAGTTAAATGTATGAATCCACATTTCGCTTGACACCAAACATAACTGGACGTTTCGACAGCACAAATTCAGCTGTCATGATCAGCAAAGTAAGCAAGGCAGTACAATTTCAGTTTTGTACTGCAAAACTCAAAATAGTTTTAATAACTCAAAACAAAATAGTTTTGTACTATTTTGTCCAGTAGGCCAGGAAGGACATTGCTTTTTTAGTTATTGATCTTCACCCTGGCCACGTAATGGATTTGACTAGCGTGGTGACGTAAACACACGAGTGGGTACGTACCACAAAGGTTAAATTCTTTGGGATATATTTATCCGAAGGGATGAGTGATCTGGCAAGATCATTCGTTGTGGAAGATGAATGCATCTTATCTGAGGGCGGCTGATGAGGGCTAATCGCCCGAAACAGCGCTGTCCCGTTTAACGGATGAATCCAAGTTGTCAAAACGTCCAGTTTTTTACTGCGGTTTATTTTTCTTCCATAATCATGATTGTTTTTACACTTTTCAGTCACAATATGTCAGAAACAACTCTGTACTTTTACTGATGGTGTCGTCCAGTGTCAGATCCCGCGTTTTTATCTTCAATTATGAATCTCTGCTTTATTCTTCTCTTTTTGACGCTATGCCAGCATCTTTTATGTATCCCCGTGTAATTCCAACCCTTCAAGGAAACTTAGTCATTGTTGCTGTCGCAACAAATGATGGAGTGTCGAATGAACAGACGTCATCAATCGATGGCGTAACGACAAATTCGATGGAGTATGCCCATCTCAAATCTTCCGCCATTTGCAATGTTTTCAATGTTCATAAAACAAATACTTCGTTAACGAATATTTCAAAACCTGACGGGGATTACGTAGCAGTCAGAAAAAGCCTTGTGTTTGAGCCTGGACAAACTGTGCACACTGTTACTATCAATCTATTGGACGATGATCTACCGGAAGATGAAGAAACGTTTAAGGTGAGATAGAGTTCTGTTTTATCATTGTTAGTGATACGAGTAGACCTAACTTCATGTCTGCTATAAATACGCAAGAAGCTTGATAACATGCTGTACGTCTGAGCATACTACTATGTTTGTATCATTTATTTAAAAAAAAAACAAAAAGCAACACCACTAAACCGTGTCTTACTCGAAGCTGAATATTCATGAGGCAGTTTATTCCACAGATGTCTCCTGAAGAGCTCACTTAGGATGAAGCAGACGGAAGAGATTTTAATTTTGTTTTTTAATGCAAATTAATAATTATTGTTAATTAAAGGTTGTTTCCCAGCTATAGAAAATCTTAGCTACGAATGCCTGTTCATTAATATCCTGTCCTGGTATTGTCATTTCTGACAGATAAATTCAATTAGTAGTAAAAAGGTGCAAAGCATTGTGAAACTAACTCTTAGATGGAAAAATAAAGCTGAGCTACTTGACCTTTTTGAGCTGTTTTTATCCCATATTTTTTATGTTCTTGTTATGGCAAACAGCTTTCTTATCACGTGATGAAGACGTTCGAGCGCCTAAAAATTTGTTTGTAAAGTCAAAAGTTCAATCTTGAAGTATTGATAGATAGAGGCACAATGGTAGGGAAAAAAATTCCAAGCGTTCATTAAAACGAAATCTTCTATTACCGTTAGATTTTAAAGAAATACTCAAGAAATTACGGAGTTCGTTTTTGATAGCAAAGCACGTGCCAACGTAGAACCGAGTTTTTGAAAATAAGAAGAGAAAATGGAGTGATTAAACAGATTAAGCTTATGATTTATTACATTTTTTCTGATTTAAGGTTTCTCTTTCTAACGAACGCGACACCAGAGCCATTGTTGATGACGTCAGAAGCTCGCTCAATGTCGTCATTGATGCTAATGATGATGCGTTTGGTATCATAGGATTTGAAGAGGTAGATAAAAATTTATCACTGATGGTTGAAATTTTCAAGTTTCTTGGAGAGTTTTTTGTTTTCTTTCCCACAAAAAGATAAGGGAGGAAATCTTGAGAGACCTGCAGAGAAGTAGTCCGTGGTTTTCAACAAAATTTTTACTTAAATGTTCATCTTATCAGGAGCACGCCAAGCAAAGCATGTGCGGTGAAACATCTGAATCAATGATGCAGCAACAAAGCTTTTGCGAGAGTTCAACTGACGATCTAGCGATCATGACTGCCGTGAACATGAGCTCCTTGTCATGTTTGAGGATGTAATAATTGATTGACCTACTTAGTACGATGTATCTGCTATCGTTAATTTTTGTTTAGTTGATTTACCTTTATTGCATTTTCTTACTAGTGTATTTGACGGACCATAAGGCTCACCGGACTACATGGCGCAAGCTCATAGTCAATAAATTGCTTTGATTGTGTTTTTTTCATACACAAGGAGCAACGGTTTTTGAGAATTATATGGTTTTATGGTACAAAGTCCTTTATGCAAAAAAAAATTCCATGATTTAATGGTAATAAAGCATAAAGCACTACCTGATTCACACATTCGGTGCACGATCAATTTTTAAGAAAAAAAAAGGGACTAAAATTGCGCCTTTTGGTCCGTGAAATACGGTAGCTGCTATTTGCGTTCGGAGCATCGGTTCGAGCGTCTTCATCATTATCATTATTATTTTATAGGATTCACTAGAAAAGAAAGTCGAAGAAACACGTGGAGACAATGTGTTTACACTTAACGTAGTACGTCACAAAGCATCGTTTGGCAGAGTGTCTGTTGATTGGTCAGCTGAAGGTGACATCAATGACATCACGCCAGTATTCGGTCGGGTATGTACTAAAAAAATCAAATCTTCATTATACTCGTAGTAATACGCCGAAGTGGTTGACGAGTGGCGGGGCCCATCTCCGCGGCATAGCGCCTTGGCAATCGCAGCGGTGGCGACGGAGTCCGATTTGACTGGGAATCGAACTCACGACTTCTTGCGCCAACAGCGATTTACTTTAACACCACGCCAAACGGCCGGTGGCATGTATTAAGTAGATCTAAACAACGGTCAAATTTGAAGAATCGGTATTGAAGTTAATGGCAATTTTAGCTACTTCAGGGATTAACTTCGCTTACAAATTTCGTTAAAAGTTAAATCCGCAATTTTCCCAGAACAAGAAGATTATCCAGGTTGGTTAATTTATAGAGACTTGAATCAAGTAAATTTGAGTAGAGCTTCTAAAAGTGGAATAATCAAAACATAGGGCGATCAAATTTTTCTTCGTTCGCGGTGTTTTTTATTAAGTTTTCCTCGCCTTCTTGGACCCATTTTTAAATTTTTTTGTATTTTTGCTAGATTTTTAACTACTAAGTTTAGGAATCAACAGCTCAGATGGCCGAGTGGTATAGAGCGTCTGTCTCTTGAGCTGTAGACTCGGGTTTGATTCCGAGTCGGGTCAAACCAAGGACTATAAAATTGGTATTCACAGCTTCCCTGCTTGACGTTCAGCATTAAAGGGGCAGTGTGGAGAACAAGCCGGCAAGTTCACTTGTTGTGCCGTTGGGAAAGGCACTTACCGGGATTCCCCCATCTTGGTGTGGTAGACAGATGGCCGGCAACTCCTAAGCGAGCTCGTATAGCGCATTGATCGCTTTCTCGTGATAGGAGGATAAATATGCAACTAAATCAAAATAAAAATAATCCTAGATTTATTTGAGAGTAATTATTTGAGCTAAAAGTTTAATGGGCAACTGACGGACCTTGATTTAGTGCGATGTTTTCACAACTTTTTGCTGAACTAACTAGCCAATGAGATATTAGCTTCGGTGACTACAACGCTGTTTGTTTTATAATAATAATACCAGTTACACATTTCTGTAGCGCTCTTTCCTGACAAAAATTCGGATCAAAAGCGCTTGACAAAAACAGGTTGTTAATTTGTTGTCGTCTATGAAGTTAGGAATGTTTCATTTTTTAAAAATTTTTTCAACAAAATGGGGTTTTCCAAATCGTGATGTGAAAATTCGCGAAAGCAAGCTGTGTTGTTAACCTGTTCAACGGACTTTCAACAGGTTATTTTTGAAGAGGGCCAAATTGCAGTTCCCATTCAAATGACTGTGCTAGCTGATGATCTTCCAGAAGTTTCCGAATCAGTGGCGATTCAATTACAAAATCCTCAAACAATCGAAGAAAGGTAGGCTCAGAAGCTGCTTCTGTTTGTTTTCCAATCGCATGTAATCTACTTCAAATCTTCCCTTAAGTGTAATGAAATGGATTTTACTGCTGCTGTTTAGAGGACAAGAAGAGTATTTTGTGCTATTTTGTCATTGCTTTGTTTCATTTTCAATTCTTCCTCCATTGCAATTCGCCGGCCCTTGCTGGGTAATTTACTATCCAAAAGTAGATCTTAATTCACCTGCCGGCTAGCTAAGTTTTTAAGACATTGCTAACAGTGCGGGAGGTCTGGGGCTCAAATCCCGGGTCGGTCAAATCGGACGCAGTGTCGCCATCGCTGCGACGTTTCTTCGGAGCTGTGTTGCCCAGGCGCTAAGCCGCGGAGATGAGCTGCGCCACTAGGTAGACGCTTCGGCGTAATACCGCGAATGTAATGAAGATTTAAGTTAATAATGAAGATCTTATATTCAAAAATTTGAAATAAATGACCGAAAGTTTTCAAAGCATGTCACGCTCTACTATCAAAACTACTAGAGCTTTACCATTTACTAACAGTTTCGCCAACAGCCCAACAGTTAATTGGAGTTTGGCCTGATCAAGAGTATTGCTTGCTTTACTTAAACACGAACTTTTACCGCGTTCCGCTTAATTTAGATCGGCTTTACAACCCACCCTCAATGTTACAAGCTCGATAGCAATGGTTCGAATCCCACCCAATGATTCTCCTCATGGTATGGTTCGGTGGGCGCCAAACTCAAGAAGAGTTGTGGTAAACGAAGCAGAACCAGAAATCGATTCTTCAAAACTAGTCACACTTGAGCTGATTCGAGAGCAGGGAGCATTGGGCGATATCAAAGTAAAATGAATTGAGAATATGCTGCAAAAGTGGTGTACTTCGCGTAGTCAAGTCAAGTATGAGTAAAGAGTTACAACGGCATTCACATTTTATGAGGCTTTGTGAAGAACGCCAGGGCTATATTAGCTCTGTGCCACTCATAAGTGCTATACAGCTTTCCAGCGGAGGCCATTCATCTCATGTAGAAGCTTGTTTCCTAGTTAAGATGTCTACCTCAAGCAAATATATATTGCCAGCAAGTACTAGATTGTTGGTAGTTACAAGATGAGAATGAAACTCATTTATTCGGAAGCACATTTTACGTACGCACGGGACAAGTGACCCGTAGCGTCGGTACGAGTAGCTAACGAACTAGGTAGTTGCTACCGTTTAATGCAAATAATTATTTTATTTAAGCCTCTTCATGCTTCTGTAATTTGTAGATAAGATTCCTTGCCTAAAGGCAATTCTTCAGCTCAAAGACGTAAATCGAATTAGAAAAACTGCTGTTAAATGAAGATTGCGGCAGTATGTGAAGAAATGGCTTTTTGTTTCATCTGTCATGTGATAAGATTTTCGTTGTTGCTGATATGCATGTATTTTTTTAAAAGCACCCTTTCATTTGCATCTAGAATGACAAAAAAATACGTTGCTCAGGTTCATTTTCGCACCTCAACTGCCGATAAATTACCTATGAAATCCCAGGCTACTCCGGGAGCAGATTTCATATCCAGAGATTCCACTTTGATCATGAGAGAAAACTCCACTAGAGCAGCTATCTCTATCAGCATTATACCTGATGATGAACCCGAAGACATTGAATCTTTTTTTGTCATCATTGATGATGTGACGCTTATTGGAGAATCGAAATTGGGAGGAGAACCAGGTAGTCGATGATAGACTTTAAAGGAAGTTATGAAATAAAATCACTAAATCAGCGTAACGTACGGTAATATTTTGATGGCACATCAACATTTTCGAGCACTCTGCCTGAGGAAGTTGAGCCTTGCTCCAACTTAAAGGCCTTGCTTCAATCAGCTGTAAACTGACGCAATTCCTTGAAAAATTTAATTTGCTCAGTGATCATCAATTTGGCTTTAGAAAAAAATACTCTACAGCTTATGCCATAAACAATATATATGATAAGATAATCAAAAATGTTGATAAAGACCAGTTCAGTTGCTGTCTTTTTCTTGACTTGTCGAAAGTCTTTGATACTGTTGATCACAGCATTTTACTATTTAAAATGAACAAATACTTTGGGATTCGTGGAATTGCATTGGATCTTTTCGCAAGTTATTTAAATAACAGACGACAATACACTAAAATTTATGCCGCTAAATCAGAAGAGAAAACAATAACTTGTGGTGTTCCTCAGGGATCATGCCTAGGCCCTACTTTGTTCCTAATGTATATCAATGATCTTCCTTTAGCCTCCGATTTTGGCGTCACAATATTTGCCGACGACACCTGTTTATTGCTAGCTGATGGCAATCTAAACAACTTGGAAAATCGAGTAAATCATCAACTGCACAAAATTGATTATTGGCTTCGCAAAAACAAACTATCGCTAAATTATGTAAAAACAAACTACATGATCATTAATAAGCAACCAAGAACCAAAGTAGATTGTGAATTTAACCTGCATATAAATGACTATACTGTTTCTAGAGGGAATAAAGTTAAATATCTGGGCGTATTACTTGATGACGACCTCACTTGGTCTTCGCACATCAGTCATTTGTCCTTACAACTGGCGCGTTATTCTGGGTTATTTTATAAACTACGACCATTTGCTTCTAAGGAAACCCTGAGCATGCTCTACTATAGTTTAGTTTATTCACGAATACATTATGGAATTAGCGCCTGGGGTACAGCCTCTGAAGTCAAACTGAAACAACTTCGAGTTAGACTCAACACAATCTTGAGAATTACTGGTAAAAAAGATTACAACACCCCCATAACCGAGTTATATCAGCATCTAAATTTCTTAGTTCTAGATGATATCTACAAATTAGAATTGGCCAAAATTATGTATCTATTACATCACAATGATCTTCCACCAGTTCTGAACAATTCTTTTACAAAATTGAAATCCATACACTCTCACGATACTAGACAACTTGATAAAAACGTTTATTTTCTGCCTCGTGTTAACAAATCTTTCGCTAAAAATCTTCTAGCATTTAGAGGCACGAAAATTTGGAGCACCATAGATCCCACAATTAAGAGCATGCCCTGGGTTTCCTTCAAAAAGAAATTGAAATTGAAACTACTAGATAACTATAATTGTTAACTGTTTTCTGACTTGATCTAATAACCACACACCGACCTAGCAACCCAAATGTCTTTCGCTTTGCCTTTTCCCCCTGAACTCTTTTGGTTTTTTGTAGTTTCTTGTCGTTTTCATTATCGTTTGTTGTTATTGCGTATTTCGTAGTATCATTTAATTGAAAGCCTCTATGCCCTACATCGTATCATGTAAATCTTCATGTTTTTCGTGCTGCGCATGTTAGGAAGCATCTGACTGGAAAACCTAACGGTTGCTCGATGCTTCCTAGCCTTCGCACAATGTTTTGAATTTTTTTTCCTTATTGAATGTTGTGCTATATTTTCGTTGTCACCTGTGCAGGCAAATAAAGAATACTACTTACTTACTTACTAAAGGAAATTAAATAAATTACTTGGTTAAATCATCGTTTTTCATTTCATTTCTTTTTATTTTTTTGTTTTGTTTGGGAGGTATGTACGCAAATAGCCTATTTAATAAAAACAATCACTCATTGTCCTTGGGTTACCGGTGAGAGGCTGTGAAAAGACCATGAAGCCTAACCCAAAGAGCTGAGCGGTCGTCGAGTATGCAGCCTCTCACCTCATGATGTAGTTTTTAAGAAAATTACAGAGAAGGTTCATAAACTTCTAAAAACTTCTCTAATAGCTGCGTAGCACCTAAATTTAGTTGTTTTGTGCGTAATATTTTTGTTTAACTGAAGACCATCAACTTTAACATACCAGACTGCAGACAAAGTTATCACGTTTAACACGGGTCGTCATCCTTCATTGCTTTTTTTATCTGTAGTGACTTGCTCCACTATAATTATTCATTACAATATTTTGGCTGCGGTAAAAGTTTAGCCTTTCACACCATAAATTAGCTACTTTAAAAAGAAGCATTTCGCATAAGTCCAGATTAAAATACGATCAAACCTAAGCTACTTTAACCGTGCTGCAAAAGATCTGGATTCAAAGGCGAAAAGAATGAGATTTTTTGTTAAAAAATTGTGAGCTATTCTACTTGCTACGTTTTAACTCTCTTACTAAAGATAAAAAGATTTGTTGACAAGGCCTTAATCATATTATTTTCATATTTTCATGTTACCTAAAGCAACTTTTAAAAAATGCTGTTTTTTAGGCGTAGCGCAAGATGGTGGAAATGTAGCTGAAATTTCAATTGATGAAAATGACAACGCGCGTGGTTTTATTCAGTTTAATGTGACAAGAAATATTGAAGGAGCTGTAGAGGCATATGAACTGCCCAGAACAAACAACTCTGTACTGGTGAGAAACTGTTTTTAATATAATTACAAAAGCGCAAGTGTGCATGCATAACTGTATGAAAGTGAACGCTGTTTCGGCCTTTTAGATTTTATCAGTGTTCCTGATGTGACCAACATTTATTCAAAACAATACGTTATATATTTATTTAATAGTTATTTTATTTATTTATTCTTTAACTCAGGCACAAGAATGCGGCTCACATTCAAACAACGCAAAAAAAAAAAAAAAAGATATATACAATAACGAAAGCACATTAGATTTAACTAACATCACCATACAACATTTTTTGTTTTAGGCTTTAGAAAATGGTCATGTTTATCGTCCCGGCACATCGCAACATCGCTGGCGCGTTTCAATTTTTTTAAAAACGCTTTTCGAAAAACGCATTTGCTGGTGTAAATGATTTACTTTTGTAAATGTGCCTTTACATAGTAAAAATGATATGTTTACAAAAAATTTGTCCGGCATCCGACAAAATACCTACTTGTTTTGGATTAGATCTCATTTTTTTTCTTTACCAGCACCATTGTTTGCATCACTGTACTAATAGGTAATCGGTTGGTTGGTGTAGTGGTTTAAGACATCGCTATCGGCGCGGGAAAGTTAAGTTCGATTCCTTGGCCGGTCACATCGGACACAGCGTCGCCAATTGTTCATTTGCTTGCCACCGCTGCGGCGTTTCTGCGTAGCTGGGTTTTCCAGGCACTAAGCCACGGAAATGGGCCCAACCACTCGTAACACGCTTTGGCGTAAAATTGCGAGTACATCGAAGATTTGACTTTTTTACTTATAGTTATTGCGCAGGATACTACTTAGTTGCGCGATTTGAATTCTGTTTGCGAATGGTAGGTTAGTTGGTTGCGCCATTTTGACGGGTAGACAGTAGACACGTTCTAGCGCAAACAATGAAAGGCTCAAATTGAAATGCCGTAACAAATTAGAAATATGCAAATTAATTCTGGTCGCACTTCGCATTTGCGTTTAAATGCAGCTCCTGTTAAAATGTTTTCGGTAAACCTGAGACCAGCACCGACTGGTAGGAGATTGCATTTGACATTTACATATATCGGGTGGCTGCTGACTGGAAGAGCGCAAGCTCACTTCGAAGTCTCCCTCAATTACTGTTGAATTTTCAGTTCAATGTATTTTGAGAATAACCAAGTTTTTTTATTTATTTTGATCCAATTTTTTACTCTTCGTTGGAATATTAAAATTTAGCTATCATTTTGAAATTCTTAAAAACTGACTCCTGTAGCAGCGCAATGCCAGGGTGTATTATTTTCCTACACATTAATTATGGACAGTATGGTATTGCATTTCCTAATTGAATTGCTGCAGAGCTTTCAGTTGGTGAATTCGTACGATAATTTCTGGTGTTCGTGAAGGTGTGAATTGTTGCAGCTGTGTCAATTTTTTTGCCTTTAAATACATTTTTCTAGACATTATTGATTTTTTAGATATAGCTTGGAGGGTCCTAGTTTTGAATAAGATGCGAAGTCACTCTGGCATAAATGTGTAGGATTACCCACGAGAGGAATATTCTTCTTTTTTCATCTTTAATTGGATTTGTTTGCCAGTTGCAATCTAAAACTATTGCAAATTTAACCCCTCCTTTTCGTTGTATACTTGCTGTGAAAGTATAGCAACCTTCATAAAAACTATTAATAAAAATTTTTTGTTTAAAAGCCAAAATAAATTCTGCAGCAAAATCCAGTCTCCTATGGAATCCTCAACCTTTGTGAAAGTCGAGATATATCAAAGTAATTTAGTGTTAACACTTACTAGAATCTTTTGCGCTTTCTAGAATCAAAGCATCAGCCTATTTCACTTTTCACAAACTTAGCATAACGTCCTGTTTTTTTTTAACATAGGGCTAGAGAAATGTGTTTTTTTGCATTCATTTCAGCTTCCACTATCCCGTTCGGTTGGTTTTGCTCGCTCAGTTGGTGTTGAATGGCTGGCTCAGCCAGTAACCGCGAGCTCTGATGATTTTTTTCCTGCTTCCGGATCTGTTCAGTTTAAGGAAAACAGTGATTATGGAGTAATCGAGATCTTTATAACTGATGATGATGAAGTAGAATTCATGGAAAGCTTCACTGTTCAATTGATAGGAACTTCTGGTATGTACTTTATTCGGTTTTAAATGGCTTGTTTTGCATAACATTACTTGAAGGTAGTACATTAGACCTTTTTCTGGTAAAGCTGTTAGGGCTGTTTTCTGCTGCCATATTTTAAGCATTTTAGCAGCTCTATTTTTTCTAGGCTGATCGCAAGAGCAAAAACTGGGTAGGCTACTGCGTGTTCAGAAATCATACCTGAAATCAGCAACTTTCCTCTCCCGATTTGACTCTTAAAATAAGTTTGAGATGCACCTTTTTATGCATATTGGTAACAAGACAATACGCTTGTTTTATCGGAGATAAAACGATGAATTGTGGCGACTTTGATCATAAATTCATAAATCATGAATGTCACTATTACACCTCCACTGCTCCTTGAAGAAAAGCTCATTGAGTATACTGTGACCACTTGATGAACTCTATTGAGCACTAAGCACTACATTAAGCCAGGAAAGCGCTACAAAGTGAACAAAAATGGCTGGGGTTTGAAACTGTTCCATCAAGAAGTTAAAAGCTTAGAAACTGTTCCATAAACTTCGCCAGCAGTCGTAGCGCCATGGCTTAAACATCTTTTAAAAATACACTTGATAGACTGTATGAAATTTTACTGTTTTATGTATGAACAAATTAACTGTCTATCTGTGTAGTTAAACTGCACTTATTAACCGTATTTGCAGGGGGAGCTCAATTGGGTGGGGATTTGACTGCAACTGTGAACATCTTTCCTAATGACTCTCCCAGTGGAATGTTTGGTTTCATCCAGTTGTCTGAAAGAGTACAGGAGTCATCTAGCCCTACCGATCCTCAAGGATTTGTGGAGTTTACTGTGAGGCGGTATCAAGGAAGCAAGTAAGTTGAATAAATGTTTGTGCTCATATTAGCTTGAACAAGAAATAGATCGCACTAGTGAATGACAAAATTTGGCGTGGCAATGAATGTTGTTTTTTCGGGGGCTTTGGTATAAAACCTTAGATGCACTATTTTAATGCAAACACTTCTCTTTTGGGAAGAGACTGATTCATTGTTTAACTTCTAAATTGACATCATTATTTAATTGCTGGTTTCATTTCTAAATTGGCAGTGGCGATGCTGTTCGATTTGGCCGTATTAAGTTTCCTTGAAAAAATTTTAGTTTGCGTGTATATTCACTCTTTTTTGCGGTCTTCGTGGTAAGGAATGTTTTTTGTTTTTTTTGTAGCAACCTTTTAGTTTTAATTGCATTAATTGACTGCTTCGATGCAGAGCTTCGCCACAAGCAACATTAAGTTTAATTCTGGTAACTAGTCTTGAATTGAGGTAACCGATTTTAAATTGTTATCTGCTGAATTGGAAACGTACTTGACTAAGCCAGGAGGTCAAGTAATGCATGCTAACTGGCGCAGCTTGACTAGTGATAGGCTTAGCTCGAAAGGCGGGATGTAGAACAGGATATGCAGTGAATTGATGACCGAAAAAGGAAATTGCTTAACTAGTCTAAAACGATGTAGTGAATCGAGGGTCTTCTATAGATGCCAGCAACTTTTTTAAGAATATTTAAATTGTGTATCGTTACTAGCGATGAAGTCACGTTGCTATGGGAACTTGACGGAGCAGCTCGTGATGATTTAAGTCCAATGTCGGGAAGATTAGTCTTCTCCCCGGGGATTCGATCTCGCTCCATCGTACTTCGAAGCCTTCCAGATCAGTTGTTGGAAGGAGAGGAAGTTTATGATTTGAATTTGGTCAGTGCGACTGGAGGAGCTGAAATTTCACCAGTAGCAGGAAAGGCCAAGGTAAAAAAACTGCTATCAGTTTCAAGGTAAATTTGGGACCTTGTTGAATAGGTATCGTGAGACCAATACTGAAAATAACAAGAGTTAGTTGTGGTAGGCGTGTAGGACCACTTAACGGGGCATTGGTAACATTTTGGTAAAAGTGAGCCAAAATGTCTGTCTCAGCATATTTTAGCTATTTCGTGGCTGAATTTTTTGTAATGGAATGGTCAAATCTTATGTTTTATCATAGCATTTCATTCCTTGATTAAGTAATACAGTAGAATCTGGTAAATGCATTCACCTCTGCCCAGTTTAACGTGGATATTGTAGGCAGTGGCTGCAATGACCGATTTTTATAAACTGCTGAAAGCCCTTTGGAAAAATGTGTCCAATATGAAGCATTTGAAAAGTTTATTCTGCGAAGAAAAACCAATGGTTCTAATAATAAAATAACACGCACTTTCGCATCACTGCAAGTTTAAGCTGCTGTTTTTTTGAACAATATTGCTCGTTATTATGCATAGTCAACAACAATTTACTTGCTTAACTGACATGAAAAGGATGATGGCTATTAATGAATGTCATAACCAAACCTATAAAAAAATGAGTGAGAAAATTTGGTTCCAAGCAGTGGATTCAATAAGCGCTATGCGCTTGATAGTATAACTGTAAATGTATTTGCCAGTCAAGCCAGGAAGGCGGGGCATTACTTTATTCTAGTTTTTATTGCTTATGTCCATTGACTACAGGGGAGAGTTGACGAGAGTGTGATGTAGCTATCTACGTACCACAAAAGTAATATTTTTCTTGGAGAGATATTTTTTTAGGGATGGTTGTTACTGTTTGGTCGTTAATTTTGAAGGATGAACGTAACTTTATCAGAGTGCGGCTGATGAGGGTTAACAACCCGAAACAGCGAACTTTGCATTACTTGGTCACCATTTTTATTGCAATAGGGCCTACTGTAATATAGTGCTAATTAAAAGTACCGAGTCGTAAGCTAGTTACAAAATTCAAAATGTACCATGTCCATTTCTATTAATACTCCAATGGTTGGACCGGAAAGCATTTAAAGTTCACTTTTTAATAAGTTTGGATATTTCTATTCAATATGCATAACTTTTCCGTTTGAAAACAATGATATCAACATAATACAAATTTGCATTGTTAAAATCTTGCTGCAATGACTGTAGGTATAAAACAATTTGTTAAGTAATTGAATAAATAATTGAGCAGAAACATTGGAATACACCAGCAAGGTACATTGCCACAAGCTGAAATATCTATGTGCAACAAAAGACCTACATATGCCCAATCATATTTTCTTCGATCACGGATCAAGGTTGTGGTTTGATGCAGAGGTGTCTGTTGGTGGGCGTGATGCCTTAGGAGGCTACTCAAAAAAAACAAGATTGAGCATATTTAGATCTTTTGTTGCACCTAAATATTTCCGCTTGTGGTGATGTACCTTGCGGGGTGTATTCCAATGAATGTTTCTGGTCAAGTGAATATTTTTTATGAACAAATCGATCAATAGCATCGTTAAAATTTTTGTGATTATAGGAACTAAGCAAATTAATCAAATAGGTTTCTACTCACGTGCATTGCTGACATTCTCAGAACGCGACTGCCGACTGGATAGTGGATGAACATTTTCAGAATCGTTGACAGCAAAAACATTCAGATGGGAAAATTTTTGATAAATTTTTGTAAAAAACAATCCACAATTGAGCAACATGGCAATACGTTACTTGTGACGTAACAAGTCGCAGTAAGTCACAAAATTAGAATAACAGTTTAATTACGAATAAAATATCCAAAACGATTTGAAACATATTCAAATAATGCGGAGACATTTCGGTTAGAATACATTCACAAAACGTCTCTGTATTATTTGAATATGTTTTAATTAGGGATGTGCCGAGTCGAGTCCGAATACTCGGCTGAGTATTAAGGCATTTTCATTACTCGGACTCGGCCGAGTGTTAGTTGATACTCGACCGAGTACTAGTTAGTAAACAATTAACGTTTTTCTTTTGCTTAAACCCAAGTTACCAACTCAACGGTAGTAATTTACCGTAAAGCACAAAACACGACTGTTAATTCATGAACATCACTGCCTTTTTTGCTAGATAAGGTATCTACTACCTACGGGGTACATTGTCATTGTTGCATGGTATTGCCCAGATGTTGCCATTCGACTATAAGTTCAGTGTACCTAAACCAAATACCATTGTTACTGATTAACCCAATGGTTCTGAAGCAGCTAAATGCAGAAAAACCAAAAAGGTAAAATCATACTTTTCATCACGCGTGACGTCATATATACTTGGACTCAGGCTCGGACTCGCCGAGTAATGTCGTAAATACTCGTTACTCGACGAGTCCGAGTAATTTTCCTTGAAGCACATCCCTAGTTTCAATTTGTTTTGGCTATTTTGTTCGTGATTAAACTTTCTAAAATCATCAGCCATACTTCAGAGTAAAAGTGTGTGAAAACATACGAGACACACTAATATTTGTTACATTGCTTAGAGTAAATGTGGGTCAAACCAACTGCAGTGATGATACCTGAAAGATCGAAACAGTGTTCACTGTCTGCAGTCAATATGTGTTGATATTTTTTACGACAAGAATCACATCCAAAATATCTTTAAGGAATTGTTTTGAATCTTCAATTGTGAATGTCACAAAACTTACAGTAATGTCCCAACTGTCAAGAAGAAGTTCTGATGACGAATCTACTTGGTCTTCGAAAAAATGGCAATTCACTTAACTCACGTTTCTCAGCTGAAAAATTATCCCATTCTTTATCTTACAGTTACACTTTTATTGAAATAGAATACCGGTATGAAAAAGAATGTTGAAAGTATGAACACGTTAAAAAGTAATGAAATAAAAAGAAATTACTAAATAAAAAAATGACCAACTTTATCGAATTAATTCTAACTCATAATAGCAAATACAACTGATTCAATCGCTGACTTCAACCACATTTCCACAAAGCTAGTTGCTATGCTGCAAAACATCACAAAATTGGCGATTAGTCGGTTTATAATGATAGAAGGTATCATGGGAGTGTAAAATACATTTTACAGTAGAATAACTTTCAAAAATTTACGGTTTCAGCAAAATTTTGACTTCACAGAGAGAAAGCATAATACAAGCAAAGCAAAAGTTTCAGCTCATTTTCAAGGGACAATGTACTGCATAGCGAAAGCAAAATCGCTAGAACAAATTAGTCCCATTGGGCCTCTATAAGCCGTATAACACAATTCGAAGCATTACACTACTAATTCAAGTCACATGGACTGTCCCCATACGTTGTACATAAACTTGTGATCTTATATCAGCATAATAAAGAAATTATTAATAAAGGATCAGCAGTAACAAAAGAGAGTTCGTCAAATAATTTTTGTGACAGTGAATATTAGCGGGCGGAAAGTAAGGTACTGTAGGTAGACTTAGTCTACTTGCAATGCATTATTACTCTAACTTCGCAAGGATGTAATTTGTCACGCTGTTTTAACGGTGGTGTAAAGTAACGAAATACGTTTACTAGAGTAGATTACTTGAGTGTTTTTTTCGGTAACGAGTACTTTTTTGAGTAGTTTTTTGGCTACTTTTACGTTTACTTGAGTACTTTGAATATTAAGTGACACTACTTGGGTAGTTTTTATTTTAGAAAAGTACAAAGTAGTCCTTGAGTTACTTGTCTCACTATCCCTCGTTGCAACTAAAATCTTTCGTTGCAAAGTTGCGTCGCATGTAATGAAACTGTTGTCTGTAATTACTGCATGACCGTAACCGCATGATCGCAAGTTACAGAAAATGCTTAATGTTCACAATAATACATTCATTCCATAAACTTGTAGGCCTAGCAGCAAAACTATCGTATTTCTCTTTCAACCTTAATTATGGAAAAAAGCAAATTGCAAAGCTAGATGGCCGAATTAACAGCTCAGATGGCCGAGTGGTATATAGAGCGTCTGTCTCTTGAGCTGCAGACTCGGGTTTGATTCCGAGTCGGGTCAAACCAATGACTTTAAAATTGGTATTCACAGCTTCCCTGCTTGACGCTCAGCTTTAAAGGGACAGTGTGGAGAACAAGCCGGCAAGTATACTTGTTGCGCCGTTGGGAAAGGCACTTAGCGGGATTCCCCCATCTTGGTGTGGTAGACAGATGGCCGGCAACTCCTAAGCGAGCTCGTATAGCGCATTGATCGCTTTCTCGTGATAGGAGGATAAATATGCAACTAAAAGCTAAAAATGAAGTGTTAACAGAAATGAGCAGGTTTCTGCTTTTTAGTTAATGCTTATTTTTTCATTTGTTTATCCTTTTTTGCGATAGGGACGCTACAACTAGCTCGCTTAAGAGTTTCGAGCCACCTGTCTGCCACTCCGAGATGGGGAAATCTAGGCCTGAGCGTTGTTCCGAACAGCACATCAAATGAACTTGCCGGCTTGGCGTTCACGCTGTCGACTTTGATGCTAAGCGTCATGCAGGGAAGCTATAAATACCAACTTTTAAGTCATTGGTTTAACTCTACTGTAAATCGAACCCCGAGTCCACCGTTCCAGAGACAGACGCTCTATCCACTCGGCCATGTGAGCGGTAATGATTTTTTTTGGTTTAGCATTTTTTTTTGTCACCTTCAGAGCAAGTCATCATCGGCAAGTGTGCAGTTGACACTTTAGCGATTGAGAACGCTATACTTTTACTTGATTAGTTTTTAAATGACTACTTGTTTACTTTTACCTAAGTGCTTTTTTCAGTCAATACTTTCTACTTTACCTCTAGTGGATTTGCCTCCGCAACAATACTTTTCCTGTAGAGCGGGACAGCGCTGTTTCGGGCTATTAGCCCTCATCAGCCGCCCTCATGTAAGACCAATTCATCTTCCAGAGCGAATGACCTTGCCAGAATCACTCATCCCTTCGGATAAATATATCTTAAAGAATTTAACCTTTGTGGTATTTAACCTTTATGGTGTCCAGTAGGCCAGGAAGGACATTGCTTTTTCAGTTATAATACTTTTACTTAAGTACAATTTCAAAATACTTTTTACACCAGTGTGTTTTAATGACTTCTAGGCTACTGTATTAGTCTACATTACTATCTTTTGATTCTAAGAATTCTAAGAGTGGTAATTTTGTTTGATTTGCTAACTTTTATGATAATTGTGGAAATTTTGATGTATGTGCATAGTGCAGTATAACTTCAAAAATGTTTTATTATCACGAGCACAGTTTTGCTTATGGTATTAACTGGACCAACCTTCTGTTCATTTCATCCACTGTACTTTCATGTTTTTGCAGTAAGGACTTCAGAGCAAATAATTTACCCAGACGTTTTAGCAAGAAACAAAATCTTCCGATAGTGATTAGTGATCCTAACTTCTGTATTACGGTTTTTGTTGTTTTGTTGAAGCGCTTCTAATCCGAGTTTTTGTAAGGAAAAAGCGCTGTGCAAACGCGTTATTTTTGTTCTTACCAGGTTATTGGTTGAGTTAAATGGATTCGGCACGCCATCGTCTTCAATCTATTCAATAGAATTATTTAATTCAAAATATAATTGGAATAGGCAACTGATGAGGGAACTTTCCAAATTTAATTTCACTAATGGCTACAGTAATATCAATCATGCTAAAGAATCTTCGAAGCCAGCCATACAGAAGAAAAAATAAAAGTGTTTTAAAGAGATTGTGAGGTTTCAAAATGTTACAGAGCAGAAACATACTGATTCACCTTTAAGCACATAACAAGAAACAAGTCTGGTGTAAAATAACGAGATACAAATCCGAGCAGCATCAAATTACCATTACTTTTTTGATCAATATATTTTCCTGTCGTTACATGCATGCATCTGAAGCGGCTTTGTTTTTGTAAAAACTGATCCGTAGTGAAAATTTAATAAAAAAAATGAAACGTCTATGCACTGTTTTTCATCTCATTTAATTTTGATAAAAAGATAGGCGGCACTTCGAAATTTCAAGCTTAATATCGAAATGCTTTCAATTTTGCTAGTTATACGCGCTAATTTTTAAATCACACTAGAAATAAACCTAAGCATTGGGAAAACACACTAAAAAACGGTTGTGATTGTGCGCATTAATTGATAGCATCATATAAACAATAGAAAAATAATTTTCTCCATACTCTATGCAGGTTATCATTAATGCTAATCGCGGGGCAGCTGGAAGTGTGTCACTTCAAACTAAATCACTGGTTTTATCTGAGCCTGAGGGAGAGTTTGATGGAATTGCTTTACTTCAGTTGGTGAGAGGACCAAGTGCATTCGGTCGGATACAAGTCAGTTGGCAGATTGTACCAGTGGACCAGAATACTTTCGCCATTGCACAAGGTAGGTTGTTTTTGTTTCTACTTTGCTAAATTTAATTGACTTGGATGGCAGATAAAATTGCGTCATGCTTCCTACCAATGGCACCGAAAGTATTTCAAGGAGGGATGTGCCATACACCACAAAAGCCTGCAAAAGAGTCTGGCATATTCGCTCACTTAGCAACATTTACTGGTTTTTACTGAAGGGCAAAATCAAAAGGGAAGGGGTGGAGGGCATGTAATGGCGTTTAGAGGAGGGCAGGGGGGTACAAAGTACCGGGGCCGATCATGTTTTGAGGGCCTGTAAACAAAAAAGTTAACATTGCAGTTAGGCCAGATAAAGCGCCTTCGCAAGACGAAGACCTTTTTTTTGCTTTCTACTAGATTTTTAGTGGAAAATAGGACATCTTCGGACGTCGTGACCTTTCTTTTTTTTGTTTTTGGAGACACATGAAAAAATGGGGCCCAAATCTCAACGGCCCCGGACAAAGAGCCCGCAATGGTGTCCTGCGCTGGGCATAAGACCAACCTCGCCTCCACGTGGTGTCCGGTGGAAACAACATTGTAATGTTGGCTAAAGAGGCTCTAGCATTTTTACTTTTTATGTTTGCCAACTTAGTCGTAGCAACGGCCTTACTTGTTGAATTCGCTCCTGGAAGCATTTCGGCTTCTTTTCCTGGCGGATGAGAAGTCGAGCTGTGAAGGAGGGAGTGGATAAATCAGGTTTGGCATTAGCGAGGATGCGGGTGGTAGGCACCAAAAATTGTTTATATGGGACATGTCAGGATTGCGTGACTGGAATTCAGATGATTGCAATGGAATCTCATAGTTGTAGAGGGTACCGGTCTAAAACGCGCTCCGTACCGCGGCCGCAAGATAGTTCAGAGGCCCGCCCCTGATCTAGCCATCCTCCGTCAGCTTGTGGAAATCTCCATGCAATTGTAGCTCCAGTTGGCGACTGGGAGGGGGCCTGCAGTTGTATTGGGGGGGCATTCCTGAGGCCACTGCACAGAATGACAAGTCCATTGCACATAGTTGCCTGGGTCCAGCTGCGGGACTTGACGTGGCCTAATAACAATTTTTTTTTTTTTCAAATCTGGTCTTTAGGTTTTTCCCAGTTATAAAGAAAAACCAAACTTTATGAATGAAAAACAAACGAAAAAAGAAAACAGTACGGTTTGTTCCCCTAACAAGGAAAGAACCACTGTCGCAGCGAACAGTTCTTGAACTATTAAGCGGCAGTGAGAGTACTCAGCTAGTCAAAACCTCTACTCCTGCAAAGGTTGAGGTGGAGACAAGTGCGAAAAAATTGCCTTCAGCCTGGACTTCTCTTCTGTTGGAGGAGAAGCCTCTGGCAAATCAAGAGGCAACAGTTTCAGCGGCATTGTCGATTGAAAAGTCGAATACCGCTCAAATATCCAGTTCGCTCACTAAGAATCCATCAATGTCTCTGGACGTTGGTAGCACGTCTGAGTGGCGTCGAGGAAAAAATTATGAAAGAAATCAGAAGCGGAAGCAGCGAGAATGGTTGTGGAAGGGGTTGGAGGGTTTGAACATCACTAACCCTGGAGATAATCTTCAAACTGCCTGCAACTCTGCATCAACGAAAAGGTCGATGGAGTCTTCTAGCACTCAATCGAGAACGTCGGAGATGCTTCGGAAGGAGCTGAGGAGCCTCAGAACCTTGATCAGGGTTCGAAGGCAACCAGTTCCTACTAAAGTAGACTGACAATCAATACCTTAGAGCAAAATTGTTGTATTTTCAAAATTCATACCGTGTATGAGTAGTAGATCTGCAACAAACGCTTTAAGTAATCAAAAACAAATTCCAGCACGAAAAACCAAGTCGAATGGATTTGAATGCTGGCAGATTAATCTTCACAGAAGTAAGGCCGCTAGCTATAACTTATGTGAAGTAACAAAATACATTCGTTCAGGTATAGTCCTAATTCAGGAACCCTGGACTTATGGAGGTGCAATCAGAAGTAAACTCAGGGGATGGAAACTTTTTCAAGGTAATAAAAAAGATAAACGTCCCCGAGCATGTATTTATGTCACTTCTGATATGACATGCTCTCTCATACCACAATTTTCTAGCGAAGATGTGGTAGCAGTGAGAGTTAAAAATGTAGGACGAGAAGGAGATAGCTTTGTCTTTGTATCGGCTTATATGGCTTTGGAAGAACCAGCTCCACCAGTAATTCTGAAAGAGCTGCTGTCATTCAGTGACAGAGATAATATTCCTACCGTTATAGGAACTGATGCAAACGCACATCACACAGTATGGGGCTCCTCCAACGTCAATACAAGAGGTATGGATTTGCTTATGTTCTGTGCTAGTGCGAACTTGCACATCTGTAATGTGGGCAGTAAACCCACCTTCAGAACGAGAAAAAGAGAAGAAGTGCTAGATCTGACTCTAATAAACCAAAATGCTGAGAACTGTATAAATGACTGGCATGTCAGTGATGTGCCATCCTTTTCAGATCACATGTATATTAGGTTTAGAGTTCAAAGTGGCACCAAAAGAACAAAAATGATCAGGAACGTTAGACGTACTTGCTGGAATAAGTATGCAAACGAACTTGATCACAGGTTACATGATTTGAATAGTACACCAGTTAGCATATCATCAGTAGATGATATAGAAAAATCAACTGTTCAATCACAGATAATAAAATCTTACAATGTATCTTGCCCTCAGCGTAAAATCCGTCGTAAAACTGAAAATATTTGGTGGAATACAGAGCTAACCTGTCTCCGCAGAGAGGCTCGTAAAGCCCAGCGTAAAGCCATCAAATCAAAACTTGGAAGCGATTGGGAAGCTTTTAAGCAGGCCCAATTGATTTTTAAAAATACCGTAAGAAAAGCCAAGAGAGATTCTTGGCGTCTTTTTACGGAATCGTTTTAAGACCTAATGGTCAATTCACCGAATCTTCTGTTGAGACTATGAATTGCCTTTTAGACACCCTAGCACCGGGAAGTCGGGAGGTAAACTATAGTAAAGCAGCAGAAGAACCAAATGATAACACTGCTGTGTTACCAACGCACGACGAAATTGTTAGCTCCATCTGTTCACTTGAAAAGATGGAAAGAGCAATAAACGAATTTCTGCCATTTAAGGCGCCGGGACCAGACGGTATTTACCCGGTGCTACTACAAAAAGGCTGGAATAGTATTAGAAATATATACCAAACCATTTTCCAAATATGCTTGAAGTACAGCTATGTGCCGAAAGTATGGAAGGAAGGGACTAGTATCTTCATCCCTAAACCCGGTAAAGAAAACTATCATGAAGTTAAGTCTTTCCGGATGATCACTTTAACTTCCTTTCAACTTAAATGGCTGGAAAGGTTAGTACTGTATCATTTTAATGATGTTTCTAATTTGCAAGCAAGGTTTTCTGCGTTCCAGTATGGATTCAGAGCAGGAGTTTCAACTGAAACTGCACTGCATGAATTTGTGCGACGCATAGAACTAAGCTTGGCAAAGAAAAGAACAGCACTAGGAATATTTCTGGATATTGTTGGTGCTTTTGATAATATAACACATAGCGGCATTGCCGATGCTCTGCGAGAATTGAAGGTGTCGCCTTTTCTCGTCCATTTGATTGAGAATTTACTGAGACACCGCACAGTTCAAGTAGAGCTAAATGGTGAAAAGATTAAAAGAGAAGTAGTAAAAGGGAATCCCCAAGGTGGTATTTTGTCCCCTTTTCTATGGAACTGTGTATTTGGTAGACCTACGCAACAGGGGTTTTCATGTACAAGCCTATGCCGATGATGTAGCAATTTTGGTCACTGGCACCAACATGCTGTGGATCAAAGGTAGGGCTCAAAAAGCGCTAAATATTGCAAGAAATTGGGCTCATAATCAAGAGCTTCAATTCAGCAGTAAAAAGACTGAAATAGTTCTGTTTACTAACAAAAGGAAGCCGGATTTTGGAACCTTGCGTTTAAACGGACGCCAGCTAGAAATTTCCAAAGAAGCAACACTACTAGGTGTAACCCTTGATAGTAAGCTTACCTGGAAACCTCACATAACACGTATTGCTCGCAAGGCGACTGCGGCGTTATTACAATGCAGACAAATAGTGGGCAAAGCGTGGGGATTAAATCCCACCAACATGCGATGGATATACACTGCAATGATACGACTTGTTATCACATATGCGTGTACATCCTGGGTTGGTGGACTAAATAAAAAATATCTAGTGAAAAAGCTTGCTAGAGTACAAAGACTAGCTTGTCTCATGATTTCTTCAGCATTCCCCAGTACCCCCACAGGTGCTCTGGAAGTGCTGTTGAATATCATGCCAATTAATGAATTCATATTGTCAGAGGCGCTAAAAGGTTCATACAGGTTATCCCGTGTGGGCCTTTGGTCAGCCATGACAATCGGATCAACAGGGAAAACTAAAAGTCATGTTGACGTGTGCAATGAAGCAAAGGAAAACTTGTCTTTGTTGAGCATGCCCGCAGATTTGATAAACAAAACAAAGGTATTTGGAAAACAGTACAATTGCCTTGTTTTAGAACGCAAGGACGCAGTGCAGTTTGAACGTGCTTTAGAACAAAACATAATCAGATGCTACACTGACGGGTCCAAATTGAATGGAAGAGCCGGTGCGAGTTTCTATATAGAATACCCATCAGGATCTCACACAGACCAAAGTTTTTTCCATTTGGGAAGATATAGTACAGTCTTTCAGGCAGAGGTCTTCGCTATAGCTGAAGTAGCGAAGAAACTGACCATGGAAAAAACTCTAAATGAAGAAATAATAATTTTGGTGGATAGCCAAGCAGCGATACTGGCAATCCAAAATAATACTGTAAAATCTAGTACAGTATTATCATGTATTAAACACCTAAATAAATTGGGTGAAGACAATCACGTCACTGTTGCATGGACGCCGGGCCACACCGGCATCCACGTTAATGAGAAGGCGGATACACTAGCTAAATCAGGATCAGCATTTAATTGCTTCGGCCCTGAGCCTTTTGTTCCAATCCCATATGCGAGCTGTCGCGCTGCAATAAAGGATTGGAGTGTTGAAAGATGGAAAACATCTTGGATAGAACGAAAGGACTGCCTGAGCACAAAAGAAAACGTGGAGTGGGCCTCGCCCCAATTAACTCGTCGACTTTTGAGTCTCAACAGGTCTAGATTAAATGAAGTGTTGCAAGTCCTCACTGGTCACTGCAACTTAGAGAAACACAGGAAGACCACTGGACGTGACGAGTCACCGACATGTCCAAAATGTAACCTGGAAGAAGAAACTCCAAATCACCATATTGGAGCATGTACTTATTACCAAGCCCTTCGAAGAAAGGTGTTTGGTAAAGAAAAAACCACTATAAAATCTGTGGTACAAAAGCTAAATATAAATCTACTGGCTAAGTATTTGCAGCAGGCCGGAAGGCTTGCTGAATACGGCCAGTAGACTAATCTGAATAAAACAAAAAAAAAAAGCGGTGAAAAATTGTAATGGGCCTAATTGATGGCCTACACAATGTGCCAGAGAGGTTTAAACGTTGTTGTTCCTCTTTGGCACCACCGCCCTCTAATAATAATAATAATAATGGTGTCCTGCCCTGGGGCTCTAGTAGGCTCTCGGCAGCCCTGGGAGCATGGCACATTGCCCCTTCCTAAATACGGCACTGCTTACAGCAAGAAGTAAGCTTTATTGTAAATGATACTATATGCTCTCTGCCCTGACGAATGCTTAGCTCA
Organism: Trididemnum miniatum; assembly: GCA_964006365.1. Classification (NCBI taxonomy): domain Eukaryota; kingdom Metazoa; phylum Chordata; class Ascidiacea; order Aplousobranchia; family Didemnidae; genus Trididemnum; species Trididemnum miniatum. The sequence continues at coordinate 9,558,166 of OZ023232.1, read as the reverse complement.
GAAACTGGAAAGCCTAATTTTTTACTGAAAGGTTTCAGAGTTTGAGTTCTATCCTTTATGCATTAGATTTATCATAGATCATTCATTCACAACCAGATGGTCCTGCCTGAGTCTGACTAAAAATAAGAAAACAAACTCTAAAAATATTGTCTGAATCGGAGTGGTGGGTGCAGTGTCGCTATGCATGATAACTTTTTAAAATATCAACCTGAGAGGAAAAGACAAGTTTTTAATTTTCGAATTTTTGAAAAATTCCAAGATCAATCAGCTCAGATGGCCGAGTGGTATAGAGCGTCTGTCTCTTGAGCTGTAGACTCGGGTTTGATTCCGAGTCGGGTCAAACCAATGACTTTAAAATTGGTATTCACAGCTTCCCTGCTTGACGCTCAGCTTTAAAGGGACAGTGTGGAGAACAAGCCGGCAAGTATACTTGTTGTGTCGTTGGGAAAGGCACTTAGCGGGATTCCCCCATCTTGGTGTGGTAGACAGATGGCCGGCAACTCCTAAGCGAGCTCGTATAGCGCATTGATCGCTTTCTCGTGATAGGAGGATAAATATGCAAGTAACTGTAACTAACAATCGAAATGTTGGGATAAACTCTCAACTATTCCTAGCTGGCAATGAGATTGGTTCAGTAGATTGTTCAAAAATGCTGCATTCCCGCTTTTGCAGACGCAGTCACCATCTATTGAGTATTCTAGCGAGAATTTTTGGACATAAAGAAAGGCGTTGCAATTGACCAGTAAACTTATCCTGAGGTAGACTATTAAATATGTCTGATTTCAGAAAGACTTCGTTTAATTGGTGAGCTTAATGCTGGTTTTTACGTACAGGAGAAGCTGTTTTTGAAGACGGGCAAAATGAAACTGAAATACTGATTCAAACCATCGACGACAATCTCCCCGAGACTTCGCAAAACTTTGTGTTGCGTTTGTTGTCGGCAACTAGTACGTATACTTTATTACTGTGGTGGAAACTGCTTACAAATCAACTTGTGTTCCTTTGCTGAATGCTTGATGCAGGTTTAAACCTCAACAAACCACTGATAACTGCTCCCAACAATGATATTAAAAGACTTCAAAAGAGTGGAGTTCTAGAACTTTGAAACCACGATTACTGGTTGTCATGAAACTGCCAGAATTCGCGGCAGTAAATTTAGGGCTTTGATTCAGTTGTTGATTACGCTAACACCAAATACAAATTGAAGCGATCCAGATAGATATTCGTAAGGGCAATCGGCACGAAATAAATCAATCAGGCAGAATGTTGATTACGGGCTCACAACCGACAAAAAATGCACATGCTACCGAAAAACCAATCACTAATTAACGTAAACATTTAGCAACAAAAATAGTAAAGCCAACTAATAATTAGCAAACTGGTCGTATGAGGTACGGGATGATCTATGAACAGAGAAGTTGGAGTGTAGGAATGTAAATGAATCCAAAAAGAGTGCAAAAGCAAGTCAGCTTTTGGTTGCAAAACGTTGTGTTATGTGATCCATTTTTTGCTTCAGGAAAAAGCTGTGTTTGCACTTTGCAGTATATGTTTTTCGTTGCGGTATCCTTTTTCTCTTAACTGAATTGTTGTAGGCTACTAAATTACAATAGTCAACCGTAGTTAAAGTATGTCATTTTTTACAGATGGAGCTGACATTGTTACCAGCCAAAGCTCTTGTTTGATAAAAATGGCTTCCACCGACACACCTCATGGTATATTTAGCCTTTCTCAGCCTATTTATCACGTGCGGGAAGTGAGTGGTGACGACAGTTTGACGTCATTGTCCGATTTTACGTCTTACGTCACAGTTACGATTTTAAGAAGGAAAGGTACAATCGGCAAAGTAAGTTGTAGTGCATGCAGAAAAATTATGACGTTTCGTGATAATTATGATGAACGCTGTGCTAATCTTTGCTTTGCCACTGCTATGCAATTTTCTTGTATCACTTTTGTTTCTACTGAGTTGCTAAAAATTCCCGCTTTCAACTTTAAAGTTATCTAATTTTTCGATGAAGACAGTGTTTTTTTTGTCAAAACGTCTCTAATCGAAAAATACGGTAATAGTTTTTATTTCCCGCTGATAAGAGTTTTATCCCCAGCAGTATTTTCGAAATTTTATCGCCTGGAACTCAGAATTATAGCCACGCAACTATTTATATTTAGAAATCGAGACATTTCGCATGTTTTTCAGGTATCTTTGTTACTTGCTACAAGTCCTGGAAGTGCCCAGCCGAACATTGATTATTATCCCATTAATGAACGAGTCGTTTTTGAAGAAGGGGAAACAACGAAAGTGGTTGACATTGAAATCGTTAATGATGTCTTACCGGAGGGACCAGAAGAGTTCTTTGTCAACCTAACAAGTAAGAAGTATTTCTGTATTACATTTATTTGAAAATTTATCCTATCACGAGAAAGCGATCATAGCGCTGTAACGAGCTCGCTTAGGAGTTGCCGGCCATCTGTCTACCACACCAAGACGAGGAATCTCTTCGAACTAGTGCCTTTCCCAACGGCACAACAAGTAAACTTGCCGGCTTGTTCTCATCACTGTCCTTTTACGTAGAGCGTCAAGCAGTGAAGCTGTGAAAACTAATTTTAAAGTTATTGGTGTGACGAGACTCGGAATCAAAGCCGAGTCTACAGCTCCAGACCAGGGGCAGACGCTCTTACCACTCGGCCATCTAAGCTGTTTGAAGCGGAAAATTTAGACAATATAGATTCAGGTTGGAGTACCAGCAGGGTGTGCTAGGAATATAAAACTGTAATCAAAAAAAACTTTGTAGTCTTGTTTTAAATTTTACCCATTGCAGTTAATTGTGATGATTGTTTATTTGAATCATTCTGTCACGACAAATCGTAACGACGTTGTTTTTAGCGTAAACCTTGAGATGGTAATGTGGTTGGAGAATTTAGGGCTTCCCAAAATTTCACTTTTTTCTCCAATCATGGACATCAATATGACATTCGGTGAGGTTGCCTAAAATAAGAGTTTCGTGAAAAAATCAGAAAAATTTATCAAGAATTCGGCCTGCAACAGTATTTTTAAGGTTTTGGGGGGTATTTTCCTAAATTCTAGGGGGGTATAAACGTAAAAAAGTAAATATACCTAATTTTTATAACTTTTTTTGCTTTTTCGGGTCGTAACTATGTCTGTTGATGTTCTCCAATTAGATAAAATGTTTATTTTGCCTATAATTATTGCTAATATCTACATTTTTACACCATTTTTTTAAATCGTTTACTCGTTTTCGCTAAAAAAGGAAACTTTTATTTGATTTTCAAACATACGTAAAGATGTTGCCTTCAGGTCAATTTCCCTCTTTACTTGATCTTATCGTAAGTATTTTGAAGAATTTCTTAGTTGTTCAGTGTTCGTTCATGAGCACAGAGATAAAAATAGGGTTTATTTTTTTTTGCCAAAGTAGATTTTTTGAAGTTGCGGTAAATCTTTCTTGTTTTTTCCACACAATGCAGAATCATTTTTCTTTGTTCTTCATCGTCGGTTAACACATCTTTATACTCCTCCATTAGCCTTACTCCTCTCTCTGCAATATCGTTTACCACCCTCAAGCCGTTAGCAAACTGGTTTAACTTCGCCCATCCTTCAAATTGGCACCATTTACTGCGAGCATATTTTAAGAAACAAACGTCGTATACGGACAACTTCAACCGTTGAAATACAATAACAGATCTCCAGATCGGAAACAGAAGTGTCTCGAGTTATTTCAGGAAAACGAGGTTTTTCTGGAGTGAGTGGGGCTTCTTCCTTTCTCTCTATAACAGCGACGTGGTGTTGGTGCTTTCTATAAATGCTAAAGCCCAATTTTTCTAATTCTGCATCAGACAGCTTCCTGGAACACAACGCCAGTGGAATCAACTCCTCTGTTAAATACCACCTGTGTCGTAAAAATTCACTTATAGCAGCTTCAGCAACTTGCTTGTCAACGTTGACGTAATCGAGCAGAGATTTGTAAAATTTTAAGTCATTAACGGCTGCTTCAGAAGCCAAGGGGCATTGAAACCAGTGTGGAGCGTAAAAAATGGACACAAAATCACAAAAACGTTTCAATCTTTTTACAGTATTCGAGTCGAGGCCCAGCTGACTTTGCAAAAGATACATTATAAATGCGTAAATTGGTGCAGACATCCACTGGGCATGATGCCGAGTGCCTGGAGGCCGAAACACAAACTTATCAAAACAGCTCTTATCAAGGTAGAATAGACTTAGTTTCAAAAATTCCTCATAATCATCTCTAGGTAAGTAAGTGCTACTGTCTGAGCATAGTTTTTGTAGAGGTTGCAACGCCGTTTGTCGATGGATCTTTACTGGTTCCATACCCACCTGGTGAGAGTCATCAATACGTGTTATCGAAGATAAGTTAAGTGTCGGCCATTCTAATTTCAAACTCCCAAAAAAATTAACCATTGGACTGCTGGTTGGACCAAATATGACTTTAAACGCATCCCCAAGAATGACTTCCAGCATATGATGTCGACAGGATGTCCAGAGTAAAGGATATCCGATGAATGCCTCCAGAAGAATACATGCACCAGCAAATCTTCCAGTGTTGGATGCAGTTGTATCGAAACACATCGCAACGCATTGTTCCTTGATGTTCCATTCTTCCAACATATCCTTGATTGCCCTCGCTTGATTTAACCCAGTACCACTATCAAGAACAATAGTTCCTAATAACTTCACAACTTCTCTTGCTGAGCTTGCCGAAACTGCTAGGTGCTCCTGTTGGTTAAGTGCTTTTCCAGCTTTCAGTAGTTTTTCGTACCAATGAATTGTAAAGTAATTAAGACCTAGGTCGTCTGATATATATTTTTTTAATGTTTCAAATTTCATAACACGTAGTTTTCGTCGCCCTCTTGAAGTACTCATTCTGCTAAGGGTAAAATCATTCACACATCTTTTACTCTCTCGGATTATGGACGCAATAATATCATTAAGTGCATTATTAGACATCTTATGCCGATCAGCAGCCATCACCACCTGTGACCTAGATGCAATATTTTTGGGCACATGAAGAAGAATAAATTCGGATTGTTTAGTTTTCTTTGGTGGACCTTCCCAAAAGTTATCATCGATCTCAACATTAGATGGCCCAGCTTCATCATCAGCTATTGATGTCATTTCCAATTCTAATGTTCTCTTCTTTTCTTCTTGTACTTTTTTTGCTCTTTGGACCTCCTGTTCTTGGCGTATCTTTCTTCTTTCTAAACGAGCCAGCAATTTAGTGTCCCTCATCACAAATGTTGAATGTCTCTCGTTTCGTTGGTCCTGAATAAATTTCCAGTCTTCTTCACACAATTTATGTTCAATATCTGGTTTAGCAATGTCAAATAGAGTGTTTAGTTTTTCTTTGTATTGTGCGGCGTACGCAGAAGCATTAGTTCGTTTGTCAAGGCATCTTTCTCCCCAAGCTTGTGTTGCTCGGTATTCTTCCCAAAGTTTGGTCATTTTTGCCTTAACTGTATTTAAAGTCATGTAACAAGTATAACTGGGAGTAGAGCCATCTGCAACTTTCTTCCATAACAGAATTACTTCATCACAGGTCCGATTAATAGATTTCTGCTTACTGAATTTTTCATATTTGAAATGATGTAAAAACCTCTGCATCACTTCCAAATTCGTTGGCAATTTTATAGGGGATAACATTTCTCTTGGTTTACCTAAAAGTGGAAACTCTAAATCTGAAGCTCTTGTAGAAACCATAATCTATATTTACTATTTCGTCACCAATATGTCTGAAATACAAATGTGTTCGCTAAGGGTTTACGCTGCATGGCCATGAGTAACGACTAACAGCCAGCTGTTCACAATTCTCGACTGCTTGTGTTTAAAGTCATGTGTCTCTCTGACTTCAAATGATGTTTAATTTCTTCATTTTTATTCTCCATGTCAAGAGAAAGCGGCGAGGATTCGAGGAGCTATGAGCAGCACAAATTCAGATTTTATTAGAGGAATATTAGCGTTTTCGATTGCTTTCTTGCTTATTTCTTGATCTCGCTGCTTGCTACAATTTGCCAGCAATGATATGATTATTGTGAAGCATCTTATTAAAGGATGCAGCAACGAAAAAAGCTAGGGGATGCAACCAAAATTTTGTAATTTTGGCTTTTAAATGATACACAACACACCAACCCAGTGCCACGCTGCTGAACCCAGTATGATGTCTGGTAGAAGCCACTAATCGACTACAGTAAACTCAAAATTTTTATTTGCACCAAAATAGTTGGAGCATTTACATATGATCTATTTTTCCTGCCAACATTTGAAACTATCACTCTCTGCATGCTAGAAAGTAGAAAACTGTCAGCTCTCAAATATCTCTGCTCTGTTCTTGCACATCAGTTTTCACATCATAGATCCAGCAGCAATTCTAAAATATGGCTACGAAACAAAACTGATTGTTAAAAGACAATTATAGCACAAAATAAGTAAAAATTGAATTATTTTTTTATAATAATGGTGGGAAAGTGTACAGAAATAGAGTGTAAGTCTACAAATTAGCAATAATTATAGGCAAAATAAACATTTCACTTGATTGGTGATCATCAACAGACATAGTTACGACCCGAAAAAGCAAAAAAAGTTATGAAAATTAGGTATATTTACTTTTTTACGTTCATACCCCCCCAGAATTTAAGAAAATACCCCCCCAAAACCTTAAAAATGCTGTTGCAGGTCGAATTCTTGATAAAATTTTCTGATTTTTTCACGAAACTCTTATTTTAGGCAACCTCACCGAATGTCATATTGACGTCCATGTATGGAAAAAAAATTGAAATTTTGGGCAGATTGGAGATGTTGGCTCGTTTTATGTTACCGATTGATATTTACTTCTTGAATTTGCTGTTTGTAAAAATGAGATAAGCAGCGAAAAATACGATTACAATCCTGGATAAAAACAAAGCGCTGACTTCATGCCTTTTCCTGTTTTGACAGTTTTTTGCTCTGGCTCCACTTTTCTTTAAATTTTGGGCAAAAATCTTATAGCACTTACTGCAGCTTTTGTAATATCTTCTTTTTCACGCAGTAAACTCATTTTAATACGAAATGATTACAGGCATACGGTTGCTTTCCCACGGAGACAACGAATACGCCCCCCAGCCTCCGTTCAACTTATCAGTCGATACGCCACCTTTGTTGGGTGATCCATTTTGGTCCGTGGTGCGAATTGCCAACAGTGACGGAGCAGAAGGGATTATCGAGTTCGAAGTGGAGGAAGCAATCAGAGTGAAAGAGGAAGCCGGGGAAGTCACTGTACCTCTGGTAAAATGTTTTAGTTTTCATTGTTATACTCCGGAAAGTAACGACTGGCGGGGCCCTTCCCTGCGGCTTAGCGCCTACGCAATACAGCTCCTAAGAAACCTCGCAGCGGTGGCGAGCCGTTGGCGACACTGTGCCGGCTTGACCGGCCCGGAAATTGAACCCCAGACCTCCCGCACCGATAGCGTGTGCTTAACAATTGAGCTGACCGGCCGGTTTGTCTTTTAGTTTAGTCAACCGTTTTAATATTGTTTACTTGAAAGAACTACCAATAGTGCTTTCGAACGGGTGTATATGCAAGATCAATTCGGCTACTGTGTGGAAAGTGTTGCTTTTACAGCCTGCTGTTGGCTAAAATATGTTCTATGTTTTACATTAAGATGCTTAAGCTATAGTTTTAGTTTAATCATCTGTAGAATCTCGTAACTGCAAGATTTTACAAAATTTAGAGATTAAATGTGTAGAGCGTTGATCATTGATTTAGGGGTTCTTATGTGGAGTTGAAAAAAAAGTGAGAAAAATCTTATTCATGGAATGAAGAGACGATGAACAAGTAAACCCTTCTAATGAATCACCAAAGAATAATCAAGCTTCAACTGTTTTAAATCTACTGTAATTGTAGATTGTATTATTACTATGGAGAAGTGACAACCCCGTCACTAAGTTGAGAAAGTTGTGAAAAAGCTTACTCTTCTTGTTCCACTTACCCAGAATTGTTGTTAAGCATGAAGATTACATTACTAGTCATGACTGACTGGTACAACAACAAATTGTTAAATTTCAAGCCTGAAAACAGTTATAGGTAAGTGACACAATGGTCAGCCATGACTAGAACCAGTCAGTCATGACTCATGACTGATAAAACAAGAAAATTGCGGAGTGTAGGCTCCAAAAAGTATGTGATCATGCTGGTGTTGTTTTGTTACTAATCCCACTTATTTTAGGTTCGACGCGAAGGCAGTTATGGAGATATTTTTGTTGTTGTGAATGCATTAAATCAGACTGCTAAGCGCAACGTGGATTTTCTCATGCCAGCTTCTGGAATTACGGTTAAGTTTGAGGATGGACAGAGTACTGCTTATGTGACCATCACGTTGATTGACGATTCTCTGGTTGAAAATGAGGAGATGTTTACTTTGGCCATAACTAGCTCCTCCAGCGGTGCTAGAATTGGAGAAAGAAAATATTTGAACGTAAGAACTTTTATTAAGTTTCTTCTACATACAGTATTTAAGCAAATATATGATGTCGACCACAAACTGCAAGATTTCTTGTAAAAATACTTTCATTTCTGTAAACATCTAAACACCTATCTTTCATAACATTCCGTCCCTAAAATTGTTACTTTATATTGGTTTCAATACATAAGAGGAATAGATACCGATTTTTGTCAAAATCAAAATCCAAAAACTTTCTCGACCTTCGTCAAAATCCTGAAACTTTCAAAAGCTTCCTTAGTAAAGGTAGCTTTGAAAAATAGATCTCTGTTGTAAATGCGCTTTAGTTTCAGTAGCAATCAGTTACCTTCTTTGTATTTACGTTAAATTTTCTCCATGTCGTATCTCAATGGATACTAGATTACGTTACCCATCAATAAAAAACTAGGGTATTCTAATTTCATTATTTTTAGCAGAATGAGCTTGTTCAAATTGAACTACTTTTTGAATCTATATCACATGCGCTTGCGTAGTCGTTAGAAATATTCAGATTTGGCAAACGTTACAACTGTGAGTTAATTAGCAATTTAATTATAAATACTAAAGTGAAAAATACATGCAGCTAAAAAACTTGGACGGACGTTTCGGCTCACTTCTGGTGTCATTGTCAACGCTTTAAGTCTACGCTGAGGTGGTTCTTTTTGCGCCATGGACCATGGCATAGGAACCACCTCAGAGTAGTGTTATAGCGTTGAAAATGGCACCAGAAGTAAACTTCCGCCCAAGTTTTTCAGCTGTTTTTTGGCTATAGTACTTATAATTAAATGTTCAGATTTTATTCGCAAATAGTTAGTAGGCTCAGCACTTGGCTAGCGTTTAGGCAATACTGTACCTAAAGATGTTCTTGACAAGCTATGACATTTTAGGTGATCATATTGAAAAGCGAATATCCTAACGGAGTGTTAAGATTTGTTGGTGAAAATCATGTGACCGTGGAAAACCCTTCTGAAGAGAAAACTTTACGCTTCAATTTGGAACGATTTGGTGGAAATCAACTCCCTGTTTCAGTTCGATGGAAAATTACCAGAATTCTTCCGTTTATTTTACCGACTACGAGGTATTGTTTCGGTTTAATTAAGTTACAAGTTTGAACTTACGAGCTAAAGTATGTTGACCAAATGGCTATTTTTTGCGCGTTAACGATGTTGATAAGCGCTGCTTCGCTATTTGGTTTTATCGAAGCTGATTATTTTCGCTTGTGGAGTTGCTAAACCAGGCCTAGTTGTTTATGACTTTCGGTGCACAACTTTGGCACACAAAAAAAACTGTAAAAAATTACATTGTAAATGTGTTTCAATACCTGGCAGTAGAGAATAATCCAATGTTGCTTAATTTTGAGTTTTTCCCAATTGCGTTGACTATTGATATGGTTGAATAAGATTGCATTGAGATTAACAACTGACATCATTTTTACTTCGCAAGTCTCATCAGTGCAGTTCCTATTGTTGTACCAAAAGTATAAAATGTTTCTCCCACGTTAAAAAGTTAGGATGCTTCAGTCATCAAATTGCACAGATTGTTGTGATGTGTGTTGAAACGTGATTGTTTTGGCCGAGTGGTTGGTGCGTTGGGCTTCGGAATTGGTTTTGCGGGTTCGATACTCACTTATTACATTTTCCACGATGCGTGTAATTCACTGACATAAAAACGTAAGCTGTAATTTTGTGGCTTCCAAAAAAAAAATTGCAAAAAAATATAAAGTTGTTGGCTGCAAAAAAGAGCTGACTCGATACGGTATAGTCTAGTAAAAACGTTTCTTGCTAATAGAACATCCTCTCTAAGAGATGATTTTTCCTCCCCTACTACTGGTGTATTTCAATTTGATGACAATGAAGGAGGTGTGCGAGAAATTTTTGTTCGATTATTACCATCAAACGTGGATCAAGAGCCAGAGGAGCATTTTGCTCTTCTTTTGGAGGATGCTGATCCAGCTGAAATTAGTCCAGAAAAAGGGAACCTTACAATAACTGTTCTTAAAAAGGTGAAACATATCACTATGCTTCCCCAATCAATTAACTAATTTATCAAACATTGTCTGTTGTGCCGTTTATCTGTGCTGTGTTTGATTGAACACTATCTTTTATTTTCAAAATGTGGACTAGCACTACTATTTTTATCTTAAGGAGATTTAGTACTATTCAGGTTACTCTGTGCGATAATTTCTGAAAAAGCTAAATAAACTTTTCTATAAATTAAATAATTTTTCTGGTGCTATAAAATCACAGTAATGCTTAAAAATGGGCGTCGCGACGACATAGATTCAGCTGCCATCATCCTATGTTGTCGAAATGCTTAGTTTTAAGAATTACAGTGGCTTTAGTAGAAAACATGCAGCCGGAATGATTGAAAACATTTTTGATTATTGTGGCTGCCTGTTTTCTACTGAAGCTAGTAAAAAGCTGCAAGCATACGCTCTGAGATTCCGGTTTCTACTCTGATTTTACTTTTCTTCCCTGTTAAGCTATTTTCGTCCCATATTTATTTTATTCTGATCTTTCTCGTATGTTTTTCTGCCGCCTTTCAATGTCTTACGGTTATAGATTATATTGATACACAATAATCCTTTCCACATAATAATGTTGAAAACTGACTGGCTGCTGTTTAACTGTCCACTATTTTTAAGGGTCACCCAAATGGAATAATTCAGTTTGGAAGATCTGCTGATGATGCAATGTCAAATTATCCTCAGGTAAACCTTTTGGCAGCTCACTTACTTTTCAGTGAAAGCGAGAGTAGACTGATCGATTTCATTATTTTTTTCCTTCTGTCACGAGAGAGCGACGTAGGTACACTACGCAGGAGGAATCCAGATTAGCTCTGGGGTTGCCTTTCCTTCCGAGCTTTCCGGTTGCATTTTTGTCTTCTTTAATTCCACCAAGCAGGAATTATTATTGTGAAGCATGTTATCTAAGGACGCAACAACGAGCTTGGGTGGGAGTTGAACTATCAACCTTGTGGATCATGTCGTAAAAACAACGCACCGAACCAATACGTCACGCTGCCGACAATTCTCTTATGACAACCGTGATCGCGAGGTTATGAGTTCAAATTTTTGACTTCTCTGTTGTATCGTTTGATAAAATGCATTGTGAACTGTGTCAGAAGGATTATAGACAAGATGCAAATCAGAAAAGCAAAAATTTAATCGAAACAACGGCAACTTCTAAAAGCTATCCAGAGTTCGTTCTATGTATAGCGTTTACAGTTATTTTTGAGACAGGAAGATAATAATGAAAACAAAAAAAATCAGCTTTTCTGAGTTGAATCAGCACATATAGGGCTTGGAAAAGACTTTTCTGCTGTGTACTTAACTAGAGTGGAAATAACGCTAATTTGGTTACTGAAATCTCAACTTGTTTTGTTTGTAATCTATAACTAAAACTTACCTGAAGATAGCTTGAAGTCTTGCAGGAGAAATATTGCAGCATTTTGCCTTCTTAAATCTAGTAATTTATTCTTGTTTGTATCAGTTAATTCTTTTCCGTTGCTGGCAAGGCTGACTAATTTTATCCCTCATGTTAAACTTTTCTCTGTGCTTTGTTTGATAGTGATTACCATCACTACAACAATCTTGACATCTTTACATCTGAAAAAAAGTATGTTCAGGTGTAGGATTTGGTTTTACAGCTTTGCAAACATATAGTTACGTATTTCTACTTTAAAAAGTGCTTTCACTTTTGTACTTTAGAGATGAGATACAGTAGTTTGCGCTGTGCAGTCTTGACAGTTGCTAAAGAGATAAATCCTAAGACTTTGATGTTGTTGCAGTTGGTAACACACTTCAACGCGACCGCTTCAATCCTATCTCGTGTATATCCTGTTCACATAATATCTATTTCCTTATTCAAGGACCAAAAGTCCGTGGTCTTTTAGCGTCACAAACAAATATTTGAAATCATAAACCCATTTTTTGTAGTGTGGTGTTGAAATTTGATGGCAGTGCCCTAGCCCACAAACGTCTTAGCCCACGCAAAATGAGCTGGTAGACAGCGCAAAGCAGAAGTAACCTGTAGACTAATATAAGGTTTAGACTTGGTTAGAAAGTAAAAATAGCTTTGAAAAAAGCTGTTTCGCATTAGGCTTCAAGAAACGTTCTATAATAACTCATTTATGAGTTTTGTTAGAGATTCCAAAGCTCCTTGTCGCAATTGCATAATGGAAAAACGTAAAAGCAAAGAGGATTTTTGCTGCGAATGTCTTCACAAAATTCATAATTTAGCAGTTTACTCATAGATGATTGAAGAACCGGATTTTGGATTTGCTCAAGTTATTTTTCCACTCAATAGAGTTCTTGGTTCAGCCGGAATTTTGAACATCACGTGGTCAGTGACAGCTCAAAACCAACCTACTGGAGTGAGTAGTGATGACGTATCAGCAATGACAGGTAAGCATTCTTTTTCTTGTCGGGACAAAAGATCCCGCTTATCCCGCTTAATATATTTTCAAATGCTTTCATTTATTAACGTTTTATCACTGCATCGCTGGCTCTAACTTAATTTAGTAAAAGACAAACAGCTCAGATGGCCGAGTGGTAAAAGCGTTTGCCTCTGGAGCTGTAGACTCGGCTTTGGTTCCAAGTCGGATCAAACCAATGACTTTCAAATGGGCATTCTATTCACAGCTTCCCTGCTTGACGCTCAGCATTGAAGGGACAGCGTGGAGAACAAGCCGGCAAGCTTACTTGTTGCGCCGTTGGGAAAGACACTTAGCGGGATTCCCCCATCTTGGTGTGGTAGACAGATGGCCGGCAACTTCTAAGCGAGCTCGTTATAGCACTTTGATCGCTTTTCGTGATTTGAAGATAAATATACTAGGAATATAAATTAATTTCATGCTCTTTGCTGCAAAGTATACCACGATACAATTTCTGTATTTTACAATGAACTTCCCCCATTTTTGGTCTTTGCTAGCACTGCTGTTAACAGCATGATCATTGAAGTTGTTTGCTGACATGTATTTGCGTAAGCCTTAAAGAGTGTGATGTAACCCTTATATACGGGTATCGGGCAACTGCTGAAGCTTGTCAAGTTGAGTTTGTAATTGAAATGGCTTTGCGTGGCAACCATAAATTTTTCCTCACCTCGGCCTCGTTTGACTCGTGTGATGAGTTCCATTGAGCAAAACAGCTGTCACTAGGAGAGGTCTCGTTGAGAACTGTCTTGTTTTAGTTGTGTATTTTTATGTTTTAAACTGGTCGGAGTAAATATGTGTCTACTATTTAATTTTGTTCTGCGATGTGTAACTTCATAATTTCTGTTTATTGTAAACCCCGCAACATGCTCAATTGGTAATGCCAAATATTGCTATCTACGTTAATCAACAACAATAACCACAACTCGTAATGTTATCTACTTATTCGGCTCCATCAATTCAAGCATAGCAACTTTAACAGCTCCGATGACCGAGTGGTAAGAGCGTACGCCTCTGAAGCTGTAGACTCGGGTTTGATTTAGAGTCGCGTCAAACCAAAAAGTTCAAAATTGGTATTCACAGCTTCCCTGCTTGACACTCAGCATTAAAGGGACAGTGTGGAGAACAAGCCGGCAAGTTTGCTTGTTTGCGCCGTTGGAAAAAGCACTTAGCGGAATTCCCCCAAGTTCGTGTGGTAGACAGGTGGCCGGCAACTTCTAAGCGAGCTCGTTATCCCGCTTTGATCACTTTCTCGTGATAGAAGGATCAATATAAAACTAAATACAAATAGAAACAGGAGTTGGGGATGGAAGGTTACGATAAAAGTAAGAGCAACAAGCGCCTTTGCAACGCTGATGCAAAAAATTTCGTATTGTGTTTATAGGATATCTGCTGATGCGTGATTCCCAAACTGAAGCGGATCTACTCGTATCCGTCGCAGCGGATGATGTTGCTGAGTTGGATGAGATGTTTCTACTCACTTTAACCTCAATTGATGGCGGAGCAGAGATTAATTCCAACCGATCCATGCAGCGATTTGTTATCAGGTAGAACAAAACACTTGAAGTGAGTTTACCGATACGCGACGGGCGACAATTTTTTATCGCGCCTTCTTTGTTTTATTTCACTGTTTAGCGATCACGCGAAAACTTTGTACATTCATTTACATTATAATTTTTGTCGCGTTGTCGCACGTCGCCTGTCGCGTATCGGTAAACGCATCCGTCGCGAAGTAGGTAAAGAATTATCCACGAAGGACAAAGAACTACTTCGCTGACAAAATGATCGATAAGTACTGGATGATAGGCCGTACTTTGAACTGACCTCACAGAAGAAACCAAAAAATTTTCACCAAACGTATATAATAACACGACCAAAGCTGAACTCACTTAGGTATGGTACTCACCGTAACCTAATCTCCAACAACACAAGCTTCTCCGCTCACTTCAGAACACTATCAAACCAAGGCTAAAATCTTCAACATAAACACACGACTAATCACGCTCAAAAAAATTGTTCGAATAAATTAACGCCAGCATAACATGCTAATTTATACTCAAAAGTCAAATTCCAGAATGTTTAAAATTCTAATAAAGAAACAACAGAAAAGAAATGAAATCATATGACATGCGAAAATTCACGCGCCAACTCAAGACATTATTGCCACGTCACAAGCACAAAACTACAGCTGGTAAAATTTCGAAATATCAAGAGCCGCCCCGAATATTTTCGAAGTAAACAGTATTATGACATCACAGTACAAGTATACGAAACCATCCCACGAGAAAATTCCAGTAAACAACATGTCGGTCTTGCTAGAACTTTCTAGAACAGTGCATTAAGAAACGAAAACACTGTAAATTGTTGCATCGTTACAACACCATCACTTCAATGTGAATTTGCAGAGCAGTTATAGATGGATAGATACTAGCAACCAATACGAGAAAATGGTGAGCGTCACAGCGTCATTATAATAACGATTTTTATAAAATCTCATCACCAGTTTAGAAGTAAAGAAAGCATTTAACTTTCAGCAATAGACACTTTTTGACCTTGATGAATTCGAATTACTTCAAAAACTCATTTGCGTAAAGTCACGTTTTGTTAGCGTATTTTTTTTGTCGCAGAGCTAACGATGATCCTCATGGAATATTCAAAGTTGAGCCTCAGAATCAGAAGATTGTCGTTACACGTCACATGTCACGGTTACTACGAGTCAACATAACTCGAGACCAAGGATTATTTGATAGAGTTGCTGTAGAATTCTCGGTAGAATTCGACCAGGTGGGGATTTTCGCCCAAATTTTAAATGTGTTTATTATTCTGTAGATAAAATCAGTTTGCTTTACTCTTTTTGTAGACGGCAAACGGTTTAGTTTAATCTTGGAGTACCATTTGATATGTGAGGTGGTTAAAGTATTCACTTCTTAAATGAAAGGGTAATTCATATTTATATGGAGTTACCGTTTGCTGTTTAATTGATTTGTATCCTTTCACTAATGTTGCTGCTGTTCAAGAATTTGCTAAAGATTGGCCAGGTACAAAATTTTAAGCAAGCCGACAGCAACTACACTTTGGAGAGACTTAAACTGATAATCTTGCGATAACAGTCATCGTGAAAACAACGCTCGAGTCAACTTTGCGATGTTGCCAACCCAATCGCGTGTCTGTTATCACATCCTACGCTGTGAAACGATGGTAGACGCATAATTATTAACCATACACTTCAGCCTTCCCGGGGAATTTCCTACATTACCACCGATTCCGGAACACTATTGTTTGCTGATGGAGATGCCTGGTTGGCACAAAATATTGGAATACCATCATCAGTGTTTCTTGCTGTAGGAGACAGTTTCACATTACGAGTAAGTGCCACTGTGTGTCAAAGAGGACTCACGCTTAGCTTTTAGGCTTAAACAAGGTTAATTTTTTCGACCATAAGCTTGAAAAAAATGTCAACTTAAACGCAGTTACGCAGTCCTATCACTTGTCACATGTAGAGTATTTTTTGTAAATGACACCATGAGTGAAAGCACATCCTCACCCTCCTGTGTCCACATGTCCAGTTTAAGTATTTTCACAGGCTTAAACTGGACAAGCGGACGGAGTAAATGTTAACAACAATCATTATTTTGTATCATTGACCGGTCCGCTTAGTTGTTTAGACATTGCTATCGGTGCTGGAGGACTGGGTTCGAATACCGGGTCGGTCAAATCGGACACACTGTCGCCAACGGCTTTCCACCGCTGCGACATTTCTTCGGAGCTGGTTTGCCCAGGCACTGAGCCGGGAGATGGGCCCCACCATTCGTGTTTGCCCAGGCACTGAGCCCGGAGATGGGCCCCACCACTCGTGTTTGCCCAAGCACTGAGCCGGGAGATGGGCCCCACCATTCGTGTTTGCCCAGGCACTGAGCCCGGAGATGGGCCCCACCATTCGTGTTTGCCCAAGCACTGAGCCCGGAGATGGGCCCCACCACTCGTGTTTGCCCAGGCACTGAGCCGGGAGATGGGCCCCACCATTCGTGTTTGCCCAGGCACTGAGCCCGGAGATGGGCCCCACCACTCGTGTTTGCCCAGGCACTGAGCCGGCAAATGGGCCCCACCACTCGTGTTTGCCCAGGCACTGAGCCCGGAGATGGGCCCCACCACTCGTGTTTGCCCAGGCACTGAGCCCGGAGATGGGCCCCACCACTCGTGTTTGCCCAGGCACTGAGCCGGGAGATGGGCCCCACCATTCGTGTTTGCCCAGGCACTGAGCCCGGAGATGGGCCCCACCACTCGTGTTTGCCCAGGCACTGAGCCGGGAGATGGGCCCCACCATTCGTGTTTGCCCAGGCACTGAGCCCGGAGATGGGCCCCACCATTCGTGTTTGCCCAGGCACTGAGCCCGGAGATGGGCCCCACCACTCGTGTTTGCCCAGGCACTGAGCCCGGAGATGGGCCCCACCACTCGTGTTTGCCCAGGCACTGAGCCCGGAGATGGGCCCCACCACTCGTGTTTGCCCAAGCACTGAGCCGGGAGATGGGCCCCACCACTCGTGTTTGCCCAGGCACTGAGCCGGGAGATGGGCCCCACCACTCGTGTTTGCCCAAGCACTGAGCCCGGAGATGGGCCCCATCACTCGTGTTTGCCCAGGCACTGAGCCCGGAGATGGGCGCCATCACTCGTGTTTGCCCAGGCACTGAGCTCGGAGATGGGCCCCACCACTCGTGTTTGCCTAGGCACTGAGCCCGGAGATGGGCCCCATCACTCGTGTTTGCCCAGGCACTGAGCCCGGAGATGGGCCCCATCACTCGTGTTTGCCCAGGCACTGAGCTCGGAGATGGGCCCCACCACTCGTTACTCGCTTCGGGGTAATAATGCGAGTATAATGAAGACTTGAATTTATTAGAGAAATATTGTGTCACTTATGCTATGCTAATAGCTTTGTTGACCTTAATATTGAATTTAGCTAACCAACGTTAACTTTGTGGGAGAAAGTTTGGCGATTAAACCAAAAATATCGACTGAATATTCGATTGCAAAAGTTGTGGTTCCAGACGAAGCTGGAAATGCTAAAGTTGGATTTAGTTCTGCTGTTGCTTCACTTGACAATAGTAAGTTCTGAAATGGCAGTAAGAACAAAACTAGCAAGTCTCGACCTTGGATCAGAAGGCTGCGTGAAAGCGTTTGATTAAAGTTGATTCAAGGCGTGTGCCAATATCGTGGCAAAGAACTATGCTGAGTAATCATAAGTTGCTGTACCGTTCAAATGTTATTATGTTTGATTGTGTGAGGTGATGAAGATGAATTTTTTAGGCTATGTCTGTAGAAGAGAATTCAAACTCGCGTATGAATTGTTCTCAGTTTCTAGTTTTTGCGTTAAATTTTGTCTTTTATTGTAACTTGCGTCTTATTTAAGCAGTGTATAATATCACTGAAAGTTTTATTCGAAAACATAATGAACACAGCTTGGCTGGGAATTGAACCAAGTCCTTACAATAACGCTGGTCATTGTCAAGATGTTTCTGACCACTACTGAGCTGGAAAAAAGTCTGACAGACAAGTAAAATTGTACGAATAGTTGTAAAATACGAAATCAGATGCAACCATGCCCACTCTTGTTTTTAATTCCTCTTCTCCTACCTGCATGCCATAACGATAATCGTTTCATTTATTCTTCCCATTTCTTGTACCGTTGTTATATTTCACTCATCTTATCGTATTCTCTATGGTGGTGGCGGTGTGGAAATAAAAGACACTATTACTACTGCAAAGAGTCAATACTCTTACTTACGCAAAATCATTACAGATTGATTTCGGTCAAAAAAACATTCTATTCTCAGTTCTATTTGAATAAGAATAGCGAGAATGTTTTTTAACCGAAATCGATTTGTAATAAATTAGCGTATGCAAGAATATTGAGTCGTAGTAGTACAGTAGTGTCTTTTATATCCACGTCGCCGCCACGATAAAGAATACGATAAGATGAATGAAATATAAGCAAAAATATTTGCAGAATGTTATAATAACGTCCAGTTTTGAGAATTTCTGTGACTTGATTAATTTCTTCCCTAAGCTCTTTTACTGTATTCCAAAGTTTTGTGATATTGCTTTAATGAAGTGTTCTGTAATTACATAGCATTGATTTTATTCGCGCAATATAGGGACTCTGAACTTGGACGCAGAAATAAACTATAAATATAAGCAAGAACATTGACTGATTTTATATTTTACAATTATTCATAATATTTATTTGCTGGCGATTCTCCTCCCCACCAAAATAGTTCACGCTTTACAAAAAGACCTAGCAAGACATTTTTTAGGTCTGCGTAGCAAATTTTAACAACTATCGTGAATTATTATGCAAAGCAGAAGATTCAAATAGGGTAATAATCATAGAAGATTAAAAGAACTTTTGACAGACACAGCCCTACGAAAGCTATCACAGCACCATAGGAATATCTTAGTTGTGAATGAGACTTATGCAATTATGCATGTCCTACCTTATTTTCTTTACTTTACCTGCTAGGTTAGTACAGGTTTCGTAAAGAAAATGGATTAAAATAGGACGTTCATAAGTCAAATTCACAACTAAGATATTCCTATGGTGCTGTGACTAGCTTCGTAGGGTTGTGCTTGTGAAAAGTTCTTGCAATCTTCAATTCTTGTGATTTAGTTGAGGAGAACTCGTGCAATCTCACGTTGATACGACAAGGACTGTTTGGTGATGTCAGAGCTCAGTGGTCGTCAGGTTACCGATCTCAAGATTCACCACCAGATGTCTTGGAAGGTAGAATCCTTCCAACGTCTGACGTCATCAACATGGCGTCAGGAGTAAAACAAGCCAACTTCAGTGTAAAGGTAAAAAAATTAATTGCCCTGATCTTGAATCTCGACAAAATTGTAGATTAGCGTTTCTAGAGATAAGTTTTTTGTTTTGGGGGCAAATGAGTTACTTTAAGTCTATGTTTTACGGTTGATGGTGACAACGCATACTCGCAGTCTTAATTTCAGGCTCGGTCTCAGCGTAGAGCAGTTGACCAGGTAGAATAATAATCACAGCTGTAGGTACTGGGATCTCATAAGTACGTATCCTTCTCAGTAACTTATAAAGTAATTGGTGGTGCTGATCCGAAGCTAGCCTGTTGCTGCCAATAATAAATGAGCTACTTCAAATTATGAAGCCAAGGCAAAAACTTTAACTTTTTTTACCTTTGTTGAAAAAACAAATTATGCAAAAAGGGTTAGAACCACTGCTGTAGATAAATCTTAGGTGCCAAATACCTACCTGCTAGTAATGTTAAGTATAAAAATATTACTAACCTGAATTTTCAGTGCAGAATTAGGAATCACGCTGGTGAGTCGTGACACTCCACAGCGAGGTAGGCTACCTAGGTCGTCAACTTACAACCGTTCACTTTCCACACTGCTTTTGCAAATTTTTTGCAACAAAAATTCACTACTCTTTAGTAGAATTTATTAATATTATTTCTTCACAATTATGATTATGACGTCACGGCTGTGCTGATTAATTGTACTGATTTTTGTAGATTTTTCCTCTTCCCGATGCATCTCAATCGTTTGCCATTCATCTAACTAATGTGTATAGTCCAGTTGGAGGAGGAGCTATTATGTTGGAGAGATACGAAGTGGTGGAAATTGAACCCAGTGGAGTTGTCCGCTTTTCTACCTCATCTCGTAATGTTGAAGTGGCGCAAGATGTTCGATTGGTGGGTTTGTAGCTGCTCCTGTATTTTTATCCAAATAAAATTCGATGTTGGGGTCGATGCAGGGATGTCCACTTCAGAATAGTTAGTAGTTACGTATTCTAGAATAATTCCGAATCTTTTTTTTCGAATCCAGAATTTCAAGTCCTTAACCGAATCCTAAATCTATAAAATGACCGTTAGTACTATTTAGATATCAGTTCAGCGCGCAACCGCTCGACCACTGCAAAACAAAAAAAATCAACCATTTGTTTCATTTTTAATGAAGTTATAGCCAGCACAAGGATTACAGCACTATAAATTCGAAGCATACATACACGCAGTGGTGTAGTCATGGAGCTAACAGCGGGCATGCCCCTCTTAAATTTTAGAAACACATGAAAAAAATATAGCTCCAGTATATACAAGCAGTGCATACTACACACACGACCTCCCACAAATTTTTTACGGTCTCCGACGAACCCCGCATGATTACATACACACACAAGTCCGAACGCGCACTTGCGTTTATGCGCGACGTCTGAAAAGATTTATCACGCGCAATTTTTCTTCTCAATTAAACCGAATTCTGAAACCGGAACCGGTTCCGTAAGGTTCAATATTCTGAAATGGACATCCCTAGGTCGATGTTGGGGTAGCAATTAAAGATATCGCTACCGCTGCGGAATATCTTGGATTCCATTCCCGGGCCAGTCAAATCGGACACAGTGTGGCCCAACTCGCCACCGATGCGACGTTTCTTCGAAGCTGTGTTGCCCAGGCGCTGAGCTACGGAGACTCGGAAAAGGCCCCGGCACTTGGTACACGCTTCGACATACCACCTCGAGTATCATGAAGATTTGATGGGTTGATTTTGGAATTTATTTTAAAGATCCGAAAAAGTAATTATACATGAACGTCTCAGCTCCAACAATTAACTTTCATTGGTTCAGTTGTGTTTCCACTGTGTAAAGCTGCTGTTTATTTTTAGCCGGACTCTACAAACTCGCCACAATGTTGATTCAAATTTTTTTCATCTCAAATTTCGTTGTCTAGGTTGTACAGTAGACTTAGCGTGTATGTTTTGTTGCACATTATTAAGAAGCTCAGCCTATAGCATGAGGAAAAATTTGTAACTGTACTGTTTTTTGTTAGCTGAACTTGACAGTTGAAAGAGAATATGGCAGCCAGCATGATATTGATATCACATTCGCGATCGTGCCAATTTCTGCGACACCAAACACAGATTATTTGGTTCCGACCTCTAATACAGTTCGAATAATGGACGGCCAGAAATTTGCTCAATTGGTAATCCGGCTTCCATCGTTGCAGTCAAAAGTTAGAAGAATCTTTCGAGTTGATTTGGTTTCAGCCACGCAAACGAAACACTTACATCAAGGTATTGTGAATAATTGGTAAAAACAAAGATGGGCTGTAAATGAGAAACTAAGCTTATCGAAATTGCTAAGAAATTGAGACGCTTTTTGGCCCTGGTGTTGAACCTTTTGCTTTTGTTTGTTGGTGAGTTAAAATTCTTTGTGGCTAAAGAATAATATTGCCAAAAAACAATACTTTTTCTTCTTGCCAAGGCGCACTGTATGTTTCTTTAGTAAAGTTGCATTTACGTCACATTATTGATGATTAAGCTAGGTTGTTTCGCAACTGCGCTGGTGTGGACATGTGACACGAATGTCCCTGGAAAAAACAGCTAAAAAACTGCTGTGTCCAACATCGGTTGGTCGAAGGCCTAGAGGCCGTCCCAGAACTCGATGGCGAGACTTCGTTGAAGATTTTAGTTGGTCTCGCCTCGGCATTCTACCAGAGCGTCTACCCTTTGGCCGTGTTCACACACAGTGCTTTTCGCAACTAGGCACGAAACTTCATTTTGATACTGTGAGCGCATTTTTTAGGATTTTAAAAACTTCTTCAGCAATTTGAAAAGGTAACCATTTCAGTTTCTGAATCGCTGAAACAAGTTCGTAAAAAACTAAAATAGCATCTGCAATAACAAAAATGAAGTTTTGTGCCTGGGTTACAAAAACCTACATGTGTGAATGCGGCCTTTGTCGTAGAAAATCGAGATGCTTGGAGGCTCCAACTTGAACAGCTGCCCCCGCGACCCCTTAAGGATGAACGAGTCTAGAAAAAACAGATGGAGCAAGGTTGTCTTGTTTTAGTGTTCCTCTTTGATTTCAAATTATTCATTCGTAAATTTTGCAGGAATGTCGCCTAGAATTTGGATTGGACAGCACAGTAGTCATGTGACCATTCTTGCATCACGTGATGCACACGGCTTCTTGTCATTTCGTGATGTCACTGTTTATACCAAAGAGAGCGGAAGTGACGGGTCTGGCGTGCTTTTTGCCATGGTAACCGTTGAAAGAACAGGTAGATTCATTAGATTTAAAACTGATGTGCATTACTTCTTTTTCATAGACTATGAAAGAAGAAGCATTGCTTACTCATAAACACTTATCTTGAAAAAGTATAAAAAGTTATTGTTTTCAATTTCAGCCATCTTGGCTTAATATCAGATTTATAGTACGTTAATTTCTTCATTCTGTATCCTCCTATCAAGAGAAAGCGACGGAGGCGCTATACGTACGACAAATCCAGCCTCGCTTAGGAGTTGCCTTTGTTTCCGAATTTTCCGCCGGAGTTTTGCTTCTGGCTTCGTTAATTTGCTGCTTGTCAGATTACACCAAGCAGGAATAACTATCATAAAGCAGCTTATCCAAAAACGTAATAGCAAAGCTTGGGTGGGAGTTGCGGTCATGGTCGTCGTAAAAACGACGCTCCAAACCACTTGGCCACGCAGCCGACAGTTATTATTAAGATGTCTGCTTTACCTTGTTTTTATTTTATGTGCAGTTTTTCTGTCTTCGCCGCTGATAAAACCTCACAATAGATTAACACTTGGATTGTATTATTAGTTTGCATACTTATTAATACTCTTTTCTGCACTTGTCACAACTATTGCTCCAATCTTCAAAAATCAAGTACTTTTTACTACGATATGCTTCACAGTTGGAGCAGTTGGATATGCATCCGTAGTCGCATCTACCGCGAGCAGAAATGAAGGAATAGGAAATTACTTTTTAAGTGGAGTTGACTTTTTGACTGAGCGGAAAATATTGGACAAAATTAAAAATGATAAATCCGAGATAGCAATTGGAGATGTTGATTATGAAACACGAGATGTAAACATTTCTTTTCCAGTAAGTTTGGCTTGTTTTTTGTACGCTAACCATGTTTGTGTCCGTGATTTAAATTGTTTACTTTTTTGGGATATTAAGGAGGAATAATAAAGTCATAGTAGCCTAATTCTTAAAACTGCGTGTTTCCGCAACATAGATTCAGCTGTCATCATCAGCAGTAGGCCTGCATGCAAGAAAGTTTAAAACTGTATGAACTAGAATTTACGATTTTATTTTTTAATACAAGTAACGAGAATCGTAATTCTAGTTCACACAGTTTTACGCTGCCTTGATGACAGCTGAATGCGTGTTGCAGAGACGTCCAATGTCAAGAACTACTGCGGCTTTTTTTCCCTCCATAAGCAATTTTCGTCCCATATTTAGGCCTACTGATTTGATATTGTTTCAATGAAATGTTCTGTAATCGTATTATATTGATTTCACTTGTGCATTATAGGGACTCTGAAATTTATTCAGCTGTGCAACTTTTGCATTATCGTTTGTCAATGTCATTACTCTTGAGCACAGCATGTTTTCAGAGCTCATGCAAGACCTGCAAATACCAAGGAAGTAGAATCCCTAATAAAACTGAACAAAATTGACCAATTGTTCTTCTTTAAATTCATAACTTCTTAAGTTTTTACTTCATTGGCTTTCTCCTTCTACTAGCTCTAGCCTGAGTTTTCGAAGCGAGACTTTTCCTCCCCTAGCTAGAACACACTTTGTTAAGTTAATGTAATGTCGGTTCTGAGCAGTGGTGCGATTCAAAATTTTTGTCAGCCGGCTCTATTACGAACTTTATATTTTCATCCGGTTTTGTTCCAACTAGTGGTGGTAGTATAAACAGCAACGTTGACCGGTTCGTTGGTCTAATAAAGTTCTGTAAGGCGGTTCTATAGAACCGGTGCGAGCTGGCTGAATCCTACTAATGGTTCTGAATCAAAAACTAACTTTATTTGACCTTGTTTTCATTTTCCAGGAAGGAACCAATTCTGTTTCTTTCCCCGTGGTAATTTTGAATGATGACGTCAGTGAACCAGATGAAGCTTTTTTTGTGTATTTGCATTCGCCATATGGTGGCGTAAGAGTCGACTCTGATGGCGGTGTTGTAAAAATTATAATAGAAGCAAATGACAATCCCAATGGAGTGATTGGTTTTATGAAGCAAGGTAAGTACAAATGCCATGATTATACTGCACGTAATTTTTTCGTTAAGTGATAAAAATTGGATTAATTGCTCATCAAAATGTGCACCCAGCAGTTCCTGTGTTTCACTATTATTTTCTAATTAACATTTTAAATTTTTTTTATCATCGGCTTACACTCACTATTACCATATTTTTGCATTAAGCAATACTGTAATCAATATTTTTTTGCGATTATGCAAACTGTCCCTTCTTTTTCGACATTACACGTCAAACAAATTTCTGCGAGATCAGGTACACGAGAGGCACCTCTTCCGAGTGGCTGCTGACTCGAAGAGCGCTAGCTCACTTCGCAATCTCTTTCAATTACTGTCTCTATTTTCAAATGATCACTAATACTGTAGATTTAGTAAATGCATTTTACTATCATTATGCGAAGCACAAGATTCGTAAAACCATTCAAGGTTGCAAAATACTTTTCACGAAACACAGCTGTGCGACGCCATCACAACACCATAGAAAGGCTATCACGATTCAAGTTGTGAATGTGACGTATGCATGTCCTACCTGACTTTTTTATCTAACCTGTAATGACAACCGGGGGCAGAATCACTCTTCTCGAGCACTTTTGTGATAACCTTTGCATGCGTTTTATGAAAAGTTGTTGTAGTCTTGAATTGCATTTTGCTAATTTATGAAATGAAAAGCAGAATGTTATATCACAAAGAAAAAATTTATTACTTCCAAAATGATGTAACAGAAATTCACGTAGCCGAAACAAAAATCTCCTGCCCTTTTGCTTTCTTTATCTTAAGCCAGCGTTTACCGGCAGCAGATACTCATGAAAACTTGTGGCTCATACGGAAATGTTTTTAATATTTGTAAATGCCGCAAAAGATTGCAAATTACATTCGCTTTATGCATTACAACACAGTAAATCAGCAATAAAAGTATGCTCTGAAGCCCCAAGAAGGCTGTTTCGCCTTGAGGATGTTCAGGGAGGGGCTAAAACTATCAAAATGGCCAACAAAAGTGTATTTAATTTTTTATGAGTTATATTAACGCTTTGTGATTTCTATTTTTTCAGCTTACACTATCAGCGAGAACTCTGGTCTTGCTTCTGTGGTCAACGTTCGACGTAGTCATGCTTTTGGTGACGTTACCATCCGTTGGAGGGCGCTGACAAGCCTTCCTTACATGATAAGTGACGAGTCACCCGAGTCAGAAACGTCATTGGTGACTTCGCTAGATCTCTCCGAACAGCTAGTTGAATCAAGTGGTTCGACATTATGTCTTGCACATCGCCTTACTTGCGAGATCAATGTGGTCGTAAAAGAAGATCAGGTAAGTAGCACTGATGTTTATGGAAGTAAAAGCAAAACTTGTAGCTAACAAAAAGAGTATTGGTCCGTGCACTAATATGCTTATGCACTCCATTTTTTGTGTTTGTTGTTTCTGGTCTTGAACGCGTAAAGGTGCGCTTACGGATACGCGACGGGTACGCTTACGCATACGCTTACAGATACGCGACAGGCAACAAAAAATGTAACATAAGTGGATGCAGTAGGTTTTCGCGTGATCGCTAAACCGTAAAATAAAACAAACAAGCTGAGATAAAACATGAACGCTTGTCGCGTTATCGCCTGTCGCGTATCCGTTAACGCTCTTTAAGATGTTATTCCTGAGGCAATGTGAGTGAAGCGAAGGCGCCGTATGACTTTGCGCATACAAACCTATTAAATAAGCATAATGTAGTGTAAGTTTAACCGAAACTTTCATTATTGTTATATCATTTTTATGGCGTTGGTTTCGCGTGACCAAAACACGTTTAGCACTGATGCTAAAATTGCAATCTATCTTTCTGTTTTACAATTGTCCCAATATGCATATTTAGTTCTAAACTACAGTTGGTAAGGCCAAAAGCAGTGGAAGAACGAATGCATTGCATATCGTAGACCGGCGTTACGTAAAATACTCCATCGATTATTTCATTTTATTGACATCGAGTATCATTTCAGTAATTTGTGTTTTTATTAGGAAGCTGAATTTGCAAGCATGTTTTTTCTCGAGATTTATGAGGTCAGTGAAGGGGCGGAAATTGACCCCACTCATCGGTATGCCAACATAACGATCTCTGACAGTGATTATCCCCGAGGATTGTTTCGCTTTGCCGTTTCCTCAAGGTTCGTTGTTGCGATGAAAAAAGTTAAGCGCACTGTTGCCGTGGATAATTTTTTTCATATTAGGCGTAAAGCACCAAACTAAGCTTTCCGTTTTTCCAAGTAAGGCTAATTTGATTGTGGTGAAGTATAACGCTTAGGTAATGCTCTAAGCCAACGCTTAATAAGCTATGCACCAATCCTCGCTTTTGGCAAAGATTTAACCACATCAAATGACTCGTTATCAGAAATGAAACGTTAGTTAATTTCAAGAAAATATTTTTGCTTGCATACAATACTAATTTCATTGCATTTTACATCACACACCCCAAATCTGTCGTTGCCCGACAAAGTTCCTTATGACTCTTCAAAATCTGTTGAGTTCATACATTGATATTTTCATTTGCGTCATTACGAATTAGGCGGTGAGAAGCTGTACTACAGGTACAATAGAAAAACTTCACAAAATTTGCAGGTTTCGAGTATTTCCATGTTTTTCTTCTTAATGGTACACTCTGATATATTTTTGAAAACCAACCTCGAGTGGTAAAAATAGGTAAAAATACGGATAATTAGTACTGATTTGGATACACAACACGAGTTTTATCGGGGTCAAATGTGATGTGACATTGTGGCGTTTGGCCTAATAACCATATTTTCTCGCCTAAAATAAATTGCTTCTGTGATTATGTTAGATTGCCAGTGGTCACTAAAGGTAGTGCTTCCGTTGGACTGACGATTGAACGCATTGGTGGAATTTCGATGAATGCAAATGTACAGTTCAGAACGAGACAGCTCGGCAAGGTTGTCTCCATAGCAGGACTTTCCTTTCATCCAGCAGTGTCAGATGTGGATTACGTGAACAGAAATGGAGAAGTCAATTTCAAAAAGGGTCAGGTAAGACAGACGAATTGTTTGCCATGATATTATGACATTTTTTAAAGTTTTTGTTACAAAAATGCTTTTTTACTGACCCTATGTACGGCTGCACATGAAAATTTACTTCACAGTAAAATCTAAGGTAAGATTATGGCGATCAAAAATAGTGCAAGGTAATTGTTATTGATTGCTATTGCAACAATAATGTCGCACAAGAGTTCAACTAAAGCTATAACAAGTCTAACTCAGCTATGATGAAGTGCAGATAGGTTAATGAGTTTGTAGGTGCGAGTTAGGGTGTGCTGCTTCAGTTAAAAAGATGTGTGTGATCCAACGTTACAGTAACTATACGATAATATAATAAGTAAGTTTATATGATGTTACAGCCCGCAGGGTAAAAACACAAAATTGTGACTCTAATGAAGCGATGCATTAGAATTTTGTGATGAGCCTGTAATAATTTCGTTGCGTTTATATTTTTGCAATATAGCTTTTTTTCATTCGGTTGCTTTTTCATTCCAGCAAAAACAAAACTTTTCCCATTATCTGTAAACTCTGCTTTTAATGCTGGAAAATTTTGATTTTTTGTAAAACAGAGGGAAGCTTTTATCTCCATTAATCTTGTTCCGGATGGACAATCGGCAAATCCATTACCCCAGATCTTCCAAGTTATTTTGATGGAATCAAGTGGGGGAAGTGAGTTGAGTGAAAATCATAGAATGGCGAATGTCACAATTTTTGATGATGACAATGTGAAAAGAGTCTGGGCCGTTTATGAATCTCTACAACAGGTACGACATATTGCTTTCTATTTGTTGTCTAAAGCACGCAAGAAAGAGCAGGAAATTTGTTAATTTTTGTATGGATGCTAGGATAACGCATTTCTCAACTCCTATTTTTATAAAGATTTGTTGGGGTTTAAATTACGTTTTCAATTTTGATTTGAAAATTTTGTCTCAGTTAGAGCAAGTCTTTCAGCTTGGACATTGCTCGTGACTTTTCTCTTAACCGCAATTTGTGAAATTTTCGGGCTATTGTCAGTTGAAAGTTTGCAGCAAACTGATTGAACCACTAAGTTCCTGATAGTAGTTGAATTGTGGTTAGGTTGAATTCATGCCCTTTTTTTTTTATGAAAA
Organism: Trididemnum miniatum; assembly: GCA_964006365.1. NCBI lineage: Eukaryota > Metazoa > Chordata > Ascidiacea > Aplousobranchia > Didemnidae > Trididemnum > Trididemnum miniatum. Next base: position 9,529,049 of record OZ023232.1, on the reverse strand, counting down.
CCGGCCGGTTAGCAAGCCTTATCCGTCGTCAACGACAAAGCAAATTGATCCATTGATTCAATGAAATCGAAATAACCTCGTACAGCGTCAGAGCGAGACGGTTCTAAAAGCTGCGAAAAAAATTTAATAACGACCGGTTAGCTCAGTTATAAAACACACGCTATTGGTGTGGGAGGTCTGGGGTTCGATTCCCAGACCGTTCAAATCGGCACAGGACCGCCACTGCTGTAACGTTTCTTCGGAGCTGTGTCGCCCAGGCGATAACCCGCCGAAATGGGCCCCCGTCACTCGTTACACGCTTCGGCGTAATACCGCGAGTATAAGATTTGATGTACTGCATAAAATTTATCTTTCGACTTAGGAATTAACCGACGAATTGGTGGAAAAGAATCTGATGGAGCTCCATCATATTGCTGATGAAGAAATGGGTGGAAACGAAATCAAAATTTTTCACGAAAGTTTGAACAAAATGTTGAGAGCAGGCAGACACCGAAGACTTTCTGAATATGCTTTTGAAGAAATTTATAAATTATTTTGCAAGGTTAGTTGCTCGAAATATGATATTGCTATAGCATAAATAAAACGTAATAATGTTATTAACTGCCAATAAATGGACCTTCAATGCTATAAGCTGGTAGTTGTAAGTATACGACAATATTGTCTTTTTACAATAGCACCAATCCTGTCTATACTTTGCCAGTACTAATTCAATCCAAATTCTGAGGTACCTGAGTTAAGGTGCGTTTACCGATACACGACATGCGACAAAATTTCAATGTAAGTTAATGTGGCTGGTTTTAGCAGGTCTTCGCGTAACCGCTAAACAATACACTAGAGCAAACAACGAGCGATAATAAATTGTCGCCTGTCGCGTATCACTAAACGCTCTTTTTCATTGCGTTCTGCTACGCTGCGGTCGATATTTGCATTTTTGTGTAAACCCACCAAAAATAAATTATGGATTTGTCATTTAATAGAAAAACAACACGGTTATGTTAAATTACAACACCGCCAAGAATTATCAAATCAAAAATACCAAAATCAAATCTTCATTATACTCGAGGTATTACGCTGAAGTGTGTAACGAGTGGCGGGGCCCATCTCCGCGGCTTGGCGCCTGGGCAACACAGCTCCGAAGAAACGTCACAACGGTGGCGAGCCGTTGACAACACTGTGCCGATTTGACCGTCCCGGTAATCGAACCTCAGACCTCCCGCACCGATAGCGTGTGTTTAATAACTGAGCTAACCGGTCGTTATTAAATTTTTTTCGCAGCTTTTAGAACCGTCTCGCACTGACGCTGTACGAGGTTATTCCGATTTCATTGAATCAATGGATCAATTTGCTTTATCGTTGACGACGGATAAGGCTTGCGTTACCAAGGATGAAATTGCATTTGTGATGTCATCATGCAAGCACGTAAATGTACAGGTAAGGGCTCGCTTATTTGTTGAGGTGCAAACGCGTTTTGCGAAATGAATTAAAACTGTGGATAAAATGTTAATATGTTTTGTTCGTAGCATAAAGCTTGGGACTTCTTCCTAGCTTCAATAGAAAACATGCAGCCATAATCATTGAAAACATCTTTTCATTACTGGACGTTTCGAGATGTTATTCATCTTTGCTCATTTTATTTTTTGACAATGGCATGAGCAACATCCTGGAACGTCAAGTAATTAAAAAATGTTTTCAAATATTCTGGCCGCATGGTTTTCCAGTTTTTCTTCCAAGGTGCTTTAGTTTATATTGGGCACTGTGACTTTGCATTATCCTAACGCTTTTGCCCAGGGAAATTATAAATTTTCGAAGTCACTAACTTTGCCACCTAAAAATTTATCAAAATGGTTAAAAAAGGTCCAATATTTCATCGTAGGCTACTGAAACTTTTTTATTAATTTTCTTAATCCCATTATTCATCATACTTGAGCTAATCCTTATTTTAAAAACTTGACAATTTTTTTATGTTATAGTTCAGGTGGTAAAGAGATCGTTATTGACGTAGGAGGTCTGGGGTTCAATTCTCGGATCGGTCAAATCAGACGCAGTGTCGCCAACGGCTTGCCACCGCTGTGACGTTTTTTCGGGGCTGTGTTGCCCAGGAGCTAAGCCCCGGAGATGGGTACCGCCACTAGTTACGCGCCCGGGCGTGATTCCGCAAGTATGGTGAACATTTTTCACAAAGAATTTCCTCTAAATTATGGAAATTTTAAATCAAATTTACGGTTTACTTTTATTTTAGAGTTCTAAATGGTATCCTGAATCGATTAATGGATATAATTTTACTGGAAAAGGAAAAGATTACTTCAAGGTAAATCTTACCGTAGCAGTAATATTGTAAAAGTCGCCGTTCGCGAATAAGTTTTCAACAAATCTTTTCCTTAATTGAAAGTAGTCATTTTTGTCTCCACGCGGCTGTATAGAAAAATTTTATGATACAACTCAGCAATGTTCCCTCTAGTTTTTTGAAGTCTGTGTGCGCGGAAATTTCGCGGGCGTGCGCACTTTTTTAGAAATGACTAATATTTGTTGTGGTAAATGCGATGAAGTGACTACTGCTGATTGACTTCATGACCTTATATTTCGTAATTTTTTCTCAGCTGCGGGCAATTATTTGTCCCAGAAGCAATCCTTACTGCACTGATTATTGGTGTTGTTCTTACAGTTTGGCCTGACTTCGACCTTAGTTCATCAGATCCAAGTCAAACCAGCGCCATGGCCAAGTGGTTAAGAGCGTTCGTCTTGGAAGCTGGTAGACTGGGTTCTATTTTCAGTCGGGTCAAACCAAAGACTTTAAAACTGGTATCTGCTGTTACACTTGCTAAACGCTCAGCAATTGGGTGTAGCGCGGAGAATGAAATGAACAGAGAATAAAATACGTCAGTGAATTCTTGACAAAACTTAGTCCTGGCGCTAAAGAACCTTAGTAGTCATAAAGCGCCTTAAAACCACACATTTCATTTCAGATGCAAGTCTTTCGTTAAGATCATTGAGTTTGTTTAGTGCGTAATGATTTCCTATGTTTAGCAATAGATAATTTTTTTGTGAATAAAAGCCTCATAATAGGTAAATGCTTTTGGTTTTTAGTACACGATATTTGTACAGCAATCCACGAAGAAATTTCAGCATTCTAATCTGATAATAAATTGGCTTCTTAAGAAATAATTTTTCCATAACTGCTTGTACCTTCTTCGCACACGATGCGGTCTTGAGGAGCGTTTACCGATACGCGACACGCGACAAAAAATTTTCGCACCTTGCTTGTTTTATTTTGCTGTTCACCGATCACGCGAAAACCTGCGAAATCCTTTTGCATTTACTTGCATTATAATTTTAGTGGCGTCATCGCGTGCCGCGTGTCGCGCATCGGTAAACGCACCTTTAAACTACGAAAAAATGCATCCTTTCAACAAGTGCTCGACCTGCTAACCAAGATCATTGTTACATCACAATATGTCGTTGCGTGGTAAATTTATGTGTGTGCGCAGTCTCTGTAAGATGTGTGCGCGCGCACAGCTTAAAATGAACATTGCAAGTCGGCCATACGGGTCGGCACTCGGCAGGGTGCAATAAACTTTTTGAGTGGGTTGACCGCGTAATGTTTTTCAAATTCGTTTTGATTCGTGAAAGTTAAAGACAAAGTAGAAGCATTTCCTCAGGACTAGTAATTCCACATTAAGCAATTTATTGCAGATTCCACTTGATCTTCTTGACGTATCTGTTCATGGAACTGCTTCCGCTAATCCAAGGTGTTTTCAATTATATTTTTTGGAACTTTTCAGCTCAATTTGGTTTATAATGGAAGAAGAAAACCAAGTAAGGAGTCGTAAAACTTTCGTCCAATGCCAAATATTTGGCATGTTCAACTTGGTTATTTACATCAGTGAGCCTTCCAGCACTTTGCAGTAGATTTCTCAAGCACATTGAGCAGCTTGATCAGACTGGAAATCCTAGTGACAGCTGTGCTTCGTAGATCGTTAAAATCTACATGGACCCACAGCTATTGCCAAAAATGTGCTTTCGTTTTTTGTTCTTTGAAATTGAAGTCTGTATATTATAGTTACGCAAAACGTGCTACGTCAGGCTTAACTTTTTTTGTCAAGTCAAATCTTCATTATACTCGCAGTATACACCGAAGCGTGTAACGAGTGGCGGGGCCCATCTCCGCGGCTTTGCTCCTGGGCTACACAGCTCCGAAAGAAAGTCGCAGCGGTGGCGAGCCGTTGGCGACACTGTGTCGAGTTGACCGACCCGGGATTTGAACCCCAGACCCCCCAAAATAGAGACTATTCAATGGCTGTCTGCTTTGCGGTTGTTTTGCTTCGTAGGTCAGCCACAAGGTAATCTAATGATTTGATGCTGAAACAAATTTTGCAGACTCCCATGTCAAATAAAATTTTCTCGGTTGGTGTTGACGAGGCTTCAACTCATTCATTATCGACTCCAGTGCGCTACCGAGTGTACACCAATGATGCTAGAATTTCCCCGCAAGGAGCTAACTGCGTGCTGTGGAATCATGTAAGTTTGACCATCACGTTGGCAGTTGTTCGGCCTTTTTGGCAAAGAACTCAAACTTACCACCACAGATGTTCAAAAAGTCGTAACTCACGTTCAAGCTCAAGAAAAAAAAAATCAAGTTTTCATTATACTCAAGGTATTACGCCAAAACGTGTAACGAGTTGCGGGGCTCATCTCCGCGGCTTAGCGCATGGGCAACACAGCTTCGAGGAAACGTCGCAGCGGTAGCGAGCCGTTGGCGACACTGTGTGCCATTTGACCAACCCGGTAATCGAACCCCAGACCCCCCGCACCGATAGCGATGCGCTTAACGACTGAGCTAACCTACCGGTCAAGCTTAAGAAATTTGACATAAATAAGTGCGATATTGTCATCGCATGTCTAACTGTTGCAGCTACCTTTTTCCTCTAGCCTTTTTTCTACCAGTTTAATTTTTACTACTCGCTACTTACTCTGTTACGTTTTCTCTTAAAGAAGTAATGCTAGACCGTTTCTTTTTTGAAACCTCGTTACTGTCGGTGCTTGTCGCACCTTTAAAACTCACTTTACTTCAAGTACTCTGGACTTTAATTGGGTTCTTATTTTTTTGACTGGATGAAGAAGTTTTTTCGATTTACTGATTTGTCGCAGGTTTGCATAAAAAGCTGATAAAATATGAACCTGAAGTTTAATCATAGTAAGATGACACACACATTCCAACATGTGTAAGCACTCATGTGTAAGAATTTGACACACAATTTTGCAGCTGCTGCGTTAAATTCAGGTAAAAACTGTGAGAACATAATTCAGAATTTTGTGTTTACGCAATAATCAAATTCTTTTTTTCGTTTTACGACCAGGCGTCTTCTCGCTGGTTATCAGGCAACCAAGGATCTTGCTCGGTTGTGGATGATAGTTCGAATTATGTGGAATGCGCGTGCAATCACATGTCTATTTATGCAGCGATTGGACCAACTGATAACTTAACAAGCTACAATACAGTGAGTAGTCAATTTTTGCTCTGTATTCAAGATTAGAGTATATTTAAATGACTCCGCGAATGATTGGTACACAGTGCAACTTTGTTACGCATATACTGCCAAAAAACGGTTCTAGTTTTGCATGATTTTCCAGGCACAGAAAGCCAACACCAAGAAACATGTCCAATTGTCCAATCAAAAAGTTTCGCCGTAAAACCCTACCTCAGGGCGTCAATAATCTTCGATAAAACTTGCAAGGGAACCGAAGTGTAGAAATACTTTTTCACTAAAGATGTTAAAAAGTACAACGAATTCAAAACTAATTGTAAAAGTTTAAAAATATATTTAGCTAACCAAAAATAGGCGTTCAAAGTTTAAGATGATGACGTATTTAAGTTTTATTTACGCACTGAGGCGTGCAAAAGTTGCAGCAGCAATACTTGTCAACCGGGTTCGCTTTCACTGATCAAAGGTCAAACGTGTTTTTCCTTAGTGATCACACAGACAAGGCGTTTGACCTTTCATCAGTTAAAGCGAATTGGGTTAACGAGCATCGCCACTGTAAGTATTGCACGCCTCAATACGTAAATAAAACCTAAGTACGTCATCATCTTAAACTTTGAACGCCTATTTTTGGTTAACTAAACACCGATACATTTAAAATCTTTACTATCAGTTTTGAATTCGTTGTATTTTTGAAAACCTTTAGTAAAAAATAACTTTACCCTTCAGTTACCAGCGTCGAAAAGTGCAGATAATTTACAAAGCGCGCTACCAAGGTCAAAACAACTACATATAGCTCTGAACCAAAATGATCCTATAGCTGGGTTATGTATTTTTTGTATTTAGTAGCACATTTATCCTCCTATCACGAGAAAGCGATCAATGCGCTATACGAGTTCGCTTAGGAGTTGCCGGCCATCTGTCTACCACACCAAGATGGGGGAATCCCGGTAAGTGCCTTTCCCAACGGCACAACAAGTGAACTTGCCGGCTTGTTCTTCACACTGTCCCTTTAATGCTGAACGTCAAGCAGGGAAGCTGTGTATACCAATTTTAAAGTCATTGGTTTGGCCGACTCGGAATCAAACCCGAGTCTACAGCTCCCGAGGCGGACGCTCTATACTACTCGGTCATCTGGCCATCTGGTTCAATAGCAGGAAGGCAATTATGACGTTTTACATCTTGCGTTAGACGAAAAAGTCCTAACCGCGGTTTTGTATTTGAGAAACCAGTAAGGGAGGCTAGGTCTTCTGCAGCGAAGACGAGAAAGCGCAAACAGTACGTTTTGGAGAACTCCGATTGTTTAAGAGACTTGAGTAAGTTGGCAGTGAGTGAAAAAATTTTTATCAGATACCAATTTTGACTCCAGATTTTAGCTAGATAAAGCAGTGAGCAAGTTTGAGTCAGAGGTAAGATGTGGGAAATTAAAGAATCAGCGTTGATAAAAATATACGTAATTTTCTGATATTTTCAAGAAACATAGAATCAGTTTGACATCCGAACATTCACCTTAACTTGCTGGGTGTGCTAGTCTACCAGCCTGTGAAACAAAATGGTTGCTATTTTTCAATTTATTTAACCTCGTGGGATAATGTAACACGTCTTAAGCAGGTGTGGGCGCGGAATGAACCCACTAATTTTTTTGTTTTGGTTCAGTTTCAAAGCTAAAATTTTAGCTTTCATACTTGATTGTTGTTACCTTTAAAGTTTAAAATTGTCAAACCAATAAGTTTCAAAGTGAACAACCCTAAAGCACATTTCATGTCAGCTTCGAATAATTTTCCTTGAAAAGATAATACCGTTAGTTGTATCGCAAATCAAGGATGATTTTGCGTGGCTCATTCATATTTTTTCAATTTCTTTCAATAAATGGCATTGATAACTAACCTTTAATCAATATCTTTCCTCAGGCGACCCATGTAGCAAGTTTCATTGCAATGATTGCATGTCTAGCGGCTCCATTATGTTGGTTTTTCTGCGCAAGACGTGTCCGCCTGGCGACCAAACTTCTCATGCACATGTTACTAGCATGTGCCGCAACACAGGTATTTTGTTCATTTAATGTTCAATTTGTTCGTTTATGGGGTCTCTGATTAATCAATAACAACTTTCTCTTATTGGAGAAGAGAAAATAGTGCTTATACGCACACAAAAGATTTTAAAGCTTCTTATTGGCCAGAGAATGCTGAAAATTTCCAAACGACTACATATAGCAGCGTTGTCTTCTAGCAACAGAATGCTCGCTCCCGCGGTGTGACTGTGCATGAAGAACTGCCTTAAGTTTTAACAGCTCAGATGGCCGAGTGGTAAGAGTGTCTGCTTTCGGAGCTGCAGACTCGGGTTTGATTCCGTGACAGTCAAACCAATAAGTTTAAAATTGGTATTCGCAGTTTTCCTGTTTGACGCTCAGCATTAAACGGAGAGTTGAGTGTGGAGAACAAACCGGCAAGTTTACTTGTTGTGCTATTGGGAAAAGTACTTAGCGGGATTCCCCATCTTGGTGTGGTAGACAGATGGCCGGCTACTCCTAAGCGAGCTCGTTATAGCGCTTTGATGGCTTTCTCGTGATAGGAGGATAAATAAGCAACTAAATACAAAAAGACGCACTAGTAACGTTAAAGTTAAGTTCTATTAAGAAGTCATGTCAAAAAAGAAAATAATTTTTTATTCAGTCGCATATTTATCCTCCTATCACGAGATAGCGATCAAAGCGCTATAACGAGCTCGCTTAGGAGTTACCAGCCATCTGGCTATCACACCAAGGTGGGGCAATCCCGCTAAGTGCTTTTTTCATTGGCACAACGAGTAAACTTGCCGGTTTGTTCTCCACACTGTCCCTATAGTGCTAAGCGTCAGGCAGGAAAGCTGTGAATACCAATTTTAGGGTCATTGGTTTGACCCGACTCGAAAGAAAAACCGAGTCTACAGCTCAAGAGGCGGACGCTCTTACCACTCGGCCATCTGAGCTGTTTAACAGAACCTTGTGTCCAATGTGCGCTTTATCTAATATGAACTACGAAATGAAATTATTTCTTTTTTGTTTGCTTTTTCGACACCGAAGTTGATGATGTTGTTAAAGGTGACTGATTTGTATTTTGCGATCGGTTACAATCATTGCAATCTGGAACTGACCTGTGGCATAGTGCCAAAGGCCATACAGCTGACAACATACATTAAAAAAAGTGTTACTTGCATTTACGGGGATCACGTGAAAAAACTACATTCCAGCGTTTGTTGCTGTCGATTATTTTGTGTTTTTCGTTTTCTGTTTAGTTGTTCTTTGTTGTATCGGCGCTCGCAAGCAGCGAGATGAGCGAAGACTCGTGCGCTGCGATGGCCATGTTGTTTCATTATTTCTGGTTGGCGCAATTTACGTGGATGCTTGTTCAAGCTCTTCATTTGCTACGGGTAAATTGATTTTTTAGACTAGGTTTCTATACAGGGTGTTCCAAAAGTCTTGGCACATTTTGACATTAAATATCTCGGAAACCATTAAGTATATATGAAAGCTTACAAATAACTTAATCAATAGCCTTGCAAAAAACTTAATGTAATTAATTAGCTTCAAAATAGCACAACTTTTATCTTACTACCATTCATAGTTAAGGAGATGCGCGGACTTCAAAAGCGTCCAAGACATTTGGAACACCCTGTATATTGGCGGTGTATTCAAATCTACGGGGTGAGTAGGCCTAATGATAAAAAGTCTCATTTAATTATGACTAATGTCATTTTCAAATTGTTATTGAACTGAAAATTCAACGGTGCTTTGAGGAAGACTGCAATGCTTCGAGACAGCAGCCACCTGAAGTATGTGTCACATGTGATTGGCCCCATCCGTGAGCCGAACTTGAGGCAAAAGTTCTTGAACTTACGCACTGCCATAAGGCTATGTCGGTGAAAACTATCATGACTGCAAGTAAATTTGTTGCTTGCAGATTTTGAGCTTCAATATAGAAGATGCTAATCGTATCTTTTTGACGTTTTTCCTTCTCGGCTGGGGAATTCCCGCAGTTTTGGTCCTTGCTTACATTATTGTGATGTATGCTTTTGGTACGACTTCAATATACGAGGTGTACGGGGATGTTCACAGAAACGGAGAAATGTAAGTACAAGTATGCCAAATATTCTCACATCTGTATGCTGCAAGTTGTATTGTGAATAATTTTGAACTATGTTGATGTTCGATAAGTTACTATTGCTTCGTTATAAGTATAATGCTGGGTTACGTAAAAATGTTTTTTAGGTCAAAACACTTTCCTTTTTACAATATGCGTACGTAGAATTATACAATATATTTACCGGCCGACTTGCGTAGTGGTTAAAGACATCGCTGTCGGTGCAGGAGGTCTGGGGTTTGATTTCCGGCCCTGTCGAACCGGGCACAGTTTCGTCAACGGCTCGCCACAGCTACGACGTTTCTTCGAAGCTGTGTTGCTCAAGCGCTAAGTGACGGATATGGGCCCTATTTGTTGCATGCTTTGACGTATTGCCGCGACTATAATAAAGATTTGTTTTTGTTTTTTTTATTGATATAGTGATGTACCGATGCCGTTTTTTACCGGCTTTTCTCAACATCGGCATCAGCTGATGTAACTGAAATTTTATGACCTTTTACAAAATCAGCAATTTATGTTTTACGCAAATAAAGACACGCTAGTCCATAATATGATTTTGTCTAGATGTGGTTATGAAGAGTTCATAAGAGGCTTCCTCTTTATAATACACTTTATTCGCGTGATAATAAATGACTATGTCTGTTCTAGCTTTAGAACGCGCTTTACGCAATTCAAAGTAGATATTTAAAAATCCGCTACACTTGTTTTATCGTGCTGGTAAAATTTATGCTATTGCAACTTTCCACTACCGTTTTTGATCAGTGTTAATTGCGCTTGGCTGAAATGTAGATCAATCAAAGCAATGCACGCAACCTCAAACTTCATAGCCCGCTTTCACGCTTTGATCAAAGCTGCTTATAGATGTTAATAGGAAAAAGATTTTCCTACGAGAAGACGCATAGATCTAACCCAGGGGTGGGCAAACTTTTTCAAATTATATTGAACGGAAAATTTAACAGTAATTGAGGGAGACTGCGAAGTGAGCTTGCGCTCTTCGAGTCAGCAGCCACCCGTTATATGTGTCAATTGCGATCGGCTCCAGCCGCGAATCGAACCCGTCACGTAGGATCTGTCAAATGTGCGCGGTACCGCTAGGCCATGTCGCTGACAAAGTGCCGCATTGCAAAAAAATATTGAAGCCGAGGGCCGCACAGATTGGTAGAGCAAAATAAAAAGGGTCGTCACGACCGCAGATGTCCTAATTTCCGCTCAAAATCAGGTGAAGAGCAAAAAAAGGTTCTCCCTTCCGCAAATGTCCTAATTTCGACTCTAAATCAAGTGAAGAGCAAAAAAAGGTCCTCACGTCCGCAGATGTCCTAATTTTCTCTCAAACGTCCGCAAATGTCCTAATAATCCTCTCAATAATGAGGTAGAGTATGGATGGCACGGGCTGACTGTTTTGCAGCCCGGACCACCCATGGCCCTGAACCTCTTGCCCAGTGACGGTAATCGACCCGGAAACTCATCCCAAAAACAAAGCCCGGCCAGCCCAAAACCCATTCTTTTATAAACCTTCAATCACATTTAACAGAAAAATAAAAGTTGAAAGGGATTTTAAAAATTGGTGGCGGCTCGTTAGCGGCCCAATTAGAAGCAAAAGACTGAACCGGGCAGTTAGCGGACCAATAAAAAGACCGGTTAAAGGCTCGTAAGCTGGTCTCTTAGCGGCCCTTGCCATCTCTACAGTAAGGACTAAGGAGCAAGGTTTATATTTCTGTAAGAGCCCGCGGGCCGCATAAAATGATCTAGCGGGCCGTAGTTTGCCCACCCTGGCTTATGGTCATCACGACCGCAAATGCCCTATTTTCCATGTGATTTTACTAGGGTACAAGGTTCATCTTTCTGTAAATGCCCGCGGGCCGCATGAAATGATCTCGCGGGCCGCATGCGGCCTGCGGGCCGTAGTTTGCCCTCCCCTGATCTAACCTATTTTGTCATAAACTTTAAACTTATGAAAGGTGTGTCACTGCGATTTCCGCAGACTCTTACTTCAAAAATGACAAGCGCTCTTCTCGTGTGCAACGCATATAAAGGCGTACTTTTTTCGTTAGTCTCACCCTCTTCTACTAGACGCTGGGGTGGAATAGCCTCTTTTTAATTTTTTTATGATCGGTGTCACACCCGATTACTTATAGATCACCGCTTTCAGATGCAGAAATAGTCTGCAAATCCTCCCGCTTTCGAAGCTAAAAAAAGTAATGACTTTCTGATTTTACAAATGATCGTTTCGGCTTTCAAAGCCAAATTAGTGATACGGGTTTGGTTAGTCTAGTACCGGCAGCTTTTGCAAGTAGTCTAACCTTAGGGTTAGGTTAGGGTTACGTTTGTTAGGTTAAGGTTACCCTAACTAGACTAACCAAACCCGTATCACTAATTTGGCTTTGAAAGCCGAAACGATCATCTGTAAAACCAGAAACTCATTACTTTTTTGGCTTTGAAAGCGGGAGGATTTGGAGACTTTTTCTACATTTGAAAGCGGTGATCCATATGTAATCGGGTGGGTATAATCGCGTATTTCTCTGGCGATTATTGTTGCTGTCGTTGCTGGAAGATTTGTTGCGCTGCCACATAATTAGTGGACAACGGCTATGCATTTTGTCTTGCAGTTTGGGGTGACAATTTTTAATACGGTGATCAACAATCGTCTATCCGGACAGGATAAACGCCGTTTCCTACAAATAAAGAAAAACAACAAACAACAAAATTAGACACAAGTTTCAAATCTCGAAAGGAAAATACTTACTGACTATTAGTGCAGTAGGCTGTATAGTACGTAGCAATATTAACCAGCGCGAATTGATAAATTTCCGTTTTACAGTAATTCAATTAATTTAAAAACTTGTTCTTAAGCCAGGCTGACACTTGCACGACTTTAGCCACGATTTTGTCGTGGCAAGTCGTGCTATTTTGGGGACACGAACTGGGAGGCTTCCGCACTGTTCACGACTAGTTCACGCATAGCTCACGACGAGTTCAAGAGTAGTTCACGAATGCGTGGCCATCAGCATTCACATTGACACGAACTGGCACGACAAGTTCACGCATAGTTCGCGTATAGTTTACGCACTTCCCGCATTGGCACGACGAGTTTGCGCGATTTGGACGGCGTCGTGCGAAGTTGGACACGCCATATAAAATGGGGCACCCCAAACCCTGGTCAGTTTTGGGTTGGCTGAGGAAAAGACAACATGCTGAATGCCAAAGACACAATCATTGCAAAGAAGAAAAAATGTCTCGATCTGGCAGCTGCTACGGCTGTTGTTGAAGAGCTGCAGAAAAGGCTTGAAAAGGCAGGAGAGCAAGAAAAGGCAACCCCACCTTGAAGAAAGACACAAAGAAAAGGCACTTTGTGGGTCAGGGAATGGTAGACCAGAAGGCTCGAGTTTGGACAGTATGACAGTTTACTGACTGACAAGCAAGTAGGCTTACCATCTGTAAGTTCATACCCGAGGTGTGTAAAACCATCATCGCGGTCTATGAAGACGAAATGCTGCGCTGCTCCCAAACTGAAGAAGGGTGGAAGGAAGTTGCTGCCAGGTTTAGCTCCAGATGAAACTACCAGAACTTGTCTGCGGGCTGTGGATGGCAAGCACATCGCCATGAAGAAACCACCCAATGCGGCTCTTACACAAGGGCTTCCACAGCATTCTACTGACGGCAGTGGCGGATGCTACGCACTAGTTCCTCTGTGGATGTTGGGGCGGAGGATGGTGCATTGAACAGAGGAACATGGAGTAACAGTTCCCTGCATGATGCTGTACAATAAAACAGAGCTGGAGTGCCTTAACCGGTACCACTCCCAAATGATGACCAGCTTGTGTCCTATCACTTCGTACGAGATGACGCTTTTGCTCTCCGAACCTGGGTGGTGAAGCCATTCTCCCATCTGTCACAGATCCTACGAGAATGCGTTTACATACTGTTACAGGTTGTCTCGTGCCGGGCGTGTCGTGGAGAATGACTTTGGAATTTTGTGTCAAAGGTTCCGTTGCTTCTTGACGACGATGCATCAGCACGCCGACATCATCATCCTGATTACCATGAGCGACTGTGCTCTGCACAACCTCATCCTCATCAGATACCCACACGCAAATTCATACGTGGACAGCGAAGATCCGGACACGCATGATCTGATCCCTGGTGGTCGAAAGACTGATCAGCACCTGTAGGGTCTGCTGCCTCTCACCGACCATCATTACCAGAAAGATGTAAAGGATGAGCGAGACTACCTTTCACATTACTACATCTCCCCTGCTGGTGGTGTCCCTTGGCAAGAAAGATTAGTAGTAACTCCATGAGCTGCATCCACAGTAATTGTTCCATTATTGAAACAAAACAAAACGACTCCCCCCTTCTTATTTTTCCTTTTGTTTGGGTGAATGCGGGAGAGTTTTGAAATAAGATAACAATTTATTAACATGAAAACAGCAAACATCATAAACGAAGACATTGAGAAAATCCTTCTCATCTTTCTTTTGCTTTTGTGATTGGGGGAGTATTTTGAATCAAAATATAACAATTTATTAACATGAAAACAGCAAACACAGTCCCACTATTTACAAATATTTAAAAGTCTTAAGTTTGTTTAACATGCCGCGCACTGGCACGCATCTTTCCGCATCGTCCCGACGACTTCACGATGAGTTCACGAACAGTTTGCGCACAGTTCACGACCCGGACGCAAAATTTTGTCGTGAACAAAATTTTGAACATTTCAAAATTCTCGTCGCAACATGACACGCAGTCACGACGGGTTTGCGCATAGTTCACGCCAGATTACGATTAGTTTGCGCATTGGCACGACTCGAGTCGTGGTACTGCGTGCCACAAAATCGTGAAAGTGTAAACGCAGCTTTACTCTAATCTAATAGAATACACATGAGAAATAAATACCTCAATTAAAAATTTAGAATTAAGTTAGTAATAGCTTTGCAGCTTCAACAATAGGATTCGAACGCGACTACTCGTACATCGCACTTTGACACATATGTACTCCGACCTGGCGAACTGTAAGTTAGATTTATGTTAAACAATCATTTGGTTAACACTATTTTGGTTAATACTATTTGTAAAAACAAGAAATTACAATTAAATTAAAAAAAAACGTTGATAAATGTTATTCTGTTGATTAAATCATCGTTTGAGAATTGGAAGTTAGCATCAGAGCAGAGGAGTTCAATTTTATTAATGGCAGATCAAAGGACGAGTGCGACTTTGTGAAAAACTTATAATGTGCGCAGTCGTGTGCTCAAGATTTCGGGTGCAATATAGTTACTTGATATCGGCTAATGTATCGGCTTAAAATTACCGATACATCGGTTTTTCTGATATTGAACATCGGTATCGGTACATCCCTAATTTGATACAATATGTACATCCCTAATTTGATACAATATCGGCATCGGTACATCCCTAATTTGATACAATCTTTAAAGGAAAGGGAGATGTGATGGATTGTGGAGCATATAGAGGAGTAAAGCTGCTGGAGCATGCAATGAAGATAGTCGAGAGAGTGCTAGAGAAGAGAATAATAGAATTAGTGAAGGTTGATGACGTGCAATTTGGCTTTATGCCTGGGAAGGGCACGACTGATGCTTTGTTTATTTTGAGAAGGATGCAAGAGGAGTTTCGTGGAAAAGAGAAAAAGCTGTACATGTGTTTTGTGGACTTGGAAAAAGCGTTTGATAGGGTTCCCAGAAAAGTGATGAAATGAGTATTAAGAAAGAAAAGCTTGCCAGAAGTGTTGGTGAAAGCAGTAATGAGCTTGTATGATGGCTCAAGGACGAAAGTCAGAGTTGGATCGGGTTTTTCGGAGGAATTTGGGGTAAGAGTTGGTGTGCATCAAGGGTCTGTGCTATCACCATTGATATTTGCTATTGTGGTTGATGCAGTGTCAGAACATGCAAGAGAGGGACTATTGAATGAAATTTTGTACGCGGATGATCTTGCGCTGATGAGCGAAAATTTGGAGGATCTAAGGGAGAGGTTCCAAAGGTGGAGAGATGCATTGGAAAGCAAGGGTTTGAGAATAAATATTAGAAAGACTAAGATGATGGTGAGTGGTGCAGAAGGGGAGGTTGTGCGTAGCAGGGTGGATCCGTGTGGAATATGTGGAAAAAGAGTTATGTCTAACGCGGTGTGATGCACGCTCTGTAAGAAGTGGATTCATGCGAGATGCACCAAAATGAAAAAAGTATCTTGCAGTTTTGCACAACAGTTTGTATGTAGAAGATGTGAAGATATTGGAGACGGAAAGGAAGAACCAGTGGAGGTGTTGTGTGATGAAGTGGAGACTGTGAATGGTTTTTGTTATCTTGGAGATAGGCTGAATGCTAGTGGTGGGTGTGAAACTACAGTGACTGCAAGAGTAAGGATCGGATGGATGAAATTTAGAGAATGTGGAGAGTTGTTACTTGGGAAAAGGTTTTCTTTGAAAATGAAAGGGATGGTGTATCGTAGTTGCGTAAGATCAGCAATGTTACATGGAAGTGAGACATGGTGTTTGAGGGAAAATGAGATGGTAATTTTGAGAAGAACTGAAAGAGCTATGGTGAGATCAATGTGTGGAGTAAAACCAGTGGATAGAAAGAATACTGAGGAGCTGATGAAAATGCTGGGTCTGAAGGAAACTTTAGATAAAATGGCTAAAGCGAATGGAGTAAGATGGTATGGACATGTGGTTAGGAGGGATGATGAGAGCATTTTGAAGAAGGCAATGATGTTTGAAGTGAAAGGACCACGAAAGCGAGGACGGCCGAAGCAAACATGGAAGAAACAAGTCGAGGAGAATATAAAGAAGATTGGATTGAGGGTGGAGGAAGCTACAGATCGCGCGAGATGGAGAGAGGGAGTGGGAGCGATTGCTGAAGGAATGGGGTGCATCCGGCCACCTTCGGACATGAGGAAAAACCGGATTAAAACTGGACGATGATGATGATGATGTACCGGTACAATATGCTTTGCGTGGACTTGGAATGTTGTATTATGGAAAAAGACACTATTGTTATAAGCATTTTAACTTTTTAAAGAATTCTTTTGAAAAGTCACTTCTGTTACTTTACTGATACCGGTTAGAGAGAATCAACAAAGACTATCATTTTCTTATACCTTCTTCATACTCATTTCTTACGATTTAGCAAGCTCTTGTAGAAAACAAACCAGCGCTACAGTAAAGATGAATGACTAAACATTGCCGGGTGTCTCTATTTATGGAATAGTATGGCATAGTATGGAATAGTATGGAATAGTATGGCATAGTATGAAATAGTACGGAATAGTATGCACCCCTGTCTCCTACGGCTATGCCAGGGATCAAAACATGCTGAGACCCATATCCCCTATTGCCCCAAATGCCCAGAGGCCCATTGGTCCTAGAGCCCCAGTTATGCATAGGATATGACCCAGTGCTCTAAATTAACATCTTATTCCTAGGGCTCATTTACTGCTTCAACCATCTTGTCCTGAGGACCTTTGACTCCTTTTGCCCTAAATTAGGCCTGAGGCACATTTAACCCTGAGGGCCATTCACCCTCAATTTGACTCTTTATATGGGCCCCTTTAATCTAGTGCCCCAAACGTCCTATCACCCATTTCTGCTATACTATACCACAGTGCCTTACTTACTATTCCATACTATACCATACTATTCCATACTATGCCATACTATTCCATACTATGCCATACTATTCCATACTATTCCATAGTATTCCATACTATGCCATACTATTCCATACTATGCCATACTATTCCATAATTAGAATGTTCTCTATTTATGGAATAGTATGGCGTACTATTCCATAATTAGAGAAACCGAACATTGCCTACTTAACTAATCTGCTACCGGTCCTAGCCTAAGCATTTAGGTCCGACAAATGCAACCTAATCCATATGCAGCTGCAGTGGTGTTGCGACGCAGACAACGGTATTTAGTCCAGCCGCATAGCTACTGCTATCTCTAAAAACAGTTACGCTTACTGTGTAGTTTGCTTTTCTTTCATGGTCAATGTGTTTTCAGGTGTGCAATCATGAACCAATATGGAGCAGTATTAGCTGCTGTGGTTCCTGCTTGTCTTTGTGTTCTCATAGTCATTACCATTGTGTTCCATCTGTATAAAAGAGAAAGAGAATGGAAGAAGTTTGATGACGTTTTTTTTGGCAGATTTAACTCTAAAGGTAAGTCTGAGCGTCTATAAAATACATATCATAATTTTTTGCATTGCGTGTAGTCGCGTATTTATCCTCCTATCACGAGATAGCGATCAAAGCGCTATAACGAGCTCGCTTAGGGGTTGCCGGCCGTCTGTCTACCATAGCAAGATGGGGGAATGTCGCTAAATGTCTTCCCCAACGGCACAACTGTTTGAATTTCTGTCTAACAATCATACTATTCATGTAAAGTTGGAAAATGTGCTCAGAGGTACTGCAAACCATAGAGTGTCGGTGTATCTGCTGTAATGGGTTTAATTCTGTTATGCATATTAGTTTCTGATGCCAAACTCCTTTCAAACGATCTAGAATTTTTTGAAATTTTGCAAAATTTGCAATGCTGTAGTCGCTATCGAATGGTTGAAATTAATGTTTATTGTACAAAATGTGATCATTTTTTGTATGAAACACATTTGAGTGAATTAGTGACGTTATTGCGAAAATTGTTGTTTATATTTTTTTTCTACTTTTAAACTTCTAGCCGTATTGAAGCAAATTACTGGGTAAAACTCTGTTTTTTATTTGGCTGAAAATTGTGACTGTTATGTTTCAGAAATCAAGTTATTATGCTGGCTTTACTCGTTGATCACTTTCACTTGGATATTCGGAGGTTTACATTTGAGATATGGTTATTTGTGGATGTTGAGCTTGTTTATAGCTTTCAACTTTTTATTGGTGAGTAACAAGCCTATCTTTCAACATTCATAACACTTGTGGGCAAAGATTTTGGGCTTGGGCATAGCCTAATAGTTAGCAAAATCAGCGGTCAGAATGGTCAAAATTGCTTGTGTACCTATCCATATTCCTGTTTCTAATTAGAATTGTTTGAATAACACTAATTGTGGTCGGGTATTTCGGGCGCAAACGATATTTTTTCGTTTACTGTTTTGTCATCTGACTTGGCTTTATAAAAAAAGAGGTGTTGTAGGCCTAATGCTTTGCTGCCTAGGGCAGATTTCAACTATTTTAAAATGCTGCAGATTTTAAGTGAGCTGTAGCGATCAATCATTATTTATTATTTCAGAAGACAGTGAATCAAAAATAGCTAGCTTACTATAAAAAATAAAAGATAAGTTGAAGTTAATGGTGGATTACCACAATGCATAACTATTAACAAATTCATAAACTGATAGTTTCAAATAAAAAAAATGCGTTCTACTAATTTGACCAGCAATATATAAACAGTAAAATTGATAGGTATTATCCCTATATTATGGTGCAGCTCTATTGCTCTTACAGCCCATTTCCTCGACTTATCACCAAGTTGCGCAGCTATAGGTTAGAGAAAGCTGCGGGGATGGTGTGTCAGGACTCAAGACAAGGGGTAGGAAGTACATTGTATTCCTACAACCCTTGTTAACTTTTTTATTTTCAGGGATTCTTTGTTTTGATTATCTACGATATTTTTCGGTGTCCCTTGCAGAGCAAATCACATACAATGTATGACGGAGGTTTGGATAAATCTGAGCATGTACCACAAGGTATTTTTATGCATTTGCCTAAAGGTGTTGCTACCGGTACCGATATCAATCGATCAAGAACTGTCACCTGCCTAGTACATTTGCCTAAGGGTGTTGCTATCGGTACCAATATCCATCGATCAAAAGCTGTCAACATCATGTACGATAAATTAATATATTTGGTTTATTCAGTTTTCTATTAACATTTATTCTATTTCTGCATGATAATCAGTTATTTCAAGCGTTAACATTCTAGGCTACCAAACTGCCAGCTTCGGAGCTGTTCCATCTGTGTCTGGTGACCTAATAAATAAAAGCACTCAAAGTCTCATGAATCTTGACGTAAGTGAATTTGATTTCGCTATTAATTAATTGAAAATCTAATTTAGACTAGGTCTTAATTACACTAATTAGTTCAAAAAAAAAACGTTCATTATACTCGCGTTATTACGCCGAAGCGTGTAACGAGTGGCGGGGCTCATCTCCGCTGCTCAGCGCCTGGGCAACACTACTCCGAAGAAACGTCGCAACGGTGGCGAGTCGTTGGCGACACTATGCCGATTTGACCGGCCCGGGAATCGAACCCCAGACCTCCCGCACCGATAGCGTGCGCTTAGCAACTGAGCTAGCGGCCGGTTACACTAATTAGTTATTAATGTGGTAAATGACATTGTTCTTTCTTGTCTATCCATAACTTTATCCCACTGTTATGCAGTTCTGGGATATACACAGCAAAATAGTCAGCAGCGTGGCTGAGTGGTTCGGAGCGTCGTTTTTACGACGGCCATGATCGCAAAACTGATGGTTCAACTCCTAATCAAGCCTTGTTATTGCGTCCTTATATAAGATGCTTCACGAGAATTATCTCTGCCTGGTGGAATCTACCAAAGCGCAAATTATAAAAGTCACGAGCAAAATTCAAGCGGAAACCTCGAAAACAATGGCTACTCCCTTAGCGAGTCGGATTCATTCTATGTACAGTATACTGTATAGCGCCTCCGTCGCTTTCTCGTGTTAGAAGAATAAAAATGAAGAAATCAATCAAAATTTGAGAGAACGTACAATTGAGTAAGCCTAGCCTGGCGTCATCACATTTTAAACGAAATTAATTAATTAATCAATAGAAGTTTTTTAATTTCTTGGTGAGTGTATTTGGTTGATAAAAAACATAACAGCAGTTTCATTTTAATATTTGACCGTATGGTAATCTCCAGGACGGTTGGCAGCCAAATGAAAGTAAGATTCTTGCGGAAAGTATCATTGGATTAAGTGAAGACAACATAAAAGAAGACGAGGCGAATTTTGATGACCTTATTTCTGCATTGAATAGCGGTAAGCACTAGCCTAACCAGGATTTTGCAATGGGAGGGATTGAGAACAGTGGCGCATCCAGGATTTAGCAAGGGGGGGCACCACCAAGGGTGTGGGGACTACCCCCCAGCCGCCGGAGGCTAAAGGGGTCTGGGGGTGTAGCCCCCAGCCGCCAACGAATTTTTGCGGTTTTCACATAAAAAAACTCATTTTAACACACTTTTTTATGGAAAAAGGGCATACAGGGAGTGCAGTCACTGTAGACAATGCTAAAATAATTTCGCAGCTTATGCCTAAAAGCAGAAGTTTGGCTAAAATAAGTGAAAGGAGGCTGCAGCCACTATTAGTTTGAGAAATTATAGACGGAAAGTTAAGTTTTAGCACCGTGCTCCCCCCTGCGTGCGCCTATGGTTGAGAATGACGTCACATTTGACCGTGCTCCCCCCTGCGTGCGCCTATGGTTGACAATCACGTCACTTTTGACCATACGCTGTATAATAACAAAAGATCGCCTCAAATTTAAGAGAGATGTTTTTAACTAAAAATACCAAAGGCAGTTAAGGCACAATTATTGTAAGGAAGTCAAACGAATGCTTTCTGATGAACTGGTAAAACGATATTCAAATAACCGCAACCATAATTAGTTTGAGAAATTATAGACTGAATGTTAGGTTTTAGTACCGTGCTCCCCCTCTGCGTACGCCTATGGTTGAGAATCACGTCACTTTTGACCATACGCTGTATGATAACAAAAGATCGCCTCAAATTTAAGAGAGATGTTTTTACAATTAAGAAGTCAAACGAATGCTTTCTAATGAACTGGTAAAACGATATTCAAATAACCGCAACCATTATTAGTTTGAGAAATTATAGACTGAAAGTTAGGTTTTAGTACCGTGCTCCCCCCTGCGTACGCCTATGGTTGAGAATGACGTCACATTTGACCGTGCTCCCCCCTGCGTGCGCCTATGGTTGAGAATGACGTCACATTTGACTTAAAGGATTTCACTAACGTGGTGACGTAAACACACGAGTGGATACGTAGCACAAAGGTTAAATTCTATAAGATATATTTATCCGAAGAGATGGGTAATCTTGGCAAGATCATTCGTTCTGGAAGATGAATGTATCCCACCTGAGGACGGCTGATGAGGGCTAATAGACCGAAACAGCGCTGTCCCGCTCTACGGTACGATATTCAAATGTTAGCGATTTGGTTCTTTTTTGAGCTACGTGAATCATTTTCGCTTGAAATCGTTTAGAATTTTTTCTGCGGAAGGTCGAGGGGCCAAGGGCAGTTGCGTGTACTGGAGCGGCACTACCCTGCTAGTAAAATTGCTTCATTCATTCATCGTCATTTCATTCCCGCGATTTGTGTAAAACAAATCCGTTATGCTTCATAAGCATAACGGCAAAGAACAAGATTTATAAAAATAACGCTACGTAATTCTTGTTATTATGACAATTACAAAACTAGATTATCCATGACAAAGTATCGAGCACTTCGAAATAAGTATCAGAAAAAGAAGTATGAAGCCACTTCAGTCTCAAAAAGAGTTTTAACTTTTCCGTACCGTGGTTATACGTCACTAAATTTTAAATTCTATAAACACGACACCCGAGTATTGAAATATCACAAGCGGGTAACACTTAAAAGTAAACTCTGTGCTGTTTCATACTTCTGATCTGAATGTACAATATTTCTGCGTCGTTTATTAACCCCCAAATCGAGTTTTTGGGATCCGCCTCTGGCTACGCGTCCAATTAACATAAAATAACCGACTTAGACCTAGTAGTAGAAATAACCAACGCTTCAAACAGAAAGTCAGAAAGAGACGTAAGTATGTCACCACTTGAAGCTCAGTGGGGAGGAGGGTTTGTAACTCCCACCCCCTCCCCCCCATCGCTAAGCCACTGGCGGTAAGAGTTCCATACGGCGTGAAAAGATACACGCATAATTACAATTTTCAAAGAGATCAATTTAGCAAAAAAGTCAATCAAGTTAGCGTAGCGTTGATCGATAGGCCGATTGCCCTCAAACTCTGAAATGTAGAAAGATCGTGTTGTTTGAAATGTTATGTGGTTTGACACCACTAAGCGGTTACCTGGGTGCATGGTTCTACACAATTACTTCACATTTATGTTGTCCGCTAGTTTTTCAAATTGTTTTAGCAAATCAATAGTTACTTAATGTATGAAGCCGAACCGCCGTGGGAATCTAACGTAGCGTTTTCATTTTTTTGTCAAAAATGTAATATGAGCCTTAATTTAGCTCGGTAACTTAGATAGTATAAAAAAAAAGTAGAAGAAAGCAACAAAGGGCCCAATGTTTTTTGATTTAAGCTACGCTCTGCCTAGTCCCAGGATTAAAAGGAAAAGTTTTTAGGCTATAAGTAATAACGAGATTAAAAGTTCCCGGAAGTAAATTTTTATCACAGTATAAATAACCAAATAAATGAAGTTATTTCAAATTTTATTGAACTGAAAATTCAAGTTGATCTCTTTGCGTTTTCTAGTCAGTATGTGATTGGTTCCAGCCGTAAATCGAACCCGTCACGTGAGATTTGTCACCTGCGCGCTGTACCGCTAGGCCGTGTTACTGACATAATCTTGTATCAGTCTCAATTTTCACTCTCATAATTTGCCGTCTAATCAATGGAAAAAAGACAAAGTGTTTTTCCAAAAAAAGTCTATCATCGAGCTTTTCAATAGGACTTGATGATCAATTTTACAGTTTTGGTCATGGCATCATGTAATGAGGTGCTGTCATTACAGCAAAATTATGAACCTACGTTGAAAATACTCCCGTTAAATGCAGTTGGTGACCAATGGTGAGGGCACTGAAATAACGATATATATTTATCGCATTGTTATTCCACTATTTAGGCTGCTACTTATGCTTGCCTAAACACGAATACACTTGATTTGTTGACATTTCTTTATTCGTTTAATTCGTGTTTACTATACGTCACCGCCTTTGCAAGATGTAGTAATAATTTCGTTTGCAGATGGAGAAGAACAAGAACAAAGCACTCGTCCTAATGAACTAGAAGCTGTGTCGAAAATAAGAACCATTCCTACGCAGTCGCTGCACAGCAAAGAAGATAGCTATGACAGTCTTAAAGCAGCAAGTGTAGCTCTGGCGGACACTCATTTGTAAAAATATAATTCGAATTGAAATCAAATCTTCATTAATGTGAAAATTAAGTTTTTATTACTTAGATAACCATTTGCACGTTGTGCAATGAAATCATTGTGGATATCGCCTCTTACCTATTGTGTTAAACTTCGAAAACATTTGCTACTTTTTTACGATACATTTTGTGACTGTAGAATAATAAACGCTTGCTTTGCATGAAGTTTATATAATTCACGTGAAACAGCCTAAACAAAAACAATTTGCAAAGCTTCAAAAAAATCGAAATCAAACCTTCATTGTAATCGAGATATCACTCCGCAGCGTGTAAGAACAGCAGTCATTACGTCCGCTACTAACTGTTGTTGACGTAAGCGTGTTGGAGGGACGAAGAGTAGCGAGAAAAGAACTCCTTGGTGGAACCAAAAAGTTGAAGAAGCTATTCGTGCGAAAAAAGTGGCCTATAAAGCCTGGCTGGCAAATAAGTCATCAGTTGAACTTCGTTCGCAGTACTCTGAAGCAAGTAAGGCGGCAGCCACAAAAGTTAAACTGTCTAAGGAAAGGGCCTGGAAGGAGTTCGAAGAAAGGTTAGACGATGATTTCAAAACGGCAAACAAAGTGTTCTGGCAGACCATTCGCCGTTTGCGTGGAAAAAGATCTCGAGCCGCTTTCTTCATCGAAGATTGAAATGGTGTGACTCTGAAAGATGAAGATGCTATTTTGAATTGGTGGAGAGACTACTTTAGTGACCTTTTAAACCCAGTTGATGCTACCCCGATACAAATTCACGATGGAACAGGTTGTGTAAGATATTCAGATAATCGAAGCAGATGTGAATGCAGTTATCAAATCATTGAAAACTGGAAAAGCACGTGGTGAGGATGATATCAGACCTGAAATGTTAAAAGCAATGAACATATATGGTGTTCGTTGGCTGATTCGTGTTTGTAAGGTGGCATGTAGTACTGGGCAAGCACCAAAGCAATGGCAAACTAGTGTGATAATACCTATCCACAAGAAAGGAGACAAGAGAAAATGCACCAGTTATAGGGGCATATCCCTCTTCAGTGTGCCGGGTAAGGTCTAAGCCAAATGTCTTGAAAAGAAATGCCGTGAAATAGTCGAGCCTAAACTAACAGATGCTCAGTGTGGCTTTCGTCCTAGCTGAAGCACAATGGACCAGATCTTTGCCTTGCAGCAAATCTTTGAGAAGTCGTGGGAATATGCAAAAGAGGTCAACGCATGTTTTGTTGATCTTGAAGAAGCATATGATCGCATTCCTAGAGACAAGCTTTGGGCGGTGCTGTTACAGTAGGGCATTGATGGCTAGTTACTAACTGCTATGAAGTCGCTGTACATGCATTCCGAGGTCTGTGTTCGTGTTAACAGCGCAACGACGAAACCTTTCGGAGAAAGTGTGGGACTACGGCAGGGCTGCTCTCTTTCACCTATTCCGTTCCTTATATGCAGCGTATGGATAGCATAGTTAGGAAAAGTGAGTCTTGTGGCGGAGTAAAGATCGGCGTCTTATTTACAAGTGATGGCAGACAAAAAAGCGAAAACCAGCTCCACTGATCTGAGGTACTGAAACGGGAGCTTTGCACCAAGGCAAAGCTATCCATTTTCAGATCAGTCTATGTTTCTATTCTGACTTACTGCCATGAGTGTTGGATCGTAAATGAGAAAGTGAGATCTCGAGTTCAAGCAGCCGAAATGGGATTTTTGCGAAGAATTAGCGGTTTGACCTTGTTGGACGAGGTTAAAAGTGCAGATATTTGTGAATCTCTAAACATCGCATCGCTGCTTCGACTAGAAAGATCGCAACTGCGTTGGTATGGACTTGTGACACGAATCTCCCAGAAAAGAACCGCCAAAAAACTACTCTGTTCAACACCGATTGGTCGAAGGCCTAGAGGCCGTCCCAAACTCGATGGCAAGATTAGGGGAGGGTGGGGTTAGATGGCCAGTTTTTTGCTTTTTACCATTTTTTTCCAAAATTTTTGAGATTTCTTCGTTTTCAAGGTTATTACTTAAAACTCAAAGCTTTGACGCATATTTTGTTTGCTTTTGAGCTGGCCCGTTCAAGTTTCTCATGCCTTACGCGCTTGATGAAAATGTGCTCTTAAACTGACCAATTTGTCCCAGGGGTGGGGTAAGTTGGTCACCAGCGCAGGGTAAGTTGGCCAAATTCTGGCACAACAGCGCAATTGTTAATAGGGTATATTAATGTCAACCACTCACAGGAAATCATGGCTCATCTCCCACTAAGTCTATGCTTATCCGGGCTGAAACGTTTTTTGGTGATTATCTCTGCCCGGCAATTATTTTAAACAGCGAGTTACCGGTAATGAAGGATGAATGCAAGAGTATAACATCGTCACTGGAAATACTTGAAAATCATAATTGAGTCTAAGTATAAGAGATATCTTCGACATGTGTTGTACCTCCGCCGAGTCAGAAAGCAAAATTGCCGGATAAGAACATTTAGCCCAACCATAGACTCCTTAAGTATTACATACTCGATTTGACTAATAACCGCGTAGGCACTAGGCATTCATCAAAGATATGCTTTTCGAAAAAAAAAAAACACACGAACATGCACCATTATCTAATAAGTTACGTTATAGAAGAGGTTAAGGTTGTGACGATTGAAAGCGAACGCCCTACCAAGCGATTTCTCTTTTGGTTGTCGCACAGAAAGGTTATTTCGTTCCATAAAAAGTCGCAACCAATCTGATCCTGCAGCTTTATCACTGTGCTCATAGGCAGGAAAAGCAATATCATTCAGCGTTGCAAAATCATAGGCCTACGCAAGTTTTCTCGTCTGAACGCATAACAATCCGAAGAACCTGGCTGATAAGTTAACGGAGTGTTATGCTAAATCCTTTTCAACCTTGTCGGAAAATATTCTAAGACAGGGGTGTGCAACCCACGGCCCGCGGGCCACAATCCGGCCCTCCAGGCCAGTCAATGTGGCCATCGACGATGGCAGGACAAAAAAATTTTTTTTTAAAAATCGATTTATTTAGCTATTTGTACCGTCTATAATACACGGGTTGTGTTTAGCATTTTATAATTTTATACATATTTGACGGTGACTGGCCCTCGACGTTGTTAAAATTTTCGAAAGTGGCCCCCCAGTGAAAAAGGTTGCACACCCCTGTTCTACGGCCTCCTGAACCATAACCCATGGTCACATTCTCTTGACCCTTTGCTTTGCATTTTGTGATAAATCGACGAAGCGATGTTCTAGTTAATCCTTCATTTTTGAACTTTTGCACGGCGGCAGATTTTGAAAACTTTGCTTGACAAGCTGTTCAGCTTCTTTGTAAATATGTAGAGGAACTCCCCCTCTAGAGATTGTTTTTTGTCGAATTCTCATGGTTAATAATTTTTTAAAATATTAATTGATATTGCTTTGAAAAAAAAAAAAAACATTTAAAACCAAATGTTATATACTGCATGGGGTAAGTTGACCAACCTGGCCAAGTTGCACCAGCAAAATCCGCCGACTTGCTCCATGCGGTAGTCATCTTGAATATAGTTGAATAGCACTAAAATTCCTGCAGCTGTTATCTCAAAACTTGGGGTTAATTGGGCCTTCAACAACATTATGCACCTAGCCTGACAAAAACTTCTTAATTCTCAACCTCAAAAGAGTTAGCTGATAGCATATAAAAATTTTGAAACACTGCATAGTGGGGAAGATTTTGTTGGACTGGTATACCGGGCATCGTAGTCTAGGCTAGCCAGGCTAACTCAAGTTCTGCGCTGTTTGTTCTTCCGGTACGGTAAAACGTAAAAAAAATTTTGAAAGTTGAAGAAGTCTATAAAAAACAATTTTTTTAGAATATCTTAGTTCACCTAGCTATCCTTCTTCCCAAAAGTAGAGGAAAGTTGGCTTGTTTTGTGACACATATTCACGTCAAGTCACGTGTCTCTAGATGTCATAATAGAGAAAATTGCCTTGGCCTACTTGCCCCACTGGCCATCCAACCCCACTCTCCTCTAGGTAGAAGGGTCTTAGTTGGTCTCGCCTTCGCGTCCCAGCAGAGTATCTATCCTTTGTTGCAGAGGATCGAGATGCTTGGAGGCTCCGACTTGAGCTGCCGCCCCCGCGACCCCCCAAGGATAAGCGGGTCTAGAAAATGCATGGATGGAAGGGGTGTTGTTTGGTGAGGCAGCTGAGACTCCTGTAATGTTTTTACGCAAGTATCAAATGCTGTTTGGATGACCTAGCAATGGCGGCCCGTTACTTCACATGGTATTTTTTTTAGCAGTGTCTAGATTCTAGACCAGGGGTGGGCACACTTTTTCGCATAGCAGACCAGTTTAAGTCGGAAAGTTTTTCAAGGACTGGTCTTGAAAATAAATATTCAGCAATTAAATTTTATTTCAGCTCATAGCTTGTTATTAGTGATGGAGTTCTCGAGACCGATCTCGGCAGGGCCGGCGGAACCGCCCCCCGAACCCCCCGGCCGGGGGGGGGGGGGCAGGCCTGGTCAGGGACCCCGCCCTGAACACCGCGGCGTTTTTTTTTTTGGAAATGATTTAAATACGTGTTACGATGCAACATTAATTTGGTTGTGTGCGTGTGTGTAGAAAGGTGCTGACGGGGGGGGAGGGGAGAGAAAGGGTTGAACAATGTTGGACTCTAATTGTGCCGCTCTTGTTTGAAATGTAGGCATGATCGCTTGTGTGTAAACAATTTTTTGATCTGCTGAATAAACAAAAGCATAATTTTCTTCTGTCAAAACACACCTTTTATGAAATATAAGTTATAGCAACAATATTAACTTCCAATTTCATGCGCCTAATTGCTTCGAATGAAGTCGCACATGGTAGGTGTTTAGAGGCTTGAAGGTTTTACCGGTTTACCCTTTTGAGGCTTGAAGGTTTTACACTTTGTGTGTAAACAATTTTTTGATCTGCAGAATGAACAAAAGCATAA
This sequence comes from Trididemnum miniatum, assembly GCA_964006365.1. NCBI lineage: Eukaryota > Metazoa > Chordata > Ascidiacea > Aplousobranchia > Didemnidae > Trididemnum > Trididemnum miniatum. The sequence continues at coordinate 9,500,391 of OZ023232.1, read as the reverse complement.
TTTTCTTCTGTCAAAATACACCTTTTATGAAACATAAATTATAGCAACAATATTAACTTCCAATTTCATGCGCCTTGCTTCGAATGAAGTCGCACATGGTAGGTGTTTAGAGGCTTCAAGGTTTTACAGGTTTACCCTGGTTTTTACGCTAAAGCTTTATGGGTATGCGACTCCGCAAGCAAAGAGGATCAAAATTGGTTCGTCAAACGGATCGTTAAAAGTTGTAATTTATGACATATTATAACTTTAAGTAAGACCTACTTTAACTTGAACTGTTTTTCTATGCACCGGTTATTGCCAAATGGGTTGATGATTTTCTTAGATACTTTTCTCTTGCTTTTTCCCATGTGATGTCACACTGTGCTGGGCAGTTTGTCATTAATTTTAATTCATTATTATGACGCTTAATAGCGCACAAAAAACACCCAGTAGTTCAAGTGCGAAAACGATTTTAGGTAAAACATTTGTCGGTAGTTCGGTAAACGCTTGCTCTGTGGCACTAGAGATCGTGTTCTTAAGAATTAAAATTTAATAAAAATGAGCATTTTTCACGAACCAGTTATACGCAGGGATTCCATACAGGAGCGTGTTTAGGGAGGTGAGGGGCATTGTGCCTAACCCCCCCCCCCCTTTGACTCTGCCGTTTAGTAAGAGAACAAAATTAATGGTGCCAAGTGACTAAAATATGCCAGACTCTTTTGATGGTTTCTGTAGATTATGGCCAGGAGCGGACCCAGAGGATTAGGATGAGGAGTGTGCATCCTCCCACCTGCCATTTTCAGAAATGTTTTGATGCATACAATTTTTCCATAATTTCGAATCTCTTCGTCAGCAATGACCGGCCGTTAGCTCAGTTGCTAAGCGCACGCTTTCGGTGCGGGAGGTCTGGAGTTCGATTCCCGGACCGGTCAAATCGGCACAGTGTCGCCAACGGCTCGCCACCGCTGCGACGTTTCTTCAGAGCTGTGTAGCCCAGGCGCTAAGCCGCGGAGATGGGCCCCGCCACTCGTTACACGCTTCGGCGTAATACCGCGAGTATAATGAAGATTTGATTCGTTAGCAATTAGCCTTACGTCTTCAGCACGCACATTCGCATAATTAAAAATCTGCGAGCAACATTGCATCATATTTGGCGAAGTACTCAGAATTAGGGTCGAAACATTTAAACAAAATTTGCCTGAAAATATTTAAAAAGCACTAAAATAGCCTTCACAGCATGTAAATTTTTCAAAAATTTCCCGGGGAAGCATGCTTCTGGACCTCCCTAAAGCCTTTCTTGTTTATCAATCAGCTTCAAATCAGTTCTGCTGAAAAAAACTTCGCTAGAAAAAATGTAGAAATTATGCCCCACCCCCCCTTTTAAAATTTCTTGCTACGCCACTGATTCCATACCGTTCGTATTTCAAAGATTTGTTCTTATTTTGAGAGTCTACACTCTGAATCTTGGAAAATCTTACTGCCCTTATTTTTAAGAAATGTCCTTATTTTTGGCTCGCGTCTATATTTTGTCTTATTTGGACTTCATCGACCAAGCTTTGTGTTATTCGTCTTGCCTTATTTTTTGTCTTACCGTCAAAGATTTATTGCGACATCATAAAAGCAACACAATCTTATTTGGAACACAAAGAAACAAGGTATAAGGCATGAAGCATTGTTAGCACTTCAAGCGATCTAGCTTAGATTTCTAACTGGGGTAGGCCTACGTAGAAGCAAAATCGAACGCAATCGCATTTTGCGTAAAAACATATCCGTCAGTTGAGAAATTTGCAAGGAAATTAATGTTGCGACAATAATAACAGTCTCGTTAGCCTTGCAAGGTTGACGAGACTCATATCCGTCAGAATCGTTCATCAAACATCGCACAAATAAGTCGAATATTCATAAAATGCAAAATCGGGTGAAAACCGCATTCTGTGTAAAACCACCTTATTCCTTTCATTCTGCTTGCGGATAAAGGGGGCCCCACGTGAAGTTTTCGTGGGGAGCCTCAGTTGGCCTAGCGCCGACACTGGGTCTCGGGACACATTTTTGAAAGTCTCGTCTCGATAATATCTTTCAAGGATTATCTGAAGCGGATGAATTAGATATGCAAGCAGCAGTTGAGAATACTACAAGGCGGAGAATTTCCTGCTTTGCCCACTCCTTGCAGCTAGTCGTCGCTGATGGCTTGAAAGAAGCTAGAAATTTGTCCGCTCCTTTATCGAAAGCAAGCCGTCTTTCAAATCTGTTGCATCGCTGCACAATTTTCAAAGAAAGGTAAATATATAGCTTACAGCATTTTGCCAATTTTGTGCATTATTGTAATTTTTTTAGTTTTGTATTAGAGGAAAAAAAGCATTAGTGCAACATGAATTTGCCTGCCAACCTTCTTATTACATGTTTATGATATTTGCAGATTTGAGAAAGCTTTTGGAAAAAATAGATCAATTCCGGCAATCAATAATACGCGATGGAATTCCACTCTTCATCAAGTGAAATCTATTTTAAAATTGCGGTTAAGCACTCTTTCTGAAGTATGTGGGACAGAATTCAAGGAAGCAGTGTTTACTTCACGAGAATGGAACCTTTTACAAGAAATGAAAGATATTCTTGCTCCTTTAGCTGAAGCAACAGAAATGACTAAAGGTAGACTGCATGATCTGTCACAAAATTACTTGTATCGGAAAATGCCTTTTAATAGTTGAACATGGCACCAATAAGACGAGGCGGTAAATAATGAGCTAATCTTTGTTGTTGGCCTGGTGGCACTTCATTACGCTCCGCCTACATGCCTTTAATTATTTCGATTCTAAATAAAATATTTTCTAACGCGACGCTACGTTTTGCAGGGCAGGAGGCAGTGACCGTTAGTCTGGTTGTACCTACAGTTCTGGACATCACCTCTTGTTTAAGAAAACATTCAGATCTCACCAGCTCTGCTGCTTCAGTCACTTGCAAAAATATGGTTCGTGCGTTAAAAAATTCTCTTCAAAAGAGGTTTGCGGGAATATTCAGAAACTGTGCAATAGGTAGCGTCAGGGCCGGATTGAGGCGGGGGCGGATGGGGCTGCAGCCCCAGGCCCACAACCAAAAATAGGCCCTACACTATCCTAAGTCAATGAAGTGATAACTTAAAGGAACTAAGGTAGCGTACGCTATTAAGAATCTCCCACTTATTTTGGAAAACACTGTTCAATTTGTGTCAATGCATTGACATCGCTGCCACTGTAAAACCCTACTCGCTGACTATGACGCAACAATTCTTTTGTGCGGCTGCTCGGCCAGTTATGCCAATACCGTCGATAGTCGATTCTAGGATGTAGCTTGAAAGGTAGAAGATTCCATATTATGTCAGCTAGAGTAATTTGAAAATAAAAATGAGAAAGTATAAAAGCGGTTCGAAAAAGGAAAAATCTAGAAGAGCAGAAGATAAACTGAAAATCAGGGTTGGGAATCGATACCCCAAAAAATAAAGAAATAATCGATAGGCCTATTCGATAGATCACCAAAAAGGAAATAATCGATTTCGATGGTAGTTAAAAAAAAAAATAAAGAATATTGTAATCGATATTTGATATTACACTGAGCGTTTAGTGGTGTACGCCAAGCATTTTTTGTGATGTCCTCACATTCATGCGGTAACTTACAGACAAACGAGGGACATAGTATATGCGAAGCAACTTCGCTATTAAAAATCTTTTTTTTTGTTTTTTTGGCGCAAAAATACATTTGTCAGCAAAAACAAGGTAATGACATACCGACGACCGACGATTATTTTAAATTTATTAAAGTGAGATAAAGTAACCTAGACAAAAAGAATCGATTATGGAATATAGAATTGCGTCGAGAAAAAAGTAAAGACAAGGCCATATTCGATACTCATTCAAAAAAGTAAAGGCTCCAATGCATTCGATGAACAAAAAGTAAAGAATATCGAATATCGATTACAATCGATTTTTCCCAAACTTGCTGAAAAAAGATGCAGCAAAATCCAAAAAATTGACTGACTTTTTTGATGTAAGCGAACCGAAAAGCAACAGCGTAGAAACGACATCCTGTACCTTTGTCTGATGATTTCTAATTGCTCTGGCGAGCGCTCATTTTCAGCGTTAAAAAAACTAAAGAGTCATATGGGTTCGTTTATAGGCCAGGAAAGGTTGAATTCCTTAGCTCTACTCTGCATCAAAAACGAACTTTTGGAAACAATAGACGCTGATGACGTTATTAAGAGCTGTACATAAGTACATTGGCCAAATCAAGCAAATGTGTCATTTGAATGTATGTACATACATAGTAAAAACTTTGTTTATGTATTTGTGCTTCGCTTCAATTGGGGTTAGTTTTTTACTTCAGCGAACGGGATGAAAAATAGGCCCCTGACTATCATATAGCCCCAGGCCCACAAAAAGCTTAATCCGGCCCTGGGTAGCGTTCCCAATGAAGCTATGCACTTGGAGCAGCCGTTTGAAGATGATGTGTACTTAATCTCAACAACATTGGATCCAAAGTTTTCGCTTCGATGGCTGGATCTCGATGTGCAATTGAATGGAGAAGACGAGACTGACAGCCGTATACGCAACAGAATAAAATACATAGTTCAAGGTAAGGCGATAAGTGATATGGGCGTTTAGAAGCAATGTGCAGTTTAAAGTATCATCACTTCAGTTTCTTTTGCTGTTGTAAAAATTTCTAGAAGATAACAAACACCCGTAACCACATCAGCGAAGTGTAACTCAACAACAACTTTACAATGTACATCTATATATATTGTATCGACCCAGGTTGTAAGGTTTTTCGTTTGCGAGTAAACTTTTATATCAATTTTAACAACCCTGCGCTCGGCCAGGAGCTGCAAACGGGTCAACTACTGTAGTTCAGGCCCAAACACAAAAATTAAAGCCCGAAACTAATGTGATTCGAAGCCCTCTGAATAAGAAATCGCACGTGAAATTTGATATAGATCTAAAGCACTAAGTAACGGCTTCTAGCTGTGGGCTTGTGCATGCTATGCGACTAGAAATCCATAAAGGCGGCAAGTGGTCTTCCTCAACTTACGTCCGTCTGTGTAAAATGCAACAAGATAACAGTTAAATCGATGCATTTTATGTCATTGTTGAAATTGAATTGTAAAAAGGCTATATATTTTTTGCAGAAAAGATTATTCGAGGGGCCGAAAATTTAATAGATGATATGGACGTGGAGGGAAGCACATCTGAGTTGGCGAATTGTGGACGCTCCGAGGAAGAAACGGCACAGCAAAGAAACATTCCACGTCTCTTGAGCAAATATTCGAAAATTCCAAATGAAGCAACTTCCAAAAGATCAACAAGCGTTCGGTCGCAGTTGCTAAAGTATCTGGAAATCACCAACGATGGTGAACATTTTAACGAAAATATTTTCGAATTTTGGGAAACCATGGAAAACCAACTACCTGCCTTATACAAACTCGCGATGCAAGTTCTTTCTGTGCCAGCGTCATCGGCTCCTGTGGAGCGTATTTTTAGTACCGGAGGTTTGATCAGGAGATCCCATCGATCTCGGCTATCTTCAGTTAATCTAGAAATGCTGGTTGCATTAAAATGCAATCACAGTCTTATTGTTTGATTTTGGTATAGGCTTACTTTTTGCGGTTGCATTCATTTTTTACGTTGTGTTTCGTGATTATTTTTGATTGCGATAATACGCCATTCAAGATTTTTTGGTTCTGTTACTAATCTGTACTTACTGCAAGCAGGACCACTGCGATAGTTTAAACACAGAGAACGCATTGCCCAGTTTTGGCATCGAACTGGAATCTCTCTTCTTTAAAGACGGGCGCTTGATCAGTTGAGCTACGCCATCACCTCTTCATGTGCTTGTCAATAGCACGTGGCCCAAGTTCGTTTTTTTGGTTTATGGTCGGTCTACTGTATTGCGGTTGGCCGTTTGCTTAAGGAACAGCCATGACAAGGGTTGTCAATAGTCAATACGAATAAGTTCTGCTTCTAAAAACTTGGGTCTCGAAGTCTCGTCTCGGTCTCGAAGAAACTTACCGAGTCTCGATCTCGGTATCGAAAATTTTTTCAAGTCTTGGTCTTGGGTCTTGGTCTCGAATTTTTTCCAAGTCTCGGTCTCGACCATCTGGGTCTTGACTACATCACTACTTGTTACAATAGTGTTTCAATAAGACCGTAAACTTGTATCGCAGCGACCAGAATCTCCCTTCTTGGAATGGTGAAACTCGATGATACCTGCAATGTGTCCCTCAACATTTTTTGATGTTGTAGGTCCCTCGTCATCGACGTCAGACTCTTGAGATGATGCTGACCTATTTCCAAAAAATCTCAGCAAAGATGTTTTTCACTCATTATTATCAGATGAAAAATATCTATGTTAAAACTTCAAAACTGTAATATTTTAGGATATAAGTTTCAGTAGGAATAATTTATTTTAAATCTGACTTCAATTGGCTGAATTATTTCTGACCCTATTTTCCTACTTATCTCCCTCATTAACCCAACACAGTTAACACAACAAAGCCACAACAATTACTGCTAGTTACATCACCCATATACACCGGCGCAGCCAGAAATAAAAAAAAGGGGGGGGGGACAATTTTTTTCATTGAATTACCGTACCGCTACTAAGAACGTTTCAGCCGGGGCTATTAGGTTGTATTGAAGAATGAGTAATTTGATTCTACTGTTGCGCCACAGTCAGCTAGGCCGGAATTCAGAAGTTTTTTAGCCTCTACGAGACTAGAATTGTTACTGCTAACCACTGCGCACTGATTAATATGGGAAGTAAAATCTCCCACGTTTTTTCTTGTTACTTTTCTGCAACTATGCGACTGATGACATGAGCAAAGAAGCAGTAAGCACGGTAGATGGCTTGATGGCTCACTTTTCAGGGGCAGAGCGCTAATGCACTCTTTAAGCAGAAAGAGTGTAACAGCGGTTGATCATATATTGCATTCGGCTGTCTTAAGTATTGGGGACAGTTACTTCAACGCAATGGCAATACAATAGGGCAAGTTATCGACTCAGCGGCATTATTCTCACCACCCTCCGCATTTCTGGCAATTTGATCAGTGGTGTAAAGTAACGAAATAGTTTTACTTAAGTAGACTACTGAAGTATTATTGCTTGGTAACTAGTCCTTGCTTAAGTGATTTAAATTTCAACTACTTCTACTCACGTAGTTCCATCAGAAAGCAACGCTACTTGAGTGGCTTTAAAAATGATAAGCAGTTAATATTAAGCAATGTATTACGCAAATGATAAATACCATGCTTGATAATAAAATTGGCAACATTAGTATTAGGTATTGTTTTATTTTATTATATAAGTTTTACAATTTCGTGATATTAAGTGGTCTGTTGTCGTTTGTGTTTGGCGTGGACTCTGAGGTTGCATTTTGCAGATTATGACACACTTCACTTTTTTGTTTTTGTCAAATAAATGGGCTAATTATCCTAAATATACCATCGGCAAAATACATGTCAAGTTTGGAAGTGAGCAAATTATCTTTTTCCAAAGCTCAGCTTTATGGCCTTGGTTTTGCAAATGCTACTTTTTACTGAAGTAGTTTCAAATTGTAGGTACCGGTACTTTTTGCTTCTACTTGGTTACTTTTTACATCCCCTTCTTTCTATTCTACTTCAAGTAGCTTCCGCCATCAGTAACAATACTTTTACTAAAGTAGATTTCTGGGCTACTTTTTACACCACTGAATTTGATCATGCTCACGCTAAAAATATTTTAAACGGAGATGCCACAGTTTAATAACTTATTTAAATTTGTACATGGAAAAGAGTGATCCCCCTAATCCCTTTCCCTGGCAGCGCCGGTGCCCATGTAACAAAGATATTAATTAGATTTATTGCCCTTTTGTCTTGTTATGTTGTAATCAGTGATGAAGGTCTTAAGACCGGTCTTGGTCTTAAGACCGGTCTTAAGACAATTTTTTAAAGGTTTTCGCAATTGGCTACCAACGTACTGGTCGTAAGCTATTTTTCTAGCGAAATTTCGATGAATCTAATTGGAAGCGGAAGCTGTTTGCAAATATACCGCTTCCACATCCCTGGCTACAAGCAGGACTGCGAGACAACTCGGGTAGGCTACTCGCTGCACTTGTACCGTAGTAACCGTACCTTAGCAAAGCAACGTGTTACGGGACCGTTTTTCGTGAAAATAGAACATTCTGACGAATGGTATGTTGGTATCGGTATGTCATTCTCATTTTAGTAATCTATTTTCTTGTAGGGCTATGCAATGTGTCATCACTGTAAAGCTGCATGTAGTGCAGCTGTCGAATTGTTGGTATAACTACGATAATGCAGTACAGTCCTCAGTAATGACTGTACAGTGTAGTACAAAATGGAGTGGAGTCCAAGCCTCCAACGTAAAGATGAACTTCTAGAAGTTACTACGGGTAGTTGATATAAAAATTCAAATCAGTTCAGAATTTAGGAAGTTGACCTAGACTAAAAAGAATCAAAAATTAATAAATCTGAGATTGAAAGAACCCACCCTTCTGCAATTCTGCACATACCGGTACAGTACTAAGTCTGACATAGTTTGGTCTAGCTGCTAATCTAGACTAGACCTATTTTGATGTACCGTACTGTACCGGTACCATACTCAACTTGCTCTGCTAAAATACTGTACCAGTACAGGGTAGGCCTGCCGGTATTCAATACTGGTAGCCCCATAAGCTTATGACCAATACAGATACATAGCCTATAAGTAAATTCAATATACGTGCCTAATGACGTGCACACTTAAAAGCCGCTATATGAAATCTCACAGTTACAAAATATCAACCTCCTGTTTAGTTAATATGCTCCTAATATTGTAAGAGAACACTTAATGAACCAGCATAAGAAAAGCACACTTTAACTGTGGGTCCAATTGCATAAGAGCTGTATGTACAAATAGTGACAAAATAAGGTACCGTACAAGTTTTACATATGCACAAGTACAGACAAATGAGGTACCGGTAAAATATTACATCACATCATAAATATATACTATATGCAAAAACAGAAGTAACTGAGTGAAATTACAAACAAAGAATAGACTTCTTACAAGTGATAGTACGATTACACCTTAGGCTAGAAACTCAAAAATGATGAACAATAGGCATTTGTTTTAAGATACTATGCTAATACTCTGTTTCAAATACAGAATAGACTAGACCTAGATTAAATTAGGTACCAGTAGTGTCTATTTTGCTGTTAATGGCAAAATAGCTTTTAGGTCTATTTTGCCGTGAGTGACGTCATAGGTTTTTAAGTGCCATTTTATGTTAGATTGCCACGACTTCTCGATAGCTCAGTGGATAGAGCGCAGTGTATGATGGGAAGCGCTGCACTAGTTTTGGGTTCAATTCTCGTCGCGGCTTCGGTTTGTTTCGCTTCGGTGGCTTCAGTTCGGATCGCTTTGGTTCGATTCGGATTCGTGTGACCTGGAGTTAACGATCGGGTTTGTGAAGACAGTAGAATAGAATAATATGGAATATTCATGTAACATGGGGTTATGTAGCTGCGGCAAAATACTGAAATAGGATGTTGCTAAATGGTACATGTCCGCGATGTCGAAGATGTCTGCGATGTCGAAGATGTCAACGATGCCGAAGATGTCAGCGATGTCTGCGATCACGGTGTCAACAAGGTCGAAGATGTCCACGATGTAAAAGATGTCAGCGATGTCCCATTTTAGAATATGTGAATGGTGTTATTGGTATTTGGTACCGGAAAGAAGTTAAGAACATTGGACGGTGAATGTGAAGCAAGGGGAAGAAGTACCAGTATAATCTGATAATTGCTCATTCTCCAACAATACTAGTCTAGTCTATAATTGGAACTTTATGGATCACATTTTGGCACACCTGACACCATGCCTATAGTTTAATCCTTCTCAAATCTTATCTAAGTTTGAACTAACAATAAAAACCAGAAACCGAGCCAAAACCCTGCTAAACAGATTAAGACTTCAATTTATTCCCCTTGCTTCACATTCACCGCCCAATGCTCTTCACTTCTTACCAAATACCAATAATACCAATACCATTCACATATTCTAAATGGGGATATTGCTGACTTCGTGGACATCGTTGACGTCGTGGACATCGTTGACATCTTTGATGTCACAGACATTGTTGACATTGCTGACATCTTCGACATCGTGGACATTGCGGTAGGCTTACCATACGTCCCGGTTTAGCTGGGACAGTCCCGGTTTTAACGCCATGTCCCGGCGTCCCGACCGGTCGTTCAAAATGTCCCGGTTAAGCCCTTCTACCAGCTAACCTAGGCTTAGCCCTGACTTATTAATTAAAGCGGAGTGATGAGTTGTTTTGTTCGTTTTGTGGAGTCTAATGGTGCAACGCAAGTGTTATGTCATTAATGTCATTGAGGCAAGTAGCCTCTAACGTTGCTACAATGGCGTTGTTAAAACTGGGAGCGTATTGTTGCTTCATTGTTACATTTTCTAGTCAATGTATCGCTTCATAAATGCAGTCATGTTCACACTTGAGGTGCAGCAAGAAAAAGCACCACTAAATTGATTCGCAAGAGAAATTACTAAATTAGGAAAAAAGTTTTAGAGTGAATAGGCCGAATTAAGCAAGAAAGATTGTTTTTCAAGTCTGTTCAGTTAGGAAAGTAATTTGGAGGAGATAGGACCAAAATTATGCCTATCGCACAGAACACACCCAAGTTGTACCTAAAATTAGGCCTATCGCACAGAACACAATTAAGTTGTAATTGTAAGGGTGGAGAAGCTACCGGTACTATTTTTACGAAACAACAGCTATTCAGAAACGCATTTTTATTATAAAAAAATGAAAATTAAATAAAACAAAACTGTTGAAAGAGTTAAAATTTTAAAGGAAAAAACACCCATTAGCATATAGCGGCTTTTTTATACCAAGGGTGGGCGAACTTCACGCACGAAGGGCCATGTTGGAAAAAAATTTGAAACCAAGGACTGCACTGATTGGAAGAGCAAAGTGGAAAAGATCATCACGACCGCAGATGTCCTATTTTCCGCTCAAAATCAAATTAAGAGCAAAGAAAAAAAGGGTCATCAGGGACGCAAATGTCCTATATTCCATTCAGTATCAGTAGGGAACAAGGTTAAATTACTGTAAGTGCCCGCGGGCTGCATTATATGATCTACCCCTGAATAAAACAAACAACGATATGCTAATGATTAGCATAGTCCTTATCACCTGCAAAACTAAATTCGAATCTTTCTTGCTGCAATTTTTTTGAGAAAGTCAAATCGAACAAAAGCTTTTTGAAAAAAGTGTTATCCACAGAGAAATATGATTGGGCAAATACGGTACGTAAAGTTATGCAGAACCTGTACGAGACGTCTCATTGATTACTTAGTAACTTTGTTTCTTGTTCTATCTTTTCTGTTTGTTATTTTAGTTTGCAGAGGTCATCACTCTGCCTTCATTGTCTTTTTTTAAAAACCCCATGAGGAAGTATGATAATTTCTTTTTCGTCTTTTTTAAAATTCCCATGAGGAAGTATGATGATTTTTTTTCTTTATATTAGGCCTACTGTTAAATATTTTAAACACAAAAATCATTTGCAAAAATAATTTTTCACTTATCTGATGAAGGACTTTGTTTGGAAACGTCCCGGTTTGTAATTGCGAAAATATGGTAAGCCTACATCGTGAACATGTACTATTTAGTAACACCGGCAAAATAGACCTAAAAACTATTATGCTGTTAACGGCAAAATAAACACTGCCATTAAATTAAGGGAAGTGGCTATTCTTATGAGACTAACATTTCGTCTGTTGGATCTACACTGTTTTATTACTTTGTCACCAGTCACACTCTGGTATCGGTACGACCAAGGGAAAACGCGAAGGGATAATGAAATAAAGCAAAGAGATAAATGTTATGGTCGATAAGAATGTACGGTAAAACTTTAAAATTTTATTAGATTTTTTTATTTTAAGAAGGGGTGTTAAAATTAAGCTAAAATAAACTGGAGTTGTCTTTCCGGTGCTCCTGCATTACCGGTGCGGTGAGACCCAGTTACCAGTACTGGTACTGCACCAGTGCACTTACTCAAAGATGGGCATTTATCGAGATAATTTATCGGCGATAGTTATCGGCCATAATTTTTTACCGATAATCGTTATCGCTTAAAATAGCTTTGATTTATCGATTACTGATATTGCTTTTGTAATATATTTTGATATTGCTGATAAATTATTGCGATAAACAATTATTTATGCTCACAGTGTTCTCGTGAGTTAGCGCTGTGGAAAAATTACACTGTGTTCCTAAAGTGTTGTTGCAGTAAACATCTCTCTTTGTTCTGTTTAATGCCACGGCAGAGTTCGTGAACTACTCGCTATTCTTGAAAAAAATAGAAACACATTTTTGCAATGTGATTTGCAAAAAAACTTCGTCAAACACATGAAAATTTACCTCAAATATTTATCTGAAAAATTTAGCGGCGATAATTTATCGATTACTGATATCGCTTTAAAAAATTGAAATTTATCAATTATCGGTATCACCCAATGCTTTTTTGTTATTATCACTTTAGTGCAGAAAGGTTTATCGTGCCCATCACTGACTGTGCTCAAAGTTGTGTGAGTCTTCAGCAGTATTGCCAGTTGGGCGGTTTTCCCACCCAATTGGGCTGGTTTTGATATGAAGTTGCGGGAAAATTTTAGAGTTTGCGAGTTGCGGTTTCTTGGGCTACTTTTTGTTTAAAGGTGCGGGATTTTGGGCTGTGTAGTACCGGTACATCTTTTCTGAGCATGTTTCGATGCTGATATGCATAATAATTGTTTGTTTGTTTCCTCATTTATTTAAATGTCAAACGATGTATTTTCTGAAGTTTAGTTAGGTGGTCAAAGCTTCTTTACATTTGTTTTATTCCACAGTATGTTAATGATTATGATTATGTGCGAAAATCAGTGGGCTACCATTGGAAATCACTTGCCATCAATACTTTAAGTGTTAATGTACACTGCTTTTATACAATTCTTCATTTTGCTTGTCACACTGTTTATGTTAGTTTGCCACACAGTTTTAATTTAGCTTGTCACACTGTTTGTATTTAGCTTGCCTCTTTGCTTTCATTTATCTTGCCCTATTATTTATTTAACCTATCGCACTGTTTTTATTTGACTTGCCACTTTTTTATTTATCTTACTGAACATTGGTATTTGCATCTATGCCAGGAGTTTTCAACTTGTTTTTGCTCTTGGCTCACTAAAATGATAAAATATGACGGTGGCAGTGTTCCCTCTAGGATTGTGACTAGTGCGAATTTGCCCAAATAATAAATTCATTGAAATTTTTGCCCAAAGATCTCACTACTTAGAGGACCCCTTTTACAATTTTTTTGCATTAAATTTGCTTTTCCAAGATACAAGCTACAGTCTTGGATTAGAATATTCAAGTTTTTTGTTTAAGTTTATCAGTTTTGCATTTTAAAATAGTAATTTCGGGTTCAAAATCATTAAAATTTGCCCAAAAATTTCGCATTTTTTTCAAGTTTCTCACTCTAGAGGGACACACTGACGGTGGCCCAACAACTATTACCTAAAAGCACGAAGTTAACATAATAACATGATTGGAGACTGCTGATGTTGCTTTCTACACAAGATCTGTGGCCCACTGAAAACAGTGCCGTGGCCCACTGCTGGGCCATGGCCCATAGGTGGAAAACCTCTGATCTATGCTTTGCACCACCTATTTTTGTTTTTGTTACTGTTTTGATGTGTTGTATTCCACAAAACAATGGACGCATTAGTGTTATGCATTCACAATGGATTAACATTGGTGGTTACAATTGGGCTGATTTTGGGCTAGTTTTTATCACTGATTGGGCTGGAAAAAAATAATAATCTGGCAACACTGGCCTTCAGCTTCTTGGGCCGCCACACTTTCCTACTACAGTACCGGTAAGTCTGTAAGTTGGAATTTTGAACTGGGTTTCACAGCACAAGAGCAGCTGAGCAGTTAACTGGTTAAGTGCTACTGATGCAGGGTACCAGTGTTTTACTTTGTTTGGTTTTGACCAGCCTAGACCTGTGCTACGCAAGCAGTTGACTGCCGATATGCGGTCAGTTAGAAAATTAGTAGGCTACCGGTAACGGCGGTATGCTATGCTGAGCAGCTGAGTAGGTATTATTTAACATTGATCAGAGCATGTTCAGTGTATTCACACAGTGTACATACAGGTGCCGGTAGTATTTTTTAGCATAATTTCACATGCTTTCTCAGGCTTTGGCTATATTTGTATATAGCATTTCATTGGAGGAATTAAGATAAAAGCATTTTTAACTTGGATTGTTGTTTATAAAATATGCCTAACATTTTCTTTGATCTATTTTTTTCCATGAGAAATACATGACTGGTGTGCTGCAAAAATGCAACAAAATAGACTTGTTTGTTTGTTTAACAGTGTAGGCTGCCTAGAATGTCAGCCTATAGGGCCTACCAAAACAGTGCAAGCCTTTGCGGAGCATGTTTGAATTAAGCTGCATCTTATGACAGGCGAATATATCATGAGCACAAAGACCACTAGGGGCGCTAGTGAGTTATTAGTAGGGGTTAGAGCCTAACCCCAAACCCTCATCTCAAACCCTAACCCAGTTCCGCGGCTTAATTCAAACAAGAGTCGCCACAAACAAGCTGATAGACTAAGTGGTATTGTAGTTATTTTTGATTGCCAATAGTCTGTAGTCCCTGCTCCTACCTGTATCTGGTTTTGATGGTGAAAAAACGTTGACCACTTTGCACTTTAATTCTTAATCTATTATACAGTACCGTATAGTGGTGTCCTAAATGCACATCTTAGCATCAATGCAGAGAAATAGACTAATGGCTAGCCTTCATCTGTACAGTGTATTTTGCTACTAAATATTGAAATTTGTGGCTGCTGTAAACTCAACAGAAAATTGATATTTTTATGGTTAAACTAGTTACCCTGTACCAGTGAATCTCTGCATTTCCAGTTTCACAATCAATCTTAATGTTTTGTGGTGCTGTTGATTTTTGAATGGTGATTGTTACTGGGGAATTTGAACAAAACAGCTGTCATTGTAAATATTGCAAAATTTCTGACATCATTAGATAACAGTGTCAATGCTGAATGGTTAATAGGGAATATTACTTGAGGGTAGTGTCTATTTTGCCAGCAGTAGTTCTTAATTGGCAAAAGCAGTCATGTGTATAGAGACAAACCAATCAGGATATACCGGTAGTTGTTAATCAAAAATAGTCCCTGACTTACTTAAGTTACCAAGATTTATTTTTATTCTCCAGTCACAAGAAAGCTACGGAGGCGCTATACATGGGACCAATCCAGACTCACTTAGGAGTTGCCTTTGTTTCTGAGTTTTTTGGTAGAGTTTTTCTTTTGGCTTCTTTAATTTGCTGCTTGTTAGGTTCCCTCTAGCAGAGATAGTTATTGTGAAGCATTGTATTTTGGGATACAGCAATGAGGCTTAGGTGGGAGTTGAACCACCGATCTTGTGATCATGGTTGTTGTACAAAATGATGCCCCGCATCTCTTGGCCACGCTGTAGACTAATACCAGCACTAGTACCGGTATATTTATATAGAATTAAATGTAACTATTTTTATTACGTACCATACCTTAAATGTGATCAAATGATTTTTTGGCAGCTGTTAGCTAGTATTTTGCATTGAGTTTTGTTACTAGTTTTGTGTAGCAAAATGCAATGATTTATGGACTATAACAACAAGTCAATAATTTGATGCATTCCGAAATTGCCTAATTGTACAAATACAAATATGTAAGTATCTGCATGGTTATGTGAATTGAAGTGGAGATCTCAAAGAAAGAGCTCAACGGTCAAAGTAGTAAATAAAATTTATTCTAAGCTAGTTACAAGACACTACTCACTGCTTCATTTTATGTGTGGCAATCCTCAGGTGCAAACTTTTTCAAGTAGACTATATACTACGATAAGTGTTTAATGAAACTAACATTTAAACGACTTACCCATTTATGTGATAAAGACCAAAAGTAGATGGTTTAGGAGTTATTAGTTTCATACTCTAATTTCATGTTTTTGTTTAGACCGATGAGCTGTGAAGAAGATATTCAAATATCCTATTATTCTGCAATATTAGCCAAAGCACTGAACGATGGAGATGGGGATCTGTTTATTGAACTTTACGATATGATTTGTGATAAAACAACCCCAGAACAGGTATCTAGTGTTTTATGATTCTGCTATTTTAAATATATTTTGAATTGCTGATAAGACAGTTTATTATATCATTTTGAACTTTTTGCTGGTCGTACAAAATGGTTAAAATGATAATTCGATGCGAACAAAGTTGATGTGACTGCAATAGTGTTAATTTCCTACCATTTTAATGGTTTTGGAGATTTAGCTCTTGGACAGCAGATATTGTTATGTATTGATACGGTAGTTCACAGACGCAACAAGGCTCTTTGTAAAAGTATGGGTTACAGTTTAATGAATTTGTGTTGTTAAATTTTTGCTTACATTTTGCATATATTGTTGTTATGTTGCTGTTTACGAATCCAATAAGGTCTTATCGTAAAATTAATGATGAATCACCTTTGGTACAAAGGTTGTGACCCTATCACCGAATATTGGGTTTCAGTAAAGCTTTTAATAGACCCAGTCTACAATCACAAGTGCAATAAAAATATCCTAGCGTAGTGATGCAACTAGGTGAAGGTTGTCAGTACCCTTTGTACGTTGCATTATAATTATGATAAGATTTTCACAAGTCACGCATGTCTCATGGAGAAAAACTTAGATAAACGTATTAAATCGAAAAACCGAGCGCAGAAAATTGGATAGTAAAATATGTACGCACCAGATTTAATAATTTTTTAGGATAGAGGATACCCATGCCAAACTGACTCGAGACATTTTACCGTTTTTCGAAAGGCGATTTTCGCATGATAAAAAAAAATGAAAAAATAGTTTTAGTAAAACTATTTTTTCATTTTTTTAAATCATGTTATTGCATTCATCATTCGTCGATAAAAAAAGGTTGATTTTATTGCAGAAACTAATAAAATCTTGTTCTCCAAAGCGTTAGTAAATCTGCATTTGATCTTTAGTTTAACAATACTAATGTAAGCCATAATATTGTCTTTGCTGGCTATGTGTATAATGCACTTTTTCAAAGTTTCTAAAAAAATTTCCGTACCTCGTGGAAAATTTATATTAAAACGGTTAAGATTAAAAACTTTTTTAACGTAATTGAAGAAATATCACTAAATTTTCGAAGCATAAATATAATACTCGAAAATGATTGAATCGACTCTGCAATAAAGAACATAAATAAATAACTGAACTAACGAAATTACGCTGTCACACAATAACTAATAGAGCAGGTTTCGCTTAACGGCTGAGCTCAACTGAATACACAGTAGCCTACTACGACAGAACATAACAAGAAAGCAACAATAGTGATGTCATAATTATGACACAAAAGTGGTACAAACTCTAGGCGTAATCCTGCAGTAATATTTTCTTCCGCATCTGTAACTTCATACTGAGATCCTCAAGACAAATCCGTCTCACCAGTCGCCATATAGTTTTACCTAATTGAAACTCGCATAAATCCACAAATTGGTTTGATTTAGGTTTTTAGTATTGTAGTTCTTTCTTTGTTTTGCAATACGATAAAGTGTTAATTGGTTAAACAATTATTTTTTACAGGTTGAAGCAGCGAAAGAAGAGGCTCGGAAGTTGTCCAGCGAACCTCTGGAATTCATTCGTTCTGAAATAGAACGTTTGAAAAAAGATGGAGCTAAACCACTGGTTAATGATCGAATCGGAGGAGATTCACTAAGGACGAAACCAATTTTCAATGATGAAGTTGATCAAGACCAAACCGCATCAAAGTCATCGGACAAGCTGGACAAAACATCATTGTTTTCCGATATCAACGGAACGATTTCACCTAAAAAGTTCACTGAACATTTTTTGAACGAAAACGGTAGAGTAAATGACGAGACACTAGTTTTTGATTCATTGAAAGACGGTGAAAGAAGTTTGGTGGATTTGCAAAGTAGATTGAACGAGACCACAATTGACTCAACTAGCAAATTAGAAGATAACAAAAGATTTTTTTCAAAGCAGCTGTTACCTACTGCAAGAAAAACTCTCAATGGATTGTCAGGAAATAAAGGTATCAGCTCTCCTCCAGTGCATCCTGAAAATAATTCTCAAAAGAAAGCAAAAAGCGCTCCTAGCGAACAAAATAATAAACCAAAATCAGACAATGACATTTCAACATGTGTTAATTTTAATTTATTCAAACCTATTTCTGAAGCTCGGACGGAAAAGAAGCAACAAACTAGTACTGGCAGGTGAACAAAACTTTCATTTAATATTAAGTTTTTCATGGTTTCTGTTATAGATGATTTTTTGGATTTGTTAAAAACTATGGGTTTGCTCTCTTTCGAAAGAAGTGTAATTAACTTTTTAAATTGCCTTTTTATTTTGCGAAAAAGTGGCGGAAGCGCTATTCGGAACGCGCTTAGAAGTTGCCAGCCACCTGCATACCCTTAAAGATATTGGAATCTTGCTAAGTGATCTTTCCAATGACACAAGTGAACTTGTCGACTTGTTCTCCGCAATGTTCTTTCATCTTCAACATTAGGCAGAAAAGCTGCTCATGATATTGTGTTTGCATAATCTTTGGTTTGACCAAACTCAGAATCGAACCGAAGGGTTACCACATGAGAGATAGACGCTCGCACACACGGCACCTGATCGTCGTTTGGTAGCCAATGCATTTGTACTGGTGATGAGCAGACAATAAAATTGTGTTTTCGTAAATTTTACCAAAATTACCGAGCAAAATAAAGTTTTGGTGGAAGTTTCAGGATATTGGACTATTGCAATGGGAGTAACTACGTATAACTTTCTTAGTCTTCTGTCATTAAGTTTTTATCAACATTTTGGTGCAGTTATGCAAGTATGACCCAACTCTAAAATATGTCCGGTGATTTTTCGATTGTTTCAAATTATACGGTGCGGAAAATCCAACAGTGATTGAGGGAAAATGCGTAGTGAGCTTGTGCTCTTCGAATCGGCAGCCTTGCGGTTTGCCTGTTAATTGCGATTGGCTCCAGCCGTGAATCGCAACCGTCACGTAACATCTGCAACCTGCGCGTGGTACCGCTAGGCCATGTCGCTGATCTGATTACTTAACATTAATCCAACGTTGTCCGAGAAGTCTCTATGTTTTGACACTTACTAATCTGTTGGTCGCACATTTTGTGGTTCTGTTTGATAACAGATATTCAACTTGGTCCAAGATTAATATAGTAACATTTTTTTGCCATGCTGATATTGCATTTTTAGACAGTATTGATTCGCTTTGTATTTTACTTCGTCCTGCGCAATAAATCAAGTAACCTTCGTGTAATTTTATTAGGAAAAATACTGACAGCAAAAATGATCAACAGAAATCGCAAAGTTCCTCCACTAATTTGGCCAATGCTGTTGAAGGAAGCAGAAAAATTAAGAAATCAAAAAATTCCTTAAGTCTCACTTCATCGAAACAAGGTAATGAAAGGTTTAGCTTTTCAGTATGAAGACTCGTTTACAGTATGAATTGAGATTGCTGTAGCGCAATGGCTAAACCTAGCTTTGCTTACCATTTCTCTTAATAAATTGGAGGATGTTCTTCAATGAAATTTTTTATTTTAGTCAAAGAACTTCCGGAAAAATCAGAGAAAATTTCTCAATTAACGTTTGCAACAAACAAACATAACGTTCCAAAATCCAACGTTTCCGAAACAAAACCAGTTGAAACTTTCCCTAAACCACCTACAAAACCTAAACGAAGAACAATAAAAGATTACCAACGAGAAAAATTTAACCAGACTGTCAGCAATGTTGAATCTCAACCAGTTCATCATGAAGTGAGCCATCTGAGCAAAGCTCGACAAAGGAAACAAGATGAACAGCGGAAGGTATGCCATTTATTTATATGTCGGAATACATTAAATATGGGACGAAAATTGCTGAAGAAAGAAAATTTAGCCGTGGTTAATCGTAAAATTGGACGTTTCGGCAACATAAATCCAGCTGTCATTATCAGTAGTGTGAGCAAGGCAGTGCAAACTTGTGTGCTCTTTGCTCAGCTTTGCACTGCTAATCCTAATGATGTCAGCTGAATCTACGATGTCGAAACGTCCAATTTACTGTGGCTTTCTTTTTCTTCAAATATGTGTTATATATTTAATTGTATTTTAATATCTGTTACAATGCTGAAATCTTGTTTTGTAGAAAATCGTCAGTATTTTATCAACGCTTTTTCCTTTAAGTTGATGTGTTTGTTGGACAGACGTTGCTTGACTCGGGCATGCTATCTATGCCTCTCTAACTTTGACTTTCGTTGTCTTATGATTATTGTCATAGATCTTATTTTTACAATTTGTAGCGTAGTTGCTCGTAGAACATAGGGGATCTAAGTTTTAATAACTCACCATGATAATGATGATAAATTTAAAAGAAAAAACAGCTGAAATTTTACCGCAATTATTTATAACGAGCTATAGCTTGAGCACTTAATCGACCATGGAGGCGACTATTATCCCCTTTAGCAGATTGTTGAATTTTCCATAATTGCTTTAATGTCATTTTCTGTGATACCAGTTTATACGTCTGTATTTTCTTTCTTAAGAAAATAAAACGTAACAAAACGATGCTAATGAAGCGACCTATGTAATTTCTTTAACACCAACGATAAGGCTATGTCTGACTAAGACTGTTAGATTCCTTATGGTGTTAAGAATGTATTGCTTTATCCCCAAACAGTGTTTCCTATTTTTAATACCGGTGCCTCATGTGAATGATGAAGTAGTTTTTGCACCACCTTTGTTGATGTACTCGATAAACAAGAAGTAGCGTTGCATGACGTTTACCTCTCTTAAAGATTCAGCAAAGGTTGTCCCATGCCTTAGGAACGGAGCTTGCACCTCCACCCCAGTTCAAGAATCCCTGCCTTAAAGTGATATTAGTATTAAGTGAAGTATGTACAAGTTGGTATCCAAGTTTCTCCTTGGCCTCTTCTTTTTACCGGCTCTACAAACTAACTCATTGGCCATTGCTAGCTCAACAATTGTAGACTCCTGTTCACTGTAAACAACCAAGTTTTGTCTTTCTGTAGCTTTACTTTGTGTTCTGTGACGATTGCTTGTATTTTTGTTTTTTGTTTAACAGCATACTTATACTCCTCTCACGAGAAAGCGATCAAAGCGCTATAACGAACTTGCTTAGGAGTTTCTGGCCACCATTCTTATTACACCAAGATGGCGGAATTCCGCTAAGTGCTTTTACCAACGGCACAACAAGTAAACTTGCCAGTTTTTTCTCCAAACTGTCCTTGGAGCGTCAGGCAGGGAAGGTGTGCATACCAATTTTAAAGTCTTTGGTTTGGCCGGACTTGGAATCAAACCATAGTCTACAGCTCCAGAGGCATACCAGGACGTAATGTGGCATTGATTGCCAGTAATTTGCTATTCTAATGATGCTTATTTTTAGCTGGAGCTTTTACCTGATGAAACGGTCAAACAAATCCTTATCCAATGCGGTGATCTCCCTTCAAGTGATTCCAAGAAGAACAAGCAAGATTCACACAAAAAAGATAAGAAAAAATGGAAGAAAATGAAAAAGGCAGCAAAGAAAAATGAAGAAGAAACGAAAGAAAAAATTAGTAATGAAGAAAATCAACAAAATAGTCCAGAATCGCATCCAGTACTCGGTATGATTACTGTAAGCCTCTGCAACAAATCCCTAATCGATTAACTTTAAGTTTAGCTGCATTTACCGTTCATACCACGTGATCTTTGCGAATCGCTCGTTGGTCAGATTTCATCCCGTTATTTGCAATTCGACATGCAATAAAACTAGAATAATAAATGAGTAAAGTTTTGCGTTTGGCATGTAACTTCATGACTAGCAACGTGGTACCGTGAGGTAGATGCTGAATTTGCAACTAAAAAAAAGAATACAAGTTCTGTTCTAGCAATTCCGTTTAGTAATTTACGAAATTAGGACGTTTAAAGCAGCCAAAAGTATAAACATTTCTTTTCAATTAACTCGGTAGACGACCTCTCTCGCGTCATTTTGTGCTTGACTTTGACTGAAAATCCGTAGCAGTGAAGTATTAAGACCATTACTTTAAACTGAAATTGTGATTTTTCCTCAGCATATACAAAGGCTTGAGCTGATCACAGATGTAGTAATTATAGTACCAGTATATGTAGTGGCGATTTTTCTTGTTGTGCTGTGACTTTTACCGCTCACTTGCTCTGATGTTTTTTTTATTTTCGACAAACCGTTGTATCGAAAGTACTTGCCACTTTTGCGCTGGGGCAAAGAATGGCGTATTTTATATGACTGTTGATCGTAATGCGAGTTTTGTTCACGCAGAAAGAAGCGCTACCGATATTAAAAGCAAGACGGAAGCCAAGCCAATCAAGAAAAAACAAAAAGACTCCGATAAGCAACCAATTCGTGGAAAGCCTAGACAAAACACAAGTAAGTTTCATCGCGGCCGCTTCTATTTATTACTGGTATACCGAAAAGCTTAATGTGTTAGAGGGGCAATTGGATGGAATGTCTGTCTGTAGAGCGTTAGACCTGGAGTGGAATTACGAGTTGGGTCAAACCAGAGACTCAATATTAATGTTCACAGTTCAACCTGCTTGACGTTCAAGAGACAGTGTGGCCGGCAATTCTTAAACTTGTGTTAGTTCGCTCTTGCTCTCACAACGACGTGCTGTGTAGCTTGCAGTTGAGAAATGTGTCACGGTAGAAACTGTGCCTCCATGCAATACCCTCAAAGCGCTTCTTTCTGCATTCATCCATCATGCTTCGGTTGTTTTGTAATGGAAATAGGTTGTTTAGAATGAGAAAAGACCAGTCGGTTAGCGTAGCAGTTAAAGACATTGCTATCGGCACGGGAGGTCTAAGGCTCCATTCCCAGGCCGGTCATGTCACACACTGTGACTTACCGCCTGGGCAACATCGCTCCGTATAAACATCGCTCGCTGGCGGCGCGCTCCCGCTGCGATGTTTCTACGGAGCGATGTTGCCCAGGCGGTAAGTCGCGGAGGTGTACCCCGCCACGCGTTACACGCTTCGGCGTAATACCGCCGGTATAATGAAGATTTGGTTTGAGGAATGGGAAATCCTAAATTTACCCTTTTCATGTTTTTTTTTTTTGATGCTGTTTGCATGTAATAATTTTCAAAAATACATTCAAAACGTGTTTTTTAGTTGAGCTACGGTGTTTGTATTTTTTACTTCTTTAGCAAAAACGAGGAACAGTTCTTCCGAAGATCACGTGAATAAAACCTTATCTCGAAAGAAAAAGTCGATTGAAAGAGTGAAGTCTGAGTCTGCCAGTGGTAAAGATTTGAACTCCCAGCGTACTGTATCTGTGAATGAAGTAAACGCGAGAAACAGCACTCAATGGACTACCGCTGTCGCACCTCCTTCGTCCTTGTTTGAAGGTGATCATTCTGAAAAGCACAGCAGTCGCTATCCAGTAAGATTTCAAACCACATTGGACAGTACAGGTTGCAGCCTTGCTAGTAGTAGTGAAGATGGTGCTTCAACTTCGTCAACGTCATCAAACACAAATAATTCTTCTATTGCAGATTTATTAAGTCCCAATACAATTTCTCAACATGACTCGATTGCAAGCATGTTATCGACGCTTGTTCAAGCTGCGTCAAAAGACTTGCAAAACCCAAAAAAGTTGCAACCGAAAAACACAAATGAAGAAAAAAATGCTTTATCCAAAGCGAGTGATCCGTCCAGCTCGCCACCAATGCAGCAGCCACCAAAGCTGCAGCATACTTTGAACCCTAGAATCACAACAAAAGGTGGCGAAAAAAAGCTAAAAAATGTTACAAAACGTACAGAAAAACTTGTTTCCTCCAATGAAAATGAAATTGAAGAAACAGTATTTTCTGAATTGAGTAACGAATGGGGCTTGGACTTTTTTTACACGGATAATACTGCGCGGTTACATTCTCCAGACACTCCTACATATTGTAGTATTAAATCAGACAATGCCCAATTTTCGTTTGAAGTTGGGAGTTCAGGTTTGGAAATTACTGTAGGTAAAATGAAGGAGAAGCCAGTTCAAAACAATGTGGTAGTTAAATCGCTTTCTCGGCCGAGTGAAGATGCATCTGGAGTGCCTCATTTCATTTGTGGAAACTTTAATTTCGAAGAAGCTGCTAATGTTTTAAGAAGAGGTAAGTCACCAGTGCAGTACTATTACATAGTCAGATCCTACAAGAACTTGTGGTTTGTGTTCTTAATATTTTGTGTATTGTGTAAGATACATTGGTTACTGCACCTTTCCTACATCAGCATACTTTACATTAGCCTTAGCGCCAGTTTTAGGAGATGGTGATCCAGATATTGACACAGTAACGCCGCGAGTGTGATTTCTTGTAGCAGTTGAATCGGGAGTTCGACCGTAAAACGCAAGTCAACATAGTAGCTTGTGCTTTCGTAGTTCATCAGCCGAATATAAAGGCCTTATCAGCCGGTTATTTGGAGCAGTGTGGTTGGTTAAAGGCCAAAGCGTGCTCTTCCTCAAGGGTGTTGGGGTTGGTTCATAGACCAAACTCTTGCACCATCTCCACAGCTATATCATGTCAGCACAGTGTTTCAGTGTCTTTTGAACCTATGTACACATTACTTATATTTGTGCTCAGTAAGATAGCACAGCAATGTTGGTAGTGGTGTTAGTTTTTTTCTTCTGCCCCAAGAAAAGATTTTCGTGGCTTGACAATTAAGGGTTTAGTTTATGCACTTTTTTCACAATGCTGGTCAATAGAAGACGGTTGCTTTTGGATGAAATAATTTTCTGTTTTTGCAGAATGGCACACTGCTCTTCGTCGAGGGAAACGTTATGATCCTCGTGAGTGACAGTTCGATATAAGTTCCCGAATCAATGCGGTACCGTTATCTGGTATGAATCGAATGTTCTGCTTTACGTAAAACCGTGCCATCAATTCTTCTTCTATGCACGCTGAGTTGAAAAAAATGATTTAAAAAGAAATATTTTCGCTTGATTTAAGACCCTTAATACAGTGTTTTAGTGGTAATCTTTTTGTTTTTATTATTATTTTCAAAAACGTTTCTAAAAACCGCAATATTATTTTTTAAATTGCAAATAATATTAACTTACTAGTTTTTAAGCTAATACATTTGCATAGCTAGCTACCTTACAAAACTTAATAAATAAGCCTTGGCCATTTTTTGAGTGTTGATCTACTTACTGCAATTTTAAGTACTACTGGTATTTATTTTGATTTTTGTATTTTCGAGTCCCCATGTTTATGTGAATTTCTATTCCAACATTACGTTGTTGTCCAAAAACCCATTTTTATGCTCCGTTTTTTTTTTTAGGCAAAACTTTTACCTCTATCAATGCTTGTCAGCCTTTGCTACACTCTAATATTTTTTGATTCAGAAATAAAAACCACGTTTTTTAACTTCCGTGGCGTAATTTTGGGGTTGATTTCAAACTAGCTGTTAAAAACACTCACGTGGTGTCACCGACCTGCACCTCAGTCAATTTTTCGCTGAAAATTCACAAGTTGATTAATGCTATGAAGTTTCATTACCAAAAAATGACTGAGACAGCCGGCTGAAATATTTTTGTAGTTTATTTTTTCATGCAATGCCTACTTCATGTGTTGTTCTACGTATACGGATGACAACTACGCTTACACGCGCTGGTTATGCGATTAATGTACGTAAATTATTTTTTGTTTAACTTTGCGTTCACTGATGGTAAATCGCTTGTTGAAATGCGAAAAAAGATTGTTAGTTGTAAGTTTAATCCAACATTAGTTGATGTTTTGAGCATTTATGTTTTGTTCAAAGTAAAAATTATTTCGTATTTATTTATTTAGGTGATAATTTTGTCAAATTTGTTTTGTGAATGTTTACTTGGTACTTATGTTAAATCTGTTGCTTCGCACTGAAAATTGAGAGGAAGTTAAGAGCAAATCTTGCCCCTCATGCAAAAGATCAAAGTCAAGCCCTGTCTACATCGTGCACATTTTAAGCGCTTGAAATAAGCATAATGTGGATCAGGCTTTAGTCACACATGAGAAGAGAATCCCAACCGTTACATTAACCTTGTTCATGATTTTGTAAATATTTAGCTTTTCGATAGACGTAGTGTTAAAGCTGTAAACTTTTCTTTCATTGTGTTTGTTTACCGTGGATAAAATGTACTGCTATTGTTACACCTATTGGAACACTTTTCTCATTAGGTACCGAGTGCACACCTATCTCCTTCGGTCAGTGGTTTTCAACCGGGGCTTCACCAGCACAGTCCAGGTGTTCACAAGTTTACAATTTAGAGCTGGGTTCAAGTGAATTAGTTAATTAAATTATTGCACAGGGATTCCTCGAGACTCTGGAATGTTTCATTTGGATTCCGCTCCGCCAGAAAGGTTGAAAGCCACTGTTTTAGGCACTAGTGTGGGCGTACGCAGCAGAAATACATTCGAGTTAAACATGCTGATGTTGATGGTTACCTGACTTTTGGACGTCTGTGTTTGATGTCTTAATAATAACGTTAAGCTTACTTTGAAAAATTTTGACTGTGCCGCATAATTTTTGTCAAAAGTTGCGTTAGCTTGTAAATTCATCAAACTTCTGACTTTTTACTCCAAATCTTTGTTCTTGAGCTGATGTGGTTCGGTTAAATCGTATTTCTCATTGCAACCCAAACTCTTGATTTTGCACTCTTTACAGTTTTGATTTTGGTACTTAAAAATATTACGATGCTTGCTTCCATGTCATCATGGTGGTATTCCTTTAAACTGTTTGATCTTGTATACCTGTACTTTCCATTGAGCTACTTTTTAAAATCAAAAGTTTGGTAGATGAAGCTACGAAGGTTTTGAAAAATTATACTCATCTGCAGACTCTTAAGTTTTTTTTTAATTGTTTGTTTGGCGAATTATTGCTTGAAGAATGGAAATGCTTTTTTTCAGAACTAGCATTTTCTAGATTTTACTTCATTACAGTCTATGATAGGTGTAGTAAAACTTGACTTTTCCGATCTAGCTTTTTTCTATGTTCTGTTAATGGACTGTCATTTCGTTAGTAATTTGATTTGAACTGTAAATTTGACTGTCTGAGTTCGATTTTGTCTCGATGATTTTGTAATTAGAATTAACTTGTTTTAATGTCAGACCAGATTCTACCTTATTATTTTTGCCCTCCACACTTGTACCTGAAAACTTGTTTTCCAAACTTAACTGCGTGCAACTATTAAAAAATATTTGTGCCAAATTTAGTTAATGAAGTTGTTTTGACTGTGATTTAGATTAGACAGTCCACTTACTACTTTGCGTTAGATAAAAATGTTTCGTTATTTAAATATAATGAGAAAGTAGAAATATAATCAATGCAAATTGCAAGGGTTAGGATGAAGTGATAGCTGAATTTGGTGAACTTCCTAACAAATTATTGTTTTTTTCTTTTATCTATTAAAGTGATTGATCTGATGCGGGTTTTGTAGAGTTGGATTCTAATTTTTTTGCACCTGCATTTTTTTACATTTGCGCCAAGTTGGATTTTTTAGGACTTTGACGTTGACCTAAATTTGAGGCACAGGCGCAGAAATATAGAGGGCAACTTGATGCTGAATGATTTCAGTTTGAGGGTGCAAATCAAACAGCACCAAGGCATTTACAGTAGGGATGACAGTTTTCATATTTAGTAATTAGCCATATATGTCAGTCACTTTTTCATAAATTTTTTTGAAAATCTTTTTCCTGTGATTCTACTCTTCTGACTCGTCCAATATTTCGCCCACTTGCAATTATTCGATTCGGTACACTGTGGTTGATGTTATAAGGTGTTTTGCCTTAGTTCTTGATCTTAGGTGTTTGATATGTTATTAATGATACAGCATCTGCATCTATCATTAAAAAAAAATTTAAGCTGATTTCGCATGCTTGGAAATTACTGATTTTGTACTTGTTGGTTATTTTTTTATTATTTTGTGAGGAATTCATTGATATTTGTGAGGATAAAAAAGCTTGAAAATTACAAATTGAATTATTTTGTGGGAATGGTTGTAAGAGATTATTGCAGACATACCATACATTTGATCAAGAGTGTCGTCGAAAACGTTTCTGAAGTCTATTAATCTTTTGTTCCCAGTACTAAATCTATTAGGAAATGTTTGGCTGCAATCCCGTTGTTCAACGATACAGGACTTTTGGGCGTGGACAACTCGTCATGAGGGACTCTGTGTTAAGGCAGGATTTTCGGATTAGCTTTCGAATTAGGGGTTACTGTTCCAGTTAGGGCCAGAGTTAGGTGCCACACGGTCACGCTGAATAGTAACGTACTCTTGTTAACCGCATGTCAGATGTCAAAGTACGGCGAGAATTGATCTCTCAACTAGTGGCGCGTTTTGATCAGTAATTTCACCTCATTAATCGCTCATTCATATCGAATCCGTTACTCATCGAGCATCACAAGCATTCATAAATCCGGAAGTTGTACGAAAATGGCCTGATTATGTTTTTCCTGAGTACGGAACATTGCTTAAAGCGCATAAGTGGTGGAGGGGTCGAGAAATCAAACGTGATTTTTATTTAAAAACTAATAATGAACAAAAAATGTGCTAAATAAAATGCTTTGAAAGAAACTAAGCCAAGGTCTTCCTTTTGTCCTCTTCTGCTAATGTTCATACATGCGTTTGATCTTGCAAAGAGGATAGCTTGGTCTAGAATTGTCTTGTGTTTGTGACCTTACCTTGTTCATTTATTGCTGTTTGATTACGATTATTTTGCTGTGTTTTGATTGGACGGTAGGCTACTTTTGTGAATATTTTTGTTGCTGATTCAGATTAATGTCTTTATGTGTTGTGTTGTATAAAATGTTAACCACCGTTGTGTGTACTGTAGTCGTTAATTGCATTTAATTTGTTTGTTTTTGATTATTTTCTTGATATTGTTGTGGAAAATGATTAGTTGCGACTTTGTAAAGACAAGTGCGATTAAAAGCATGTTATTTTCTAGCTTCAAATCCAAAGTTTTTGTCTGACTTTTTCAAGAAAAATGCTGCTTAATTCCTCATGTTTTCACCCGCAAAATGGTGACATGCGGGATAATGTGGTTTCCACTATTATCATTTCATTTCGCTGGTGAAAGGATCTGAAACTTACTTGGTTCGAAGCTTCTAATCGAAAAAATTTTTTGTTCTGATTCGATGTTCAACTCATCGTTCATAAAAAGATTTTTCGAGTTAGTTATACTGTAATTTATCATGAATTGGAAAGTGATCACTGCTGTGACAGGAATGCTTGGCAAGAGTGTTTCGGCGTTTAACGAACACAAAGTTAGGCTATGTCGCTTTCGGTGTAATAATAGATGTGAATGTTGAGCCTACGTAATTAGAAAATCGATATGATTTGAGTGTGTTGCCTATTGAGGGGCAGAGTGGGTGCATTAAAGAAAATATTGACAGATCAAAGCCAAAAAAATTCCTCTTTGAATCATTGAGAATTTTGATGCGATGGGCATTTTAAGTTAGATTGAATGTGGGCTAATGTGATTGCTGGGACCTAAAAAATTATTTGAGTAAAATCATTGAAAACTACTTAGACAGTGTGACAATTATCGGTCATCAATTTGCAATCAGATATTTCGTAATGACCGCATTTACAAGATATTTTAACATGAAAATATTAATTCTGTTTTCTTATTGGTATTGTCGTATTTGAGATTTTTGATTTGTGTTTAGTATTGCTGTGCCTCAATCCCACCACTTATATCGTTCGTGAATAACGCTTGGTAACTTGTATAAAAGTCTATAGGCGGTCCATGATTTTCAAAGAGGTCTGGGCCTGAAAATCGAAAAAAAAAAAAAATGCTTGCGGTTTTCTAGGTCTTATTGAATTGCCAACGTACTAATACGTAATAGAAAAATTTCAGGGGAAAAGCTGGAGCCCTTCCCGGATTCGCGAAAAAAGTTCTGGTCAATTTTCATTATTTTATCGTTGGTTTATCGTCGGATTTGTTAATGTAACCACAGGGATATCCGTTTAATTACTTAGGTGCTTTTTTCGTGTAAGGTAACGTGCTGACGAATTATTTGTTTTTTGTGACCTATAAATTGCTCAATATAAATGTTAATCGTATTGCGTCATTTTTGAATAAAGTTGTATTCAACGCAACAAACTTTGCGTCAGGGATTCTCAACCGAGAAGCATATTTCGGAAAGGTTGCGCAGAAAATTTCCACTTTGCTCTTCGGCGATGTGACTGGCTAGATCAGTTGCGCGAGTATGCCGCTAGTAATGAAATGTTTTGTTTATTCTATTACCACCACTCTATCCCATCCCGCATTACACGTTATAGAATTATACATCAAAGAAACCAAGTTCGTTAAGAATAAAATAAAAACCTAGAGCTGTGTCTAAGCCAGACGCAAAAAGCAGCAGCCCAGCGCAATAGTCACTACGCCACATCGCAGTTGCCAATGCCGCGTACAATTTTTCTACTTTAAATCATCTCAGTGGAGCCCTATCATTCTCGCAAATGCTCTTGCCAATCAGATCGCTGAAGAGCAAAGTGGAAATTTTCTGTGCAACCATTCCGAAATATGCTTCCGGGAACCACCAGCTCAAGATTTATTAATGGTAATTGACTGCGTAAGACCAGCGGGCGGCTACGAATGCAATACCGACAGATAATTTATTGCTAAGCAGACGGCCACTGCAGCTGGTGTTGAGAATCTAAAGAAGGTCACAAATCATGAAAGGTTAAGAGCCGCTGCTCCAAGTTAACACAGTGAAGGAGACTTCACAACGAGCATGAGCTGTTATAGAATCCATTTCACTAGAAGCTAATCGTAGGTTTCTGATCACGGTCCTACTTCATGCAAATACTAAGGTGCAATATTTCACCACCTTAATTCAACCCAAACACAAGCGCTTTTCAAGCGATAGAAAATTGATCCACATATTCGCGTCACTCTCCTAATGTCCTTTTGAAACAACCAATAAAATCGCCCCAACTGACATTGTCCCAGGAGCAGAGGCGTATTCTCCATGCATGCAAGGCATGCCTTGCTATTCAACCAAAGAAAATTAATAACGAAGATTTCAAAAAAAAACATCTGAAAAAATATTTCCAGAAAATTTTCTCGATTTTAATTCGAGAACTTTCACCGTGTCAGAAAAGTATTAATTAATGAGGCTCTTTTCAATATTAATAAATGGCAACACTTAAAAGCAGCCGCGTATCACCGCGGACGACCGCATAGGCATGCAATTTAACTTAGTTGTAACGGCAGATTGGTGCTAAATACGCGGCAAACTTCGTACGAAGGGATGCAATCGTCAAAGTGCATGTTTATGCAGTAAGACGCCGCAGCCCAGGAGGCAAAAAAGGTTACGTAAATTTGAACTTACGAAGACTGGACAAATCATTACGGATACCGCAAAGTATGTTCCAATAGGCCAGTGGTTCTTCGCGTTTTTCGTTCTTAAACGTTCCACAGTCAAAGTTTAAAGCGCAAAGAGCCGCATACCGGTACGTTCTACGCAAGTTAAAATATAACCTAAACAATACTCCAGCATTAACTCGGATAAAAATCCGTTCAATGCGAAGCTTGACCTAAGCTTGTCAAAGCGGGGTGCAATCGTTGAGGATGCAGGACAAAGTAGCTACTTGATCGGTTGCGATGTTTTTCTGACATAAAATTATCGGAAGGATGGGAAAATAAAATGTGCTTGACCTTGGCGGGCAAGAAGTTGAGTCTGCAAATTAGAAGATTGTATGGCCAGCTAATTCTTCATGTCAAAGCAACAAGATTTATTTAAACATTGCGGCAAGTGAAAAATTTAAGGGAGGCGATCTGACCCCGGTGCACTTCTGGCTACGACCCTTGTTGATGCCTTATTTCGCCGATTTCGGACTCCGTGAATGTCATTTTTTGTTAACATGTTGCACGGCAGGTGGCATGTGGTTTACAGGTTTGGTTCCAACGCAAAATCGGAAATTAAAATTTTAGATTCTCCGGATTTTACGCGTCAGTCACCCGGAGTAACTTCAGTTTTGGATAGGAACAGCGACACATGAACCAAGCCTTTCCGCTCACCACCATTTGGCTTAAAAGATTGTAATTAGAATCCAAAAACTCTATGCTACATCCATTCCAAAGTTTAGGAAAATCCGTCATCCTGATTGACTATGCGGGTACCATAAGAGTATGACGTCTTGACATTGCCACATACGGGACATTTATTTCGAAATCACTTCGAAGGTCGCCTCTTGTTTGGTGTTTTGACAGTGAGGTTATCGTCGTTAATCAGTATTTTTTCGTAGTTAAATTGAAGAAAAACTTAAGAAATTAAAAATGCCATTTAGTGCTGTTAACTTTCTTCAAGATCTTGCGGTCGGTGGCACTGCTGCAGCTATATCCAAAACTATTGTAGCTCCTATTGAAAGAGTGAAACTTCTTTTGCAAGTTCAAGCTGCTTCGAAACAGATAGCTGCGGAGGATCAGTACAAAGGAATTATTGACTGCTTTGTTCGAATTCCCAGAGAACAGGGGCTTCTTTCATTTTGGCGTGGTAACCTTGCAAATGTCATTCGTTATTTCCCCACCCAAGCTCTGAACTTCGCCTTCAAAGATACATACAAAAAAATTTTCCTTTCTGGTGTTGACAAGAAAACTCAGTTCTGGAGATACTTTCTTGGAAATTTGGCTTCCGGTGGTGCTGCTGGAGCTACTGGATTGTGCTTCGTTTACCCATTGGATTTTGCTCGTACGAGGTTAGCTGCAGATGTTGGAAAAGATGCTGGCTCCCGAGAATTCAGTGGCCTTGGAAACTGTCTCACCACTATTGCCAAACGTGATGGCATTAGAGGATTGTACCAAGGATTTGGTGTATCAATTCAAGGTATTATTGTATATCGTGCGGCATACTTCGGCACATATGATACTGCTAAAGGAATGTTGCCTGATCCTAAAAACACACCTATTATAATCAGCTGGATGATTGCTCAAACTGTCACAACTGGAGCTGGAATCATTTCGTATCCATTTGACACTGTCAGAAGACGAATGATGATGCAATCTGGTCGCAGCAAGGAAGAACGCATGTACAAGGGAACCATCGATTGCTGGCGTAAAATCTATCAACAAGAAGGCCGCAATGCATTTTTCAAAGGAGCATTCTCCAATATTTTGAGAGGCACTGGTGGTGCGTTGGTGCTTGTTTTGTATGATGAGTTGAAAAAGTTATTTTTCGGAAAGTCTGTTCATTAGTTGATATAATTTTTTTGCTTAGATGTTTTCATGATGCAAAAACCTGTTTCCATTAACCAAAATATCCTATGAAGTCACTAGGTAATTTTTTAATGTTTGGTTCAGTGGCTAAAACATGTTTGATGTACGGTAGTCTTGAGTGCTGGATACCTATTTTGAATAAATAATGTCATCTTGAATATTTGTTCAACCTATAAGAAGTTTTTGCCCTGTGGAAACACGGTGTACATTGGATTTAAACATTGATATTGTTGTACATTCTTAATCGTTATCAGTAAATTTACCGTAACATTAAGTTTTCTCTTTTTGCAATGTACAGTAGTAGCATTGCAACGCATGCTAGTATGCAATTCAAGCTACAACTTGGTTATTGAATTGCAATAGGAGATTTACCGTATTATGAGTTGATCGGCTTTGCTAATATTAGTGCTTATACACTTAAACGTTGAATTCAAGCTACTTGTTCTGCTGGTATTATTTATTTCATGGCTTATATACTGGTTGTTCAACTTGCGGATTGTTAACACCTGTGTGCATTTTCAATTGTTTAAAGCTTGTTTTTGAGCATTAGCAATTCATGTACTAGTAGTTGCTGAAAGTCTTTGAGCACTAATTATAACTAGTTAAACTCAGGTGCTGACCTGTTACAGTTTAAACGAATTTAATATCTGACTGTCGTCATTGTTGTACTCGGTTTCACGTACATGAACAGATTTTGATACTGAAAAATGTGTTTTGCAAGCTTTGAAAACTTTTAATCAGATTGGTTAATTTGTTAAACTAGGTTTTTGCTACAAAATTAATCTTGCTACATCACAAAGTGTGAATCTTTCCAACTATTCTTTTATGTCATGTAAAAACGATATAAATAAACTCTTCTTAGTGAATCTCATTGAGTGATTGAATTTGATTGCAACAGCAAATTGTCTTGCCAAAATTGCAGTTGGGAGAATTTAGTTAACTGGCATTTGTGCAACGTACATGCGATAGTTGTCTCAAAATTGGTAATACAGTATGTGTTCTACAAAGAGAAAGAAATTGCTGTCATTACAGATCGTTACTCAAATAATTATTATTTAAAGGTGAATTGTTTGTCACATTATTTCAATTTTGTTTTATACAAAACCGCTACTGTTTGAGGTTTTGCTGATAAGCATTAAGTAAAGTTGTTAGTATGTCATCTGTAGTGTTTATGAGCTTCCCCACGCATGAGAAGTTTCGCTGTTATTTCCGGAAGCACGTTGCTTCGCGCAGCAGTGCTTACTGTCAAAAATTTGGTTCATGGTTTCAGTTGCAAAGAACAGTGCTAATGGTTACAAAATTTCAAAGCTGTAGTGCTGCACCATTGCTGTAAACGGGCTTTAACCTTACGAATGAATGGTATTGGATCACGCTAGTAGTGACATTGCCGCGGCGAATGACATGACATCACAATGAACACGACGTAACAAAAGAATACGTGAAAATCAATACGCAACGCAGGAGGCTTGGCAAAGGTTACTGCGACCTTGGAGTGAGTTAATGATTCACTTTCGCGTTTATTGTTCGATGTCTACCGGCATAAGCCGGTAAATCCTTTGTTCAAATGTGATGAAAAGTGACGCTGGCAACCGGTTACTCAAACGGAAGTAGCTTCACGCACTACTTAACGGAAATTGCGTTTGCAAGTTACTTGTCCAGCGTAGGGATTTTTTATTGACGCGTCTGATATTTGCTAGTTATTTTCCCTATTACGCAATAATATCTCGCTTATTTACGCACTTTTTCGTTACAAACCTGTCATCATGCTGGCATATTTTCGGTTTTTAATTGTAAGATTTCGCAAGAGATAAAACTTAGACACTGCTTGCTCTATACTTACCAAAACAACTCGGTTATGCGAGATCTAAATAGTGATTGTCTCAAAGGAATGGCGTTTGTAAGGACAGAAAAATAATCAAATCTAAATTTTTATTATACTCGCTGCATTACGCCGAAGCTAGTGGCGGGGCCCTTCTTCGCGGATAGCGCCTGGACAACACAGATCCGAAGAAACGTCACAGCGGTGGCGACGCGGTGACGTGACGACACTGCCCCAGTTTGACCGGCCCGGGAATTGAATCCCAGACCTCCCGCATGGATAGCGTGTGCTTAACAAGAAGGCTCAAATAATGGTGCATGTAAGTTATAGCGACATCAGTAGGACTGGAAAGGTCAGGTACGCGTAGGTGAGCCGCCGTGACATCAACCATTGCATAGCCTGTCCAGTCTGCATTCCACAAAAACGTTTCAAACTGGTCCTGTAGATATTACCTGCACTTTTTCTACACAAGTGGTATTGTGCATTCACCTTGTCACCAATCTTAGTGTCGCCACTAGCCAAGAGTTCTCAAATTTTCGTTTTCAGGATTTTCTCTATTGATAGGCCTACCCTGAATCAGTGGATCCCAACCGCCGGTCAGCCAAGAATAATTTTCTTCCTTCTTGCGGCAAATCATGCGACACAACTTTACCATCTCTAGTTTTAATCGAAACAAAGCAAAAAATCGGTTGGCTGCCTCGTTTGGTACTCATTGGCCCCAAAACACCAACCAGTTTTTCACTAACTTTGATTTTGTACTACGGTATGCCCATAAATTGACATTGTTTGAATTGATTGAAGTTTCGTCGTAATTTTTGTGTTTGAATACGCATGCTATGCCGAAGTGTTGACTTATGTTGTTCCATTGATTTAAGTCGACATGGCTATAGAACCCCATTTCAGTGAATCATTTCATAATAGTTTGCTTTTGTAACTCGTGCCACAAAACTATCGAATATATTTTTGCTACTAATAAAATTTTCTCAGTTCTAAATTCTTTGTGGTTCGTAAATCGCGTTGTTAAAATTTAAAATCAGCGCCGCATATGCAGGGCCGTATTGAGGCCTAGGGGGGCCCCGGGGCTAATTTTCCGGGAGGCCCCCTTGCTTTTTTGCAGACCTGATTTTGATGTTAGTATCGAACTTTTTTAGAGGACGCCATTTGACGATCTTTTCTAGGGTGGCACACCCATGAAAGCAGCTGTCTTAAGAAGCACGATTTACATAATAGGCCCCTTGCTTTGCTTTTTGCTGCTCTCAAATACACCAACCTACGTATCAGACTGCAAATTCAAACCTGAAAGATATTTTTCGCAAAACTCGAATTTGAAAATTTTAAGTTTTTGAACTGAAAAAAATCAAATTTCGCTGAACTTGATCGAAAATAACACTGATGAGCTTAAAAAAATCAACAATTCTGACTAGTAAAGATCCACTAGCGTAGCCAGGATTTTGCAATGAGGGGAGGGGAGGGGTTGAGAATGACATCATATTTGACCATACGTTGTATACAGAAGCTTTGGTGGGGTAGATGTATTTTTGAATCAGTTTGAATGTTAACCAAATGCAAAAACGTTTAGACCCGGAAACGAGCGTAAATAAGATTTTTGAAAATGTTTTCATGTCAGGGGCGTACTCAGAAATTTTTTCAGGGAGGGAGGCGCCAATTTTCGTCACTTTTCAAGCGTAGTTTTTTCGACAGATTTAATTTAAGTAACTTAGCCTAAGTAACAAAAACGACTCTAAGGGGGCCCGAGGGCATGCTCTCCCGAAAAATTTTTGAAAATTTACATACTGCAATGGCCATTTTAGTGCTTTTTGAACAGCTTTAAGGAAAGTTTGTCATATTTTTGGTCCCCAACTTTGAGTGCTTCACCAAATATGATGCATTTTGTTCGCACAGTTTCGATTACGCGTGCTTTGGGCGACTAAGGCATATTACTGTATTATGTGGAGGTTCGAGATTATGGAAAACTTTTATTCATCCAACACATTATCGAAAATGGCTGGTCGGGGAATGCATACGCAGCATACCCCGCATCCCTCCCTGGTTGTATAATAACAAAAGATGGCCTCAAACTACAAGAGAGATGTTTAAACTAGAAAAAATAGCGAAGGCAGTTAAGGCACGATTGTTGTAAGGAAGTCAAAGGAATGCTTTCTGGTGAAACTGGTAAAACGATATTCAGATGTTAGCAATTTCGTTATTTTTTGAGCTACAGTACGTACATCATTTTTGCTTGAAATCGTTTAGCCGTTTTTATACGGAAGGTCTGAGGGGCCGAGGGCAGTTGCATGTACAGGAGCGGCACTGCCCTGCTAATGAAATTGCGTCATTGCTTCAATAAGCATAACGGCAAGGAACAAAATTCAGGAAACAACGCTACGTAATTCTTGTTATTATAACAATTACAAAACCAAATTATCAATGACAAAGGATCGAGCACTTTGAAATAAATATCAGAAAAAGAAGTAGGCCTAAGTATGACGTCATTTGAAGCTCAATGGAGGAAGGGGGGTTGTAACCCGCCAATCCTCCCCCCCTCCTAGATGAAACATCTAATGAACTAGAACTTGACTACGCTAAAAATTGATCAAGTTTGCCGTCCCGCTAGGCCGCTACGACTGCTCTGTGCTTATCGTCTCTACGTTCTACCTGCACTTTTAAAAACAAAAATGCGGCACAGAATATGATTACGAAAGTTGGAAAATTGAACATGGAAAGAAATATTGAATAGTATGATGTTTATGATGCCACAATCGACGTTGCTCGGATTGATGCGCGTAGTGGAAAACGCATTGTCAACATGATCTCGCAGTCAAAGATCAGAAATTTTTTTAACCTTAGTATCTGAAATGAATTCCTGGTTGCCAAGGCATGCGAAAATGAATCTAATGCACTTTAGCAGAAACAGCTAAACTAATGGCATATTCGCTAAACGCTACAGCTAAAATAATGTCATATTCGCTCTACTCTTACAAAAGCAGAAGAAGGGACCAAAATCTGTAGTGCTTTATGCGCTGGCTATGAATAAAGTAGCGAATAGCATAGCTTATTCACCGGACCACCTCGGCGGCTTAGACTCTTCAAGCCGGATAAGCAATTACAGCGACGTGGCCAGCGAAAAATTTAGGGGGGTGCTGTACCGGGATTTAGGCAAATCATCAAGGAAAAAGGTCTTCTTTTCTAAAAAATATCTTCACAAGAAAAAAAAGAGGGTCCCCTTCCCCCGGCTACGCGACTGAGTAATGGTGAAAAAAAGTGTGAAAAAATATACAGTATGTGAAGCAGAACTAGTATAAAGAATAGCCCTCCTTCAAATGCTTCGCCGAAACGCTGTATTAAAACTTTTGCAGGGCTGCCACTTACTGGTATCAATGGCTAAAATCTCAAAAAATCATCATAACATACAGAAGTGATTCAATGGCCATCTAAACTTTTCATACTTAATTTGATTAAATTTGAAACCGAAGGGATCTTTTTTTTGAGGACGCCATTGACAAACTTTTTATCACTGATCGGGGGGCCCCCTTTCTCGGGGGGCCCCGGGTCTATAGCCCCCCCCCCCCCTTATTCCGGCTCTGCGCATATGGATGAGGATACACGGATGCGGTACGCAAAAGCAACTCATAGGCCTATTTGTCGCTGTCGGTGTAGTCATCACACACGGTTGTAAATAAATTGCTGTATGACAAAGTCTTTTTATACTCTGTTGCCTGCCACAAGTTTATGGTGCCTATCTATGAAGCTTAGCTTTGAGACAGGAAGTTAAGAGTGTAGGAGATTGCTGCAACAATGGTGAGTCACTAGCAGTTCTCTGCTTTAAATTTTTCCAAATTGACTTGGGCATCTATATAGCTGTAAAAAGCATTTCAAAGTCTTAACGATTGGTGGCGCAAAAGAGCTATTGTACAATCGACGCTTGCTGTGTTAAAAGCAGGGGTGGAGAACCGGGAAACAAAGCCGTAGCAGCCGCCCCCCAAACTTCCAAATAGGGGAGGCTCACACTGTCCAAAAGGTGCCCAAATTGCCTTAAAGGTCCCAAAGTCGCATCAATTCTAGAACGAAATTTTGCTTTGCAAGTCGTGTTGAATGGGACGTTTTGTGCTCAGATTCTATATTTCAGTTTTGAAATATTCTTCGCTATCCTTTCCTTTTAAATAGCGTCATAAACTGCGTAATGATGTGATAAAGAATATACCGTATATAAGAGTACGCGTAGGACTTGAAAAAAGAGGCCGGTGCAGAGTTAATATTGCGATAAACAATTCTGTATGAGCTGAGTTGGCGCTATGGAAAAAATACACAATGTCCATCAAGTGTTGTTGTAATTTAAAAAAATCTTTCTTTGTTTTGTTTATTACCACATTAGAGTCCGTGAACTGCTCATTTTTACTGAAAAATGTGGAAAAACATTTTTGCAATTTAACTAACAAAAAAAACTTCGTCAAACACATTGAAAATTTACCGCAACATTTATCGGCGATAATTTATCGATTACCGATATCGCGCTAAGAAATTGAGATTAATCGATTAATTATCTGTATCGCCCAGGCATTTTTAAAAATTATCGGTTATCGTTATCGCTTTAGTTCAGAAAGGTTTATCGTTCCCATCACTGGCAGTAACGCTATTTACAGTGTATTACTGTATGCTGTTGTATTTTATTCCATATCATTAAATAAAATTAATATTGTAATTTTCTCTAGGTTTACAAGACACGGAATGATAGCCATGCCAAAGTTGTTTCAGGTAGGATTCAAAGTGCTCTGCTTGAACTTCATGCAGCTAACGCAGGGTACCACGATGATTGTCGTAAAGAATTTATGGGCCAGAAAAACATCAAATACGCTTCGAGAAAAGGTTCACAGAGCGCTTCCAAAGATGAAACATTTTTTTAAATGATTGATGCCTTTCAGAAAATTTGTGAAAAAAAACGGGACATCTGTTTCTCTGTATGACAAATATCCTGAACTAGGAGGAATCATGTTATCCAGAAACGGTGTTGTAGATGGCACGAAATCTTATTTTGGTAATAAAATTCTTCTGCTTTCATTACCTGGTTTAGCAAGAATCGTTCTATTTCCGTCCAGAGCGTCCGAAGTTTTGAAAATAGAGGAAGAAGAAGATGAGGCTCCGGACCTGGCAAAGTTAGCGAAATTGTTTATCAATAAATTCTTGTTATGTTTTTTCGTATTCCTTATGTTCGTGTACTGATGTTACCGCAAATAAATGTCGACTGATATAGACTGATTGATGAGATACAGTCCATACCGCATTACAGGTGGAGTATCAGAAACACATCGCTCTCGATACGGCGATGGCAAATGTGAGTCCAACTTTAGAGTTACTCTTGACTAAGCTCTCGACAAAACTTAGCAAATCTCTCGCAGAAGCATTAGTTGGTAATATAATTACAAGTGCAGTTGCTGCTCGTAGCACTCCACTTCAAGTTGCCCTTGCTATTCTCAACAGAGAAAAAAAAAAACTTGTGAAGTATTTTTTTTAATATGGTGTGCTTTGGCCAAACGATGAACAGCTCAGATGGCCGAGAGGTATAGAGCGTCTGTCTCTTGAGCTGTAAACGCGGGTTTGATTCCGAGTCAGGTCAAACCAATGACTTTAAAATTGGTATTCACAGCTTCCCTGCTTGACGCTCAGCATTAAAGGGACAGTGTGCAGAACAAGCCGGCAAGTTTACTTGTTGTGCCGTTGGGAAAGGCACTTAGCGGGATTCCCCCATCTTGGTGTGGTAAACAGATGGCTGGCAACTGCTAAGCGAACTCGTATAGCGCATTGATCGCTTTCTCGTGATAGCAGGATAAATATGCAACTAACTAACTACAAAAGTTTAAACTCTCTCCTGCAGCTACCTCTGGTGAAAGGTCGAGTGCTATTATCAATTTGGAAAATGGATAAATGCAGGCTATTGCATATAATTTCGACGCGAACATCAGCACTCAAAACGGAGTGAAACAAACTCTGTCTCAGCCATGCTGTACAGTACACTCTATCAACAAAATTAAATACTGAGAAACGAAAGCGGTACTTTTAAGCGATTAAAGGAACAAGATTGTAAACTTAACAAAGTTTGTATTTCATTCTATGAAGGACCAAAATAATATAAAAATGCTCTCGACTGGTGCATCCGGAGTCCGGACAGTACTTTTTCTCAAGGTTCTTGCAAGAGGAGTAATTGCGGAACATCGTCAAAGTGTTAGATTTTTCTTTCTTTAAGAAGTTTGCACCAAAACTAAAATTCCTGAATAATCTGAATATAATGCAAAGTCATGCCGCGACAGTAATGAGGCAAAAAAACCAGGTTCTGTAATTGAATATTGCCCATTGATCGATTTGTCACCAAC
Source organism: Trididemnum miniatum (assembly GCA_964006365.1). NCBI lineage: Eukaryota > Metazoa > Chordata > Ascidiacea > Aplousobranchia > Didemnidae > Trididemnum > Trididemnum miniatum. The sequence continues at coordinate 9,458,861 of OZ023232.1, read as the reverse complement.
AGACCCTAGTGCCATCTTAAAAGCTATGCTGGAGGCCAAAAGGAAAACCGAAAGCACTGGACTAGATGTTGCTGTTTTCACAGCGGACCAACAACTTTATCGTGTAATCGTCAACATTACAATGGTCTATTCTCGTTTGTTTGAGCATTTTTTCCAGATTAGGAGGAATGCACACGTTCGCGAGCTTTGTGGGCTGCACTGGATATGTAAGAGCAAACACTGAATTAGAAGAAATCTTGGAAGCAAGTTTTGCCGGTGTGTCCATGCTGTTGTCAGAAAAAAAATATTGTGCAAAGGACTAAGGTGCGTAAAACTCTTCAGTTTATGTCCACACTATTTTCCGTTATAATGCCACTGATGATGTCATCAACCATAAAAATCTAGATCTAAAGATTTAGGTGTGGTTAAAAATATGTTTCGCATGACATTGTCAATGGTTCTCGCTAATTGAGTAGGAAGTTATAGCTACCAGGTATGCATCATTTAATTGGATTTGCACAATCTTTGTCATCAGCTACAGTACGTCACTTATAAAAACTACATCGAGAAACATAATAGAATCTCATTTACCAACATGGCAGTTTACGAAAAAATAATTTACAGAAATCGTTATATTTGGCAAGTAAGCCTGCATCACGTCATTACCCCCAAAGTGTTATAAAGTTGTGGCATGTTTGCATCTAAAACGAACAACATCAAGTTGGAATAAATGCAGGCCTTAAATACGCTGTATAACAACAGAAGTACTTTTGACCACTAGGTGGAGCTGAGTAAAAACTTTTGGGGCTCCTATTTCAAAACGCTCAAGGGTGCCAAAGTGACATCACCCCGGTTTTGTTTAAGCAGGTTCAGGACATCACAAATTCATCAAAACATTTTATGCGTACCAAAATTTTACGTTCCACCCTATTTCGTCCAGACTATATTTTCTACCACAGATAAAAGCGTCGATAAAAGGACAAAGACTCTCACCTATTTCTTCGCGAGCTTCTTGCAAACGATGTTATCAATGATGGCAATTAAATGAGGCCTGTAATTCCAAAGCAAAAAAAGTAGTTTTTGGCTGCGAAAGCTTTCATGCTTGTGAACGCATGAAGCTTACGTTGACGCTTGCAACAACGTCTTAAAACGTTTTTGGAAGCAATTTTGAACTGTTTTTATCATAAAATGGTGTCACCCCAAAATGGTGACACCCTGGTCGGGCTGCCCCCTCTAGTGACACCACCGGCTCTGCCTCTTCTCTGCATTAGATCGTGAGGCTATTTTCTTGGCAGGCCATCAATCAAACACAGAAAGTCTAATAAAATAATTGGGTTTATTTTGCTAAACGTAAAAAACTCAAAATTTACAGGCGTAGAAATAACTAATAAACAGTTTACGAGGTCAAAACTTAAACTAATTTTTTATCTTTAAGCGTTCTTAATGAACGGATTTTCCAAAGAACAATTTTTTTAATTCATCATATAATACCAGCACGAAAGCACCTCCAGTGCCTCGCAGAATGTTGGAGAAAGCTCCTTTGAAAAACGCTTTTCCTCCCTCTTGGGCATAGATTTTCTTCCAGCAATCGATAGTGCCTTTGTAAATCCGCTCTTCTTTTCCACGTCCCGATTGCATCATCATTCTTCTGCGAACAGTGTCGAAAGGATATGAGATAACTCCGGAACCAGTCGTTACAACTTGAGCGATCATCCAACTGACAACTATAGGTGTGTTTTTAGGATCAGGTAGCATGCCTTTCACGGTGTCGTATGTACCAAAATACGCGGCACGGTACACAATAATACCTTGAATCGAAACTCCAAAGCCTTGATACAAACCTCTAACACCGTCACGCTTAGCAATTGTGGTAATGCAGTTACCTAAACCAGTAAATTCTCGCGATGTACCTTTTCCCACATCAGCAGCCAAACGGGTTCGAGCGAAATCAAGAGGATATACGAAACACAAACCGGTGGCACCGGCAGCTCCACCAGATGCTAAATTTCCAATAAAATATCTGGTAAATTGTGTCTTTTTGTCAACTCCCGAGAGAAACATCTGTTTGTAAGTATCTTTAAAAGCAAAATTCAACGCTTGAGTGGGGAAATAACGGATAACATTTGCGAGGTTTCCTCGCCAAAACGAGACAATTCCCTGCTCTTTCGGAATGCGAATGAAACAATCGACTATTCCCTTATACTGGTCTTTGGCAGCAATTTGCTTTGAAACAGCTTGAACTTGTAAAAGCAACTTCACTCTTTCAATAGGGGCTACCATAGTTTTGGATATGGCAGCTGCAGTCCCCCCAACTGCAAGGTCTTGCGCAAAATTTGCTAAGCTGAAAGGCATGCTTGAAACGTGATTGTAGACTACGCGAAACTTTGCTCTAATTGAAACAAATGACCAGAATTCCGAACTCAATCTATTATATATTGACAGATATAGCTTAGCTAGCTTGTCATGTTGAACTGATTTAACTTTATGAGGTGACAAAATGTTATGTCCTTCGTGTTGCGTAAGACCTGTACCCGTCAACAACCGAAAGCATTTACGCCAAGATCAACTTTACTCGGCGGTTTAAGACACTATAGACCACTCTTAGTAGAGAGTTCCTCGTGCCCCTGATATGGTAGACTCGTCATGATTAAAACTAGCCTTCCAGCGTTACCGGTAATTTGATCGCCTCGCTCCATGTAGAGTGTAATTACCAGCGTAGACTATAGCGCAGGGGTGGGGAACCTTCAAGGCATAGCGGGCCACATTGCACGCATGATATTTTCAGCGGGCCACATTTCAGGGCTGCAAACTCGATCGATTTTTAACAGAGTTCAAGTTCGAAAAATATTTGCAAGCCCGAGTTCAAATTCGAGTTCTAAGAAATATATTTTTCGAGTTCGGCAAAAATGAACGAGTTCAGCGAGTTCAAGTTTTGAGTTCGCAGTCCTGGACTTTATAGGTCACAATGGCATTAACAAATAAACAAGCAGCTTTTCCTTTGGTAAAATCATAACTTCAATTTAAACAGATTGTGACTACTTGAACAACAAACTATATTTCGTAGTGATCTTTTTATTTCTTTTTAACAATTTAATTATCTTTCTAATGAACTTAAACAGTTTTATGCGAGTTTAAGTTCGAGTTTGACAAAAATGACCGAGTTCAGCGAGTTCGAGTTCGCAGCCTCGCCACATTTACGTTTCATGCGCAAAGAACAAAAAAAAGTTCCTCTGAAAATTTAGTGGAGAGCAAAAAAAAAGGTCATCACGTCCGCAGAAGCTCAATTTTTCGCCCAAAATCAAGTGAAGAGCAAAAAAAGATCATCACGTGCGCAGGCCGTAGTTTGAGCTGTGTAACTGTGTTTTGACATGTCTTCACAGTGCAATATGACGAAATGTTAAAAAGGAGAACGTATGGTAAGCCTATAGCATTACATGAGCCGCCGTATGTACACGCAGGCGGGGTTGGGAATCGATACTCGAAAAAGTAAAGAAATAATCGATATTCGATAGTTCACCAAAAAGTAAAGAAGCAATCGATTTTGATGGTAGTATAAAAAATTAAAGAATAAAGAATATTGTAATCGATATTCGTTATTATACTGAGTGATTTTAGCTTTTTCGAAATCACCTACTGTAAACCTAGAGTTGACACCAAATGCACTTTTGCAAGCAAAGTTACTGGTACTCGCCAGAATCACAAATTTTGTCAGATGCTAGTTTCTCAACTCTGTGGCAACTCTTCCATTTTGGCTTTGCAATTTGCTTTTGTCCCTAGTTAAGATTAAAAAAGAAATACGATAGTTTGGCTGGTACAGGTTTACGGAATGAATACATCATTGCAAACATTAGCGCCAAATAATTGAAATGACAAAAGCAATGATGCTGATAAAACATTTTAAGCAAACGGACGGTTAAACATTTAAACCACAGCAGTGACATTTTGGCCTTTGATCAGAATCGAACATGATGGACCCGGATAGCTTTTTTTTTTTTAATAAATTGCAATGTGGTACCGTACGCTAAGTGACAAATTTTTTCGGGTCTTCGCCCCATGCCCTATATGAGTGCACTGCTTTTGTGGGCCATGTTCTGTTTAATCATTGCTTATGGTCCCAGTAGTTTACCTGGCTTGCAAGCTGTGTAAAACATGCTTTTACTATACGAGTAACTTACTTACAATTTGTCAATTTTGCAATTAATGTTGCACTAGTTTGGAACTGGGTTAGCGCTTTGCGCACAGTCTTGATTGTCTTCAACATTTAGCAATCAGCAATTATACGTTTGGTTATCTATCTGCTGATTGACGTGCTTATAAAAATTCGCTAGGGAGTTCTAAGGCTATGTGGAGATCGTTAAAGTCTTTAGAAGGGTAAATAAGCTTGTGATTATACAAGTAGAAACCAGGCGAGAAAAAACATTTATTCAAACGAGGAAGGTGTACAGAATATGATGCTATATGCTATTTTGCACTTTCATGCTGCTTTATTATTTTTAATTCCAATTTTTGGACTTCGCTGCAAATGAAAAAGTCATAAGCCCTACAGGCTGGCTCAAAGCTCGTAGTGATACCATAACCCTTGCACACCGCATGCCTGTCCCCAAGGGCTACAAGCCCCAAAAATATTTTGCTTTCCAAAATTTTTAGACTAACTTGTTTCCATACATTGAGCGTTTGACTGTAGGTGTCTATTATTGACAGTAAACGCCGAGTGTGTGTGACTTTATTTTAGATGATGTCTTTTAGCAGCGTTTTTGGAGGACTACCCTTAACAACTTTTTTGTAGCCCCTCTACCACACTTCGGACGTGCCTTCAAGACCAGCTTCGGCTATTACTTTTCGCTCAACTTCAAGAACTGAGTGGTTACAGAGCGCAGGCCTCCCGGTACAATGACAGATCGAACAAAACTGGAGTTTGTTAAGTAATTTTATTGATAAATTCAATAGTCAAGCGGTCTCACTGCTGAGCTTTATGCACTAGTAGCAACTCATATCAACCTTGAGTTTCCGTCTACGTTACTTCTGGTGCCGGTACTGAGTAGGCCTATGATTGTTTTTCAGGAAACCAAAATATAGCAGGCTACCAGCTGATCATTAATTCAGTAGGCCACCAATAAAGCAGTAAAATTACCGGTACTTATATAACTACACTACCACTAAACTGCTAACTTTGCTTCCATAGCGCAAAACAAGGCGTTGGTACCTAGAGCATAACCAATTAAGCATTTAGCCCTATGCGCTAAGCCTTTTGTGGAATTTGCTCACGGTCACTGAGTAGCTTAAAGACAAGCACCGGATATTGCATGCGAGTGCGACCATAGACGCGAAACGACTTTGTTCTAGCAACTTTGTTTTATTTTCAGTCGGGGTTTTGGCAAAAAAAAATTGTATCAGCAAAAAAGGAATGACATATCGACAAGCATTTTAAATTTACTAAAGTAAAATAAAATAATCTCGACGAAAAGAATCGATTATCGATTTAAGCCGAAAAAAAGTAAAGACAAGGCCATATTCGATGCTCATTCAAAAAAGTAAAGGCTCCAATGCATTCGATGAACAAAAAGTAAATAATATCGATTACAATCGATTTTTCCCAACCCAGCACGCGAGCCACATTTAAAACTTAAGCAGGCCGCAGGTTCCCCACCTCTGCTATAGCGCTTTTGAGAAGTCATCAGTCGACTAAGGTTTTGAACTTAATAATTTAAACAAAACGGTGGAACCTAATCATGCAACTTCAGAATTAAACGAGCTATCAATTTGAGACTACCAGTGACTTGACGAGAAATTATAAAAGAGGGGGGAGAGTATACACTGCAAAAGCCATTAAAAGAGTCTGGTATATTTCGGTCAGCGACATTTGATCTTTTTTACTACAAGACAATATCAAAAGGGAGAGGGGGGCATGGCTAAATGCCCCCCTTATATACGCTCCTGGAGACAATGTTTGGAAATGGCAAAAGCTGCACAGAATTACGCGATAAAACAGACCATTTTTTGTTGCCGGTAGTTAACATTAAATTAAGTGCCATATAGGCCTACTCGCATACGGAGAAAAAGCGCAAACGTAAGTGCGAAGCTGAATACACGATTAAAAATCAAATCTTCATTACACTCGCGGTATTACGCAGAAGCGTGTAACGAGTGACGGGGCCCATCTCCGCGGCTTAGTGCCTGGACTGCACAGCTCCGAAGAAACGTTGCAACGGTGGCGAACCGTTGGCGACCCTGTGCCGATTTGACCGGTTCGGGAATCGAACCCCAGACCTCCCGCACTGAGAGCGTGCGCTTAGCAACTGAGCTAACGGCAGGTGAATACACGACTTTCAAAACTAAACTCTGTAGAGAAATAAAGAACTAAAAATTTTAAGATTTGAAAAACGCTGTTCGGTTGGTTGCCTAAAATACTCCAGTCCTATTGGTAATAGTACTGCATAGCATGAGATAACAGGATAAAATAAACATCATTTTTCCAAAAGCAGTGGCACACAATAATGGACCAGTGTATTAGCCACTCAAAAATTTTGAAGGGGTCAAAACAGTCGTTCCAGCCGGTCGATTTTTACGATACCTAAACAACAGCTTCTTGGTGGCAATAAACCAAAAAAATGCTCCAGTTGGCTTCACATGGGTTTAGACAGACCTATAAATCTCCACATTAACACTGGCACTTAAAATATTTCGATGGAGCAATTGCCCTCTTTGCCTTTCCCTAGCTTAACCCTGAATGAAACGATAATAAATAAGCTTATTGACCACTCACAATGCGTGTAAAGAAATTACAAGACCAAGTAGGCCTGAGATAAACTTTCTAAATGTTAGTAGTACAGTAGTATAAGTATGGTGCAGTGTTTTTAAACTGGTGTCGGTGGTTCTTTACAGTGTCACCTTCAAGCCACCAGTAAAAATTATAGTGGCTGTAGTGTTCGCAGATGTAGGGCCTACAGTGGATTGACTCTACTTTCCGAAGCTTTGATTAAGAAAGCTACAAATGTATTTAAAAAACTTCATGAGCTCCTTCTTAAATTATTTGATAAAGTTGGGAACATTTTCGCACTGGTCTAAAATATAAAAACACAAAATACAGCATCACAGAAAAACTACGGGTAATGACAAGCAAACTGGTCAAATAACCACCAGATCAAGACCGTCAAAGTCAAGAGGAGCGTCGCAAACAATCCTCCATACATCATTGAGAGGATCATAACACTCCACTTTTCTTGCAAGCGAATCCGTCGAGTCGATTCCTCCAACTACATAAATTTTTCCTCTTAGTACGCAAGCTGAATGACGATGTCGAGCTATGTTCATGCTTTTCAAGGCGGTCCACTTGTTTGTCCTTGGTTCGTATCGTTCAACACTCTCCACAGCTTTGTCGCGATAGCCCCCAGTAACATAAATAAACCCATTGTAGCTCACAACAGCAGCACAATTTCTAGGTGTTAACATAGGCTCCATGTCCACCCATCTTCCATTTATATTAGTCAAACGTTCCACTGAACCAGAAGCTGCACCATCTACCCAACCACCCACTGCGTATATGCTACCATCGCACACAACCAACCCATTTCCACTACGTCTGTGATTCAAGTCTGAAATGTATCTCCATGTGTACGAGTCTTCTTCGTACAATTCCACTGAGTTTAAATGCAAATTTTTGTTGCATCCCCCAGCCACAATAAGATTGTTTTTATAAACTACAGCACCGAAAAAACATCGCTTTTCACTCAGTGAATCTGTCTCCGTCCATTCCAAATCAGATTTGCTTACATCCATTCGATAAACTTTATCTGATGCTTGTGACAATTCTCCCTTTACTGCACCACCAACGCAAAAAACAGAGTTGTTCAATTTTGCACAGCAGTGAAAATGGACTTTATTAGGAATATTGGGATACATCTTTGATTGTGTTCCAAAAGCATTGAACACTTCAAACACAGAGCCTTGATTATTTCCACCAATGCAAAGGATATTGGATCCACATTCTCGTTCTCTCATGGCTTTGAATTTGAGGGAGATTGTTAAAAACACCGTTTTTAAGCATGTAATATCTTCCTTAATCAAGGAATCGTTGGCAACAATATCTTCCAAATAGTCGTTTGAAAGCTGATTGAGATCAACCATGTCAAGGAGTCGTGGCAATTCTTTTTTTCGATTTTCTTTGTCATGGTGTATCCAAGCCATGATGGAAGCATAAACTGTCTTTTCATCAACTTGGTGCTGCTTTAATTTCTTAAATAGCGTGATCAAATTATCAAGTTTAAGTTTTTTAAAGTTCTCATACTTCAAAACTTCGCTTAAATGGTCACTTAAAAACTGGTAGATGTAAATCACTGGTGAGTCTGGAGAGTAATACGTAAAAGCTGCCAGAACATCCAGGCAATTTTCAGCAGATAAATGTGAGTCTAAGAACTCAAGACAGAATTTTTTGACATCATGTAATTGTATGAAATCCGCAGCAGCCAGTACCGACATTACATTTTCACCACCTATCACAATAATGCCAGTATAAATGTAATCAAGAAGAAGCTTGACCGAATCATCATCGAATTCCTGAATCTCAACTGTTTCTTGGTAATGTTCTTTCATTTTTACCTTGAACATTGCCTCAAAAAATTTGGAATAACAGGATAAAACCATTCGATTTGCAGCCAAGTTTTGTTTCCCAACCCTCACAGTTACATCGTTGAAAAGACCAGCTTCTCTATGATCATTTGCATATTCAAGCAACTTTCCAGACATTTCATCTCTTTGATACACAACTCTATCTTCAGCTGCAGCCATACTTAAGTATACTTCAGCTATCATTAAATAAACAGTAATCTAACAATAACATAAAACTTTTTAACAAATATCACAAAGCAAATACTGAATTCTATACGAGCTGTAAGTTCTCGACCGATATATCCGGTTCCAAAACTAGAACGATAGCAGTCCTACCAGTGACGTAGCAAGAGATTTTGACAGGAGAAGTCAAACTACAAAAGTCATCAAAAGAGTCTGGCATGTTTCAGTCGCTTCACAACATTTTTTCTTTTACAAAAGAGCGAAGTGAAAAAGGGAGAGGAGCATGGCACAATATCCCCCCAAAATACGCTACTGAATTCGAGAATAAAAAAATCACGCATCGAATGTTGGCTTACTAATTAAATAGCATCAGCAGGAGTCTTTGCATCTAATTCAGTTAAAAGGCCACAAGAGATTGGCAAATAACTTCATTGACATGAGTTTGTGCTAAAAGCTTACGCAATTACCCATTCGCTGTCCTGCACACCACATGTGGTGCACAGGACATTTGACTCATACGTCTGTGAACCATATGAGGAGTACATACGCATGCTTTTTGGAATGGCTATAAAATTATGGACATTTAAGTATAGAGCATTATATTGAATGGGACGTTTCAAGAAAGGTTCAATGTAGTGTGGTGTATCCTACACGACCATAGCACATCTTACTGATGAAGTAAGACTTGAAAAAAAAGACAAAAATTTTCAGATCACTACCACTATCAATATTTTGTTGTATTCTTTTGCCATAAAAACTCTTTGAATTAATTATGGCTTATACAATTATTAGACTCTGATAAAATAAAATTATAAGCAATAAATGTAATCATTCCAAACCAGCAAACCATACAAACGTGTGCACCAAATGTGACTCACAGAGCGTAATGCAAGTAAGTTATGGTTCACACACCCTGTGGGTCACATATGATGCACAGGCATTTATTGTGTCAATGTCTTTATATTACCCTATTCTACTTCCAAAATAATTTATTTGGTCATGAGATAATTATAAGTTTTAAAGCGGACATGAGCGTTTGAGACAAACCGGAAAAATCGCTTGGACAGTGAAGGGGTTGACTATCCGCAGCAACATTTTTCCACGAATGCTGGTTGCTAGTGGTGCAAAACATGCGAAATCATTGTCATATGAGTGCAATTAAATGAGTGATGAAAAACTAATTGGTAAACACTGAGCTACAAGCATAATGTGATACCACACATTTCATCCTCACACAAAAACTTCAACCCGCATATACCATTGCCACATTATTTATCTCTTTACTTGCTTCCAGTCACTTTTCAAACAAAAAAAAGGAGTAGGCTGATATCGTCATTGTTTGATCTTACATTCCGGCCAAGTATTTGCAAAATCACAGAAAAACGAAGTAAATATTAATTAAAATGGGCAAGTTATAACATGTTTCATGTCAAAGGCATACTCAAAAATGTTTTCAGGGATAGGCAGGCGCGTAGCCAAGATTTTGCAAAGGGGGCTGTGTCGGGGGTGTGGGGGCGGCCCCCAGCCGTTAAAAACTTTGTACTTCTTATCTAAAAAAAGTAAATTTTAGTGTGTGTAAGTGTATAATTTGCTGTAACAATGTCTTTTATATTATTATGAGTCATACAAACACAAAATACTCTGACATGGTATGATTCATACACGATATTGAACATACAGCTGTTACAGTACGTTATTCTGCAGAGCAGACTATAGTCGCAATATCGGCCCTAGTTGCTGAAAAGTCTTTTATCAATATAAATTATAATATCACCTTCTGCTTTAGGACAACCCAACCCTTGATTTCTAATGTCTTATAAAGCGTTTGGAAAAATAAACTTGACTTGACCTCTGCGTTTACACGTGCGTAGTTGTGATCGGGAAGTTTGTTTGTTTTATTATGTTCAGATCGCGATCGGCGATTTCTACTACGCGCAACTTTGTGCAAAGTTGTGCGTGTGCGCGCATGCGATTCGATCTGCGCTACGCAGAAATCGCTCAAGGAGCGATTTGCGATTTCAACTACGCGCGAATGCAGATTGAATTGTATGAGTCTGGCTATTAACGTTCATTCAAGCGTAACGAAGCGGTTTTACCAAGAAGTTACCATCAGAGATAAGCAGTTAATCTGGCGATTTGAGTTTCGCTGCGCTGCGGCTCAAAAATTGCGATCTGTGTGTAAACGCGCCTTTACGAGCTCCCCTAACAACTGATCGGGATGCGCTGCTCTATGGCGAAAAGCAGAGAAGTAACCTTATGCCTAATCAATTTAATGCAACAATGGTTGCTGCTTTAAAATACTTTTCTTAGCTCACATGTAAAAGATACGCAGGAATTGTGGGCTTATAAATACTGATAGCTAAAATGCAGTGGCGTAATCAGATTCATTTTACAGGGGGGGGCATTGCCCCCCAAGCTTTTGAAAACTTATTTTTTATTTTAGCACCAGTTTATCTCACAAAACCACGTAACCCTATTTTGAACACCCCCCCCCCCACTGCGACTGTTTAGCGTCTCATTCAGAACAGTCGTGGTTCAGTGGAATACTCACTTTTTTGGCATTCGCAAAACAGTCGCAGCTCAGTGGGATACGGGCTGCAGAGAGATAGCGGCTATGCTGCTACCATATTATTGCTACTGTTTTAATGAATGAATCATTTTTATCTTATGAATGCGCTCAATTTACGTCACAATTGCGTTTACGAGTTTTAAAGTTTTGATTTAGGTTGTGCAACCATGCACAGTTATCCGTAACTGGCATGTTTCAACGTTTTGCGTTTTTGTTGCATATTCCTTTTTCTGTGCCATTTTATTTTCATGCGTTATTCTGATCCAGTGGTTCTCAAACTGGGGTCCGCGGTCCTTTTGAAGTCCGCGAGACAAATTTTCTGGGACCGCGAAGCACCTTCCAAAAAAATTAAAACGACGGTCCTGAAGAAAAAATTTTGTGTAAAATTAAGTTTTCAGGCAACTTTTCTTCCAATCAACTTAACAAACACAATTTGTCATGAAACCTTACAGGCTACATAGGCATTTATGATATCACAAGAAGCAATTTGATGTCACATTAGTGCAATGGCTCCTTGAGCGTGAAGTCTGCGAATGATGGAGAACGTGCAGTAGCAAAAAGGATCAAGTTTTTTTGCGGATGGCTTAAAAGTAAAAACCTGGTGGGTGGCGGCAGCAGTATTGGTTTCAGAGAAGGATACTGCAATGTGTGATTTTAGTCTAACTCTAGTAAATTGTTCATTTTCCTTGAATAAGTTTGCGAAGAAGCAAGTGCCCTCGTCACATTGATACAATAAAAAATCAACGTGTTGTTTTGTGTTTATTTGTGTTAATTTTTCAAGGGGACCGTGAGCCATTAAAAAAATTGCTAGGGGACCGTTGCGTAATTTTTTTTAAAAAGTTTGAGAACCACTGTTCTGATCGGTTATTGTTGACGGTCAGAAATAAAAGTTGTGATTGATTGATTGAAGTTCTGGTCTTACTCTTAAGTCTTAACATCACTGTAGATTTGTCGATAGTTGACTTTGTCCTAGCTAGATAGTCCCCGGCAGGCCTGCATCAAGTAGAAAATGCTTATAAATTGTGTAGTGGGGGCGAGAAGAGAAGGTAATATATAAACGTGCTAATAACCGATTTTCCCAGGTTGCGGGCCTAGTCTCTGGGTAGTGCAGAATTTGGGTTTCAAAAAAAGTTTGATTGAAGTAGACTAGCAGTAGCAGCTTTTTCCCATAGGGTAATTAGTAGCAGTAGTAACTTTTTTCCAATAGTGTAATTTTCCATGTCCAGTTCTTAACGTGGCAATGGTTTTTTGGCGTTTTTAAAAATGCTGCGCTTGAAAAAATTGATTCAGATGGTAAAAAATCAAAACGAGACTCGTACTGAAACACTGATTGTTTGAAGCCGAGGTGCGAAATACCGAACTCACAACAATACTAATAATGCAAAAGCTATTAAAAATACTGAGTAATACGCACTCCAGCAAGAACATTGGACCTTGACGGACCGAAATTGACATTACTTAGCCTACTAGTCCACCAACACAGCCGTTTGTAACACTAAAATTTCACAGAATGTTTATTTCGGTATTATTGATACTAAACTTACCCAAGTTTTTCTCAATAATCTGCTTTAATTTTGACCAAAAAATCTCGTCAGATATGCGCCAGAATGCACGAAATTGACAATATTTTCAAAAAGTTTCCTGGGGGGCGAACCCCCCCAAACCCTCCTCGAGAGGCTCGGCCCTAACGGGCCTTCGCTCTTCCCACTAAACTTAACGTCTTATCAAACCGTTTGTGATGAGCCCCCCAAGCTAAAATGCATAACTACGGCCCTGAACAAGGGGGCAAGCCTTGTTTAAGGGGGGGCAACAGTTTAATGATATCATAAGTAATGACCTCATCAGTGGCGTAGCGAAAAATTTTAAAAGGAGGGGGGGCATAATTTCCACATTTTTTTCGAGCGTATTTTTTTCGGCAAAACTAATTTGAAGCTGATTGAGAAACGAGGAAGACTCTTGGGGGGTCCGGGGGCATGCTCCCCCGGAAAAATTTTGAAAATTTACAAGCTGGAATGGCTATTTTAGTGCGTTTTGAAAAATTTTTAAGCAAATTTTGTTAATTTCCGACCCTAATTCTGAATGCTTTGCTAAATACGATGCATTTGTTCGCACATTTTCGATGACGCGACTATGCGTGCTTACAGCGTAAGACTTGTCACTGTCGAAGAGGTTCAAATTGTGGAAAAATTGCATAAACTTACGTTAAAAACGTTTTTGAAAATGGCAGGTGGGGGGTGGATGCACACCCCTCATCCTAACCCCCCCCTTCTCCCCGGCCACAAGCTACAGAAACCATCAAAAAAGTCTGGCATGTTTCAGTCACTTGGAACCGTTAACTTTGTTCTTTTTTACTAAAAGGCAGAGTCAAAAGGGGGGGCCATGGCACAATGCCCCCCCCTAAATACGCTCCTGGACGTAATAATATAACGCGCTGGCTTGGATTACAGTCACTAATACCGTTCTGACTGAATCTGCTATTGTTGTAATAATTGTTGTTGTAATGATTGTAAAACTGTATGGAAAGAAAAGTAAGGCTATTTCATCCAACTAATGAATTTTTATCAAAAGACATGATAACATGACGGATCACGTGAAAATTTAAAGTCACGACAAAACTGAAGACAGAAAGAAAGCACATTAACTGATGAAAGAAAGCCTGCTTAAAGTTTTCGCGGTTCATTACAAAAAACGACAAACAAGATTTCAAGATGCAGCGGTAATTAGATAAATCCACAACAAAACAACGTTGACAACTCCACGCAGCGCGGCAGTGGCAACTACCACTATTTTTATCACTTTTACTGCGGGAAACCTGCGCTCGCATAGTTTACACACTGTTACTCAGAGGAAATGAAAAGCTTTTTCTTCCGTAACTTGATCGATCTGGTAAGCTTTGAAAAAAACGCGAAAAATATAATTTTAATGTACAATTTCACAGGGGGGGCAAGAGGGGGGCAAGACATTTTACAAGGGGGGAAATTGCCCCCTCTTGGTTACGCCACTGCCAAAATGCAATGTGACGAAAAAATTAAAGAAATGCTACTTTTTATAATTAGAGAATCATTGTGGGGGAGCTAAAGCTTCCCCTCCGCTAGCTACGCTACTGACGATAACAATGGTGCAACAGTTTGTAAGCACCATCCAAATTTACAGCAGATAATTTGGCATACCAATGTAATGGGTGGGAATAATTCAGCCCCCTTCTCCAGCTATGCTACTGATGAAAACGATGGTGCACCATTTGGCGACCACTATTCAAGTTTGCAGCAGATAGTTGGCATACCAATAGAGGGGGGCTGTAGCCCCTCTCCGCCCCCTTAGCTACGCTACTGGGGACGGGGGCACCAAATTTTTTAAGCGTACTTTTTTCGGTCAGAATTAATTTGAAGTACATTGAGGAACAAAATTACGGCTCCAGGGAATCCGGGGCATGCTTCACTGGAAAATTTTTGAATATTTAATACTGCAAAGGCTCTTTCAGTGCTTTTTGAACAATTACTAGGCAAGTTTTTTAAATTTTTTTGCCCCTAATTCTGAGTGTTTCATCAAATTCGATGCATTTTGTTTGCACATTTTTGACCATGCGTGCTCAAAGGCACTAGGCTTACTGTTATCGAATAGGTTCGAATTATGAAAAAAATTGTATTTATATACCTAAATCATTTTTGAAATCGGCTGGTGGGGGAGATGCATTCCCCACAACCCCCCTGGGTTTTCTCCTTCATGTACTGCATCAACGCGGCTAACATTGACCCTAAAGCGATAAATTGGTGCACTGAAGCGTTACACATTATACACCCATAAGCAAAATGCAATGGTTAACAAAATTGTAGAGCAAAAAGAATTGACCAATCAGTATTTGTGATTTTATAACGAAATCTTGACACTGTTAATTCTCCCACTCGAAAGAGCTTTACAAATATATCGTGAGAATATATGTTTGTAATATAATATATTAAATGTGGTGCAAAAACAGTGTAGATGTTTCCGGTTTGTCGATTCGTGGTTCAGTGTGTTTCATCTTAGCTTAATGTCACCCTTAAGTGGCTAAAACATACACCAAGTAAGGGTAGCTTAAAAGCAAAGTTCACCTTCTTTCCAGGGTCTCGCCTTTATCAGTTAACCCACTTTTTGCTCGTGACGAAACCGCCGAAATCTGCTGCAACAAATTTTTAGCTCTGAAAGCTTGTAGATTCACGTAAAATCTCTGCAATGAGGGAAACGAAGTCGATTAAAGTAGGCCTAACGTTTTCAGTCACTCATGTCAAGCTCAGAGTTGTGCCTTTTGCAAAAGTTTGGAGTCAAAATAGATTTATTACTAGCATAGGCTATAGCCATTTAATCGAGCATGGGAGTCATTTTTTTGAGATACAAAAATGTTGGAAGTACGTAGTTTTGCTTTTTTGAATTTTTTTGTAGAAAAAATGGTCTACAACTTTTGATTTACATTTTGCCTTTCTTTATGGACATGGAAATGATGCTATGTCCACGTAAAACATAATGTCACGCTTGCGTAACTAACACAGTTAATTGTTGTGATTACATCTTAAGCAACAACGTTTCATCTTAAATGACGTTACGAAGGAACAGTTTTTTCAAATTTACTCTTTATGTCTGACTGACGGCTACAAACTGCTTGCAGGTTAGTGCTATAACATGTCTGCCGTAGCCACCCTGTAGCTTGTTTTCATTTATTTTTTTGTAATGTGAGAATGTGAGATATGCAAGCTTGCGAAGCTTGTTATGAGTTAGTGCCTAGTGGGGCCCATTACCGCAAATTTTATTTGGCAACACTGTTGCGAGCGCCGAACGCTGCGCCAAGGCGACATGAAAGTTCTTCGAACCAGATTAGAATCATTGAGCAACCGATTACTGCTGTGTACACTTCTACACTTCACCTCTCTGTCACCTTAACTATCGATTGAAGGAACTTCATTCGGCTTGTGACATGCAACTTGCCATCACCGAGCCATTTTTCACTCATTTCGTTTAATCTTATGCTTGACGGAATTGTCTACACAAGTAGTATAGTCATTAGTTACGCGATTGCCGATTACACGAACAGCGCGCACCGTTTACGATTTTAAAACTCATTTCTATCTTATACCTCACTACATTAGTTCACAGTGACAAACCTGGATGACCTCATACTGATGCGACTCCACTTATCAAAATACTAACAAGTCGAAGCTGTAAAACATTCCGCTGAGGTTCGCCTAAGCAAAGTTAAGCGAACGTTCTGTCGTAGCTAAGCGTTCAGCTCACATCTCGAAAGGACTACGTAGTTTCGCTACAATAAAGATATCGCATTGTATCGGCTACGCAAACACAGCTTTGGCGCAGCTGCCAAACAAAGTTACAGACATAGTGATGCGCACGTGACATAAAACTTTGCGCGACCAATAAAGACCAACTTGGTTCCGCTTTAGAAATGATTAACGACAAAGGTTTGAATTGTTGTGTTAATTACCGCACAACGTCAATGCGTCATTCGTTACCTATATCTGCGTTCTGCTAAACACACCAATTCACCTGTAAATTAAAATCCAATAGTGCATTTGCGGAAGGGCCCTCAGTAATTTACAAGAGGTTGCTTAATCTATAATACGTATACTTCATTAGCAATTTTAAGCGATTCTTCAACAATTTTTAAGGCAGTATGTGATTAAATTTTTTGTCCGCAAATCTGACTCTTTTACCATACACTACGCATTTTTTGTTAGCATAATTTTTGGTTGATGTATGTGCTTGAGGCATACTATTATTGTCGGAGGGGTGGAAAATTTTGAGAAACCTCGGTTTGAAATTCATCGCTTCCTCCCTCACCTTTGGAGATTTTAGGTTTGGCACTTGGCATAATGCTTGCCTGAAATTTGTTAACCTTTGCCATAGGCTCACAACACTTGTAGCAGGGTAAGGTTATATTGTCACGCATTATGCCCATCAGTGTTGGATCATGAATGAGAAAGTGAGATCTCGAGTTTAAGGGGATTCTTGCGAAGAATTAGCAGTTCGACATTGTTGGACAAGGTTAAAAGTGTAGATATTCGGGAGTCTCTAAACACCGAATCGCTACTTCTACGACTAAAAAGATCGCAACTGCGTTGGTATGGAAATGCGACACGAATGTCCCAGGAAAGAACAGTCAAAAACTGCTCTGTTCAGCTCCAATTGGTCGAAGACCTAGAGGCCGTCCCAGAACTCGATGGCGAGATCGATTACGTTAAAGATCTTAGTAGGTCTCGCCTTTGCATTCCACCAGAGCACCTATTCTTTGTTGCAGAGGATCGAGATGCTTGGAGGCTCTAACTCGCGCAGCAATCCAAATGAAGAAAAAATAAATCGCTTTAAGCTCAGTTGACGGTTGTGGCAAACAGTCAGCAATTCTCAAGCAGTAAATATGATGATTTACCAGTAGAATGTGATCGCCTTAAAGTAGTGAATAAGAAGCAAGAAGAAGAAATAAAGCAACTTAAGTTTCAGTCTGTAAAGCAAGAAGACCGCGGAGCAAAAGAGGACAAAATTGATGCCATAGAACAATACGGGCACAGACAAAATTTAGAGAGGTGTTCAGAACAGAACGTTTGTTTACATCAGTGGTTCTTAACCTGGGCGCTACCGCCCCCTAGTGGGCGCTGTTAGCTTTTAGAGAAGCGGAAATACTCAGGGGGCACTATGGGGGACGTTACATTCAAAAGGTGTAAAAATATTTTAAGTCGTGATCAATATATTAACGCGCTCTGTACACAGGAGCGTATAGGGGGGGGGGGGGGCATTGTGCCATCGCCAAGGGTGGAAACCTGGCTACTTGGCGTTAGGGTGTCAGTTTCAGTTTTGGTGCGTTAAAACCCAGATGTCAGGTTTCAGTTTTGGTTTGGTTTCACGACTGTTAAAAAATAGGTCTCAGTTTCGGTTTCAGTTTTGCTTACGCACAGCTTCGGTTTCTGGGTTTTCATTTCGGTTTAAGTTTTATCCAAGAGAGCTCTTTTACTTTGAATACAGATTACTTAAGTGCTGTACTTCTTAGCGTTTTTGTTACATTACGATAATAAGTAGCAGCTTAGATGGCCGAGTGAGGAGAGCAATTGCTTCAGAAGTTGTCGACTTGGGTATAATTCCAAGTCTGGTGAAACCAAAGACTCAAATATTAGTATTCACAGCTCCTCTATTTGACGCTCAGCTATAAAAAAACTGTTCTGGTAATGATGGTGATGACAATTTTAAAAACCCAAAACCTCAGAAAATTTTGAACAGGTTTTAGTTTCAGTTTCGGTTTTGACGTTTCAAGAAAAAACGGTTTTGGTTCAAGTTCAGGTTTTCAAAAATTTGATTGAGTAGGTGTCAGTTTTACTTTGGGTTTCAAAAATTTTCTTTGAAACCTGGTTTTCAAATTGTGGTTTAGGTTTAGATTTCCACCCTTGGCTATGGCCCCCCCTTTTGACTGTGCCTTATTGTAAAAAAAACAAAATTATTGGAGCCAAGTGACTGAAATATGCCAGATTTTTTTGATGGTTTCAGGGGCGAATACAGGGGTAGGATGAGGATTATGCTTTCTATGCATCCTCGCACCAGCTATTTTCAAAAATGTTTTTGATGAATACAATTTTGCCACAATTTTGAACCTTTTCGATAGCGATAAGCCATGCGCCAAGCTCACGTAATCGAAAATGTGCGAACAAAATACATCATATTTGGCGAAGCACTCAGAATTAGGGTCACAAAATTTAAACAAAATTTGCGTGAAAATTATTCAAAAAGCACTACAATAGCCATTACAGCAAGTAAATTTTCAAAAATTTTCTAAGGGAGCATGCTCCCTGACTCCCCTAAAGCCGTTTAAAAATTAGCTCTGCCGAGAAAAATATGCTTGAAAAAAATGTGGAAATTATTTCCCCCTCTTTTTAAAATTTCTCGCAACCAGACTTGGGGCAATTACAGAACTCATGTAATCGATTACGATTACAATTACTCCTAATCATTTGATTACAATTACGATTACGATTACTAAAAAAAATTATTGTAATTGATTAAAATTACAATTACATCAATTGTAATCGCGATTACAATTTCGATTACTTTTAGTCAGCTTGCGGAATTGTTGGTAGATTTTTTTGGTTTTACTTTTTAGCGAAACTAAGACTCGACTGACAACTCATACTAAAAACTGATCACAGACTGCAAAGCTTGCGAAGAAATTTTTTTGCTTCACACTCTGATCAAATAAATGATCAATGTGCTAATTAAATTTTCAGTGACGAATGTGTTGCTTGTTTGTTTTAGTAGAAAGCATAGGTGCTATAAAACAGCACAATAGAAGTTTTAGCACCACGGCGGCTGTTATTCAGATCTAAGAGATAAAGGTAGCAATGCTCTAATTACATTTTTGCTTCCAGCTGCGCGATGTGGTTCAAAACAACACAGCGGATAGACTTGTGAATTGGCACAACGCAGTGCAAGTACGCAAAACAAAAATTCTCACCGCTTCAACCAGAATCGAAAGCGTAATTTACTGAATGATGTAATCAGCTGCAATGTAATCGATTGCGATTACAATTACACAGCTGATTTTGGGTTAGTAATCGATTACGATTACTGAAAAAAATGTAATTAATTGTAATCGATTACTAATTACATTACGATTACCCTATGTCTGCTCGCAACGCCACTGTCTGTACATCTGTAAATGGCCTGCTGGCTGTAGCATACGTAGGATTTTTTAATGGGGGGGTGAGTTACGTCACATCGCAATGACGTAAAATACTACGCAATACTACGTCATCACGATGTGACGCCACTGGCACTGTTAATTTAGATTTTTAACGTTTATAATAATTTTTCATCAAACCGGACGGTTTTAGCGTAATGTTACAGATGTCGCTATCGATGCGGAAGATTTGGGGTTCAATTCCCAGGCCGGTCAAATCAGACACAGTGTAGCCAACGGCTCGCCACCGCTGCGACGTTTCTTCGGACCTGTGTTGCCCAAGCGCTAAGACGCGAGGTCGGACCCCGCCACTAGCTACCATGCTTCGGTACTGCAGCGAGTTTAATGAAACGAGTACAGTGAAGATTTCATTTGATTTAAAAATAAATTTGTGTGCAGCCATAGCTACTGCAGAGACACCGTATTTAAGGAAACTCCTACTTACCAACTGCTTCACAGCAGCAGCATCAATGACAAAAATGCAGTTCAAGCAAAACACATCAGAAAAGTTGGACTACCAGTATTGTTGCATATCGCATCGTAATGAGAGTTTCGCGAGATTAAATTAGAAAGTTGGACCGAACAGAAAAAACATGATAGCAATTTCGGCAAGCTCTGCACGAAGAAGAGTCGGTTTGTTTCAAAATTAAGTAAGAATTAATTTTTTCTGCGATTGTCAAGGGGAGTGACTCCCGGCCCCCTCTCTTGCATACGCCACAAGGGGTCATCTCCGCAACTTAGCGACTGGGGAACACAGAAACGTCGCAGCATTGACGAGCTGTTGGCGACACTGTGCCGATTTGACCGGCCCGGGAATCAAGTCCCAGACCTTCCGCACCGATAGTCTGTGCGCTTGACCACTAAGCTAACGACCGGTACCGGCCCAGAAATTGAACCCGAAACCTCCCGAGCCGATAGCGATGTCTTTGGTTAACCCCAACTGGCTGGTTTGGTTAACTCAAAGTTATGACATCGCAAGCGGAACATCCGCCTACGTTGCAACCATTCATACCTCCTGTGCTGGAACGTTGTTGTCCAGCCTTGATAGCCGTTGAAAACAATCGCTTGATGACATCACAACACGACTCCAGCTTTAACAATACCCATTGACTTGGTCCTGGCTTGCATTTTGTGTTAGTCGTTGGTTCAAGCGCAAACCACCGAAAAAGTTTGACTACCAAAATTATTGCATCACAATGAAAGTTTCTCGAGATTAATAAGCAAGTTGGATAGCACAGAGAAACATGACAGCAATTTCGGCAAACTCTGTATGAAAAAAGGCGGATCGTTTCAAAAAAATTTTTTGTTTTAAATTGTCGATGGAGGGGGATTTGACCCCCCCCCGTGCGTACGCCACTGAACTTATGTACCATTAATGGAAACTCCTGTTTATTATTGCTTCACAGCAACAAAAATGCGGTTCAAACGACACATCGCAAAAGTTAATCTACCGCTACTGCTACATCACAATCAAAGTATCTCGAGATTAAATAAGAAAGTTGGATGGAACAGACAAAACGTTGGAAATTTTTGCAAGCTTGAAGGAAGGGCGTACAAAAGGCGTAAAAGATAAGTTTTCACTGCATCTCTAATCGACATCTCTAATCGACAAGATAAGTTTTCACTGCATCTCTAATCGTACGAGTGGGGGTCCAAGGTGGGTCCTTGCCACGAACCTCCCCCCCCCTTGCGTACGTCACTGCCTGCTAGCCCAGGGCTGGAAAACTGAAAAAGAAATGTAGGGACTTTTGTGGACGTGATGATCTTTTTTTTTGCTTTTCACTGATTTTTAGTGGAAAATAGGACATGTGGGCGGCAGACTAAGGAAACCTCTGAAAAGGGGCGCTGGGGGAAAAAGATTAAAAACCACCGATTTACATCAACACATACGCTGTTTGATACTCGCTAGTAGCCTACACTGAAAAAAAAAAAAAAGTTTGAAATTGGTGGTTTTGCGATGAAGAGGTAAAAAAGGACTTTAGTCCTTTAATCTCTACCCCATTATTTAAGGATTAACAGTATAGGTTTCAAAATAGCGACCAATAAACTGTATAGGTTAAAAATTGCGACCAAAAAAACAGCCTCAACAACAAGAGTTATTAATACCCCGCTATAAAGAAAAACATATAATCTTAGTTTGAAGTAAACAAATCAGTAAAGATAATCATTAAATTGACTGCGCTTTAAGTAAAGTAGAAGTTCAAAGCGATTACAATCAAAATACGAAAAATTCAAAGTCTTAGTGTTTAAATACAAGCATACCCGGAAACTTATGATGAGGAGTAAGCTCAGCGCAGAAAAATTGCTGCGTGACTAATCTACTGAATTTAAATAGCCTGGCTTCAGATTTGATATTATTTGGAAGCTCATTCCGAACTTTTTGGACGACAAACAATTTTTATTTTTAGCTTGTCGTACGTGTATGATTGTTGTGCCATGCGGTCACAAGAGTAATATTTTCAACACGTGCATTCTTCAAGCTCATTTTATAATGTAATTTAAACATAAACTTTGCCAGATCTAATCGAAATAAATCATTAATCATTAAGATGCCAGCACTATGATATAATTTATTCATGGAAGTTTTGTATGGCAATCCCGTCACGCTACAAATAGTTTTATTGTGCAATTCGTTTTAACCTGTCTCGAGACGATTTATTAGCAGAATCCCATAAGATAATGCCATATTGCAACTTGCTCCTAACAAGGGCATAATACACTCTTTAAAAAAAAGATTCAATTTTTTGAATATTTTAAAAGATTGATTGTTAAAATGAATCTTTTTTCGATTTTTTGAATCTTTTTTCATACATTAAAGATTGATGAGTTTTGAACAAATCTTTTTTCAATCTTTCTTTGAATTTTTCATCTTTGAAAAGACTTAAAAACTCATGAAGCAAAATTACATATTTTAAGTGCTTTCGCGAGAATAGTGGAAGTGAATATAGATATTATGAAGGATGATTGCGCTTAAATATTTTTTTAGAAGCCAAGGGAAGTAGAAATCCGATAATTTCAATTTCTGATGTTTTTTGTGTAGGCTTTCAGTTGTAAACATGATTTAAAATCTTAAAAGAAATAAAATTTGTTTTATCTTGATTTTTTCTCAATTATCAAGCTGGTGAATTGAGATTAATTACTTTCTATAAACAATCTTGTAGAAAGTAGAAATGGATAAAAAAGTCCTTTCAACTCCTAAATTATTCAAGAAGGCGGGAATGATGCAATACGGTCGGACGCAAACTTGTCTTGTCAGGACTCGCCGACCTGGCGCAGGAACGTGATGAGATGTCGCGTCATACCGCAGGCAGATCAGAACAGTTTTTATTCATACTAGTACCACAAGAGATTGATTTTAAAATACAGTACAATGTTTAGTGATAAATTTGCATCAAGAAATTAATTGTAGCACAGCAGGCAGGGCAGGCACGAGCAATGAACACAACTTTTTTAAGCTGGATTCCATGATTTCAGCCATCTGAAGTCAATTACTGGACTTTAGGGGCTCGTAATTAAGCGATACCATAGCTTTTGAGGCTGTGCCCCAAACCTCTTTATAACAGCTGTAGGCAGTCTCATTTAACGCAATTTTTCAAAATTTAAGCCATTTTTGAGATTGTGAGTCCATAAAAAATTAAAAATGCTTCAATTTTTAGGGCTCCGCCATAATTATGCAAACAAAACTACAGATGATAATTACGCAAGGTATAAACATAAGCCGCCAAAGTTTACTTCATCAGAAGGGGTTATCAGGTAGTGCTGCAAGCTAAGAATTTAAGCAAACTAAAGTTATTGAGTGATTCAAGTGGGACAGTGGAAGCAAAGATGTTAAATAACCTAGGCCTCTAATGGCTTTGTTATTTTACCAATATTTTATGATTTTAGATCTAGTATTGCTACTATTATTATGAGTTTAAATGTGTATTGCTGTCCTTGTGAATGCAACTTTTTGTCAAATAGCATTGCATTATTGTGTGTACACATAAGAGAACAGCATGCTGATTCTCATAATTTCATAGTTTGTGCTCAAGAGGGGTGTCGTACTGGTACAACCTTTTCTTCTTTGAGGTCATTCAAAAAACACTTGCAGAAATTTCATAAAGATCCAGATACTGTTTCCAACATACCAACACTTGCTTCTGCTCTTCATAGTGAAGAAACTGCTCCATTGACTAGTACTGATGAGACTATTCATGAAAGGGATATTCAAAATGCATTGCAAAGTATTATTTCTGAATTTGTGTTGAAATTACGATGTAAATCGGGAATCAACGCATATCTAACAATGACTGTGGTAGCAGCATTGAAGGAAGTTATTGAAAATCTGCAACTTGCTATTTGTACTAATGTTAAGTTGTTTTCTGAAATTTCAACTCCAGTTGATGCTATAAATGAAATCTTTAATAAAGTTTCTGTTTTATTGAAACAATTTGAACAATTTCAAAACTGAGCACATTTTTTAATTTTTTTGATGTTCTGTTGCTGAACAAGCAACCAACGGCTTCTGTGAGAAGACTGTTTACTTCAGTTTATGCATGAATCATTACGTTTGCATGTAATAAACTGATTGATGAATGAAAGCTGGTTTTGAATACCTTTTGCTAAGCTGTAGAACGCAGGATGCTTGAATTTTAAACATTAGCGGTTTTATTGTGTACGGTTTTGAATTCGTAAGAAAGATCCCCTTTAATCGCTATAAGTAGCTGCTAGGAAACGCACAATCACACATACAACCATTTGAAGCTGGTTGAGGTCAATGAGGTGTAAGTAGCTATCTTTAAAGAATCGATTTTCATCTTCCAAAGATAAAAATTTTCACTCTTTTAGGAAAGCACATAAATGCTTAAAAGATGAAAATATAAATCTTTCAAAGATTAAAGAAAGAATAAGTAGCTATCTTTAAAAAATCGATTTTCATCTTCCAAAGATGAAAATTTTCACTCTTTCAGGAAAGCACATAAATGCTTAAAAGATGGAAATATAAATCTTTCAAAGATTAAAGAATTTAAATCATTGTAAAGATTCAAAATTAGTTCTATCTTTGAAAGTGGGGGATCATAAAAGATAGAAAAAAGATGGATTTTTTTTACAGTGTAAACCATGCGAAGTGTATCCCTGGACACGTATTTCTTTTACCTACACAATACTCCAGATGCTTTAGCTAATGAGGTCATGGTGAGCTCAATTTGGGGTTTCCAATTAAGATGGTTATCAATTTGTACAACTAAGTATTTAGCGGCATCCTTTTGGATTAATTTTTCATTGTTTATCATAAGATTTAAACTAAAACCCTTTCTCCCAAAAATAATACGACATGACTTTTCACATTCAGCGTTAGATTATTTTGCGTTAACCACAATTTAACTTCTTCCAGCTCATCATTTACAAATTTTTCCATGGAAGAAACGTTAGAATCTGATGCAAAAAGGGCAGTGTCATCAGCAAACAAAATCGTTTTCAAGTTAGTCATTTTTGGCAAGTCATTTATATAAATAAAAAATAGAGTTGGTATGAGAACACTAACTAGGGGTACACCACAAGTTATTAACCTGGAGTTTGACTTGATTGAATTAACGCTACTGAATGGATATCTATTAGTTGAATAATCTGAAAAAAGTTTAAGGGGTGTGCCTCGTATGCCAAAATGAGCAAGTTTTTGAAGTGAAATTTTATGATCAAAAGTATCGAATGCCTTTTTCAAGTCAATAAAAATACCACTAGTTAATGTTCTGTTGGACTTTTTGATTCTGAAGGTGGATGCACATGTCAATCTACAAGGCATTAGTTGTAGATAAGCTTTTCTGATACCCATATCGACATTTTGAGATAATTTGATGCTTAGTCAAAAACTTTGTCAGATCAAATAGAAGAACTTTTTCAAATATTTTAGAAAAATGCATGGGGTAATAATGAAATAAAGCGATAATTTGAGTATTTGAGGGACAGCTTTTATCACCGTCTTTATACATGGGAATGACTTTAGCTGTTTTTAAAACAGAGGGATAAACTCCTTTCAAAATATGTGATAAATTTCTTCATGTTCTATAAATAATCTTTAAAATTCTACAGTCAAGGCTTGAGGAAGTGTTGAAGAAAGTTCAGTTGAAGAAAGTGTTCTGTGACATAGTCAGAGCGGAGTATATGATTTAATAAAGATTAAAATTGCATAAAATTATAAAAACTCACAACAGACTGTTTACCCCCGTATTCTTTAAAAACAAGATAAGTTGCTTTATGAGAAGGTGAAGATACCAACAAAATTGTAACTGAAGTGGCCCGATTGCTGAATGCAACTCTTTCGCCAAATGATATATCCACATCTCATAGGCTTGCCGCTCGCAACAGAACTTCCAAGTCTTCCAAAACTTCTATGTCCCCAACATGGGCGTCCGCAGAAAAAAATGCAGGGGGGGAGCAAAAACATTCTCGAGATGGCCATCGTAGTGAAAGCTATAGTCAGGTAAGTGTCAGTGATAGGGTGACCAACTGACTATACGTCCGGCATCGGCCGATGCCGTACGTGCAGAACTCTTCTTTCATGTTATTGTGCATTATGCGGACATAAATCAATTTATGTGCCACTAGGCTTGACAATCTGTTAAAACAACTTTCTTTTTGCATTGTTTTCTTAAGTCTTGTTATATGTGGTTGGTTTGTGATTTTTTGCTTTTTCCGGATCCGGATCAGGATCCGGATTTAATTTTGGATGATAACAAATTCTTTAAAGTTGCTGTTTGCTGGTTTATGGTTGCAGATTTTTCCCTTTCCTGACGTCTTTGCTCCTTTAATCTTTACATTATTTTGTATGCTATTAATCAGCGGAGCGAAACCATTCGTAGTTCGCACTTAAAACGTTCTGAATTTTGTAAACTGAAATCACTGGTCGGTTTGAGATGGTGGGGAACAAAGAACTTGATACTCTACTGAAGAATGAAAAATTGTATGAAAAAGATTGTGTTCGACATAAAAGCAATGTCTGGAAATCTTTTTCCTTGCTCTACTATAAAGATTCCAATAGGTACGCTGAGTATGTTAGGTGCAAAATTTGTTCTTCTTATCTTAAACATCACAAAGCGAATAGTGGGACATCACATTTGCGAATGCATCTAAAAGCTTGTGAAAACCCTAGCAGCTCAAAATCCTCTGATACTGCCAATTCTAAACAAGCAAGTATAACTGAATTTGTTAAACACAAAGCGGACCCTCCCAAACAAGCTGTGAAACAAATGCAAAATGCTGCGGTTAATTTTGTATCCTGGGATATTCGACCTTTAGCCTCTGTTGAAGGAAAAGGCATGGTGGAATTAGTTCAGACTGCCATCGCTATCGGAGCCAAGTATGGCAACATGTCTGCTGAAAAATTACTGCCCAGTAGAAATACTGT
Organism: Trididemnum miniatum; assembly: GCA_964006365.1. Classification (NCBI taxonomy): domain Eukaryota; kingdom Metazoa; phylum Chordata; class Ascidiacea; order Aplousobranchia; family Didemnidae; genus Trididemnum; species Trididemnum miniatum. The sequence goes on along the minus strand of OZ023232.1, from coordinate 9,431,438 downwards.
TAAAAGGAAATTGGACCAAAAAGCAGCCTTACTAAAAACAAGTATTGTTGGCGATGTGCTAACTGCCATACAGCAAAATGGATTTGTTGCAATTACCACAGATTTGTGGAGTGATCTGAAAATGAGGAACTTCATAAGCTTAACAGTGCATTTTGTTAAAAATCAAAAACTGGAAAAGTTTGTTTTGGCTGTTTACCAATTTGAAGAAGATCAAAAAACTGCCTATAACTTAAAGCAAAGCATTGTCTCAACTTTAACAGATCTTGGCATATCTTCAGATGTGATTCAAAAAAATTTGTATTTTGTGACAGATCAAGGTAGCAACATTAAAGCAGCATTAAGCAACTATCACCGAGAACCATGTGCTTGCCATATGATTGCTACTGTATTGCGACATACATTACAGTTAGACCAATTAAGCTCCCAGATTCTTCCTATGCAAAACGATGATGACCTTATGGAACATTTGAAAGTCTTGAAAAAAAATGTAGTGGCTGCTAAAAGTTTGGCTACATATTTCAAAAAATCTGGTTTAAATAATAAGCTGAGCAGTTCATTAAAACAATCTAATGACACACGATGGAACTCGGTTTTAACTTTGGTGCAATCCATACTTAAGACATACGATGAAATTGAAAAGATCCTCTCTGATATTGGACAAGAAAGAAGGTTGGCAGATATTGATATCACTCTGTTGGGTAACCTTGAACAGTTTTTGCAACCATTTTTTGATGCAACCAAAGCTCTGGAGGGGGATAATTTTCCAACAATACACCATGTTTACCAGTGGTACATTAAGCTTGAAAGGTTTACAACTGTGAGATACACTGATTCCTGTTTTGTCAAGTTTTTGAAAAAAAGAGCATCTTGTGCTCTTAATGAAAAGTTTCAAATTACTCCAACCCACAAACTAGCTTTGTTTGTAAACCCAAAATTTAAAAGCATGCGTGCTCTCAAGGAAGATGAAAAAAATGAAATTCTGTGCATTGCCAAACAGTACCTTGTGGAGCTGTTTCCTACTTGTGCAACTGCCTCAGAACAAGGAGCAGTGGATAGTAGCCCTCCTAGTGAAAACTTGTTACTGGATCATGCATATGGTATGCCTGCTGGCCAAAAAAAACGAAAAACAAGCAACATTGATGATGAATTTTTGGATTGGCAAGATAGCTACTGTGACACTGCCAATTGCAAGGTTGATGAAATCACTGAATATGTTGAAGCAGTGTTTGATGATGAGTTGACAAGCAGGTTTTGTGCATCTGATGGAAAATTCAACATTTTAGAGTTTTGGTCATCATCAACAATTAAAGCAAAATTTCCATCACTCAGCAAACTTGCTCTTGGGATTCTCAGTATTCCAGCATCCAGTGCTAGTAGTGAAAGGGTATTTAGTGTTTGTGGGACCACTATTTCAAAACGTAGATCACAACTAAGTGCTTCAACTGTTGACGCACTAATGGTTGTAAATTCTTGCCATGAGTAAATGTTATTAATGCAATGACATGAAACTAGTTTTATGCTCTTTTTTGTTTTTCATGCTATTCAGTGTTTATTCATTTCACATTTTTGTTTTTCACAATTTAGTGAACTAGTGGCTTATCTACTGTTGCAAGTTTGTAAATAGTGTTTCACTGGTTTTTATTTATCACACACTGTTCTTTTTTGTTTTTCATGCTATTCAGTGTTTATTCATTTCACATTTTTTGTTTTTCACAATTTAGTAAACTAGTGGCTTATCTACTGTTGCAAGTTTGTAAATAGTGTTTCACTGATTTCTTATTTATCACAGCTTACCTTTTATATTTTCAGGGTGTTTATTTTCTTTTTTCAGGTTTTATTATTTTTAAAGTTAAATTAATTTAAGAATAAAAATGTAATGATTAAGTTTACTGACAAGTTCTTAAAAGCTTTGCCATTGTAAAAAAAGGTTTGTTTTGACTAACATCTGGTGACTAATTAATGTCTAATGGATTTATGAGATAAGACTGGGGCATGGAAAGGTAATGGTGCAGTACTTCAATTTTCCACAGATCTTGTGATAATTTGTATATAATACCAATTCAGGATTCGGAGCCGGATTCTGTTTCCTGAATTTTTTAGGATTCGGAGTCGGATTCGGATTTTAGCGCTTCGGAGTCGGATTAGGATTCGGATTGAAATTTTTAGACTCCGGACACCTCTGCTAGTGGGGCCCATTACCGCAAATTTTATTTGGCAACACTGTTGCGAGCGCCGAACGCTGCGCCAAGGCGACATGAAAGTTCTTCGAACCAGATTAGAATCATTGAGCAACCGATTACTGCTGTGTACACTTCTACACTTCACCTCTCTGTCACCTTAACTATCGATTGAAGGAACTTCATTCGGCTTGTGACATGCAACTTGCCATCACCGAGCCATTTTTCACTCATTTCGTTTAATCTTATGCTTGACGGAATTGTCTACACAAGTAGTATAGTCATTAGTTACGCGATTGCCGATTACACGAACAGCGCGCACCGTTTACGATTTTAAAACTCATTTCTATCTTATACCTCACTACATTAGTTCACAGTGACAAACCTGGATGACCTCATACTGATGCGACTCCACTTATCAAAATACTAACAAGTCGAAGCTGTAAAACATTCCGCTGAGGTTCGCCTAAGCAAAGTTAAGCGAACGTTCTGTCGTAGCTAAGCGTTCAGCTCACATCTCGAAAGGACTACGTAGTTTCGCTACAATAAAGATATCGCATTGTATCGGCTACGCAAACACAGCTTTGGCGCAGCTGCCAAACAAAGTTACAGACATAGTGATGCGCACGTGACATAAAACTTTGCGCGACCAATAAAGACCAACTTGGTTCCGCTTTAGAAATGATTAACGACAAAGGTTTGAATTGTTGTGTTAATTACCGCACAACGTCAATGCGTCATTCGTTACCTATATCTGCGTTCTGCTAAACACACCAATTCACCTGTAAATTAAAATCCAATAGTGCATTTGCGGAAGGGCCCTCAGTAATTTACAAGAGGTTGCTTAATCTATAATACGTATACTTCATTTGCAATTTTAAGCGATTCTTCAACAATTTTAAGGCAGTTTGTGATTAAATTTTTTGTCCGCAAATCTGACTCCTTTACCATACACTACGCATTTTTTGTTAGCATAATTTTTGGTTGATGTATGTGCTTGAGGCATACTATTATTGTCGGAGGGGTGGAAAATTTTGAGAAACCTCGGTTTGAAATTTATCGCTTCCTCGCTCACCTTTGGAGATTTTAGATTTGGCACATGGCATAATGCTTGCCTGAAATTTGTTAACCTTTGCCACAAGCTCACGACACTTGTAGCAGAGTAAGGTTATATTGTCACGCATTATGCCCATCAGGGTTGGATCATGAATGAGAAAGTGAGATCTCGAGTTTAAGGGGATTCTTGCGAAGAATTAGCAGTTCGACATTGTTGGACAAGGTTAAAAGTGCAGATATTCGGGAGTCTCTAAACACCGAATCGCTACTTCTACGACTAAAAAGATCGCAACTGCGTTGGTATGGAAATGCGACACGAATGTCCCAGGAAAGAACAGTCAAAAACTGCTCTGTTCAGCTCCAATTGGTCGAAGACCTAGAGGCGGTCCCAGAACTCGATGGCGAGATCGATTACGTTAAAGATCTTAGTAGGTCTTGCCTTTGCTTTCCACCAGAGCACCTATTCTTGGTTGCAGAGGATCGAGATGCTTGGAGGCTCTAACTCGCGCAGCAATCCAAATGAAGAAAAAATATATCGCTTTAAGCTCAGTTGACAGTCGTGGCAAACAGTCAGCAATTCTTAAGCAGTAAATATGATGATTTACCAGTAGAATGTGATCGCCTTAAAGTAGTGAATAAGAAGCAAGAAGAAGAAATAAAGCAACTTAAGTTTCAGTCTGTAAAGCAAGAAGACCGCGGAGCAAAAGAGGACAAAATTGATGCCATAGAACAATACGGGCACAGACAAAATTTAGAGAGGTGTTCAGAACAGAACGTTTGTTTATATCAGTGGTTCTTAACCTGGGTGCTACCGCCCCCTAGTGGGCGCTGTTAGCTTTTAGAGAGGCGGAAATACTCAGGGGGCACTATGGGGGACGTTACATTCAAAAGGTGTAAAAATATTTTAAGTCGTGATCAATATATTAACGCGCTCTGTACACAGGAGCGTATAGGGGGGGGGGGGCATTATGCCATCGCCAAGGGTGGACACCTGGCTACTTGGCGTTAGGGTGTCAGTTTCAGTTTTGGTGCGTTAAAACCCAGATGTCAGGTTTCAGTTTTGGTTTGGTTTCACGACTGTTAAAAAATAGGTCTCAGTTTCGGTTTCAGTTTTGCTTACGCACAGCTTCGGTTTCTGGGTTTTAATTTCGGTTTAAGTTTTATCCAAGAAAGCTCTTTTATTTTGAATACAGATTACTTAAGTGCTGTACTTCTTAGCGTTTTTGTTACATTACGATAATAAGTAGCAGCTTAGATGGCCGAGTGAGGAGAGCAATTGCTTCAGAAGTTGTCGACTTGGGTATAATTCCAAGTCTGGTGAAACCAAAGACTCAAATATTAGTATTCACAGCTCCTCTATTTGACGCTCAGCTATAAAAAAACTGTTCTGGTAATGATGGTGATGACAATTTTAAAAACCCAAAACCTCAGAAAATTTTGAACAGGTTTTAGTTTCAGTTTCGGTTTTGACGTTTCAAGAAAAAACGGTTTTGGTTCAAGTTCAGGTTTTCAAAAATTTGGTTGAGTAGGTGTCAGTTTTACTTTGGGTTTCAAAAATTTTCTTTAAAACCTGGTTTTCAAGTTGTGGTTTAGGTTTAGATTTCCACCCTTGGCTATGGCCCCCCCTTTTGACTGTGCCTTATTGTAAAAAAAACAAAATTATTGGAGGCAAGTGACTGAAATATGCCAGATTTTTTTGATGGTTTTAGGCAGAGGTGGGCATTCCGCAATTTGAAGCGCAAAGCGCTAGTTGCACAACTTCCGCACCTGCGGAAGTTGCGAAGCGCTTTAGCAAATTATTTTTAGCCATTGCGCAAGTTGCGCTGCGCTTCAAGGAAAATAATTCTTTCTTGCGCTTTATTGCGTTGCGAACTGAAAAAAATATAATAGTGTGCGCATTATTGCGCTGCGAACTGAAAAGAATCTGGTTGCTTGCGCTTTGTTGCGTTGCGCATTGTCGGAAGTTAAAATACTGCGTTGCGCTTTGCCGGATTAATTAAAGCGCAATGTGCTGGAGTAAGCAGTTTTTTGTAACTGTTTTTAATCGAATAGCAGTTTGTTTTTTGATGCGTACAATAGGCCTATAGGTCAATTTATTGTAGCAAAAATTTTCAGCTCATCAGAAATGTGATACACTAAAGTCTTTTGCTTTTTAAAATAATTGCAAGTGCTTAAAGAGATCATTGATTGTTGAATAAATTGTATTTACTTGTTGTTGTGGAGAACTTCGCCGCATATGCAAATTATGATTTACCGCGATGAGGTGCTTTCAACGGCACGCGATAATGCAACGTGGCGCAGTGGTTTGGAGCGTCGTTTTTACGACGACCGTGATCGCAAGGTTGATGGTTAAACTCCCAACCTAATCTCGTTGTTGCGTCCTTGGATAAGATGCTTCACGTTAATTATCTCTGCTTGGTGAAATCTGGCAAGCGGCAAGTTAAATAAGTCAGAAGCAAAATTCAACCGGAAAACTCGGAAACAAAGGCAACTCCTAAGCGAGTCTGGATTCGTCCTAAGCAGTGCCTCCTTCGCTTTCTCGTGATAAGAGGATGAAAATGAAGAAAGCAATCATCAGCTACGCATCGTTTTTCGCTTCTTATTTAATTTTCCTGTTCATTGACCACGCAAAATCCTGTTACAGTCACTTGCATTACAATCGTTGTCGCGTTGTAGCCAACTGCGTGCTGTTAAAAGCACCTATAAGAATAACTCAAGAAAAAATTGCATTGCTTATACATCTACTCGTTGCGCTTTATTAAATTTTCCATTGCGAAAGTTGCGTTGCACTTTTTCTTTTGTATAAACCTCATTGCGGAAGTTGCGTTGCGCTTTAATGCAAAAAAATTATTGATTGCGGAAGTTGCGTTGCGCTTTAATGCGAAAAAATAATTGATTGCGAAAGTTGCGTTGCGCTTCAGTCAATTTAAAAATCAGGTTGCGCTAGTTGCGTTGCGTTTCATGACTTAACAGAACTTTTGCGCTTTGTTGCGCTGCGCTTCAACCAATTTTTAAAAAATGCCCACCTCTGGTTTTAGGGGCGAATACAGGGGTAGGATGAGGATTATGCTTTCTATGCATCCTCGCACCAGCTATTTTCAAAAATGTTTTTGATGAATACAATTTTGCCACAATTTTGAACCTTTTCGATAGCGATAAGCCATGCGCCAAGCTCACATAATCGAAAATGTGCGAACAAAATACATCATATTTGGCGAAGCACTCAGAATTAGGGTCACAAAATTTAAACAAAATTTGCGTGAAAATTATTCAAAAAGCACTACAATAGCCATTACAGCAAGTAAATTTTCAAAAATTTTATGAGGGAGCATGCTCCCTGACCACCCTAAAGCCGCTTGAAAATTAGCTCTGCCGAGAAAAATATGCTTGAAAAAAATGTGGAAATTATGCCCCCTCTTTTTAAAATTTCTCGCAGCGCCTCTGTCTGTACATCTGTAAATGGCCTGCTAACTGTAGCATACGCAGGATTTTTTAATGGGGGGGGGTCAGTTACGTCACATCGCAATGACGTAAAATACTACGCAATACTACGTCATCACGATGTGACGCCACTGGCACAGTTAATTTAGATTTTTAACGTTTATAATAATTTTTCATCAAACCGGACGGTCATAGCGTAATGTTACAGATGTCGCTATCGATGCGGAAGATTTGGGGTTCAATTCCCTGGCCGGTCAAATCAGACACAGTGTAGCCAACGGCTCGCCACCGCTGCGACGTTTCTTCGGACCTGTGTTGCCCAAGCGCTAAGACGCGGGGTCGGACCCCGCCACTCGCTACCATGCTTCGGTACTGCAGTGAGTTTAATGAAACGAGTACAGTGAAGATTTGATTTGATTTTTTAAAAAATTTTGTGTGCAGTCATAGCTATCGCAGAGACACCGTATTAAAGGAAACTCCTACTTACCAACTGCTTCACAGCAGCAGCATCAATGACAAAAATGCAGTTCAAGCAAAACACGTCAGAAAAGTTGGACTACCAGTATTGTTGCATATCGCATCGTAATGAGAGTTTCGCGAGATTAAATTAGAAAGTTGGACGGAACAGAAAAAACATGATAGCAATTTCGGCAAGCTCTGCACGAAGAAAAGTCGGTTTGTTTCAAAATTAAGTAAGAATTAATTTTTTCTGCGATTGTCAAGGGGAGTGACTCCCGGCCCCCTCTCTTGCATACGCCACAAGGGGTCATCTCCGCAACTTAGCGACTGGGGAACACAGAAACGTCGCAGCATTGACGAGCTGTTGGCGACACTGTGCCGATTTGACCGGCCCGGGAATCAAGTCCCAGATCTTCCGCACCGATAGTCTGTGCGCTTGACCACTCAGCTAACGACCGGTACCGGCCCAGAAATTAAACCCAAAACCTCCCGAGCCGATAGCGATGTCTTTGGTTAACCCCAACTGGCTGGTTTGGTTAACTCAAAGTTATGACATCGCAAGCGGAACATCCGCCTACGTTGCAACCATTCATACCTCCTGCGCTGGAACGTTGTTGTCCAGCCTTGATAGCCGTTGAAAACAATCGCTTGATGACATCACAACACGACTCCAGCTTTAACAATACCCATTGACTTGGTCCTGGCTTGCATTTTGTGTTAGTCGTTGGTTCAAGCGCAAACCACCGAAAAAGTTTGACTACCAAAATTATTGCATCACAATGAAAGTTTCTCGAGATTAATAAGCAAGTTGGATAGCACAGAGAAACATGACAGCAATTTCGGCAAACTCTGTATGAAAAAAGGCGGATCGTTTCAAAAAAATTTTTTGTTTTAAATTGTCGATGGAGGGGAATTTGACCCCCCCGTGCGTACGCCACTGAACTTATGTACCATTAATGGAAACTCCTGTTTATTCATTGCTTCACAGCAACAAAAATGCGGTTCAAACGACACATCGCAAAAGTTAATCTACCGCTACTGCTACATCACAATCAAAGTATCTCGAGATTAAATAAGAAAGTTGGATGGAACAGACAAAACGTTGGAAATTTTTGCAAGCTCGAAGGAAGGGCGTACAAAAGGCGTAAAAGATAAGTTTTCACTGCATCTCTAATCGACATCTCTAATCGACAAGATAAGTTTTCACTGCATCTCTAATCGTACGAGTGGGGGTCCAAGGTGGGTCCTTGCCACGAACCTCCCCCCCCCCTTGCGTACGTCACTGCCTGCTAGCCCAGGGCTGGAAAACTGAAAAAGAAATGTAGGGACTTTTGTGGACGTGATGATCTTTTTTTTGCTTTTCACTGATTTTTAGTGGAAAATAGGACATGTGGGCGGCAGACTAAGGAAACCTCTGAAAAGGGGCGCTGGGGGAAAAAGATTAAAAACCACCGATTTACATCAACACATACGCTGTTTGATACTCGCTAGTAGCCTACACTGAAAAAAAAAAAAAAGTTTGAAATTGGTGGTTTTGCGATGAAGAGGTAAAAAAGGACTTTAGTCCTTTAATCTCTACCCCATTATTTAAGGATTAACAGTATAGGTTTCAAAATAGCGACCAATAAACTGTATAGGTTAAAAATTGCGACCAAAAAAACAGCCTCAACAACAAAAGAGTTATTAATACCCCGCTATAAAGAAAAACATATAATCTTAGTTTGAAGTAAACAAATCAGTAAAGATAATCATTAAATTGACTGCGCTTTAAGTAAAGTAGAAGTTCAAAGCGATTACAATCAAAATACGAAAAATTCAAAGTCTTAGTGTTTAAATACAAGCATACCCGGAAACTTATGGTGAGGAGTAAGCTCAGCGCAGAAAAATTGCTGCGTGACTAATCTACTGAATTTAAATAGCCTGGCTTCAGATTTGATATTATTTGGAAGCTCATTCCGAACTTTTTGGACGACAAACAATTTTTATTTTTAGCTTGTCGTACGTGTATGATTGTTGTGCCATGCGGTCACAAGAGTAATATTTTCAACACGTGCATTCTTCAAGCTCATTTTATAATGTAATTTAAACATAAACTTTGCCAGATCTAATCGAAATAAATCATTAATCATTAAGATGCCAGCACTATGATATAATTTATTCATGGAAGTTTTGTATGGCAATCCCGTCACGCTACAAATAGTTTTATTGTGCAATTTGTTTTAACCTGTCTCGAGACGATTTATTAGCAGAATCCCATAAGATAATGCCATATTGCAACTTGCTCCTAACAAGGGCATAATACACTCTTAAAAAAAAAGATTCAATTTTTTGAATATTTTAAAAGATTGATTGTTAAAATGAATCTTTTTTCGATTTTTTGAATCTTTTTTCATACATTAAAGATTGATGAGTTTTGAACAAATCTTTTTTCAATCTTTCTTTGAATTTTTCATCTTTGAAAAGACTTAAAAACTCATGAAGCAAAATAACATATTTTAAGTGCTTTCGCGAGAATAGTGGAAGTGAATATAGATATTATGAAGGATGATTGCGCTTAAATATTTTTTTAGAAGCCAAGGGAAGTAGAAATCCGATAATTTCAATTTCTGATGTTTTTTGTGTAGGCTTTCAGTTGTAAACATAATTTAAAATCTTAAAAGAAATAAAATTTGTTTTATCTTGATTTTTTCTCAATTATCAAGCTGGTGAATTGAGATTAATTACTTTCTATAAACAATCTTGTAGAAAGTAGAAATGGATAAAAAAGTCCTTTCAACTCCTAAATTATTCAAGAAGGCGGGAATGATGCAATACGGTCGGACGCAAACTTGTCTTGTCAGGACTCGCCGACCTGGCGCAGGAACGTGATGAGATGTCGCGTCATACCGCAGGCAGATCAGAACAGTTTTTATTCATACTAGTACCACAAGAGATTGATTTTAAAATACAGTACAATGTTTAGTGATAAATTTGCATCAAGAAATTAATTGTAGCACAGCAGGCAGGGCAGGCACGAGCAATGAACACAACTTTTTTAAGCTGGATTCCATGATTTCAGCCATCTGAAGTCAATTACTGGACTTTAGGGGCTCGTAATTAAGCGATACCATAGCTTTTGAGGCTGTGCCCCAAACCTCTTTATAACAGCTGTAGGCAGTCTCATTTAACGCAATTTTTCAAAATTTAAGCCATTTTTGAGATTGTGAGTCCATAAAAAATTATAAATGCTTCAATTTTTAGGGCTCCGCCATAATTATGCAAACAAAACTACATATGATAATTACGCAAGGTATAAACATAAGCCGCCAAAGTTTACTTCATCAGAAGGGGTTATCAGGTAGTGCTGTAAGCTAAGAATTTAAGCAAACTAAAGTTATTGAGTGATTCAAGTGGGACAGTGGAAGCAAAGATGTTAAATAACCTAGGCCTCTAATGGCTTTGTTATTTTACCAATATTTTATGATTTTAGATCTAGTATTGCTACTATTATTATGAGTTTAAATGTGTATTGCTGTCCTTGTGAATGCAACTTTTTGTCAAATAGCATTGCATTATTGTGTGTACACATAAGAGAACGGCATGCTGATTCTCATAATTTCATAGTTTGTGCTCAAGAGGGGTGTCGTACTGGTACAACCTTTTCTTCTTTGAGGTCATTCAAAAAACATTTGCAGAAATTTCATAAAGATCCAGATACTGTTTCCAACATACCAACATTTGCTTCTGCTCTTCATAGTGAAGAAACTGCTCCATTGACTAGTACTGATGAGACTATTCATGAAAGGGATATTCAAAATGCATTGCAAAGTATTATTTCTGAATTTGTGTTGAAATTACGATGTAAATCGGGAATCAACGCATATCTAACAATGACTGTGGTAGCAGCATTGAAGGAAGTTATTGAAAATCTGCAACTTGCTATTTGTACTAATGTTAAGTTGTTTTCTGAAATTTCAACTCCAGTTGATGCTATAAATGAAATCTTTAATAAAGTTTCTGTTTTATTGAAACAATTTGAACAATTTCAAAACTGAGCACGTTTTTTAATTTTTTTGATGTTCTGTTGCTGAACAAGCAACCAACGGCTTCTGTGAGAAGACTGTTTACTTCAGTTTATGCATGAATCATTACGTTTGCATGTAATAAACTGATTGATGAATGAAAGCTGGTTTTGAATACCTTTTGCTAAGCTGTAGAACGCAGGATGCTTGAATTTTAAACATTAGCGGTTTTATTGTGTACGGTTTTGAATTCGTAAGAAAGATCCCCTTTAATCGCTATAAGTAGCTGCTAGGAAACGCACAATCACACATACAACCATTTGAAGCTGGTTGAGGTCAATGAGGTGTAAGTAGCTATCTTTAAAGAATCGATTTTCATCTTCCAAAGATAAAAATTTTCACTCTTTTAGGAAAGCACATAAATGCTTAAAAGATGAAAATATAAATCTTTCAAAGATTAAAGAAAGAATAAGTAGCTATCTTTAAAAAATCGATTTTCATCTTCCAAAGATGAAAATTTTCACTCTTTCAGGAAAGCACATAAATGCTTAAAAGATGGAAATATAAATCTTTCAAAGATTAAAGAATTTAAATCATTGTAAAGATTCAAAATTAGTTCTATCTTTGAAAGTGGGGGATCATAAAAGATAGAAAAAAGATGGATTTTTTTTACAGTGTAAACCATGCGAAGTGTATCCCTGGACACGTATTTCTTTTACCTACACAATACTCCAGATGCTTTAGCTAATGAGGTCATGATGAGCTCAATTTGGGGTTTCCAATTAAGATGGTTATCAATTTGTACAACTAAGTATTTAGCGGCATCCTTTTGGATTAATTTTTCATTGTTTATCATAAGATTTAAACTAAAACCCTTTCTCCCAAAAATAATACGACATGACTTTTCACATTCAGCGTTAGATTATTTTGCGTTAACCACAATTTAACTTTTTCCAGCTCATCATTTACAAATTTTTCCATGGAAGAAACGTTAGAATCTGATGCAAAAAGGGCAGTGTCATCAGCAAACAAAATCGTTTTCAAGTTAGTCATTTTTGGCAAGTCATTTATATAAATAAAAAATAGAGTTGGTATGAGAACACTAACTAGGGGTACACCACAAGTTATTAACCTGGAGTTTGACTTGATTGAATTAACGCTACTGAATGGATATCTATTAGTTGAATAATCTGAAAAAAGTTTAAGGGGTGTGCCTCGTATGCCAAAATGAGCAAGTTTTTGAAGTGAAATTTTATGATCAACAGTATCGAATGCCTTTTTTAAGTCAATAAAAATACCACTAGTTAATGTTCTGTTGGACGTTTTGATTCTGAAGGTGGATGCACATGTCAATCTACAAGGCATTAGTTGTAGATAAGCTTTTCTGATACCCATATCGACATTTTGAGATAATTTGATGCTTAGTCAAAAACTTTGTCAGATCAAATAGAAGAACTTTTTCAAATATTTTAGAAAAATGCATGGGGTAATAATGAAATAAAGCTATAATTTGAGTATTTGAGGGACAGCTTTTATCACCGTCTTTATACATGGGAATGACTTTAGCTGTTTTTAAAACAGAGGGATAAACTCCTTTCAAAATATGTGATAAATTTCTTCATGTTCTATAAATAATCTTTAAAATTCTACAGTCAAGGCTTGAGGAAGTGTTGAAGAAAGTTCAGTTGAAGAAAGTGTTCTGTGACATAGTCAGAGCGGAGTATATGATTTAATAAAGATTAAAATTGCATAAAATTATAAAAACTCACAACAGACTGTTTACCCCCGTATTCTTTAAAAACAAGATAAGTTGCTTTATGAGAAGGTGAAGATACCAACAAAATTGTAACTGAAGTGGCCCGATTGCTGAATGCAACTCTTTCGCCAAATGATATATCCACATCTCATAGGCTTGCCGCTCGCAACAGAACTTCCAAGTCTTCTAAAACTTCTATGTCCCCAACATGGGCGTCCGCAGAAAAAAATGCAGGGGGGGAGCAAAAACATTCTCGAGATGGCCATCGTAGTGAAAGCTATAGTCAGGTAAGTGTCAGTGATAGGGTGACCAACTGACTATACGTCCGGCATCGGCCGATGCCGTACGTGCAGAACTCTTCTTTCATGTTATTGTGCATTATGCGGACATAAATCAATTTATGTGCCACTAGGCTTGACAATCTGTTAAAACAACTTTCTTTTTGCATTGTTTTCTTAAGTCTTGTTATATGTGGTTGGTTTGATGCTTACATTTCAAAACAATCAAATCTTCACTGTACTTGCGCTATTACGCCAAAGTGTGTAACGAGTGGCGGGGCCCGTCTCCGCTGCTTAACCTTTGAAACCTTGGAGGAAACGTCGCAACGGTGGTGAGCCGTTAGCGATACTGTGTCCGCTTTGACCAATCCGGGAATCAAACCCCAGACTTCCCGCACCGATAGCGACGTTCTGATCCAAAATGTCAAAATAAAAAGTAGTTTGAGCTCTGAAAATCAGACTTATAGCTACGGCCTATAAATTAGTGCTGCTCAATTTTTTTATTGCAATGTACCGGCAGCGCAGTTTCTGCCATCAAGGCGTACCAGTTGCACATCAGCAACAAGTCCAAATTTGTTTTACAAGATACGAGATGCAGGATACGACACTCGGTATATAGGCAAAAACCAGAATTTTTCTATACAAGATGCAAAAAGTAAAATTGGATATGCTGCTGTTGCCGCGTGAATTTGCTAGTATACGTACGTCCACATGACGGATTGGTAATCGGCTGATTGGTGTAGCAGTAACGATATTGCTTTCAAAGTCAGAGATCTGGGGTTCGATATCCGACCTGTCAAATCGAATACAGTGCTGTTCACGGCCACCGCCAATGGCTCGCCACGTTTCTTTGGAGTTTGAAGCTAAGTTGCTCACGCGCTAAGTTACGGAGATGGTCTTCGCCACTCGTTGCACGCAGCTTCTGGGTAATACCACGAGTATAACCAAGATTTGAGATTGAAGATCAATAAAAAAGACGCACAAAAACTTTTAACCGAATTCTTCATGTTATGCGAAGTGTGCGCCTGCTTATCTTCCACCAGTCTGTCATATTGTGGTTTGACTAAAGAGTAGCATTTGACACAAAGACACTTTTGTAGTCTTTGCGTCATGACAAAAGATAAATCGCCATTTCTATAGACCTGAATAGCATGCGATAGTATGTACTATTGCATACGGCCTTGAAAGACAAGAAAGTAACCTAAACGAATGGAATCATGCAGAGAACAAAAAATGAATTAAGTATCAAGCAATAACTCGTACTGATCTACGTAAAATGATGCTCGGGACCTGTACCAATATTTTCTAACGTGCTTAGCACTGGCCTTGGTAACAGCATGCCTGTTACGGTAAACTTGCTCTCTCGTTCGTCTCCGGTTGAATAACGCGCTAATTGCCACACACAAATCCAACAGTTCAATGTTTTGCGTAGCACAGCGTAGCGGTTTTCTAAAACAGTGAAATGCGCATAAGAAATAACATTAAAATTACAAGTCAAATAAATGCACACTTACCAACTATTTGAAGACGAGAAAGCCAAATATCGAACAGCATACAGTTATACACCGGTTCCCAAAACAATTAAGAATGTCAGACTAGGAAAACACGAGCTTATATAGGGGTAGCGCAAACAGATCAAAGAACAGGAAATAATATCACTAAGTATGATTTCAATTAGCAGTAAAGATAGGAAGGGCGAAGAAAAGACCAAATCTCACAGCTCAGCAAACCCCCGATGAGAAGGAGGAAATCGAGGAAAGGAAACATTACGCAATGCACTGATCTTTAGCGCACGTGTCAGAAAGGAGAAAAGCAGTAAACAACATAGAGAAAACGTCACAAGAATAACACTACAAACTTCATCAATCAACGTCTAAAACTTGTCGTAGCATAGCCCCCCCAATTTACGAATTACATACGGAAATTAAACAAATAAGACGGCAAGTAAAGGAATATATTAACTTAACAAAAATGCAAGAACAGTATAGGCTTACAGTTTTAAGCTAACAATTTCAAACAAAACGGAGAAATCTCCAAACAAACAGCTGCTTTATGATTGAGCGAAAGGTTAACAGCACAGGATTTTACCGTAAAATTCACCGATATGAAATATACACAAAAAATCAAAACAAACCAAAAATAGCTCATAGCAAACCTTTAAACACAAACGTAGCTTTACTTAAGTTTAAAAATCATCCTCTGGGTGGCGCCCTCGAGTTGTGATCCACTATATCAAGCGATTTCTTATTAAAATACTCTGACTAACACATTACGATATTTAAATTAAAACGTAACTGTTAAAACAACAAAACTGTAACCACACCACAAAATCGGTCAGCAGAAATGACAAGGATGAAATAACAGCACTAAATAAGCATGTGACAGAATTCAAATATCAAAGCCATTTACGTTAACGTTCGTAATCAACGGAAAACATGTTCACAAACAATGAAAGTAACAGAACGTATGCACAAAATATTAATGAAGAGAAATAAAATTATTACCGCTCTATACCTTTAGGAGGCATACCGAAATTCTAGTAATTTAAGAGATTAAAGACTTTGACAACTAATAATAGAGGAAAACAAACAAAAAAAAAAAAAAACACAAACGCACACAAACAAACAAAAGAAAAAACACACACAAAAGTTGAAGCGAAGCGTAAGCGTGAAAGACAGCCCCTGCTGTAGACAGTCCGCAACAGTCCATAAAAGCTCATATCAGTTTACACAGTTTTGAAATTGGGCGTCGAAATGTCTTATTTTGGGATCTGACCATCACTTGGCGGACGTGGCCCAAGTCGTCTGGGAAAATTTGAATGATGCGGCCCAAAGGCCATTTCCCTCGGGGTGAAGCTGTATCTGCCAACAAAACGACATCTCCGATCGCAAAATTTGGTTTGACACCAGACCACTTTTGGCGCGTTTGCAAAGTTTGTAAATACTCTCTTCGCCATCGATGCCAAAACAAATCCGACAGGTACTATATTTGGCGCCATCTTTTGCGGACAAAGTTGTCTTTACAATCGAACTTTCCTGGGGCTTGTTGCGCTGTAGGACGAAACATAAGTAGATGATTTGGGGTCAATGGCTCTTCTCCCTCTGGATCCATGGTGATCGGAGTCAACGGACGTGAATTAACGACATGTTCTGCTTCTGAAAATAAAGTGAGTAGAGCATCGTCAGTGAGAGGTTATTGAGTGGTTATAGCAGGCAAAACCCGTTTAATGGAGCGAATGACCCTCTCCCAAATACCTCCCATGTGGCTGACGTAAGGAGGATTAAAGTTCCACCGGATTTGTTGTTGCTTCAGTTGCTCTTCGATGACACTCTGGTTTAGCTCTTGCAGGGACCGTCGCAGCTCCTTGTATCCTCCCACTATATTCGTGCCGTTGTCGCTGTAAAACATGTGAGGTTTGCCCCTGCGGTTAATAAAACGCCTAAGAACATTAATGAAGGCATCAGTTTCCAGAGAAAATCCCACTTCAAGATGTACTGCACGCATCGTAAGGCAGGTGAAGACGCACCCATATCTCTTTACCTGGCTTCTGTTTTGTTTCACCATTATGGGGCCAAAGAAGTCGATACCTGTAAAGTAGAAGGGAGCATTACCAGAGGTAACGCGACACAATGGGAGGTCTGCCATGTATTGGACACCAAAAGAAACGTTTCTGCGTTTGCAGAACAAACAAGCTCCCAAGACTTTTCGCACGGTACCTGCCTCTTTTACAATCCAAAATCTCTGCCGAAGACTTGTCCACGTATGAGACGCTCCACTGTGTCCAACATTCCGATGATACTCCTCAATCAGAAGACGAGTGACGTGAGAATCAGGAGGAATGATGATTGGATGCTTCACATCTAGTTCGTTTGTACCTCTACGTAGTCTCCCTCCAACTCAAAGTACTCCTGAAAGATAAATCGGACACAGCTTTTTCAAAGAATTTCCAACTGCTTTACCTGATGAGTCGCTTTTCAAAAGTTCATAATCACGGAGATAAAATTCTCGTTGAATCGTAGAAATAATTGCAATTTCGGCCTTCTCAATTTCGTCCACTGTCAAGCTCCCAGAAGAAGTCGAACGCTTCAGCCATTTGTTGCGCAGACGAAAAATCCAAGCCACCGCCTTCTTGAGCCTGTAAAAAGACGAAAATCGCGCGAATCTTTGTTCAAAATCGGTAGGACACGTTAACACGTCGGACATCGCCACAGGACGCTTTAAGATTGCAAACTCTTCAGGTAGATCCGGAAAATCACAAGGAGGACGTGGCCAACTGCTTCTCGGTTCCTGCAAAAAAATAGGTCCGCTCAGCCAGCGTCCAAGCGATTGGTTTACTGTAGTGGCTCTAGTTCCATCGTCAGCTGGATTGCATGCAAACGCGCAATTCCAGTAGCTTCTGGCACGTACATATACTCTCTCCGGCATATTTCTATTTGGTTCTACAGAAAATTTTTTGTTTATTCTATCACCACCACTTTACCCCATCCCGAAATAAACATAACAAAGTTCATAAAATCAAAACCTAAAGCAGCATTGAACCCCGACCCTTTACGTCGCAGTCCAGCATACTGACCGGTCAGAGCCGGCGCCAGAGCAGTCGACTTAGGGGGGCCAAGCGTTTATCAGGGAGGGCCAAAGTTTAAAATTAAGCACAAAAGCCGCTGTCTTCAAAAGAGTGAGCTTGTTAATTGGGGGGGCTAGCATGTCGATTGGGAGAGCCAGATCCCTCTGGCCTCCCTTGGCGCCGATCCTGTGACCGACCCACCACGGCGCTGTTGCCGAAATCCGAGCAATTTTTTTATTTATACGCATTTCGATCGAGCCCTATCTTTTTCTGAAGAACCATTTCGGAATATGCTGCTGGGCGCACTTCTATGGAATGTACTTAACGCCAGCAGAACCTTGCTTTTTTGACAAAGCGTGGGTTTATGAACGCCATTATTCGCAAAAATGCGACGACTTTTCTATAGCTCGGTGACTAAGAGCGCGGCTAGTGAGGGAAGTGGTGCACTAATTTGGGTTCGATTCTCGTCGCGGTTTCGCTAGTGACATGTGGTCAACGATCGTGTTCGTCAAGATAATAGAATAGAATAGGAATGTAAGGTTCTGCTCGTGTAAAGGTACATTACATAAATGATGCCTCCCGGGCTTGCTTGGTGTTGAAGGATCTTCCACAGTTTGAGCGGTTTTTCAAAAAGCATTTAAATGCATCTGGAAGAATGCAACTGAGCATCAAAGCTCGAATAAGGGAGGATCTAGCCTCTGGACCCTCCATGATAGGATGCAAATCGTGTTCTCTAAAAAGACGTCAAAATCAGCTAGGTATGCAAAATAGCAAGGAGGGCCCGAAAATTTAGCCTCGAGGCCCGGTAAAGGATGAATCATTGCAAAAAATGAAATCATTAGCCTATACTTGCCGTTGACGACACAGTGGCGATTTAACCTTTCTGATCTCCTCACGGGACACTTTTGATGGTTATGTTTTAATCACTTTTTTGAAATTTGATATATTGTCCGAAAAACTAAATTATGAATGTAAGTATGACCGGCCAGGGGATTGAACCCAGACCTCCCGTGCCGATAGCGTGAGCGCTTTACAACTGAGCTATAACTTTGAACATTTGATGGGACTCGCTGAATGGAAAAAATATTACTTCCACGTTGAAACACAACATATTTGGTGCTTTATCACTGCTTCTGCTTTAAAACTGCGTGACAGAGAAACATGTAAACAAAACTTTGCAAAACACATTTCTTGGGAAAAAAACAATTTCTCATGTTGTTTATTTTCAAGGGTCATTTTACCTGTCGCAAAGTTTGCACATTGATTTCTTCTCAGGGTGAATGCACTCATTCGCAACTTTTACATTCAAAAATTAACGAAATGCATCATTGAAAAAGAAATGACAAAGTTATGATTTAAGTTTTTTTTTTGAAATATTGCCAATTTTTCCACGTAAATGTCGAGAAAAATAAAGCTTAAAAATTTTTAATTTTTATTAACGACAAATTACAATTTTAGTTTTCAACTTCCCACGACCAATAGATCAATCAATCAATCAAAAAAGTTTATTTATAGGAAAGCCAAGAATCGCGTTTTGATCAATTCGTAAACGTAATCATAATCATTATGATGGTTAACCTGCCCCTGAAAGTAAGGCTTCAAGTACAGTAAATAAATAGATAGATATTTATTTATTTTCGCCAATTTGAGGAACAACTAATGCGCATAAACAAAACAACACAAGAACAATGAACAAAGAGACAAGCAAGCATCGGACTAAGCGATAGCAACCCATATGCCGCGATGGTTGGTGGCGTGAGCAGGAGTTAAATCAGGGCACAGCCACCCTTTTTTGACGAGCCTAATTTGAGGCATGCCTAAACAATAGGTCTACCAAAATTTTGTAACCGTGGTCCTGTTGTAATTCCTTCGTAAAAACATTTCCGCAGACTTCTTACCTGGTAGCAACCTCTACGGTAAAACATAGAGCAAAATAGCGTGTACTGTATAGTGTGGAGGAAGCAACTGCAAAAAGTATTTGAGTGAATAAGTTATAATGAGCTGAAGTTGACACTCTGTATTTAACCATTTAACCAATTAAGAATCAAACTTTTATTTTGAGCATTCACAATACATTTGCAATGCATTTTACTAAAGTTATCGCATGATATAGAAAAAAAAAAAATTATCCAAATTCATGTTAAATCTAAAGTAGGCTAAACTCGATCGCGCTTGAAACAAGCTAAAACCTCTACAACGCGTATTCACTTACAAGAGTTTTTAAATAGCACCTTAAAATCAAATCTTCATTGCATTCGCGATATTACGCCGAAGCGTGTAACGAGTGGTGGCCGGTGGGGACCATCTCCGCGGCCTAGCGCCTGGGCAGCACAGCTCCGAAGAAACGTCCCAGAGGTGGTGAGCCGTTGGCGACGCTGTGTCTAATTTGACCGGCAGGGAAATTGAACCCCAGACCTACCGCACCGATAGCGTGCGCTTAACAACTGAACTAACTGTTCGGTGTAAAAAGCATTTCATTCGATTTATATTTTTATTATGATTGTGGTGTCATTTTCTGGATGTGAATGCACTGCCACATTTCGCACTGTTTGACTTACACTGTATGTCCAATTTGTTTGTCCTTTTGCGATTATTTTTAATGGCAAATGAATTACGTCGTATAGGATTGTCCACTTGGCAAATTTACGTTTGAAAGAATTTGCTTGATGTTCGGTTTGAAAATTAAAATTGACTCAGGTTTGGCAAATCAAAATTAAGCCGATTTTTACGAAGTAATTTTCAAAACTATGGCCGTCCAGTTTTAAAACATTAACTGAATATTTGCTACGCTGAAAATAGCTACGCTTATTGCGAAAAAAAAAAAAAATTTTTGCAAACTAGAAGTGTAAGGTGAATTTTAATCATGCAAAATTTTATATACGTTGTAATTAGAAAAAGTATTGTACTTACTTAATAGAACAGCTCTGAATGTTTGCGGTGTAATTTTTATCTCTGCAAACATTCAGAGCCATCCTGTGCAAACCATGTTCTAATTTCAAAATCTTTTGACGCGGAAAGGTTACGTCGAAGTAAATCAAAGCCAGCTTGTTTCACTATTGTTTTTTGGTTCAGTTGCGTTTGACCCATAAAGTTAATTACTATACAGTATATAGATTATCCAAATATGCTTTTAAAACCTTGCGGATGGCCCCGCAATTCGTTACACGCTCTGGCGCAATACCGCGCGCAGCCTATAAAGAAGATCTATTCCGATTTGTACCATAGTATGGTATTCACTTGATACATAGAGGAGCATGCACAAGTGATTTTCACAGCCAAGCTTGAAACAATTTTTATGAACAATAGAATTTTAGGCAAAGCAAACATGCAAGCTAAATTCTCGGAAAAAGAATTTGGCTCCCAATCATTGTTTAGGTTAAAATAATACGAGATAATTTATAATACAGTAAGCCTACGTAGGCTACGTCGCATAGCCTACTTGGCAAAGTATAAGTAACATCTTGCAGAATTTGTGCACATCCATTTTTATTGGAAAACATAGTG
This sequence comes from Trididemnum miniatum, assembly GCA_964006365.1. Taxonomy (NCBI): domain Eukaryota; kingdom Metazoa; phylum Chordata; class Ascidiacea; order Aplousobranchia; family Didemnidae; genus Trididemnum; species Trididemnum miniatum. The sequence goes on along the minus strand of OZ023232.1, from coordinate 9,410,202 downwards.
GTTTCTGACTGCAAATATCTGGACCAAACCAAACAGATTATGAACTCACAAGCCACGCTCGAATTAATAACTCTGTAACGCCACCTAACGATTCAGTTTAATGCCATATATCTAAAAACGAATATTCATTATAAGCTTACTCGCGATATTACGCCAAAAGTGTGACGAGTTTGAACCTTTTTAAATACTAGTTGCAATCATTTTTACGACGCAGGGATCCGTAGGTTTGTGGTTCTACTCCCATAGGCCTATAGTTTGCTTGTTTTCTTTCCTGGAGAGATCTTTTCGAGCACAAATAAAAAAGCGAAAAATAAACAATTTTGAAAACAATCAAAATTGTGGAAATTAAGAAATCAATTAGCTGAGATCGGCTACAGAATAAAAAAGACAATTATTGTTTTTTTCTGCAGGTGAGGTGCTTTTGTTCTTTAAAAAAGAATCCATTAAAAAATTTAGGAAAGGAAAAAAAAAACTTCGTAGATCTGAAAGGAACATTGGTCGTTCCAGACACGTTTCATCGGAAAGAAATTAAAATCGAAAATGTCAAAATCAAGCAACCGGGACACAATGGCTTCGGAAAGCTAAAAAAGGCTTCATGGTTTGCGCTGTACACAAGCAACGGTGTGCCTTCCGCCTCTGTGGTTTTGCGCTTGAAAAAGAAATCAAAGCTTATTCCTCTTGGTAAACCAATGGCTAAAATGCCAGACAAAATTTTGGAAAAAATCTTAATTAGCACCCAACAGCTGCAAGCATAGAATTGATGTTAGTTTTCATTTTAGAGTTACTTATTTTGGATATATTATACTGTATTATTATTTTTGGTAACTTGCCACATCTGTAAACTTAGCTGGTGTCCAAAGTTCCTTCTCTATTGTTATAAATGCAGGTGCTTGAATACTGCAAAAAATTTTCTAGGAAAACCCCTTTTTTAATACATTAATAAAGGGAAATTTCTTTTTGTTGGTGATTCGTACTTAAAACACATTAATTCTGTTTATGATTGTGTTTTTATTCTTTTGTTTACAAAATGTGATACGATTTAGCAAGAGTACACTATCGTATTTGTTGTGATATTATTTCATTTATTGGATTTCTTTTTATTTCACTATCAGCTGTTTGTTGTAATCAATATGACGCAAGGAAATAACACAATTGCGTCATAATTTATTATAAAACAATCAAAGATGTTTCGCCTGGCATGCGGTGAAAGGGTAGCCACACTGACTGACGCTTCTCAACGTCTTTGCGAACTTTTTGGTTTGTTTTATTACTGCATCGCAGGTGGTGTTGCATGATGACGTAACAATAAAACAAACAAAAATGTTACCTTAACATTGAGGCGTCTCGGTCATTGTAATAAGCACCTTCACGGATAAGCGTATATGTATAAATTGTACAAACTTTTGTGTATTTTTTATCACATTTTTATTTGTAAAACTCAAAGCATATGGTTTAAGGAAGACAAATAAAGCTACCGGTACAGTAATTTTTAAGAATGGACCTTTCGACAACATAACTGCTGATGATGACAGCTGGGAGGGACAAACGACGAAGTCCCTGTCCCTATGCCTTGTTGTGGTCCTAATTAAGATGTCTGGTACACGGTTAAAACTTCTCTCTGTTACCGTTTTCATCTCTACGGTACTTCCTGTTCGATATCCTACTTTTTCTATCTGCAACACAGAATCGTTAAAATGTCAACTACCTTCAAGACATTTTGATCGTCTTAATTAACTTTCTGAAGTTCCGAACCTATTGGTATTAAAGCCAATACCAATAAAAATTTGGTTTCCAAAAAAAATTATCAATTTATTAGGCTACCTCACTAATCAATGGGACAAACCAGATTCGCAGCTTTTCTCTGCTTTCTTTCACATTGATTGAAAGCAATCCCGATCCCAGTAGCTTACCGGCACGTTACGTGGCAGCGTATTTCGCAACTGGCTTTCTTAGCATTTTGGCAGTACACCAAAAATTGACATGCTTTCCCTTATTGATTGCGCAACTCTAATAAGTATGATAATACTCATGATCATCGACACTGATAAACATGCAAATGTTTTGCTTGCTAGGAAATCTGTTGAAAATCGGCACCTGTATCTTCAATTCTGTTTTATGCATTCCGAACTACCGTATTTTCCCATGTATAAGAGACCCTTTTTTGTTCATAATTTTAACTTTAAAAATAGGGGGTCTCTTATACATGGGAGTAAGTCTTTTAGCGCGCGTATGTAGTGATTTAATGATTTCTATGATTAATAAAGATTTCTATGATTAATAAAGTTATTCATTACTAAAAAACTTTTTTCCTGAAAATTTTACCTAAAAATTGAAGGGTCTCTTATACACAAGGGTCTCTTATACACGGGAAAATACGGTAATTTGAAATTAAGCCTACAATTCATGAATTTATATGTACTTTGCAGATAAGCTTGTGATAGAAAAAAAGTCTGGAGAACGAAATCAGGCAACAAACTTTTCTCTCAAGGCCGTCGCATCCCGCAGATTGCAGTCAGTCAATGTATTGATTTAAGCGCTGCTTATAGTCTGTGTAGCCTTCACGAAAAAGTTTAGTGAATGCGCTAGATGAGAAACATGGCAGAAGTTCGATAGCACTCTAAAGTGCTTAATTTTTGTAAAGATTGCCAAGCTTATAATGTGTTTATTACCTAAGGTTTTTACTTAAAATATCATTGCGATTTTGTTTGGTGGCATGGTCGTTTTTCTTTAATAGTTGTGTGTTTGCGTTCTGTTTTCTTCCACTTTGTTTTAAGTGCAGCGGCCGTGCTAATTCACGTACTTTTTTTACCTGTACCATAGCCTGCACTAGTGTTACAAGCACTTCTTAGCGTGTATCTTGTCGTTGTTTTTTTAGTTTTTTCCTCGCTGTGGTTTGTATTATCGATGTTTGTTATTTCAAGACCGAAAATGAAAATTCACTATTACTACTCCTTTTTGTTGCGTCTTTGAATGTCATTTCAACAGTTCTGCCGCTCTGCTTGCTATAGGTGCAGTTTCTGGGAAATGCTCAAGAACCTAAGCAGTTCAGATTTTCGTTTACGTATAAAAGAAACTAACTGAGATTTCACAAAGTTTGCGGAGAATTGATCAAATTCTCATGATGAATTTATTATTTTAATTCAGCAAATCCAACACGATGGTTGTCAAAATCAAATGTCGAGTAGTATTTGCCCATAAAAACGTCACCGATGATCCAAAGAGGGCCAGTTGGAGGGGGTAAGTCGAGTGCCATAAATCCGGATACGCAAGAAGTCTCACCTTCAACCGTCATCTAAAAAATAGTGTTACGTTAGCCGGTAAAAAAATCACAAAACACATAGGCAAGTGGCTTCGCAAAGATTTTCTGTCTGCAATCGCTAGAACACGCAATACCGTTAAAGTCTACTCTAGAATAATGTTTACCAAACTTGTGGTTGTATTCCCATTTCCCAAAAGCAAAGTCCACCAGGCCTACATTCATCGTGGCTCCCTCTCCTCAAAAGGAAGAGTAGCACACTATGTTGCTTCTCTAAAAGTGTGTTTAGTCTATATTTAAACAGTGTGCCTTATAGCCCACTTTTTACATCTGCTTGTGCCCTTCGCCGGCGGGGAAAATCTGGCGATACCTCGATCGTGCATCAAGCGCGCTGCAGTTACAAAATCCTGATTTACATTAAAAACAGTTTCGCTGTTCTCAGCTCACTAGGCTTATACACTTCATGTAGAGATTACTGCTCTGGCCCCGCATATCGAGCTCTTTTGCGTCATGCCTAAAATTCGTCGTAGTAAAACTTGGTTGGTTGATAAGAAGTTAAAAATACTACTGTAAGCTTTGCATTTGTGTTTTCGTTAGAATAGCCTATAGCCTGCTATGTGTAGGCCTATAAAAATTCGAAATAACCCTCAGGTTAAAATAATTAACTTTATCTATGAGTTCTGGTAGTTAGTACAGCCAATTTGTTATTTTGAAAGCGCTCTACACTAACCTGCACGACGTAGTCATAGGGAGTCAAAGTGTATTGGACGCCGTCAAACACCATTGTGACGTTTGGCATTTTCGGAATATTTCGACAAATCACTAAATACTGAAATATAGTAATGCATTAAAGGATACTACTAACTTATAATAAAAATACAGTAGTTCGCGGATTCCAAAGCCTTCCCACTTTGACCTTGACAAGTTACCCCCAAAGAAAGTATGAAATGATTGTAGCAACAATTCCCGTTTCTTCGAAACTTGAAGCTTTTATTTGTAGAAAACCACGACGACCAAGAGGTTGGAAGTTTTTTGCCATTGGAAAAACTTACTCCAATTCAATCAAAAATCCAAGCGCCGCAATAGCCTTCACGCAAATTTTTACTCATGATTTTGTTGAAGTGGTGTGACATGCTGTACAGCAAAATACTCTTGCTACTCTAAGTCACGCAGCATAAATGAAATCAAATTTAAATCTTCATTACATTGACGTTACGAACCCCAGGCGTGTAGCAAGCAACGGCAACTATTTCTATGGCCCGGCGCATGGGTAACACAGCTTTGAACTTCGCAGAACATCGCAGCGTCGGCAAACTGGAGCGATGACGCGACGCTGTCCAATTTGACCGACCTGGGAGTCAAACCCAAGACTTGCCGCACCGACAGCGATGCCGTTTCCACTACGGCAACCGCTAAAAACAGAATTTGTTTAGGTGTAAATGCTTTACCATAGGTCTACACATAAACTGAAACACAGTCTCCAACCTCTCCTTGAACAAATTTGATTGCTCCAACAGCTTTGTTAATCGCATCAATATCTTCAAAAGGTCCGGTGATCAGCGAAGTGCCAGAGTCAATTACAGCCTTGCATCCTCCAATACAAGCAGAGGTTTTTGATTCATCCGTCAGAACAAAGGCACTTTCCATTTTAACTTCCCAATGACCCTGTATATAAAATAAGGAAGTTGGTCAGAGTGCTGGAAAAAGTTTGCATAAGCAGATTGAACGATGCAGGTTTGGTACTTGGCGGGGAGATATCATAGTACTGCTTCGCGTTATACAAAAATTTCAATGCCCATTAAATGTGGCCAAGCAGTCAGCCCTCCGTGGAAGCCTTAAAATAGTGACTCGCAATAATACCAAAAAAAGCATCCGATGGTTGGTTCACTTTGATTGTATGACTATGCCATTATTCCAACAATTGCTCTAAAACGATCGTAAAAAATTGTCTTGTGTGCAGTAATCAAGATCAAGTATGAGGTTGCTGGCAAACATTCCTTGGATCTCTTCTCCACTAGGGCCCATTGCAATCGCGCCAAGATGGTAAATTTGACTGATATTAGCTGCTTTACAACCTTTTATCTTTGTTCTCCGCAAGATCTTTTCACACAAAAAAAGCAAATACCTTTCAACCATTAGACTTGCCAGGAATTTAAAACATTTAAAAAAGTGTAAAATGATGTGTGACTTTTGTTGCTAAAGGAAAAATTAGACGTGACTTTGAGCAAATTTGAGCTAATTATGATCTTTGTATTCCCGCCAGCGATAGCATCGACAAGTCCGGCATGATGCAGTCAAGCTCTACAGCAGAAAACAAAGCTACCCGCTCACACAGTGCTTTTTGAATGAAAATAATTATGTTGCTCGACTTATTATTACGAATTTACCTGATGCACCACTGAATGCCAAGTAAAGTCTCCAGTGTAGCGGTCGGAGTTGACTCCACCCAAATAAAGTTCGCCACCTTCATCTCCGAATGGATCTCTAAATGGATCCTTGAGTTAAATATAAGAATGGAAAAGAAACGTTGATTTAAAACATTAGCGTTATGTTTCAATATTACGCCATCTAGCGACTATCTGTAAATGCAAAAAAAAAAAATTATTGAAAACATTGTAAAGCAGTGATGTAGGTCTCGAGACCGGTCTTGAGACCGGTATCGATACCGATTTTTTGCGGTCTTGATCTTGGTCTCGAACTTAGGCTGATGGTCTTGGTCTCGACATGGTGCGATAATGGTCTCGTGCTTTTAAAGTTGGTCTCGAGACCGAACATTTTTAGGTTTTTGATATACAATGTAATTGTTGTTTTTGCAGTGTCAACACAGCGCACAATAAAATTTCACCTTCACAGGCCACAGCAGCATGCTAATAAAACAATCTCAGAAGTTTTGAAGCAGAATCGAAACAAGCGAAATTTTATCTGTCTCTGTTTCTTTGCGCTGCATGAGTTAGGATATTGCACGTCAACGTATTAATACCTTTAATTGAATTTCAAGCGATATCAAAGGTGTAAATGGAAAATCGCCGTCGCAGTGACACAAAAATGGAGCAATATCAAATGATCAAATAGGAGTAAAAATTCTTTCGCCAAGATCAAACAAAAATTCTTATCGTGAAAACCCTTATCTGATGGCGTCGTGCTGTTTTTGGCGAAAAAATTGTCACACCTATTTGATATTGCTCCATTTTTGTTTCACTTTTTTGCTCCATTTTCCGTCTACATCAGGGTGGGCAATACTGTTAAGTGTTAACATGAAGAGCCGTATTTCAAAAAAATTTTGAAAAATTATGAAGCCGAGGGCCGCACGTCCGCAGATGTTCTATTTTTCACTGCCATTCAGCGCGTAGCAAAAGTAAACGGTCTTCGGGTTGTTTCACGATAGGTGTTTAGGTTTCTGTAGGCCTAAGTGCCCACGGGCCGCATAAAACGGTCTCGCGGGCCGCACTTTGTCCACCCCCAGAGATGGCCATTTATCGAGATAATTTATCGGCGATAATTTATTAGCGATTATCATTATCGCTGAAAAAAGTTTTGATTTATCGCTTACCGATATCGCTTTTGTAATTATTTCGTTATCGCCGAAAAATTTATCGCGATAAACGATTTTTTATGCACACAGTGATCAAAAATACACGGTGTTCCTAAAGTGCTGTTGCAATATAAAAACATTTCTTTTTGTTTTATTTAATGCCACGGCAGAGTCCATGAACTGCTCTCTTTCCCTGAAAAATCTCCAAAAACATTTTTGCAACGTGACTAGCAAAAAAACTTTGTCAAAACCATTGAAAATTTACCGCAACATTTATCGGAAAAATTTATCGGCGATAATTTATCGATTACCAATATCGCTTTAAATAATTGAGATTTATTGATTATCGGTATCGCCCAGGGCTTTTTTGAAGTTATCGATTATTGTTATCGCTGTAGTACCGAAAGGTTTATCGTGGCCGTCTCTGTCCACCCCTGGTCTACTCCTTTGATATCGCTTGGCTTTTAATGAAAGATATTGATACGTTGACGTGCAATAACCAAATTCATGCAGCGCGAAGAGACTGGAAGAACGGACAAAAAGCTCATAGAGCTATCACTCACAATCTTTTTTGGTGCTTTTTCTCATGATTCAGGTTCTTGCACTATAGAGCGAAGTAACCGAAATTCAATTTTCAAAAACTCCGTGTGCATGCAAAACACGAACCTGACGAAAGCGTCGTTGAAGTCGAGTAGCGTTACGGAGGTTATTCTTTTAGGCATAAGCAATCGCATCATTTATTTTAAGTTTTTTGAGACTCTGCAGATTTCAGAAATTTGTCAATTTTAAAAAAGAATTTTTTTTGAAGTAGACAGTTTTATTAGTAGAGAATGCAGCCGACGGTTCAAAATTACAGCAGAGAATACAGCCGACGGTTCAAAAGTTTACGTCAAAAGCAACACCGAGGGCACAGCTCACGAAACATTTGAATGAAGTGGCAACAATAACCGTGCCTTCAAATGGTTTTAAATTTTGGAAACAGAGAAGTGGTGAATTCCCTTGCTCTTTTTAAACTATCCAAGCACACACTTTGTACACCAGCTTCTTCGGCTCCGGTAGAAAGAATTTTTAGCACAAGCAGGTTGATAATGCGACCACAGAGAGTAAGGCTCACTTTCAGAAATGTTAGAAGTCCACGTTTCCTTGAAATGTAATTGTAATTTTTTGGAAAAATAAATTGATGGGGTAGGATTAAACTTGGTGATGTACCGTAGCTTTATTTTTAGAGGCCGAATAATTGCCGGTCTCGGTCTCGATTACTCCTGGTCTCGGTCTTGAACCAAAGGTCTCGAAAGACGACTGGTCTTGGTCTCGAAAAAAGTTTCCGGTCTTGATCTAGGTCTTGACTACAACACTGTTGTAAAGACATTCATTTTGCTGAAAGCAAGTTGCAATAATGTTTTTCAGATGACATTTTTGCACTTCACAAGACTTGGGTGTAGTAGAGCCATATTGAAACCCTTTTTCATCTTGCAGTGAGACATAGGTAGCTATTTTAACAGTTTCTACACTTTTATCAAATTGCGGCTATTCCACACTGAAATGTGAAACTTTAATTGGCCGTCCACCATTGTTATTAATTCCCACGCCATAGAAATTGAAAGCACCACAGACATAACAGTCCATACCTGTTCATGTAGAACGAAAATTGATTTTTTTCGACTGCGCCTTGAGAGTACATTTGATTGAACACAGGCATGATTCCATTGATGGCTATATTAGGATATGCCATTCCAAGAACTCCGTCAAAACGTCCGGCAACAAACGCAATACCTGGCTGCTCTGTTGCTTCGGCAAACTCCTGGTCTTTTGAAATAATCCCTCCCATCTACATGGAACACAAAGAACGAAAAATTATATATAGGCTAAGTTTTTGCCGAAATAAAAAAAAAAAAAAGAAAAACACACGATAAATCAGACATGTACGGAGAGAGATAAGGAATCAGAAAATCAAGTTATGGACATACAACAGTTTCACGACGTAGATAAAAGCACATTGTCATAATCACCTGTCTGCATTAAAAACAGAACTAAAAACCTCTGCAAAACGTCTTGACCATTAGATCTTGAAAAAGTGTTTGGTGAATATAGGAGACATGCGGTGGCACTACTTGTACCAGAAGAAACAATTGAAGTACTCACTGAAAGTGGACATAGTTTTTTTGCTTTAAACTCACCCCAACATTGTCCATGCTCGTGAACCCTTTCATCGAACCACTGGCGTAGTTGATCTCAAAAGGATCACCAACTGAAGTGTAGGAGTCAGACATGGAGGAATTGTACTGACGATGCAGCACTAGAAAAAAATTCGAAAATTTGAAAGCTAGCATTCGGCTAAATGACTCCATTCCATCTAAGATTTTGTTCAAGACTTCTCAATAATTCTATCGATGCCGTTAGTTCAAAATGGATAGTTGTTTTGCCTATCCAGCTTTTAGGGTTATTCTTGCTTTAGGGGTTTTCCTTTCAGGCCTATTTTTCTTCTTTACGACATGGAGTAACGCTAAAAGCGCACTTATTACACTTAGTTTCTCCTGTCGTGGCGCATATCATGACATTGCTGCTCCTGTCGTGTCTCAGTGCCCTTTTCATTTAACCATTGTTTCCCTTGTATTAGCTGTCAAGCATGTTAGACAAAAAGTATTATTCAACTACAAATGATGCAACCATGCTGCTCAATAATCTATTCGTCTGTTTACTCTTTATTTGCCAAGCCCACCACTGTTAGACTTTAACCCGAAGCCTTAAAACCAGGGAATTAATTTATATTTTGCAGAAAATACTTTCCACAACAATCCTCATTTCGTAAAAAAGCTTTGTAAGGTTGGTTCACAAAGTAACAACGAATTTACTCATCACGTAAAAACTTGATCTGTTTTTTAGAACATTGATACCTCACAGCGTTAGACCAAACATCAATCGTTATGTAATAGTGGCAAAAATAGCACACTGCTGGATTTTTCACTTAATTAAATTTTGAATTTGTAACTTGTTTACTGCAAGCGTAATTGGTGGGAGGGCAGGTTGCAGAAGGAATCCATAAATTAGATGATCCGGTGTCGAATACAACGGAGAAGGTTTGAGGCGGAGTTCCGATCTCAATATCACCGAAGTACTGAGCCTGTGTAAGAAACAAACATTTTAGCAAGACGACTTCTTCTTTTAGCTTCTAGATATTGAAGATCTAACACCCTGTTCTTGGTTGCGGTGACCGACCGACCGGTCACTGCGGACGTGGGATCAAATCTCAGACAAATTTTTTTTTTACTTCTTGTTAGAACTTAAACGCTGAAATACCTGGAGTTGTGCCAACCTCAGCTCTTTTTTCAACGAGTTTCGATGACTTTATAAATCATATTTGCTAGCAAAAACAACATTTAATGCAATGCCATCAATAATTGGTTTATAGGCCTATCAATAAAAATATTGGCTGCTTTCACCAAAATTATAAAAAGTCTATTACAGATTCACAGTCATTAGAAATGGAAAGCTGTAATAATCATAATAAACAGCGTGTTGGTGTTAGTTTATAGCTACATATTGCCAGTGATGGGCTCGATAAAGCTTTCTGTGCTAAAGCGATAACGATATAATGGATAAGTTCAAAAAAGCACTGGGCCATACTCAGGGGCGCCTAGAGAAATTTCGTTTGGGCCCCTTGGTCAGTGGTGCTCCAAAATCAAGCGATGAGCAAAAGAAAAGGTCATAGCGTCCACAAATGTTCAAATTTCGGCCCGAAATCAAAAAAACACTATCGCCTGTGGCAAAGCTAGAAACTTTAAAAGGAGGGGGTCATAATTTCCACATTTTTTTCAAGCGTATTTTTTTTCGGCAGAGCAAATTTGAAGCTGATTGAGAAAAACAAAAAGGGGCATGCTCCTCCGGAAAAATTTTGAAAATTTACGCTGTAATGGCTATTTTAGTGCTTTTTGAATAATTTCAGGCAAATTTTGTTCGAATTTTTTGACCCTTATATTGAGTGCTTCGTCAAATATGACGCATTTTGTTCGCACATTTTCAATTATGCGTGCTTAAGGCGTAAGGCTTATTGCTATCAAAGAGGATCAAAATTATGGAAAAATTGTAGCCTATACATCAAAAACATGTTTGAAAGTGGCTGGGAGGATGCATACCCCTCATCCTACCCCCCTTGATCCGCCCCTGGCCATAAGCTACAGAAACCATTAAAAGAGTATGGCATATTTCAGTCACTTGGCACCATTGGTTTTGTTATTTTTTACTAAAAAGCAGAGTCAAAAGGGGGGGGGTGCATAGCACAATTGCACCCCCTAAATACACTAGTGGCGTCCGTAGGCCGTAGTTTTGCATTCTATCTTGACAATTCTGAACCCAGGGCCCCTCTGTGTCTCCGGGCCCCCGGGCGATGACCCCTTCTGCCCCCCCTCTCGGCGTGCCTGGCCATACTGATAATTGATAAATCTCAATTTCTTATAGCGATATGGCTAATTGATAAATTATCGCCGATAAATTTTTTCGATAAGCGTAGCGGTAAATTTTTAATGTGTTTGATGAATTTTTTTTGCAATTCAAATTGCAAAAATATTTTTCTAGATTTTTCAAGAAAAAAGAGCAGTTCACTGACTCTGCCCTGGCATTAAATAAAACAAAATTTTTTTGTTAAATTGCAACAAGACTTTATGGACACCGTGTATTTTATTTATAGCTACAACTCACCCACTTTGAACACCGTGTGCATAAAGAGTAGGGTGCGGTGTAAAAATAAAATTTTTAAATTTTGAAAAGTGGTATTTATATTTGTCCCCAAATATGGAGCAAATAACATTGGAACTAATTTTAGGTTGGTGCACCCTCTAGTGGCCGTGCACATCTGCCAAACGATAAAAAATTGCCCGATTTGGCCATATCTTGAAAACCAGTTGAGCTAGCAAGCTGGTTTTGGGCTCAAAAGATGCAGAACTAGCGTTTTCCTATCTGCTCTAAGAGGAACTTTCTTTCTAAACGGACCAGAAAAAAAGTTGTAGGCAAAAAACAGCTTTTTTGATGAAAATTATGCATTTGCGCGTATGCAATAACTTACCGGTAGTCCATCTTTGCAGTTGGTAAGACCTCCAAGAGTTAAAATAATTACCAAGTTAGTTTTAGTTGGTCTAATTTATTACCTGGTGCTAGTAATATTTGCGTGCAGCTATGCATATGTAGAATGTGGATGTAGCATTTCACAAATATTATCCATGCAATACGAGTACCGAAATAAAAGTAGACAGATGTAAGGACATAACAGTACTGTGCTTGAATGATATGAATATAATTCTCACTATAGCCAACCTACAACCCTAGGTTGTCAATGCTGATGTCCGAAGGCTTTACTTTTGGAAGGAATGCCATTGGTATATCAGTATAGTACATATCCCTTGATTTATACCAGCACTAGTACCCTAGTTAAGTTGTAGCAGATTAGTATTCGAATTCTGGCAGCAATAGGCTTACCATATACTGCATACCGGTACCATTAGAGTATTGGTGTGCAGAAGTCAGAACTGTTACAGTGTTATGTGAGGCAGAATTCGGGCAGTGCTGTTTGTTCTTCCCTACTGTCAACCTGACTATTTATCACCAAGCCTTTTCAGGGCTTTTCGTTTTTAATCCATTCATATTACAATAGATGGCCTACTTTAAAAGCATACTGGAATTCCCCAAACATCATGCTCTTACCCTAACTCAGAGGTTTCCAACCGTGGCCCTCGGTCCCTGAAGGGGGCCACAAGTGTAAGAATATGTAGATTTTTATCTCAAGATCGGGGACTTTTAACATTACACTGAATGGGCCACGGTCTTTTAGTGTCACTGTCGAGGGAGCAACGATGAAGGAAAGGTTTAGAACCACTGCCCTAAACCAATGCATGTCTGGGTTCTGCGATGAGGTATTGGGAATTTCTGCTCCCCACCATTGTAATATATGGCTGCATAAAAACAATCAGCCTTGCCTTTTCTCAATGCTTGATGCTCTGCGGTCTTTCTACGTGGGACTAATAAGGGTGCTGATTATAAATAAGCTTGACTGACATAAAAATGTTAGTTGATCAGTTTTTATGCTTTCTCAATATCTTGAGATTTGATGTAGTGCACTACGTAGTGAAAATTATATTCATATCATTCAAGCACAGTACTGTTATGTGCTTACATATGTCTACTTTTATTTCGGTACTCGTATTGCATGGATAATATTTGTGAAATGCTACATCCACATTCTACATATGCATAGCTGCACGCAAATATTACTAGCACCAGGTAATAAATTAGACCAACTAAAACTAACTTGGTAATTATTTTAACTCTTGGTGGTCTTACCAACTGCAAAGATGGACTACCGGTAAGTTATTGCATACGCGCAAATGCATAATTTTCATCAAAAAAGCTGTTTTTTGCCTACAACTTTTTTTCTGGTCCGTTTAGAAAGAAAGTTCCTCTTAGAGCAGATAGGAAAACGCTAGTTCTGCATCTTTTGAGCCCAAAACCAGCTTGCTAGCTCAACTGGTTTTCAAGATATGGCCAAATCGGGCAATTTTTTATCGTTTGGCAGATGTGCACGGCCACTAGAGGGTGCACCAACCTAAAATTAGTTCCAATGTTATTTGCTCCATATTCGGGGACAAATATAAATAGGCCTACCACTTTTCAAAATTCAAAAATTTTATTTTTACACCGCACCCTAATAAAGAATCGTGTATCGCGATAATTTATCGGCGATGACAAAATATATTACAAAAGCGATATCGATAAATCCAAACTGTTTTGAGCAATAACGATAATCGGTAATAAATTATCGCCGATGAATTATTTTGATAAATGCTCACCTTCGCCTATTGCAAGTTAAGTACTGTAAGTTGCGCCAACAGTTTAACTTAACTATGTAAAATTACATCCCATGCTAATGCTGATCATAATTATAACACACTGTAAAATTGCAAGTTCTTTACAGAATATAGGTAGGCAATCGTTTATCTGAGTTCAAGCAATCGAAAAATCCAACTTCAAATATTCACATTCAAAAAGTTGGTTAGTTCCACTTGTCCGTTATTTTGTTGTTGTGGAACAAGTCGAGAAACATCCACTCCACGTTCCCGGAGTTCTTGACGGATTGATTTCTCCTTGCGGAGTTTAATCCTACAGATATACACACAATCAAAGCAGTTCTTCCTCAGGCCTACGGTTTCACAAGGACTCTTTTGACGATCCAAATTACTCGTAATAAAAATCAACCTCCATGTAGCTTTGTTCTAAGTTATAAGGACTTCGCTAGTAACTACATTTTACTTACACTCGCCCTGCATTGCAAACAGCAGCTATTGCAAGAAGGAAGATTATAATTTTCATCGTTGTTTCCAGCCACAGATAAGATTGCTCAAAAGTAGATCACTCAAACTAGAAACTATTTTTAACCAGAATGGACTAAGTGTTGATAAATTTGTCTTAAAGCAACTTATGTCAAGTCTACCACATGCTCTAATTCTCACAGATCCCTATTTTGCAACGAACCTCGATTGCACTATTCGTTGTTTGCTTAAATTACGTAGCCTTTCCGTGAGAAAATGGCATAGTCAGAAAAGATACTTAAGGATTTTTTTCACGTACAGTTATTCGACACGGTCCAGTTAAGCTTCATAATCGCGCCTGGGCAGAATTGCTTCGCAGTCTGCCGGCTTCAAACACAATTTTCCACCCGTTTTGAAGACTGAAACAGCTAGACCTACTTTTTTCCGCAAGGACACGACAGCGCTATGTCCAGTCAGGAAATCGAACCCGTTATCTGAAGTCTTCAAATCCCAAACCTCAACGTTCCCTGACCAGCAAAAAAAGCGACTGCAGGCTACTTGACGTGGTAACCAAATTACCTAAATCGAAATTACCGGTACATAATCATGAATTTATTATTTTTTTATATTTTCCAAGCCAGATAATAGCAGCTTAGGTTTTTATGTTAGTGAAATATACGCATCATAGAAAATGACCTAGTTGCGCATCGAACCCAGCTTCGGACCCTTAATCACCAACCACTCGGCCAACCTAAAAAGTTTGCAGCAAACGTGAATTACGCCACCTAGCGTGATTATATTGAAATCACAGAACGCCTAGAGATATGGCAAGAGTGTTGGACGCTACAGCAATCTGCAAGAGTGTTGGAAGCTACAACCTACAGTTACTTCAGGTTTCATCGCGCAAATCTCTCTCGAAACACATTTGACGATGAAAAAAAGGGCAAAAAACTTCACCCTTGGAAACCAAAGCATGCCATTTTTTGGCACAGCAGCGTTGCAGTCCCCAAGGAATGGCCATAATCGTTTGGCGATTCTTCGCATTGGAAGGTTGTGGAAACGCATGAAGGCAAAAGAGCAAATTCACAAAGCTTTATCAAGGAGCTTTCACACTTCCTAAGATGCATTTTTGCGAAAGGACGCAGTTGTGAGTCTTACCTAGGACATCACATTTCAGGACCAAACCAAGCCTCGAAAGAGATTATCTCATTTAAATCAAGAAATTGTTTCCTCCAAAGCAGTTGCGCGCCAGTAGCAAAGTTAAAACATTCATGTAAAAACCAAAATCTTAATCTCTTAGGGGCGAGTAAATTAAGCCTTGCGCAAATGAACTTAGAAAGTTGTGCGAGCGGTAGGCGTATTTAGTTCGACAAAAAACAAAAGTAGGCTAGAGTTTGGGTCTGTAATCTAACGTCTAACAAAGTATGGAAATGATGTTAACTCTCAACGTCACAACTAAAAGTAATTTTTTTATAACCGAATACGAGAGTTTACATTTTAAAACTAGGGTGTACTGTACTTCATGGCTAGCTGAATTGGATGTCATAGCGACTACAACGTAATCTTAAAGGATGATTTATGAATGCATCTCACCTGAGTGCGGCTGATAAGAGATTATAGCCCGAAACAGCGTTGTACCGCTCTAAGGTAGTTTAAATTTTGACAGACGAGCAACCACGTAACATGAAAAGATCATTTAATTCTTTACACCACAACGGAACCCCGCAAATTGAAAGTACACAGCTTACAATAAGCAACTTTTAACCAAACAAACAAGCGAAAAATCAAGAGATAAGTTCATGTCATGGCAAAGCACAATAAAAACCGTAATTAGTTTCCAATTAAGTCTTCGCACAAGTTTCAGGGCGGCAATCCAGTACATTTTGTCAGTTCTAAGCATTTTCATAACATCCTGTATATTCGAAAATAACTCAAAAGCAATTTTCGTCAACATTATTCGCACTCGTACAAGGTTTTGACTCAAAAACTGTAAGAACATAAAAGCTGGATGCAGTATGTATAAATTTCGTGGTCTAAAAGATATCAAGTTCAAAAAACATCAAGTACAGTGTAGGATGAAAATCTGCAAACAGTCGAATTATTACTACAATCCAGTTGAATTAAAAAATGATATTTGCAGTATCAGGAGACAAATTCTCCCAACCTGTAAACCTGCGTGACAGTTTTTCCTACCAGTAAACCCGCGTGCCAGTTCTACGATACACAGCTCAAGACCAATGCTGTTGACTACACTGGATAATAACACCACGATGCAAGCAGTGCAGACACGAACTTGAAAAATTCTGGGTCTCCAAAAGTAGCGCACGATGCATGCATCAATGCAATGGGTGAACAATTTGAGCATGTTATAATAAATTACTATTCATACGCGATTAAAAAAATTGCATGGTGTGCGTAAGCTCAGTTGCTTAGCGCACACGCTATCGGTGCGGGAGGTCTGGGATTCAAATCCCGGGTCGGTCAAATCGGCACAGTGTCACCAACGCCTCGCCACCGCTACAACGTTCCTTTGGAGCTGTGTAGCCCAGGCGCCAAGCCGCGGAGATGGATCCCGCCACTCGTTACATGCTTCGGCTTAATACCGTGAGTATAATGAAGATTTGATTTTGATTTGCATGGTGCGCGACTTCTGAGACACTATGTATATAGATCTGTCGCATCTCATATTTTGCGTTTTACAGATCTACAGAAATTCATTAATGCAAGTAAGAAGTCGAACAGTTGATAGTTCTTATCGCAAATATTACTGAAAAAACATGAAGAGAAACGTTACCAGGATAATAGTCGTGCTGCTATTGCTCGCAACAGGGAAAGCATATAAGCAAATGTACCAGTGCTCCATTACCTGAAGTCGTAATAGGCGAAATAATTTGCAGACGTGAAAATGTAAAACAATAGTCACATACTAGCACAAAATTTTCTACCGATCTCTACACAACATTCTGATCACAAAATTCAGTAGTTGCATAATATTTATTATGTATATGGGGCAGCCTAAAAAAGCAAATTTCAACTATCGGTACGTAACTTGTTCCTAAAGTTAGTCACTCAATTTATTAACACCAATTCAATTTATATAATACGAAGCGTTCAGGTAATTGCATTTTAAGACAGTTGTTAACGTACAACTGCAAAAAGACGCTTTTGATGTTTTATAATTTAAAAAAAAGTAACTTATAATTTGCAGCAAGGCAATAATGTTTATTAAGCCAAGTAACGAAAAATGGAAGACTAAGAATAGAGTTGAAAACCAAAGTAACAAATAAAAGTTGTTGAGCATGTCTTTGGAAAAACTAAACACACATTTAATGTTGAATTATGATTTGGTGCAAAGCTAGGTTGCAAGTGATTAATTCTGATCAGTAATAGGGGTCATCTGTACCTTTGTAATTTCAAGAATTTTCTACGCTAACCAAATAAGCAGTTAAGTGCTGATTAACACTTGTAACAATTTACCGTAACGCGAATTCATGGAAATTTACTGAAAAAAATTTTTGGGCAGGTTGTATGTTCTGATCTCTTCACCAACGCACGCATGATTAAACAGGCAGCAACAGTTCTGCAATCTACATGAAGTCGTCAAAGTCATCGTACTGAGAATAATCGTCCAGCATGTCATTTCGAGAACTCTTAATTCCGCCTCCAAGCTTTGCTTTTGTTGGCTTTTTCGCTCCTTTTTTATGTTGCTGCAAAAATCACATAGAGAATGACATGAAGCAAAGCAAAGCAAAGGTATCTCATTTAAAAAACACTACAGCCACCATGCATTAGTAGTCAAACATGCTAATCGTGAAGAACAAGACCCAGGTTTGAAACCACTCAAAAGCATTCAAAATAAAGTGACAATGTTACGCTAAATAAGTCCAGTTTAAAAACAAAGAGTTGCAGGCATTCATGTCAACAGTTACAGTACTTTCAATCTGACATATGCTCATTGAAAATGAAGTGAAACAAAACTTATATCAGGAAATGAAACAATTTGAAGTAGCAACAAAAATAATCTTCGAAGAAAAACAAATACTGCAACATTAAATCTGATCTTCGTCATACTCGCGTAATTACGCCAAAGCGTGTAACGAGTGGCGGGGCTAATCTCCACGACTCGGCGCCTGGGCGACACAGCTACGACAAAATATCGCAGCGATGAAAACACTGCGTCCGCTTTGACTCATCCGAGATTTGAACCCCAGACATCAGGCACCGATAGCAATGTCGTTACAACTGAGCTAACCGGCTAGATTTTGCAGTAAAGAAAATGCACGAGCTGAGTAATTAGCATGGTCAATTGGTCTTTGCTATAAAATGAAAATGCGCAAACAAGCATCAACAACCGGAGTGCAGCATTAAGCCTTGTCTACACTTGGCGTTAAATCGTTAGCGTAGCGTAAAATTCTTTGTTTATTTAAGTTAGTTGGAAAAACGCTAGCGCGAATGTGCTAGCACGCTCAACGCGAAATCTTCAGCGTAAAAACTTTGCCTTTTTAGCAAAGTATTTTCCAAACGCTCAGCGTCTAGCATGCTCTGATCCTGAGGTCACAGTCAAGTCTTAGCCTAGGCTAGTTGAAAAAGAGTGTTTTGGGACTCCTGCGTTATTTGCTTGGACGCGGTTTCATGTTTATGGAAAAGACTAGGTCTAGACTTGGCGTTAGAACTTCAGCTATTTTAAGTTTCAAGCATATTTAGCTTGGAAAAGGCAGGTAAATATAACCTAGGCTTGTATGCAAACAGTGTTTTGGGGCCCTTTTGTCTTTTTTGCATGAACAAGTCAGAGGTTTTCATATTTTTTTACATTTTTTGAAAAGACTATATGCTAGATGCTTACTGATTCAATTTGCATGGCATAATAAGCTAAAAACAGAGGTAGACCTAGGTTTATTAGCATATCAGTGCCAAGTCATACCGGTATGTAACCCTATCCAGGTTTAGTCTGCAGTGCCATACAAAACCAGAAAACTTTTTTCAATTCTTTAGGCTAATGTATGATTCATTGGTAGATGCACGGTCTCAGCCCTCTAAATTTTAATTATGATGATGCCGTTACATACCGGTAGTCTAGTAAGCTATGGGCAGATTAATAAGCTTCTGGAACTGGATGATGGTTAAATATTCTTGGTATGTAGCCCTGTCCAGTGAATTACAGTGCCAATGGTACTGAAAGCGACCAGATAGTTTTTTAAAGATTGGTTTTTGATTGAAATATTAATAGGTTTATAGTGAATCAGTACAGGTACCGTAGCTTAAAACCGATTTGTTTTTATTTTGCAGTTTGGTACCAGTAGGTTTTTTAAGCAGTTTGTCTACAGATAAAAATAGACAAGTCAGAAAATTTTGACAGAAACTATACCCTTGGAATGAGACTGAAAGCTTATTGATAGCAGTTTAACAATATTCTACCCAATTCCATGGAGTGTATCCAATCCTAGTTACCAGCAGCCTCAACACAAAGTTTTAAAAATATGCTTGGAGGAACATTGCTGAGAAACAAGGATCAGAGAATAGTAAGTATATATTTATCAATCTGCTTTCAGTAATCCAAAGCTTTTCCTCATTAAGTCTCGTAGTTTAGTTTTCAAGCTTGTCTCTGTGTAAGCGAATTACAGTTACACAGCAAATTGGTAAGCTAGCATAATGATGCACTGGTATGTAAATTTTGACACAGTTTTCGCAGTATTGAGCCAGCAGCTCTGAAACTGCTTTACGAGTTTATCAATGCTATTTTGGGTATATTGCAGTTTTGCTAGCAAAATTTTATGTGTTTGTTTTTAGATGAGATTATGCAAGATGCTGTGGAAAAACTTTAAGGAAAAGAGAATCTAAAAACAAGAGTACAAAGTCATTTTGCAAAACTGGCTAATGATATTTAACAGCTAGCTGCTATTTAAATGATCAAACAACTGATTTGTCGTTTAATTTGCAATATACGTTTTTGTTAATATAAACATGCAGAGTAGTGTTGCTGTTGTATTCCAAGACTGGTACAGTAGTAGGATGAGCACAATGTTTCGAAAGTGTGTAAATTCTTGAGAAAGGTTGACCAGCACTGGTCTAGGCCTAGTCTACTGCTTAAAACGTCGATATACAAAAGCATTGGCTTTCAAAATTGCAACATAGAAGCGTTTTAGTTTTTTTTTTTGGTAAGCCCAAGTATTGCATTTGGTTGGTTATTTAGTTTTTTATGATTCCATAAACAAGATTTTTATTGCGAAGTTTGCATGGAATGATTTATCTCTTGAATTGGCAAGGTCATTCCTGGTCATTCATTACGGTAGTAGTAGTAGTAGCGCATAAAGGACTCAGTGATGTCATAATAACCAAGCAGGTCAGAAAACAAAAATCAGCGTGAAAATGATGTAGGCTGCGCCAAGTGTAGACAGATTTTACGCTGAGCGATCAGCGTAGAAATATATTTACGCCAAGTGTAGACGAGGCTTTACTGACAGCTCGCAATGCAAAATATCTTATGCTACAGATGGCATTTTCATCTTGTGTCAATAGAGTAAAATCGTTCTGGATCAAACAGGGTTTTTCAAGAATATCGTACTTAGAGATGTAAAAAAACCGTTTTTTTTCGCTTGTTTTTTTTGTTTTTGCAGTTGATAAAAACAAAAAAAGTTTGTTTTTTAAATAAAACAAGGCAATCACCGTCAAATCGCACGACTAACATGACAGAATATCGCACATGTCATTGTACAGGGTGTCCATAAATTATTGCTACAATTTCAAAAATTTGCCACAGCCTTACTTTTTAAGATATTTTCAATCGGTTTGTTTTATAGTAAAGGGAAACGCTTCAAGTTTACGTAGATGCATTAGCATACTTCTACATGTGCACCATCAGTTGCACGTAGGATATCCAATCGATATTCAATTTCTAGCCATGTTCTTGCTAACATATCCACAGTAACTGTATCAAGTGCTTCAATTATTCGTTGTTGCAAATCACTAACGTCTCTGACTTTGGTTCGGTAAACGATACCCTTTACATAGCCCCAAAGGGAAAAATCCAATGGTGTGATATCAGGGGAATGTGGCGGCCATGGAATGGTACCATCACGTCCAATCCATCTTTCTGGAAATGTGTCATTCAGAAATTGACGAACTGCAAGACCCCAATGAGGGGGTGCACTATTCTGCTGGAAAATAACTAGTGGTTGATACTGTTCAAGCTGTGGTGACACATATTCTGTCAAAAGGTCAAGATAAATTTGAGCTGTAATTGATTTCTCAGCGAAGAAAAACGAACCAATAATTTTATCATGCATGATTCCACACCACACAATTAGTTTAGGGGAGTCTCGCTCAAGCTCGAAGATTTCATGCGGATTCTGCGAGCCCCATATTCTTGAGTTGCGTCTGTTTATTTATCCAGAAACGTGAAATGTTGACTCGTCACTGAAACAAACTCGTTTCAAAAATCCTAGATCTCAATCTAATCTGTGTAGCACCGTCACGGCAAATTCTTTTCGTCGTGGCTTATCTTCTGGCTTAAAGGCTTGCAGTAACTGCCCTATACAGTATATGCATAAAGTCGCAAATTTCCATGCAAAACTTTGTGAATAGTGGAGCGTGGGATCTACAATTGGGTAGAAACCTGCGAATAGACGTTCTAGGGCATTGGTTCCCAACCAGGGGTCCATGAAAAACTTGCTGGAGGTTCGCGAGTGCATTAAAATTCGACAAAATTAATCAACAACATTTAAGAAGTTTCTTGGTAATGCAGGCACAAGGCAGCAATTTTTACGTACGAAAATAATGTCGGACAGTAGGCTGATTGGTTTCTTTATTTGGCTAAATACTGCGTAATTGCTAACCACCCAACCTCAGTTCAATGTCTTGGTGCGAAAAAAACAACAACAAACTTCTGATTAAATTGCAAGAGGTACCTGTGTTTTTCGAAGTTACTTTTCTTATGGTTCTTGAATGTAACATGTTATGATTTGAGCAATTTGTAATTTAATTTTGTCTACAATATCACATTTAAAGTTCGCTAGCATTTGTAAAAGTGATCGTAGTTCACCAAATTATTTGTTTAGGGTTGGTCATAAAAATGTAGGGGTCCGTAAGCTTGAGAATAAATTGAAAGGGGTCCGTGACTAAAGAAAGGTTGGGAACCACTGTTCTAGGGCTTTTGGTATATGCCACTCGCACAGATTCAATTTCTTCTGATATTTGAGGTCGGCCAGCTCCCTGTCTCTGCAACACCCTACCAGTCTCCATAAACTTTTCACGCCATGCTCGAATGGTAGATCGTGTAAGTGGCTTGCACCGGTACGATTATGCCGATACGGCAGTGGTCGGCAACCTGTGGGCCGCGGCCCAACTGTGGACCTTTTAGCAATTTTTCGTAGGCCGCGGACTATTTGGTTTTACTAAATCTTTGTGGGCCGCATGCTAGCTGCAAGTAAAAAATATGCCCATACAACTGCTAATAAAATCTTCCCTTTGATGCTTTGCGCGTAAAACAATCCAATTCTTTTTCTCCCGGCGGTACATGGCTACACCGGCCGGTAAGCTAAGTCGTTAAGCGCGCGCCATCGGTACGGGAGGTCTGGGGTTCGACTCCCGGGCCGGTCAAACCGGCACAGTGTCGCCAACGACTAGCCACCGTTGTGAATTTTTTTCGGAGCTGTGTTGCCCAGGCACTAAGCAGCGGAGATGGGCCCCGCCACTCGTTACACGCTTCGGCGTAATACCGCGAGTATAATGAAGATTTGATTTTGGTACATGACTACAAAGCAAAACTCGTAGTACCATGCACAAAAACGAGTGCCATGTGTCAGTATATCTTTCACGCAATGCTCGCTTTGTTTCTTCAGTTCTATCGATGCGAGTAGAGGAAAAAGCACGCGCTTTGCGTTTTCTTTGCTTCTAAAACAACGCATCATTTCTTCATTTTGTAGTTTGCAGTCGTGTTGTATAATCTATTCGTTTTGTAGTCGTGGTTTTAAATGTAGAGGGCCTTCAATGGCTATTGAAAGGGCGATCTGGGCCGCGTTAAAAAAAGGTTGCCGACCAATGCGATAAGGTATTGTGATCTAAAATTTTGTTGATTGTCACTACACAGCAGGCTCACATGAATAATAACGTCCGACTATTTCACTATCTGGTCGTAATTAGGTTATTACATTTCCATTGATTTGCTTTTTGTGAGGTAAAGTTTCCTCACACCGGCCGTTAGCTCAGTTGCTAAGCGCACGCTATCGGTGCGGGAGGTCTGGGGTTCGATTCCCGGGCCGGTCAAATCGACACAGTATCGCCAACGACTCGCCACCGTTGCGACGTTTCTTCGGAGCTGTGTTGCCCAGGCGCTGAGCCGCGGAGATGGGCCCCGCAACTCGTTACACGCTCCGGCGTAATACGGCGAGTATAATGAAGATTTGATTTGATTTTTGATTTGATTTGAAGTTTCCTCACAATTAGTGACCATTTTAATTAATCAATATTATTTGATTCATCACCTTTCGTAGCAGCTGTCAGCATATTAGCTTTATCTTTGCCATCAGCTCGCAGCCTAACATAAGTTTGGGAGAGGGGAGATCTTTAATATCCATATTGTAGCAACAGATAATAAGTTCAGAACATAAAACGTTTAACGCTTTTAATTAGAAAATAACATGCGGAAAATATGCTAAGCGTTTTCAAACAACTCCACCATCCTTGATGATTTCTTTATTTTTATCCTCCTATCACGAGAAAGCGACGGAGACGCTACGAATAGGACGAATCCAGAGTTCCAGATTCGCTTAGGAGTTGCCCTTGTTTCCAATTTTTCCGCTTAAATTTTGCTTTTCACTTCTTCAATTTGCGTCTTGTTAAATTCCTCCAAGCAGAGATAATTGCCATAAAGCATCTTATTCAAGGATGCAACAACGAAGCTTGGGTGAGAGTTAAACCGTCCACCTTGCGATCATGACCGTCGTAAATACGACGCTCGAAACCACTCAGCTACGCTGTCGACAATCACTCGGCCACGCGCTGCCGTCCTTCATCATAACATGATCGAAAATGAAAAGCTAACGCGCCCAGGGCAAACTAATTCAAGTGAGAAGCAAAACAGCAAGGATACGACACAACTCGTACCCTTGCTGTTTTGCTCTTCGCTTATATTACTTTGCCATGCGTTAACTTTTTATTTCTGATCATGCTGTAATGAAGGACTGACGATTTGTCCGCAAACGTTCAGCTTATCTTCTGCACCGGCATGTTATTTTGTAAATATTATTCAGTCTATAATAGTTGAAGAAGTTCATGTTAATAGTCTCAAAACTTTTGAAACGAGATAACGTGCAAAGAAGAGAGGCGGGGAGTCTGGGGGGCCGAGCCCCCCAGAAGTTGACACGGTCTTGACGTTTTAATTGATGGTGCAATCATTCATCACCCCCAATAATTTCCACAAATGCACGCCACTGAGCATGACCCATCGGCCACCGTGAGACCCTTGAAACTGCTTCAATAAGCACTTGAATTTCGAAGATTAAGAACCATTGGAGATTGGATTACTGTCAAAAGCCAGGAAATAGCAAAGCACAATCAGTATCCCGCTTGCAACAAAATTTGCAAAAAAAGGTTTTTTTGAGGCCATGTATTTTTTTAAAAAAAGCACGTTGTTTAAAAAAAAAAAAAAACATTTTATCTCTAATCGCACTACACACTGTAATACATTGCATGAATTAATTACTATATCGTATAGTCCATTCATTCCATAGTCGGCAGGGTGGCTGAGTGGTTCGGAGCGTCGTTTCTACGACGGCCATGATCGCAAGGTTGATGGTTCAACTCCCACCAAGCCTCATTGTTGTGTCTTTGGATATGATGCTTTACGACAATTATCTCTGCTTGGTGGAATCTAACGAGTAGCAAATTGAAATAGTCAGACGCAAAACTCGAAAACAAGGGCAACTCCTAAGTAAGTCTGCATTCGTCCTACGCATAGCACCTCCGTCGCTTTCTCGTGACAGGAGGATAAAAATGAAGAAATAATCAATCATTCATATGCATCATATACCGTACTGACTGATAGTTTTTGAGCATCTTGTCAAAAAAGGTTAAGCAAGCTTTACTTCAAAATTATTTTACTCGGTATCATATATATTCTCCTATCACGAGAAAGCGACCAAAGCGCTATTACCAGCTCGCTCAAGAGTTGTTAACCTTTTATCTACCACTCAAAGTTGGGGAAATCCCATTCAGTGCTTTTCCCAAGGAGACAACAAGCAAACGAATTTGCACACTTGTTCTTCACACCGCCCCACTAATGCTGAACGTCAAGCAGGTAAGCTGTGAATGCCGATTTTATACCAATTGGTTTGATTCCAGATCAAACCACAGTCTACAGCTCCAGAGGGAAAAGTTCTATCCATCCGGTCTTTTGAGCTGTTACACACGGCATTAACTTGGGCGGCAAATTAAAAATCCAAAATGACTAGGTCAACGCTTACCTTTTCCATTTTCAATTTTTCATTAGCAAGAGCGGTAATTGGCATCGAGAGTTTCTTTAGATCTTCGTGATCCACTAAAAAATAATAATAGAAATGATCAAATCAGGGCTGCGAACTCGATCGATTTTTAACCGAGTTCAAGTTCGAGTTCAAGAGATATTCGCTAATCCGAGTTCAAGTTCGAGTTCTAAGAATTTTATTTTTCGAGTTCAAGAGATATTCGCTAATCCGAGTTCAAGTTCGAGTTCTAAGAATTTTATTTTTCGAGTTCAAGTTCGGCAAAAACGACCAAGTTCGAGTTCGCAGCCCTGGACTTTATAGGTCGCAATGGCATGAACAAATAAACGACATGCAGCTTTTCTTTTGGTAAAATCACAACTTCAATTTACACGGATTGTGACTACTTGACAGCAAACTATATTTCGTAGTGATCTTTTTTCTTTTCAACGATTTAAATACCTTTCTAATAACTCGAACAGTTTTATGCGAGTTCAAGTTTGAGTTCAAAATAAATATTTTTTCGAGGTAAGTTCAAGTTCGGCAAAATGATCGAGTTCTTTCAAATTCGCAGCACTGGATCAAATATTACAACATAAAACAGCAACACAGCTTAAGTATATACCGAACAAATTCAATATCACCTTAACCCCGCTTTAAGCCAATTAATTATTCATAAGAAATATAAGAAGACTTCTCTTAAACACAAAATTTTTTAAATGTTGAAGAGATCTTAAAAAATCTTGAAAGGAGCACAACCTACGAGTACATATCTTGAGATTATGTTGCGTTTGTAGAAGGACTCTACGGCTACGCTACACCAGAGTCTCGCATCTTGATTGTGGCAAGTCACAAACGTTGAAAAGCAACGTAACAAAGCATATTTGAAATTGCGTTTAATTTACCATGAAATATTGTAGAACCTTCTAAACCAGGCGTGGGCAACATACGGCCCGCGGGCCGAACCCGGCTTGCGAGACCATTTTATGCGGCCAGCCGACACTTACAGAAATATAAACTCCTACCTTGAAGCAAGCCGAAGACCTTTTTTTGCTCTTCCAATCAGTGCGGCCCTAATACTACCAGTTGTTTAAGATAATGAATACGATTCATCTAATAATAATCCGGCCAGCCAAGGACTTAATTTTCCCACATATGACCCGAAGACTAGAAAAGTTGCCCACCCCTGTTCTAAACCAAATCTTTAAATAAAACTATATTAAAACGAAATACGTGCTTCAGATGATGATTCTTGGAAAAATAGTCTTTCTATATTGAATTTACAATGTCATTGCTTATGATTAAGAAAACAAAATGATTGGATTGATTTAACTCATGCTATATCAATATCAGCTTAAAAAAACTAACATTTCTGGAACGGACAAAAGTACTTACATTTAATTATAGCAGAATTTAAAACTGTGTCTAAAAGATAAAAATAATGGGGTGAATTTTCTAATGTAGTCAGTTTATCTTGCAACATTTTGGCATATTTCGTAAAATCTTCTTTCGTCCTCGGTTGAAATGAATCGAGCGTCAATTTATCCGCGTTGATTTCTTCCATACCTATATAATATTTCATAAGCTGGCGATATTTTAAACAAAAAAAAGCACAACTTTTTTTAGCTTGAGTTAAATTTTCCCAAAACTCATGTTCAATCTAGACTCAATGTGTTATGGAATGCAATAAATTGATTATCCCGGACTGAAAAGTTTCTATATCTAGGCTGTAGATTTTATCAAACAAGAGGCTTGAATTTTTTGTGCCTTAAAATCAGTTTTCTTTTATTGGCTACGGTAGCATTATACCTACAAAAAATATAACCATTTTTATTAAGCTCATAAGATTTTGGAGGATCAATAACACAACATACTAAATTGCCCTTTAACGATTTCTAATTCTGATTCTTCAGAAAGCTTTTGAGCCAAGAGTCGATCAGCCAATTTTTCTTCCTCGGTTTTATTTTCTTCTCTTATTCTTCTCTCTTCGGCTTCTTTAATGCGTTGCGCTTCTTTTTCTTTTAATTTTTGTTGCAAATACTTTTTTCCTCCTTTTTTCGTTTCTTTTGGTTTTTCAGGTTCCTTTGGCTTCTCAACTGAAAATATAGAAACATTTTCGTCAAAAGGAGAAAGTTAAATGTAGAAAAAAACATCCTCTACCCATGTTGTTACAGACAAAATGAAAAATAAGGATCACAAAAATCAAAAATAATTGATTGGCGGTACAGAACTTGAGAATAGCTTTGAAAAAAGCTGTTTGTCCCAGAAGCTTTTCGTGACGCACTTTTCAGTGGGTAACCGTGTAAAAGTGGAAACGAGAAAGCAAGGTCTGGCGATTCATAAATATCAGTTTCGGACGGCAGCGAAGCGGTAGTTACATAGGCGAATCCAATCAAACGCGGGAAAGTCACGCACAGTTCTGATTGGACAAGTCGCGGGAACCCAAACTCTACTTGAACAGTTTAAGAGTATAAACAATCCTTTACGCCGATAAAACCTAAAGCCAGTTTAGTGTCAACGCTTGTTCATTGTGCCTTGAAGATCTGCTCCAAAAGCAAACTGAAGGAAAAAATCAACCGGATCAAGGAAATCTTACTGGACAATGAATACCCTGAGGATTTTGTACTTACACAAATATCCAAGACGATCACGCAGTTTTCACGCCCCAAGCGGTTTGGCCCTGATAAGTGTCCACTCTACCTCCGGGTCACCTACACTGGCAAGGCATCACTGACACTAAAAAGAAACCTCCGAATCGCTGTTGAAAACTGTTATGGATCCGTGGCTTTACGGGCTGTATTTGTCTCCAGACAAATGCTGCCTGCAAGTCGGAAGGATATTCTACCTGCCATTCAAAAGAGTTCCATCATCTATGAGTATAAGTGCCACTGTGACAGTCCGTACGCAGGTAGAACAGCTCAACGACTTCAAGACCGCATCAAGCAACTTGTTTCGAAATGGCTACGACAGCACACAGCTTCCCAGCGAGTGCAACCTAACCGAGCGTGCAAGCGAAAACAACTCGCTCCAGAATGTGATTCGGCAATTGGACAACACTTATTAGAAAACGACTAATGTGCTGCCGATTACAACGATGATCAATTCTCTATTTTGGACACTGCGCGCAGTCTTTTCCATCTTAGTCTGCTCGAAGCAAGCTACAGTAAAGTATGGCGATCTAATCTATCCAAACAGAAAGAGTTTGTCTATACTCTTAAACTCTTCAAGTAGAGTTTGGGTTCCCGCGACTTGTCCAATCAGAACTGTGCGTGACTTTCCCGCGTTTGATTGGATTCGCCTATGTAACTACCGCTTCGCTGCCGTCCGAAACTGATATTTATGAATCGCCAGACCTTGCTTTCTTGTTTCCACTTTCACGCGATTACCCACTGAAAAGTGCGTCACGAAAAGCTTCTAGGACAAACAGCTTTTTTCAAAGCTACTCAAAAGAGTTACTGGGACAAACAGCTTTTCTCAAAGAGTTATGACAGAGGGTTTCTTGAAGCCTTACGCGAAAACAGCTTTTTTCAAAGCTATTCTCAAAAACTAGATATTTTTGCATTTATCCTTTTAAAAAGTCATCAGTCATCACCGATAACGCAAGGATCACTACCTTTACTGTAAACATAGAGCTTTTCGCCTTCGAATATTAAGCAACAACTTATAACATATATCCACAAAACTAGCCCTTTATCACCACAAAAAAGCTTACCGTAGTGTTCCTGCTTGTCGTAGCAAACCTTATATATTGTAAATGATACAAAAGTTATCATTATCAAAGCAGTCAATATCAATGTCAGTCTTAACAAAATGTAGTCAAAATGATAGCAAGGTCTTCCTTACCTTTTTTCGGCTTTTCATCCTCATCATCATCATCCCAATTATCCTTCAGTGGCTCATCCTCATCTTCTCCCTCCCATTTATCAGTATCTCCTTTTGTCTCAGGAAGAGCTGGTTCAAAACCATCCGCATCTGAAAAATGACAAATACCGATAAAACATAGTTTTTACAACATACTTAATTACACTTTGAGATTTGATAAAATTATTTTATTTGATTTTTACACACTGGTACATAGAGATACACGGCATCTGGGGTGGCATTACAGAATTTACCTCGCTCGAGATTTTTCCGACACATGCCTGCGAGACAGCAATGAGTGAGAGGCTCAATAATGAACATGATATTACCATTGCCTCTCGCCAAACATGCGCTCGGAACCACTCGGTAACGACGTTCAAACGCAATTAGCGAGTGTTTGCGTCAGATTTTCTCGGGCTTGGCTTATCATGTGATTGTGACATCATAAACTCCTAAGAATCGTATAGAAAAGTAGAAAGAATATTTCGACTATAACCAAAGTCTCGTCAGCCTTGCTACGCACAGCCAATCCAGGCTAAACTCATTCCAGACTGTAAAGACTCTGTTTTTGCATTGCTTTACCTGTACATCTCGACTTCATCTCTTTTCTAGGTTGTGCCCTATTTTTGGCAGGCGACTGGCCCCAAACAACGATACCCAATGAAAGAACCTATAACCACTAACCCACAACCAAGTTACCGTTAGCCTAACTAGCCCACATCACTAGAAGCCCCCATGGTAACCCACTCATTTGCAGCTGCAAACGCGTTTCGACCTTATTATGGTCTCATCAGTGCAGCATAGCAACCTCCCACCTTCCTAAAAAAAAAAAAAAAAAATTCTAACCTTCAAAAGAACTACACACTCCAAATCTAAGCCTCTCCTCGTTATGCTCAAGGTAGAACATTTGAAATAAAACCTTCAAGAAAATAATACAGGCTGGATTATGATGTCACAGATTCACTGTAAACAATCGATAAGAATAGAAAAGTCCGGTTGGTTTAAACATTATTTTCCCGGTAATCTGAGAAGGAAATTTTTTGTTTAAGGTTTGTAACTAATTTTTTTTTTAAGGTTTGTTTGTTTAAGGATCCTGTAACTGTACATGCAGTTCGACAAACGTACCGGGATATTGATGTTTAAACCACCGATAAGCGCTGACGTTCACTGTGTTTTCTGGGCTGCATGCGCAGACACAGTCCCTGCCTTGTCCCCCGCTTTTTCACGGGCGAACGGGTTGGGCAGAGAGGTTTTTTGTAGGTTTTGGTAACTGGTATAGTTACAAACCTTAAACAAAAAATTCCTTCTCAGATTACCGGGAAAATAATGTTTAAACCAACCGGACTTTTCTATTTTTATCGATTGTTTACAGTGAATCTGTGACATCATAATCCAGCCTGCATTATTTTCTTGAAGGTTTTATTTCAAATGTTCTACCTTGAGCAGAACGAGGAGAGGCTTAGATTTGGAGTGTGTAGTTCTTTTGAAGGTTAGAATTTTTTTTTTTTTTAGGAAGGTGGGAGGTTGCTATGCTGCACTGATGAGACCATAATAAGGTCGAAACGCGTCTGCAGCTGCAAATGAGTGGGTTACCATGGAGGCTTCTAGTGATGTGGGCTAGTTAGGCTAACGGTAACTTGGTTGTGGGTTAGTGGTTATAGGTTCTTTCATTGGGTATCGTTGTTTGGGGCCAGTCGCCTGCCAAAAATAGGGCACAACCTAGAAAAGAGATGAAGTCGAGATGTACAGGTAAAGCAATGCAAAAGCAGAGTCTTTACAGTCTGGAATGAGTTTAGCCTGGATTGGCTGTGCGTAGCAAGGCTGACGAGACTTTGGTTATAGTCGAAACATTAATTTGTCCCTTAGAAAGAATATGTTGTTAAATTAACGAGGGGGAAGCTGTGCATCAAAATTGCCAAGAGTTATGAGAAATAAAAAGGTCTTCGTGATGGGTGCAGGGGAAGAAGTTCACATACAGGTGCTTTCCGTAGGTGCGGGAATAACAACACCAATAGTCTATTGCGCTTGGATCTTTTTTTAACATATAGCATATTGTCTGAAACCTAAACCAGCCGCTAGCTCATTTGCTAAACGCACACGCTATCGGTGCGGGAGGTCTGGGGTTCAAATCCTGGGTCGGTCAATTTAACACAGTGTTGCCAACGGCTCGCCACCGCTGCAACTTCGAAGTTGCGGAGATGGGCCTCGCCACTCGTTACACGCTTCGGCGTAATACCGCGAGTATAATGAAGACTTGATTCGATTTTGTTTTGTTTGTAATCTGCCGTGTGCCAAAAACTATGCTGAGGTTTAAGCACACAGCAAATGGTAAACATACTGTTGACAATAATTAGCACACTTGAAATGTTTTTTAGCTTCTGGGCATATCTGAAAAGATTTAACAAAGTATTGCTAAAACAATGCACAAATTATTTTACGTTAGCAGAGTAAATACAGAAAGAAAACTGCTAACTAGAATCAAGCAGTAACTTGGATCAGGGTAAATTTAGAAAACTTCCACAAGCAAGCAAGCAAACTTCCACAAGCACGAAGTTAAAACTTGCAATTCAACCGTAGGTTCTTGCCCTGATATTTTATCTTCAAATATTTTTTTGCAAAACTGAGTTAATCTTATTGCTACTTTAGATACTCTGTATTTCCTAAATACTTATTCATTACAAGGTGTGGTAAAAGAATCTATTCATTTCTTTTTCTTCGCAACTGTTTTATTGCGTTATGACAAAAATGCCACCATTACTCCAGAATTTCAGCGAAGCATTCCAACGCTAACGCTTAATGAGTGCTTTTCAGCTCTCACCTCTGAGTTAACAAGGGATCCAAGACATATTTCAAGTCGAGGAAAAGATTGTAATAGCTCAAAACAATGGAGCAAAAAGATGTGACATTTTGCTCGCTTGCCGTTGTGAGATCATTTTGTAATACGGCCTATGAACCGAAAACTCAACCAGTGCTTTAGACTGATTACAATACAAAATTTCTGACTGAACTAACGTGGCAATTAACGGCTTATATATTGGATATATTGACTTTACTTTTTTCTGATACCCGACTGTAACACCTTAGGGTCATTTCATTTTAATACAGACTAAGGTGGAAACCCTATGTCTCAGATCTTGATCAAACTTTCAGAAAAAGTAGTGTTTGGCATTGAAACAATAATAATAAAAAGAACCAACTCAATCGGACCAGTAGTTTTCCAGTATCGATAATCGCTATTCAAAAATGGCCATATTTTTCATGGTGGCGCTAGAGTGAAAAGTGTTTTTAACTAATAACTCCTGCTCTGATCGTCCGATTTTGACAAAATTGGTGTCTACCCCCGTTATTTCAAGGATGAGGAATTCAAGAATTCCATCAAAATACTTGTCAAACCCCTAGAAAACAAATTATCTAACATTTAAATTTCGAAAGTACCCCAAACCCTGAGACCGATTTCGACTTGTCGACCTAAATTTTAAAAATTAGACTTGCCAGATTAGTACTGCTTCAGCAACCAAAAGGAATATGATGCCCCACAAATATAACACAAAGATTTTAATATCTAAAAAAGTATAAAAATTATGTTTTTAATACACAATATTCACTGAAAAAACTTTTTGAAATGGAAGAACATGAAACATTTTAAGATTTGGATGATTTCTAATGCATTACATAAAATTTTAAATACTACAGCATATATATAATAGAAGCAAGCAGTTGTTTTGCCTATTGGGAGTTAAACAGTAGAATAATGCTCTGCTGTGCACAGACATATTGAGTAAAGTTTAGCATGTGTGTCCGTTTAGCGATTAGTCTATCTGTTCAATCAATGCCAGTAATCATATTAGGTAGCCTAATGAGGATATGTGTAAAAGGTTTACTGCAGTTATACAACTAAAGGTGCAATGCTCAAAAGTATGAAAGGACTTTTTTAATAGCGATGGGCAGTTCAGAATAGTTTACTGTTCTAGCATTTTTCGAACACTTGAAACTGAATCCAAACATAATAAATTCTGATTTCAAATAAACTTTTTTGACTGAATGAATGTGTTAGTTATAAAAACGTTGTTTAACGTTAATTCCTCAAGCCAATTTAACTCATCAATACTTAATGTCTACTGCCTTCAAATGCTAGAAGGATAGCGAGAACAGTTCAAGTAAAAAAACTTTTCGTAAAAAGTTGCAAAACTAAAGCATGTTTGAATTCAATAGCAGCTAGTTAGCCAATCTCACCTTCAAACCGAATCCAACTTCCTATTCCAAACAATTTAGATGGAATCTTTATTGATAATATTTGGCATTCTATAATGTTTATCACTATTTTTTAAAAAACAATGTTTGAAGTTACTCAAAAAATCAAATCAAATCTTCATTATACTCGCCATATTACGCCGAAGCGCGTAACGAGTTGCGGGGCCCATCTCCACGGTTTAGCGCCTGGGCTACACAGCTCCGAAGAATCGTCGTAACGGTGGAGAGCCGTTGGCGACACTGTGTCGATTTGACCGGTCCGGGAGTCCTCCCGGACCTCCCGCACCGATAGCGTGGGCTTTGCAACTGAGCTAACGGCCAGTTCTTGAAGTTACTCCAGCTCACTTATTAAATCTTGCACAATAACTTCTCATCTTTGCTACTGGATCTACATTTAGACATTATATAATCTTTAAAATATCATTGGGAAGGATATTGCTCCCTTTTAAGCTCATCTTTTCGTGTAGCAGTTTAAGGTCACCTTTTTGTGTAGCAGTATATCAAAAGCACGTTTTTTTAAAACTCCCGTCATTGTGTTTTCTAAATTTGCCAGTTGTAAACAATTTGCAAATTGCAATTAGTTTTGTGTCATCAAAATATTGAAAATCTGTTTTCAATTTTAATCTTTTTGTAAATTTTATAAGATGGCACTATCTCCAGTACTTTTACCAAAATAAAAGTCATTCATTTTTCAATAAGTAAATTATATAATATTAACTTAGCCTTTTATAATTTATCTGTTACAGTGTAAAGCATTTATTGAATCATTTTCTTCATGAGCATTCTAAAAACACTTCCAAAATTGGTTAACCTACACTTCAAGCAAGAAAGCAAAACCAACTGCACTGACTTTAACTTTTCTTTGTACATGGATTCTAGAAAGCATTTCAATGGTTATGTCATAATGTTACCTGTTCATTGTAACTGTATTGATGACAAAATAAGCAATTTTTGTGACTAATAAGTATTTTCCAACGCATTAAATATTTTTTAACTGTTGATTGTTTGCTTCTGCTTATTCAACTCTCAGTTACCTGCAGTTGGTATAAAGACAGGTTGTAGTGCTTAGTTAAGCAAAGGGCTCTGCCCAAATTGCTGCTAATAGGCCTACTAGGCAGTTTGTTTCACAGGCTCTTGTATTGTAGTGGCAGACAAGCACAAGGTGCCTGTTTAGGTGGCAGCTTGACTGAAATATCAAAAGATCAATTTACTCTTTCTTGCGTTAGCAAAATAATTTAAAATCAAATGCTACAAAACTAGTACTAATTATTTTCATTCAAAATTGATGCGTCATAACCTGCGGGGCATCATATTTCTTTTGGTTGCTGAAACAGTAGTAAGCTAACAAGTCTTAGAAAAAAAAAATTTAGGTTGACAAGTCGAAATCGGCCTCAGGGTTTGGGGTACTTTCGAAATTTAAATGTTAAACAGTTAGTTTTCTAAGGGTTTGACAAGTATTTTGATGGAATTCTTAAATTCCTCATCCTTGAAATAACGGGGGTAGACACCAATTTTGTCAAAATCGGACGATCAGAGCAGGAGTTATTAACTAAAAACACTTTTCACTCTAGCGCCACCATGAAAAATATGGCCATTTTTGAATAGCGATTATCGATACTGGAAAACTACTGGTCCGATTGAGTTGGTTCTTTTTATTATTATTGTTTCAATACTAAACACTACTTTTTCTGAAAGTTTGATCAAAATCTGAGACATAGGGTTACAAAATTCAATTTTTTGGTCTGCATTAAAGTGAAAATTTCATTTTAAATTTTAAAGGATCATTTAATGATCCCTTACCTTTTTTAAGTCACAAGGGAAATGGTTATAGAAAAAACTTCAATATAAAGTATCGATACATGCAAATGGGCAATCAAAAGAAACATCTTACTGCGATGTCATATGATATTGTCATTCATACAAAATAACTCAGAATTAGCAGAATGCAGTAACACAAAAACTTACACAATAAACAGTTAAAAATATTTTTACCAAGACAAATTATTACTTACCCCAATCATCCATTTTCTCACACCGTACTTTGTTGCAAAAAATCAAAAACTTTTCAATCACAGAGTATCAATAACAAGGGCAACGGTTATATTCTAACAAGATAAGTTGATTCAAGTTACAATACTGGCAACTTTTAATCTATTCATGCATAAGTCTGCAATATTTAATACAGTTTAATACTGCAGTTCTCAAGTGAATACCAGCATTATCTTGAGAGCTATGACCATCTTTAAAGAGGTACTGGCCGCAAAAATAGGGTACATAGCTACTAAACTTCTGCAATTATACTTTTTCCACATCATGATTGCTTTGCATTCTGTTGGAAGTGGTTAAAAAAACAACTCTTCATCATACACACGGTATTACGCCAAAGCATGCAACCAGTGGCCAGGTCTATTTCCTTGGCTTATTGCATGGGCAAGCAATACAGCTCTGAAGAAACGTTGCAGCAGTGGCAAGTTATTGGTGACACTGGAATTGATCCCCACATCTCCTGCACCAATAGCGATGTGTTTAGCAAGTTCTAAAAATAACATATATGCTACCGGATATTATGAATCAAGATGAACTCCAGGCTGTTTTTTATTTGCTGTAAAATTTCAGACAAATGTCAGAATTTGCTCAAAAAATTTCGGTTAGTTCATAATTTTTTTGGCAAGATTTGCGAACAAACGTTTTTACAAGTTTACTAAATCACATGTTAACAATTACTGCATTTCACGAAACCCTTGATCAAGATGAAAAAAAGAGCCATTAGATACATAACAAAAAGTCCCCAAATTACACCGTCCTTGATCAAGATGCAAAAAAGAGCCATTAGATATATACATAACAAAAAGTCCCCAAATTACACCGTCTAAACCACTATTCCACAAACTTGGCGTCCCTCAATTCAAAGATCTAGTCAAATTAGAAACAGCTAAAGTTATGCACAATTTAAAGAAATTGTCTAAATTTGATAATACGAGTCCTCCATCAATCTCAGCGATACATAAACACAAAATAACATGAACTATCTCATACCTATAGTCAGAACTGAACGAGGAAAAAAATCCTAGAAATATGTAGGGCCAAAACTCTGGCACCATATTCCCAATGAAATAAAAAAATTACCAACCCAAGTTTTCAAACAAAAATACAAACAATTACTGCTCTCTACACACTGTGACATTTGAAAAAACCAAGGTCAAATTATACCTCTCCAAACCAAACTTGTGCGCTTTTAAAAAGTAAACTGCAAAGCACACAACACTACTGATTTACTAGCACCATCATGTTCCTTCAGTTACCATTTTTATCTAATTACCATTTATTGCAAAAGGGATTCCCCACCATTTACACACAGATTCCTCACCAAATTTTAGGCACTGGTAATTGCAAATGTTTATAATGTTAATTAAATATATCGTTTACTTACTCTTCCCGCTTTTGCCAATTTATTACTGTACTATTATGTTAAGTATTTAACTGTAACACGTTAAAATTGTCGATGCTCAACACTTGGTGCTTAATACGATTTGTTTATCTTACGTTCTTGTATCGAAACTGGCGATATTTCAATCGTTTAAATTATACTGATTTACTAACAACATTTATTTACCTTGGGACATCCATTTTCCAAGCGCTATTCTATTACCATCACAATGCATAAAAACTGTCTCTGTATGCTATCATAGTAGCTTATTGTTTGTTTTGTCTTGTTGCATTTTTCGATCTATATTTGCATTAAATTACTGGTGGCAGCTGACTAGAAGACTTTGCAAAGTCATTTCGCTGCTACCATGCATTGTGCTAAAATAACTATTGATTGATTGATAATGTGTGGGAATACGACTTGAGTCAACTCGAGTAATCTTTTGCAGTGATTCGAGTCAAGTCCCTGACGCGAGTCGCCCAACACTGATATTGGGTATCTATAATTATGTAACTCTGTGGCCTGTTTTTCTGTTTTAAACATCCAACAGCCTAACTTCAAACTTGAAACCTTAATCTGTTAACATTAACCTACTGTGCCGGCAGACTAGACTAAGTAGCCTAAGGTGTAAGCAATTTACGGCAGGTACAGGGTATGTCAAAGTCAGTTGGTCTAGACCAGGGATGTTCAATGAGCAAGCGAGCCGCATTGCAGCCCACTTAATGTTTGGATGCAACCCACTATTGACTCGCAGCGAACAAAAATTTTTCAGTAAATTTATCAAGTAGTGAGTGCAAGAGCCTTCATTTAGTTTAACCAAAATACTTTATATTCAATAAATAAAATAATTAACGTAAACAATTTTAAGTCATTGGTTAGCCTGATAACCTTTTCACAATAATAGCCAGCTCATACTAGGAAACCTCTATACCTCTGAAAACGCAGCTAGTGCACTCAATGATTTTGTCCCACCTAGATTATTGTAATGCAATTTTGTACAATTTACCTGCATTTCTTGTGCGAAAACTCACCAAGGTGCTTTATGCTGCTGTACGTTTTATTTTTAATATGCGTGTATCAAGAAATCGATGTCATATGTTGCCATATTTAAAGAAATTACATTTTTTGCCCATTAAGTACCGAATTAATTTCAAAATTGCTATGCTAACATTTAAGTGCTAGCATGGATCTTCAACACAGTACCTTCGAGATTTAGTTTCTAGAAAATTACCATCAGATAAATACAATCTTAGAGATAATAAAGATGTGTTCTTGCTTGCAAATATGTGTAAGTGTCGAAAAGTCAAGTCAGAATGTATATTTTCATATTCATCTTTTGAAGTTTGGAATGCATTACCACTTTGCATTAGAGAAATTGATAATTTACAAACTTTTAAGTGCAAATTGAAGTGTCATTATTTTGAATTGGCTTTTTTTGATGTACCGGATGTTTAATGTGTTTGTGTATCTGTAATGACTGAGTTGTGCACTGTGTAGGCCTAGCCTATGATGTGTCCCTTAGGCAGATGACTGACAACAAGGTTGACTCTCATCTTAAGGG
The DNA here is from genome assembly GCA_964006365.1 of Trididemnum miniatum. Lineage (NCBI taxonomy): Eukaryota > Metazoa > Chordata > Ascidiacea > Aplousobranchia > Didemnidae > Trididemnum > Trididemnum miniatum. The sequence goes on along the minus strand of OZ023232.1, from coordinate 9,371,563 downwards.
ACTAATACTGTAAATCATTATTATTATTATTAAACGCTTTCTACAACGGTGATCAAATCTGCTACAACTTGAAACCTTGCACTTTTTTTGATTTGAAGCACTGTTTGGGCCTGAACTACTCCGAAAAATCTTCTGACAGCTGTTGGAACTGTATGGTGTGTCGCAAAATATCTTTCATAGTAATCTTATTTGTCTTTTAAATCTTAATTATAAGACAAGGTTATCATCTTAAAAATTTTTCGATTTCCAAAATGCAACGTTTGCTCATAAAAATTATTTTAATGTCTTAGACGTGGCTTTGAGTGAAAACCATCTTCCTAAAACCGAATTGACATCTTGGAAATAGTAATTAGCAGTGGTATGCATTGACGCCGCTAACTTGACAGTGCCAATTGACGCCTTCAACTTTTCATTGATGCTAGCCAATGCGTCGTTGATTTTCAAAAAGTCAAGGCTGGGCATTAGGTCGTCAAGCATCAGTTTTTGGATCACAATCAGACTCATGCAGGCAGGCATCGTGCCATGCCCCCTCCCCCTTGGCTCTGGTGTTCAAGAACTTTGTAATAAGCTGCTAAAATCTAACTTTTAGTTTACAATTATTTGAAATAATATGGGTTGCAGCCTCCTTTAGTCCTTTCACTTATTTAGTCAAACTTTTGCTCTCAGACATAAGCTGATAAGTATTGACTACTAAATTATTTTTGTATTCTGTATTGTCTATAGTGACTGCACTTGCTTGCAGGTATCGGTATACGTCTCTTTTGATAAGAAAGTGTGCAAAAATAAGTGTTTTTTGCGTGAAAATCGCAAAAAAGTCTTTGGGCGGTTGGGGGCTGCGCTTTTAGGCTCCTAGTTGCACCCCCATCCATTTATGAAAATCTGGATGAGCCTCTAATTACAATAGAAATCTTTCATTTCCTGCAAAAGCAACGAGGTGTTTTTCAAGCTAAAAATGCTGCGAATTGCGATCAAAGTGATTTTTCCTGCTGGGGCTTCGCCCCCAACCTTCGTTAAATTGTGGGAATACACTGCATAATGTCCTTAATTAAGCAGTAAAGAACAATGTGAGATATCAAAATAAATTTTGATTATTTTTATATCCAAAAATCGAGGTATCATGACAGATTTTGGTGTCTGGTGTCTTTTCCTAACTTCCTTTTTTCGTAATGTCACTCAATGCTGAATAGACCTACAACTTTTACAAAGATTGTGAACTTGTGATCAGTGTCTGTTTAATTTGTTACTCGAGCCCCTCCAAAATTTATGGCTGCACAACGCCTTTGCGCCACTCTAATCGGACTTGAAAGCATATTTCACAAAACATTAAAAAAGCAGTTGTAAAGGTCAGTCAGAATAAGAATTAGTAAAGAGCAGTGTTCCCTCTAGCATTATGACTAGTGCGAATTTGCCCAAATGATAAACTCATTGAAATTTTTGCCCAAATTTTTCACCATCTTGAGGACCCTTTTTACAAATTTTTTGCATTAAATTTGCTTTTCCAAGATACAAGCTGCGGTCCTGCATGAAAATATTCAAATTTTTTGTTTAAGTTTTTCAGTTTTGCATTTGATAATATTAATTTCTCAGTTTCTGGTTCAAAATCAGTAAAATTTGTCCAAAAATTTTGCATTTTTCTCAAATTTTTCACTCTAGAGGGAACACTGGTAAAGACCAAAATTCTCCATTTATGGAATAGTACCGTATGGCATAGTATGGAATAGTAGAGCTATGGCATGGTAAATGTGCATACTACTTCAAATGTGCTGAATCCCATATACAGTATAGGCCATATGCCCCAGAGCTTCAAACAGCCCTTTCGTCCCAATCGTCCTAAGGCCTGTTTGTCCCAGAGACCAAAACATGCCGAGACCCAGATCCCCTACTGTGCCAAATGCCCTGAGGCCCATTGGTCCTAGATCCCCATTTCTGCATAAGATATGCCCCAGTGTCCTAAATGAACATCTTATTTTTAGGGCCTATTTATTGCTTCAACCAACCTGTCCTGAGATCCTTTTACCCTAAATTAGGCCTGAGGCACATTTACCCTGAGGGCCATTCACCTCAAATTTCTATAACTCTTTAGGCCTATATCATGGGCCCAGTGTTCCCTCTTGAGGCAGAAATTTGAGAAAAATGCGAAATTTTTGGGCAAATTTTACTGATTTTGAACCAGTAATCAATATCATAAAATGCATAACTGAAAAACTTAAACAAAAAACTTGAATATTTTAATGCAAGACTGTACAGCTGTAGCTGTGTAGCTTGTATCTTGGAAAAGCAATTTAATGCAAAATATTTGTAAAAGGGGTCCTTAAAGTAGTGAAATCTTTGGGCAAAAATTTCAATGATTTTATCATTTGAGCAAATTCGCACAAGTCAAAATCCTAGAGGGAACACTGTATAGGCCCCTTTACTCTAGTGTAAGTATAGCCATACTGTACCACAGTGCCTCACTTACTATTCCATACCGGTACCAGTATTGCCTTTAGAGTGAAAAACTTGAGAAAAATGCGAAATTTTTGGGCAAATTTTACTGATTTTGATCCAGAAACTAATATTATCAGATTATAAAATGCAAAACTGATAAACTTAAACAAAAAACTTGAATATTTTAATGCAAGACTGTAAGCATGTATCTTGGAAAAGCAAATTTAATGCAAAAAATTTGTAAAAGGGGTCCTCAAAGTAGTGAAATCTTAGGGCAAAAATTTCAATGAATTTATCATTTGGGCAAATTCGCACTAGTCAAAATCCTAGAAAGAACACCGACCAGTACTATTCCATACCGGTACTATTACTATTCCATACCGGCACTATTACTATTCCATACCGGTACTATTACTATTCCACACTAGACTATTCCATAATTGGAGAAACCGTTAATAAAAACGCTTACTGTCAAGGGAGCAAACTCAAACTTGAAATCGACTATTTTTGCCAAACTAGAACTTGAAAAAATTTTTTTGAACTTGAACTCAGACTTGCAAATATATCTTCTCAACCTGAACTCGGTTAAAAATCAATATAAAGCTGATATAGGCCTACCGGTAGGAGCTGAAGAATTCGCGGCCCTGATAGGTAGTAGTGACTTCAAATTTTCAATCATGAATTGCTGTATTTTTAAAAACAGGAATAGACCACCAGTTAGCAGGTTAGTCTGTTAGTGCAGTAATAAAAAGTATTGGGAACATGTATCTGTGTATACACAAAAGTATCGACACAATACACTAATACAGCACAGCTCCCAGTACCGTAAGTAAAGGTTTAGCCATTAAACTCAATGTAGAAGCTTTAATACACTGTACACTACAGCACTGAGCAGACATGCTGATTTTCTTATGGTAGTACCAGTAACTGGAACTCTAATGTACGGTACAGTTTACTGTTTGAAATAGGCCTATTCTAGTGACTTCTAATCAGACGTAACCTACGGTAGGTGGTACGAGAACACTGTGCAACAGCTCCAAATAGTACCAGAAAAAAAGATTTGAGAATCACTGGTCTAATCCCATCTATGAGCCACCAGCCTATCCAGATCCAGTCCCTCTCGCAATCTCACGTTTTCTCGAACCTTGAACCAGAGACGTGACAGAGATGGGCGGAGTCACAAAAAACTGACTCCGATTCCGCTCCGATTTTAGAATCCGAAACCACTCAGAGTCCGAAAAACATATATATTAACTTACCGATGTATTACTGTATCTATAATTATGATACGGATACCTTACCTTGCTTTAGCTGATCATGTAATACAGTGACGGCATTGCGCAAGAAACTTTCCACTCGCGTCACACTGTTGAGGCGACTTGCAGGCTCGGGATGGGGTGCAGGAGCCAAAACATTGCGAACAGCCGCCTTGTCCCTGGTTTACTCCACAGCTGAGTACTGCGCACCTGTTTCGTGTCGTAGTGCTCACACTCGGCCAATCGACAGTGTTTTAAATGACGCCTTGCGCATTGTCACTGGATGTCTGCGACCCACTCCAATGGACCAATGCTGCCACAGAATTTTCAAAAATCACAAGATTTTTGAAAAAAAATCACAAGATTTGGACTCAAAATCACAAGTTTACAAAATCAAATTTTTGATGACTTTTTATGCCAAATTGAAGTCAGTTATCACATCTGAATCAACAGTCATGACTTTTGAACTACATAGACTTTCGTAAAAGAAACTATAATGTGTTTGTTTCTAATTTTAAACTCCGAGAAAAATCAAATGATTACTCGAAGTCACAAAATTTTCGTTTATGAGATGTGATTAGCCTCAAGAGCGAATGCTACCAAGAACTTAAACTACTAACTTCATGTAAGCTCAGTAATTTCAGGTTGATAAAAACGTGAGACATTGAAATTAACAGATAAAACAATTTCAAAAGCTTAAAAAAACACAAACCACAATGCACAATATCAAAGAAAAAACAAGCAAACTATACGATAATTTCAGATAAAATTGCCATCACGCTCAACAATAGTGAAAATCAACACAAACTTGTAAAAAGCACAGCTCAAAATTCAGATTGAACACAACTTTAATGGCATAGCAAAAAGTAATGCCACTTGGATAAAATTACTGTACCGCATACACAACTCCAACAAAAAAAAACATTTTCAAAATAGTGGTGGTGTTAGCTGTAGGTAATACTGAAACTAGGCCTATGCTTCAGTCCGAACAACAGTGACTTTTTACCAAAACTCCACCTCAAAATTCAGATTGAACACTAACTTCACTTACACACTTACCCCACATCCACTACCGTAGCCCAAAGCCAGGATTTTGCAATGGGGGAGAGGGTTAAAAATGACACCATTTTTGACCATACGTTCTATACAGGAGCGGATCCCGAAAGTTTTGGTAGGGTACATGTAATTTTGAATTAGGTAGAATGTTAACTAAATGCAAAGACGTTTAAACTCGGAAACGGGCGTAAATAAGCCTTTTGAAAATGTTTCATGTGAAGGGCTTATTCAGAATTTTTTTCAGGGAGGGGGCATCAATTTTTGTTACTTTGTTCAAACGTATTTTTCCAGCAGAGTTAATTTTAAAAAATTTAAGTGCCAAAAACGACTCTAGGGGGGTCCGGTAGCATGCTCCCTAGGAAAACAATCTAAACATTAGCATACTGCAATGGCCATTTTAGGGCTTTCTGAACAATTTTTAAGGAAAATTTGTCATATTTTTGGCCCCTAACTTTGAGCGCTTCACCAATGATGCATTTTGTTCGCACAGCTTCGATTATGTATGACGTCATTTGAGACTCAATGGGGGTTTATAACCCCCAAAACTCCTCCCGTGGCTCTGGACTACGCCAATGCCCACAGCTACTGGCTAACAACACTAACAGTTTTCTTCACTATCCAGTTCACTTTACTGACAAAAAACCTTCCAGTACTCTAACAGGTTACCCTGTACCAGTATCCGCACCACACATTCTTAAGTCGATCTATAGATACTAAGCTGGACTATAATTAGCAGATCTACCAGCACTGAGCGTCAGTCATCCACTGTTTGTTTCCTCTAAGGTGCGAAATTTGAGAAAAATGAGAAATTTCGGGCAAAATTTTGCTGTATTTTTCTAAGCTTGCTGACTGGACAATGGAATGGTGATTTTTTGTTGGAATTAGAATCAAGGTGTTCAATACTTTGATGTGAAACAAAAGTCTCATACAATTTGAGGCCAAAATTGACTCAACTTTTTTTGACCCCCTAAATTTTTGGGCAAATTTTTTGCTAAAATTTACTTGTTTGGGCAAATTCGCACTTGCTAAAAACTTATCTAGGGAACAGTGCAGGCATCTATGATCATGCTAATGGTGGGCTATGTAGTAATTTCATCGCCTAAGTTAATCGGTATATTTGCACGGATGAAAATCATGAGTTATGACACCTGACACCAACCTAACAAGTGACACTGTGACAAGTGCACAAGCCTCATGTGTGTTATCGAGCACTACTTTGCTTTTATGGTTCCGCAATCCGCATTCCGAATTCGATGTGCTGAAACTGCCGAGTGCCGATGGCCCGAGATCCGTGATGAAAAGATGTTGCCATGTTAAACAGAAAACTATTTTGATGCGGAGTTGAGAACTTTTTATGTATTAAAACATCCGATTTAAGCATTTTTTCTTAAAATACCGACCAAACATTGTTTCAATGAAAAATTACAAGATTTTGCCCGAAATTCACAAGATCAAAATCAAAATCACAAGATCTTGTGGAAAATCACAAGGCGTGGCACCATTGCAACGGACTACTTGCCAATCCTCGCAGGCATCCAGCCAACTGAGCTTCGCCGTCGAGGAGCGACACTCTCCGTGGCTAACCGCGCCACCCTTAACCCTGATCATATTCTACATGAGCAGCTGGTCGGGAAACAAAATGCGCACCAGGGAAGGCTCAAATCAAGACGCCCGTTTGTACCCGCTGCACAGAAACTACTGGATAGTCTGATCGAATCAGACATTCGTGCAGCGCAATGGATGGATTATGTATGGAACATGGAGTACTTGAAAAGTGCATCAAGGCTTCATGCTTTTATTTCCAGGGCCAGTCCTAAGCCTCTTGGAATGGGTTTGCCCAGAACATCTTGGGTAAAACTGAATCGTCTGCGGACTGGCGTAGGGCGATTCCATTCATCCATGTACAAATGGGGTGCTGCTCCTTCACCGAATTGTGAGTGTGGTGCCTCTGAGCAAACTGCAGACCACATCATTTCTACGTGCCCCCTACATCGTGCACCAAAAGGAATACAAGGTCCGTTGGTCCTGGATGATGACACCCGACGCTGGCTTAAAATCAACGCCGTCAACATCTAAACTGTCGGAAGAGGATGCCCAACCACACGACGACGGTGGCGGCTCGTACATAAGAGCTGCAGCACCCCCTAAGTTTTTTTAAGCACTTAATTTTTTTTCATTGCCTTTTGAAGTTCTATCGCCGAATTTTTAAATTTCTTTCCATGTTTTGATCATTTATGAATATAAATTTAAGTGGAATCTCTGTTTCGTCTGCAGCTAAAGTTTTTTCGTATGAAAATGAGCCAAACCGTGACGCGACAAAGGCTATTGATGACGTTTTTGGACTCGCTGTTGAATTTTTGTATGAGCTGCTCTGTTGGCAGATCAAAGAGAATGCCGACTAGCTATAGCTCATGGCATAACGGGACTGTTTTTTTAGCCCTGCTAGGCTGCTACATCTGATCGAGTTAGATTGTGTAACTGCCAGAGCTGGATGTCTCGAGACGTGTCTCGGTCTCGAGTATTTAACTGAGTATTTAACTGCTCATTGTTGTCAGAAGGATGGACTTCGCTCATCCGCGATTGTGCCAAATGCACTATTTTTTTTTTAATTTTTTTTCGCACCAATTCAATGCCCACATAGCCAATACCAGCATGAACCAGGGAAGGAAGCCGAGTAAGTTTAAATGAACGATGCAAAACGGAAGCTACGTAATTTTCGGAGTCATGCAGCAAAGGTTTAAACCTCCGTTTAATTCCTGCTACAATCGCGGAAAGCAAGCACTGAAAACAATCACCCTGAATCTGGCCTGATTGACTTCTCATGACAAAAGCTTATCGTTCTGCCTTGCTACTCTTTAAGGTCAATTCACATGTAAGGGCCCCCCAACAAAAAATTTAGACTCTAAATTTTAGAGCATCACCCAACATCAAAGCAAAAAAGTAGACAGCTACATTGAGCACCTCTAACAAAGATAAACATCAAATAACATCGCGGACGCGGCATTCTCATCTCTAGACTGCTTTACATCATACCTTATAATCAAATGACAAAGTAAAAAAATTACACATACTTGAAACTTCTAAGAAAACTGTCAAGCAGCTCTCTCTCCCATCATTTTGCTGGAATTTTCTTCCTACCTCACGCATCTCCCGCTGAGAAGCCAGTTATCAGAGATTGAAATTTTTACTAAAAAATTTGTTTTCACAATCTCAGTTTAAAAAATTTAAAATGAGATTTTGAGAAGCAAAACTTTTAATTGCCAGCGGGAGACTAATTGCGTTAAATGGGTCGCTGAAGCGCTGCCGCTACTCGGCTGAAATGACAGCGGCCCTGCCGCTAGTCGCTGGTGGCCGAAAAAAACAGCGGTGTTACCGCTACCGCAAAAGTAGCGGCGCTGCTGAGTAGCGCCGCTGTGCCCAGCTCCGACCATCCTCCCATAAGTGTTTTTAGAACTCGAGCGCTGAATATAAATCCTTCTATAATAGGCCTACTCGTATACGATAGATTAACGAGCAGTTTTTCTATTTATAGTTCTTCGTCACATTATAATTTACAACATATGTCTTTTTGTTTGAGGTTCAGGCAAAATTCCGGATCCGCTCCGAATCCGGCTTAAATTTGATTCAAAAACCCAAATCTGGATCAGTAGTAGTAGTAGTGTCTTTTATTTCTGCACCGTCAAAATAAATAGAACACAGCAATATAGGAGTGAGTTAAACTGCAAATGGACACAGAAAAGGAAAGAAGCGACAAAACGATTAACAATGTAACATGCTAGCGAGAATGAAACTTGAAGATGAGGGAATTAGTATAGGTATGGTGGCAACACCCGATCCGGCTCCGAATCCAAAAAATGCTGCCGGACTCCGGATCCGTGCCCATTTCTGCCTTGAACGATTTCATAAAACGGAAGTAGGCTACAATGGAATCCCGAAATCCGTTTTTAAGTTTTATTTTATCGGGCCTAACCATGCAGTACCGGTAGCCTAACACCTTCTATTCGGCCCGCAACCTCTCAGGAAATTATAATTTGTAACATTTATGTAGCAATAGCATTGCATATATCTTAGTGCAGTGGTTCTCAAACTTGTCGGAAGTATCGAACCCAACAGGTGTCATGCAAGCATACATCGAACCCTTAATTATAACCAGGAGCGGATCCAGAAAATTTTAGAGGGGGGATGCAGTTTTGAATTAGGTTGAATGTTAAATGAGTCTAAACCGGAAAAGGGCATAAGCTCTTTGAAAATGTTTCACGTCAGGGGCGTATTCAGAATATTCTTAAGGCGGTGGAGGGTGGCATAAAATTTTTACATTTTTTAAGCGTATTTTTTTTCCGGAAAGTTAATTTGAAGCAAATTGAGGAACAAAAATATGGCTCTAGGGGGGTCCGGGGTATGCTTCCCCGGAAAGTTTTCAAAAATCTAGACACTGTAATGGCCATTTTAGCGCTTTTTGAACAATTTTTATGGCAAATTCTGTTTAATTTTTTTGCCTCTAATTCTTAAGTCCTTCACCAAATATGATACATTTTGTTCGCACATTTTTGATTTATGCGTGCTTAAGGCGTAAAGATGATTGTTATCAAATAGGTTTGAAATTATGGAAAGATTGTATTCATCAAAAACAGCGTTGAAAGAGTATGGTGGGGGAATGCATCATTCCAAGCAGAGATAGTCATTTACTACAACTGTATGCCTTTTTGCAAAAACTTATTCTGATCTTGGCCGAACCCTTGCTACAGCCTCACTGAACCCCTGAGGTTCGGTCGAACCCAGTTTAAGAACCACTGTCTTAGTGCATATGGATTAAGCTACTTTTTTTGTCCTTGCAATTAGTTCGAACGAGCCTAAATTATGTTAGCCTGAGCTTTTAAACCAAGGATTCCTTAACACAGAAGCAGGGTTGGAAATTGATACCCAAAAAAGTGAAGAAACAGTCGATATTCAATAGTTCACCAAAAAGTAAAGAAATAATCGATTCTGATGGCAGTTTAAAAAAGTAAAGAATAAAGAATATTGTTGTCGATGTTCGATATTATACTGTAGAGATGAGCGTACTGAGATTTTTTCCACTCCGAGTCCAGTCCAATATTTTAAAATGAAAATCCAATCCAATCCGACTCCGAAAAAAAGGCTAAACTGAGAGTCCATGGTCCAATCGGGTCAAATCTAGAATGAGCCGTCGAAGCGAGCGTCTGATCTCGGAGCGAGCGAAGCGAGGGTGTAATATAATGACCGCTCGCTTCGACGGCTTATTCTAGCGACGGCCTATTCTAGATAAGACCCGTCCAATCTTAGTCCAAACATAAAAACACTAGACAAAAATTTCTAATTGCTTGTTTATGATCACATTTTCACAGAGCAACCCCTTCAATCTAACTTGAACTTACTGAAGCTTAAGTGTTTTTCAAAAGGAGACATATAGTAGCCTAATCTAGAAAGTGTCAGTCCGGGCCCGATCCATTTCAACACTTAGCTACAGTACGAATAATCCGGCTCCAACAAAAAACGGCACAATCTGGCTCCGAATCCGATCCATGCTCATCTCTATCACACTGAACATTTAGCGGTGTACGCCCAAGCATTTTTTGTGATCTCACATTCATGCGGTAGCCTAACTTACAGACAAACGACGGACATAGTATCTTATATGCAAAGCAACCTTGCTGTTAAAAATCTTTTTTTTGGTCTTTTGTTTTGGCACACAAAAAAATTTATCAGCAAAAACAAGGGAATGACATACCGACAATTATTTTAAATTTACTAAAGTGAGAGAAAATAGATAAAGTAACCTGGGCAAAAAGAATCGAATATGGAATATCGAATTGTACCGAAAAAAAAGGAAAAACAAGACCTTATTTGATATTCATTCAAAAAAGTAAAGGCTCCAGAGCAGTAATTCTCATCCGCGGCCCATAAGTATTTTTCCTGCGGCTCTCGCTAATCCATTGTCGGGTAATCGATTGCAACCAAAAGCGGAGTTGCAAGCTTCAAAATATTTTATGACCTTATTTTGATTTTGAACTGAGACAAGCGTTTTCAAGTAAAGATCTGCTTAGCTTTAAGAGTCGAATTCAGGATGGAAAATATCTTAAGTTCATCGCCAACGCGCAGAAAAATCTGTGTTTGGGTCAATTTACGCATGTGAAGCGCTTTTCTGCAAAACGGTCAGAGTTAGTGTCATTATTGCAACCGATTAAATGGCGATCACTTCGAGCAGCTTCTGCGTCCTGCATCTCCTTTACAAATGTGACCAACTTTGACAAGCTTACAGTATAAATAGTCAAAGCTTTGCATAAATTGGTTTTCTTTCTGAGTTTTGATGTTGTTGTTTTAAAATAAATGCCCGAGTTTGATTTCGATACTACTTTAACTTACATTGATCGTATGCGGCTCTTTGCAACTTTGAGGCTTAAAATTTGGCTCTGGAACTAAAAAAGGTTGAGAAATATTGGTCCAGTGCATTCGATGAACAAAAAGTAAAAAATATCGCAATCGAATTTCGATTACAATCGATTTTTCCCAACCCTTCACAGAAGAGACATTTGAATCCGATTACGACAAAAAAATATACACAGGGAGCCGTGAATAGTTTTTTACATCTAAAATGGGAAAAGACGCCTTTATCCAGAAAAAGACACATACGCTTTTTAGGGATTCGACTACCCTTTTGAAGTTGGGCTATAAAGAAAATACTGTATACCGTATTGCTTTTTTGACCTACCTTCACATTTTGTAAAAACAAGTAGTGTTGCTACTGGAATCCACGAAGTTCTATAGAAAAAATTAAATTTTTTAAATTAGGCTAAATTAAAAATGCTCTTAGTCGCAGGTTGCCAACTCCTGCTTTAGGCTAATAGTGCGTATGTAGCGGTTTATTTCATGTAACGACCAAGCTGCAACTCAAACAAAAACAAGAAACAAAAGCAATGATCGAAAAATAGGTAACAGCGACAAAACGATTTACGTTAAAACGTGCTTCAGTTAATAACTATCGGTAATCATGAAATAAGCTCAGATGGCAAAGTGGTGAAAGCGTCCGCCTCGGGAACTGTAGACTTGAGTTTGATTCCGAGTCGGGTCAAACCAATCACTTTAAAACTGGTATTCACAGCTTCTCTGCTTGACGCTCAGCATTAAAGAGACAGTGTGGAGAACAAGCCGGCAAGTTTACTTGTTGTGCCTTTGGGAAAGGCACTGAGCGGGATTCCCCCATCTTGGTGTGGAAGACAGATGGCTGGCAACTCCTAATCGAGCTCGTATAGCGCTTTGATCGCTTTCTCGTGATAGGAGGATAAATATGCAACTAAATAAATAAAAATAAATAAAAGTGCACAATAATACTGCTATTAACATTGCGACCGGTGTCAAGTGGATGGCAATTAACGAGGAATGTCTGATTTGAAGCATTTAAGCTGTCCACAAGCACACTAATATACTTTTGTTTAGCAACCTCTGCTTCATCCACAATCAAAAAATTTTTTTTGTCTTGAAGTAATTCTTGAATTTGTTCCTCTTTTTGAGATGTCAATTTAGCAACACATGCCCGACCTGCAGTCTCCGAAGGCAATACTTTTCCCATTCTAGCAAACAGAGACTTTAAAGAAGGATGGTTCACTTTATGAAGTGGGATATCTGCAGCTAAGAATGAAGAAACAACCTGTTCCTTGAAGTTTACTCGATCGAAATGTAAAAAGGTTTGCTTACTTTGAGATTTGCTCTTCGTCTCCAATTTTCCTTGGTGTTGCTTACTTTTTCCGTGGCTTTCCACAAAAAACTTTTTGTCGCTTTTGACTAACACGTCGCAAAGGTTGCATCGCAAGTCGCCGGCAGGAGTTGCCGAAAACTCATCCGGATATTCCTGGCAAGTTTGCCTAACTTTCGATATAGAAGATTTGGCTTGTTTTGGCATTCTTTGCTTTGCAAGCTACAACATAAAAGACCACGTGTAAAAAGAGCAAGGCTTTTACAGGATTAGAATAATTGTCTAACAATTATGTATTTATGCATCAACAATGACATTTCATGCATAATAAGTGCTATTTCCTTCTCAATTACCGCACGCATTATTGTGACGATAGTGCAAATATTGCAACTATTTCAAAAGTTTAAAATCAAATAAAACTGCGCATAAAATTTTAATAGCAGCTCAAAAATTCAAAAAAATATTTAAAAAATATAAATTTGTTCGTTTTTGTAAGGAAATTTTTGATGAAGACAATTTTGACTTTATGCAAAGTTTTGATTTTATTTTGACTCATAAAATCTACCAAAACAGACTCCTGAACACCTGAAACAAACGTTAGTACACATTTGATCATGTAACAAGGTCCTGAAAAAGTTTTGACTTTAGCGGGCCCTATCACTGTACGATAGGATGTACAATAACTAAAATCGGTGTAAAAGTTAAAAGAAGCAGAATCTTGACATACTTTTCCATTTGGAGATTTGAGAATTTGAAATCTGTAACAACAAAACCGAACAGCAGGCATTGCTTTGGGCCCGTTACAAGAAATCACAAATTGACGGGATGGTAAGCATATCCGTTTTTCGTCTCATTTTTTTAAACGAATTAAGCAACTCATTTTTTCCTTAAGGCTATTGGAATGAAATTCCAAGTAGCAAGCCACGATTTTTTAACTACAGTTTGTAGAAAAACTTTGTAGAAAAAAGTTTGTAGAAAAAATTTTTGTTTAAAAATGTTGCGGCAAAATTGTAGAAAAAGTGTTGATTTCTCGCCTGAAGAGCGTATAGCTATTAGCCACAGACTAAATAGTAGTCGTCAAGAGAATTTGAAAAATTTCGCGCAAATCACCATGCAAATGTTTGTACATAAACCTGGCTGTTTCTTCTTTTTGCTATTGATTTATGGAAAAAATACCATGCTATTGCGTCACTTGTTTTAAACTATATCCTTGTTGTTGAGCCCGCGCACTGTCTTAACTCTAATGAACTTGTTAATAGCACTTTAAAGTTGCTCAATCATCTTCTTATTGTTTAATCATTTTACCAAATCATCAGGCAATACTGAAAATGGTTATTTATCACTGAATTATACAGCAAAATTAAGTGAGATGCGCTGTTTTTAATGATTTCTTATCTTGTTTACAACACCACAAGTAATGCTAACGTTTTTTTAACAACTCGTCCATGTGAGATTTACTGTTCATGCACTGTCTATAAAGCCCAAAAATTAAAGAGTGGCGGCAACCTCTAACGAACCACAAAAGCAAAAATACGCAACAATAATATTTTTTATAAAGAAATCGTGATCTACCCAGTACAATGTCTACGGACTCGACCCCAAAAGAGTTACGATTATAACTGCCGTTATTTGGTCTTTTTCCGACACAGTGGTGACTGCCACGTATGGATTGGGCACGCAACCTTCAGACGCATGGATAAAGATACGCACTTACAAAATCTCACGAGCTGAGTTCTTGGATAGCTTGCAATTCGCAACAGCAGACACCTTTCTACCTTCCTTTGAAATTTTTCACTTGCTAGCAGAGCAGCTAATCACACACAGCAAGGTTAGTACTGTGGCAACCCCTTAGGAAACGGAAAAGATTTAGCAATTATGTTTAGGAACCAACCAGTTGGCGTTGTGGTTAACAGAGGCGTATGCACTGGAGGAGTTTCGGGGATCAGCCCCCCCCCCCCCCCCGCCCATTGACGATTAAAAAAGAAATGAAAACCTCTCTTTTTGAAACGATCCGCCGTTTTTCATGTAGAGAGAATGTCGAAAGTGCTATCATGCTTTACTCTGCTATACAACTTGCTTATATAATCTTTAGAAAGTTTCATTGTGATGCAATAATACCGGTGGTCAGACTTTTCTGGTGCGTAGCGCTTGAACCGACAACTAACTCAAAATGCAAGCCTGGACAAAGTCAGTGGGCACTGTTAAAGCTGGAGTCGTTCTGTGATGTCATAAAGCGATTGTTCTCAACGGCTATGGCTGGACAAGACAACGTTTCAGCGCAGAAGGCATTCTTGGAAGAGAATGGTTGCAAAGCAGGCAGATGTGCCGCTTGCGATGTCATAATTTCCGGTTAACCATGCAAACCAATCAGTTGGCGCAGTGGTTCAACACATCGCTATCGGCGCGGTAGGTTTTGGGTTCGATTTCTGGGCCGGTACCGACCGTTAGCTCAGTCGATAAGCGCACAGAATATCGGTGCGGAAGGTCTGGGATTCGATTCTCAGGCCGGTCAAATCGGCACAGTGTCGCCAACGGCTGCACTCAAAAACTTTTTAAAAATTTAGATCAAATCTTCACTGTAGGCCTACTCGTTTCATTAAACTTGCTGTAGTACCTAAGCATGGTAGCGAGTGGCGGGGCCCGACCCCGCGGCTTTCGCGCCGGGGCAACGCAGCTCCGAAGAAACGTCGCAGCGGTGGCGAGCCATTGACTACACCGTGTCCAATTTCACCGGCCTGGCAATTGAACCTCAAACCTTTCGCATCGATAGCGACATTGCGCTATAACCGGCCGGTTTGTTAAAAAACTATTAAAATATAAAAATCTAAATTGACGCTGCCTTAAGTGTTAAAAATAAAATAAAAATACTGCCAAGGAAGACCAAACCAACGAAAGATTTGAAGAGGCCAAGGGGTGGAACGAAGCAGGGGAGGCAAAATTGTTTTTACGCACCGTAACCATCTGAGGAGCTGGAGTGCTCCGTTTCCCAGACACCCCGATTATGTGCTTCAGACACCTCCGTTTCCCAGACACCCCGATTATCTGATGATATCGACGCTGTGATTTGGGTGAAAAATGCTTAGATGATATCGACGCTGTTTTTGACTTTATTAGCATGATTAGTGATTCCACTCGCGCGCAATTCATTTTGTTTAAAAATGTTTCGGTAGGGAGGGCAGTTTTTCTCATGCTCCACTATCTTCACTTTTCAAGACAGGGGTAACTGCCCTCTTTATAATGAGTGCATATTAAATGTTTATATCAATGCGTTGTTTATATCAATGTTTGGTTCTTGAAAAAAGATTTTTTTGTAGGGAAGCAATTGCCTGTTTTACCCCCCTAGCTGGCTACATCCTGTTGGTGATGTTGCGAAAGCTAGCCTACTTTAGTCAGTTAATCTTCCTTGGGCGCAAAAATGGGGTTAACAAAAATTGTTTCAGTAAATTTTTAACCTCGGCTCGACTGCTTGAGTTTCTGTGAAATCTTTTCTCTCCTTAAACGAAGCGCAAAGAATCAAGCAAAAGAAAAGTGAATGAAATGTCTTGATTGCTACCTTCGTTATGGCATTACATAGCTTAATCATGGTTAGCTGCAATTGCGCAATGATTTAGACTAGAAACATTACAACCCGATGCACTTTAATACCTCTGAACTACTGTAATTGTAGTATCTTTACGTCATCACGATGTGACGTCACTGAACCCTCTCATTGAAAAATCCTGCGTACGTCACTGGCGGTTGAAGCATCGCTATCGGCGCGGAAAGTCTTGGGTTCGATTCTCGGACCGGTTAAATCGGACACTGTCGTCAACGGCTCGCGACCACTGCAACGTTTCTGTGTTACCCCGGCGTTTGCTGCGGAAAGGAGCCTCGCCGCTTGTTACATGCTTTGGCGTAATACCGCGAGCGAAAGCATAACCGTAATGAAGATCTGATAATTTTTGATCTTTATTAGGAATCGAGATTTTTAATTTCTAACGTCTGGGCGTCACAAGTGCTTCGAAAGTGAACGTAGTTACTTGTATTTCTGATATCTCGTGTAACTTAGCTAAGTAGAGCAATGCTAACTGACCCTACACTCGGACGCTTATGAGTGGCCTCTCATTTCATTTCTAAATTGCGAGGCCACAGCTTGAGTTGACTATCATCCTTCCGATAAGCGTTTTTCGAGCTGATAATTGTCGGGTATTTGCTATTTATCCTAATAAGGTCAGATGGTAGGGAGAAGTGCTTATTGCTAATGTCTCTCATTAGACAACGTTCAAGCGCAGCTGCGATCGTCCCCCGTGTTTAGAATATCGTAGAAAAAAGAAAGATGGCTTGTCGCTCTGCTTAGACAGTCGGATTCATCGCATTTGATGAGACTTAGCAGAAATGTCGACTTGATTACTTTTGCAAAGGTAGAAGGCGCTTGGTGTTTCAACGTTAATCTTTTTGTCAGATACATGTAGGTCTTGTTGGATTACTTACAAAAGTGACTATGAAAGTTGGTTAGAGAAACCTTGTCTGCAAACATGAAAGATAAAGCTATTAGCCCCACAGACACAAAGGAAACTGAAGAGCAAGAAGAGTTTCAAGAAGATGGAAAAGAAAGGTAAAAGTTGCTGCTGTACTTAGCTTGTGCCTATACGCAGTTATATCTGACAAAATCGAATTCTCTAAACTAGAGACGGAGGCGTAGTGACCCCTTACATTTTGGAAGAGCTCAGTAGATATTTTTTTGGGGGCCGGATAATTTGCCGAAGTTTTTTCTAATTCTTGGTAGTAAAACGTCTTGAAGGGGCGTTTTCCTGAATAGAAACTTCTCTTCAAGGGGCGTTACTAAAAAGTCTTGAATGACTGTTTTCAAAAATCTTTGTTGAATTTACATTATTTTATCAAATATCGTTTCAACACAAAATAGTTTTGGGGAAGCTAAAATAATATTTGAGAAGTTTTTGGCCCAAATAGTCTCCTCTCCCGTGTCTACGGCCCCGACTGGACGTATATTGGCTGCTTTGTTTTTGGCTTGATCGAAGTACCGAAATTAAAGAATCAACCAGGTTCGACATGATTCGTGATTTCTGACTTTTAAATTATTTATTTTTCAGTTTAACTGTAACTCCAGTTTCCTTTTCTCACTTGAAAACTGTCTAACTACCGACTCCGTTTCTCCAATCCAAGTTCGATTTTGATTTATGTACATTATGCTCTTCGTCTAATGGATGGTTGATTTTTAAAGTTATTAGTCTAACTCCATATTTTCCTACGCTTATAGCATCACGTTGAGAAACTTCATTTTTGTCTCCGACTTCCCCCAAACATCCTGACTTTAAGGTTTGACTCAAACTGACGGCTAGTTTGACTCCGACTCGACCTTTTCGACCCCAACCTTGATCTATGCTGCCTGTCGACAAATAAATTTTAAAGAGTTTGTTCACTTATGGCTTATAAACTTATTATACTAGTCAGGATGCCTAAACTCGATCGCGATTCTTCATAGATTTAGTTTAAAAAAAAGTCGATTTTGTCTGCAGTCGTGTGTTTGCATTTTTTTTCCGTTTCAACGTCATAGATCACGTGGAAAGCGACGCACTGCGCGGGAGATTGCTCAAATGTTCGAACAATTAAAACAACGACACCTAACGAGGAAAAAAGAATGGCACGCTGAAAAACAAGAACTCCTAAAGCGAGCTGGAATGGTAAGATTTTTAAGCGTTATACTTTTTCAAATGAATTTTTGTTTTCTATTTTGAGACTTTTTTGTGGTTTGTTTTGGTGACATTACTTAAGTAAAGGTCGGATTGGAATCATTTTTGCATAATCTGAGACATCTGGCAACAGGTTCGTACGTAGAAACTTTTTGATAAGTGTGTGTGTGTGTGTGGGGGGGGATGGGTGGGTGGGTGGGTGGAAAAGAGATTTACTTAAAAATGGCACAAATTTTCTGGCATAATTTGAGCGTTAACGGCTTCTTATCGTGATCGAAAGGGGCCTGTTTGGGGGTGTAACCATGCAGGCAGGGTTGGGAAAAATCGATTGTAATCGATATTTTTTACTTTTTGTTCATCGAATGCATTGGAGCCTTTATTTTTTTGAATGAGTATCGAATAAGGCCTTGTCTATACTTTTTTTCGGCTTAAATCGATATTCGATAATCAATTCTTTTCGTCGAGGTTATTATATCTTACTTTAGCAAATTTAGAACGCTAGTCGGTATGTCATTCCTTTTTTGCTGATATAATCTTTTTGTGCCAAAACCCCGACTAAAAATAAAAATAAAACATAGTTGCTAGAACAAAGTCGTTTCGCATCTACGGTCGCACTCGCATGCGGTGTCCGGTGCTTGTCTTTAAGCTACCCCGTGACCGTGAGCAAATTCCAGAAAAGGCTTAGCGCATTCGGCTAAATGCTCAATTGGTTAGGCTCTAGGTAGCTAGGCTTTGTATTGCGCTATGGTAGCAAAGTTAGCAGTTTAGTGGTAGTGTTGGTATATAGGTACCGGGAATTTTACTGCTTTATTGGTGGCCCACTGAATTAGTGATCAGCTGGTAGCCTGCTATATTTTGGTTTCCTGAAAAACAATCAGACGCCTACTCAGTACCCGGAGTTGCGTAGTAAGAAGATTGTTCGGGAAAATCTTCTACGTCAACAGGGATTAGTCAGCAACGCGTTAGCTAGCTCTCCCGCTCGTCTCCTGTCACTTCTCTAATTCAGGCGAGCTTCGCGGCACAGATTCAGCGACGCAAGGCACCAAACATCAAGCGTCAATCATGAAACGTCAAACGGTTTCTATTAAACAAAATACGCAAGTTAACAATCAGCTGAGCTGGCGCACATAACACGGATAAAAGTAAAGCATCATTACCTAACTGTTTCAAGCCCGAACTGCAACAACACACGAACGAGGTCTAAAGTTGGCAAACGTCTAAACAAAATACAGTAAGATCAATAACGACAATTAGGACTTCACTTATGCAATATGTTCACAAAATAAGCTCTTCGGTACATACCTAGATATAAAAGCCACGGTCGGATGCGTTACCATAAATTGACGAGGAGCACACTCATTTTTAAACATAAAATCCTTAAAAACCGTTAAAATCTCAAATCTGCAATTCATATACATTTAAGTCATTTGAAGTATTTGCACGTAACTAATATCGCCGCTTTCATTCAACGTGTGCTATAAATAACATTTTACTGTGTGATTCATCATGTAAAAACTCACTCTTAACTTACAACTTAACTAGCAATAGTATTTGTACACTAGGAATGGCAAAATCTCCAACATTGCACTTACTGTACTTCTGCGTTTGAACAGTACAATGGGCAGTGCGTTGACTATACACTGCTTTTTACAACACGTGACCAATTAAAGACAAAAGCAGTTATGTGTGATGTGCCGAGAACAAGGTGACTTACATCTATCAACACAGCAGCGAATTCATGAATTTTAACAAGCAAGTTCGATTCCCAGTGCAGCTTACATCAGATAACCAGTTAATCATATAAACGCAGTAACAACGGTAACAGTGCAAACATACGTGACTCTAATTCATTCTAAAACATGATAACAAAAAGGTGCGCAATATTTAACACCCGGTTTCTCTAATTATGGAATAGTATGCCATACTATTCCATAAATAGAGAACACTCTAATTATAGAATCGTATGGAATAGTATGGCATAGCATGGAATAGTATGGCATAGTATGGAATAGTATGGCATAGTATGGAGTAGTATGGCATAGTATGGAATAGCATGGCATAGTATGGCAGAACAGGGCGATAGGACGTTTGGGGCGCTAGAATAAAGGGGCCCATGTAAAGAGTTAAATTTGGGGTGAATGAGTGTTGGGGAGACTCGAGTCAGTGACTCGACTCGAGGCGCTACAAAAAATGACTTGACTTGACTCGAGTCGTTGCACAAAACGACTCGGACTCGACTCGAGACTCGACTTTAGTGATTCGAGACTCGACTATGAACTCGACCATTACGACTCGGACTCGAGTCGCGACTCGAATCACTTACTGACAATTTAATTATTTTCCTGCTGAAACCGGGTGAAGACCGAAAAAAAAGGTCTTCGCGTCTGCAGAGCTACTGTTTTCCTACTGAAATCGGATGAGGACCAAAAAAAAGGTCTCCACGTTCGCAGAGCCAGTTTGGGAACCCCTGGCCTAGTACTTTCGTGGCTATTCGAGACTCAGGACTCGACTCGAGTCTGTATGTAGACTTGGCTCGAGTCCGTAGTGCAAATTGATTTGACGTGACTTGACTCGAGTCGTTGCACGAAAAGACTCGGACTCGACTCGGGACTCGACATCATTGACTCGAGACTTGACTCGGACTCGACTTCCAGCGACTCGTTCCCAACACTGGTGAATGGCCTTCAGGCTAAATGTGCCTCAGGCCTACTTTAGGGCAAAAGGACCTCAGGATGGTAGAAAGCAATAAATAGGCTTTAGAAATAGAATGTTAATTTAGCTCACTGGGGCATATCTTATGCATAAATGGGGCTCTAGGACCAATGGGCCTCAGGGAATTTGAGGCAATAGGGTATCTGGGGCTCACCATGTTTTGGTACCTGGGACAAACGGGCCTTAGGACGGTTGGGACGAAAGGGCCGTTTGAAGCTCTGGGGCATATGGCCTATACGAGATTCAGCACATTTGGAGTGCTATGCACATTTACTATGCCATGCTATATTCCATGCTATGCCATACTATATTCCATGCTATGCCATACTATATTCCATGCTATGCCATACTATTCCATGCTGTGCCATACTATATTCCATGCTATGCCATACTATTCCATGCTATGCCATACTATATTCCATGCTATGCCATACTATTCCATGCTATGCCATACTATATTCCATGCTATGCCATACTATATTCCATGCTATGCCATACTATTCCATGCTATGCCATACTATTCCATGCTATGCCATACTATATTCCATGCTATGCCATACTATTCCTGCTATGCCGTACTATTCCATGCTATGCCATACTATATTCCATGCTATGCCATACTATTCCATACTATGCCTTACTATTCCATACTATGCCGTACTATTCCATAAATACAAACACCCCCAAGTACCGGTACCAGAAGTAACGTAGACGGAAACTCAAGGTTCATATGAGTTGCTGCTAGTGCATAAAGCTCAGCAGTGAGACCGTTTGACTATTGAATTTATCAATAAAATTACTTAACAAACTCCAGTTTTGTTCGATCTGTCATTGTACCGGGAGGCCTGCGCTCTGTAACTACTCAGTTCTTGAAGTTGAGCAAAAAGTAATAGCCGAAGCTGGTCTTGCAAGCACGTCCGTAGAGTGGGAGGAGGGCTACAAAAAAGTTGTTAAGGGAGTCCTCCGAAAACGTTGTTAAAAGACTTCATCTAAAATAAAGTCACACTCACTCGGCGTGTATTGTTAATAATAGACACCTACAGACAAGAAGTGCTCAATGTATGGAAACAAGTTAGTCTAAAAATTTTGGAAAGCAAAATATTTTGGGGGCTTGTAGCCCTTGGAAACAGGTATGCTGTGTGCAAGGGTTATGGTATCACTACGAGCATTGAGCCAGCCTGTAGGGCTCATGACTTTTTCATTTGCAGCGAAGTCCAAAAATTGGTGTTAAAAATAATAAAGCAGCATGAAAGTGCAAAATAGCATATAGCATCATATTCTGTACACCTTCCTCGTTTGAATAAATGTTTTTTCTCGCCTGGTTTCTACTTGTATAATCACAAGATTATTTACCCTTCTAAAGATTTTAACGATCTCCACATAGCCTTAGAACTCCCAAGTCAATTTTTATAAGCACATCAATCAGCAGATAGATAACCAAACGTATAGTTGCTGATATTGATAAATGTTGAAGACAATCATGACTGTGCGCAAAGCGCTAACCCAGTTCCTTACTAGTGCAACATTTAATGCGAAATTGACAAATGGTCAAATTGTGCGTAAGTTATTCGTATAGTAAAAGCATGTTTTACACAGCATGCAAGGCTTGCAAGCCAGGTGAACTACTGGGACCATAAGCAATGATTAGAAAGAACATGGCCCAGAAGAGCAGTGCACTCATAGGGTATGGGGCGAAGACCCGAACAATTTTATTACTCAGCGTACCAAATTGCATTTAAATTAAAAGAAAACACTATCCGGGTCCATCATGTTCGATTCTGATCAAAGGCCAAAATGTCACTGCTGTGGTTTAAATGTTTAACCATCCGTTTGGTTAAAATGTTTTATCAGCATCATTGCTTTTGTCATTTCAATTATTTGGCGATAATGTTCGCAATAATATATTCATTCCGTAAACCTGTACCAGCAAAACTATTGTATTTCTCTTTTCATCTTAACTATGGACAAAAGCAAATTGCGAAGCCGAAATGAAAGAGTTGCCAGAGAGTTGAGAAACTAGCATCTGACAAAATTTGTGATTCTGGCGAGTACCAGTTAACTTTGCTTGCAAAAGTGCATTTGGTGTCAAAGCAAATTGCGAAGCCGAAATGGAAGAGTTGCCAGAAAGTTGAGAAACTAGCATCTGACAAAATTTGTGATTCTGGCGAGTACCAGTTAACTTTGCTTGCAAAAGTGCATTTGGTGTCAACACTAGGTTTGCAGTACTTCGAAAAAGCTAAAATCACTCAGTGTAATAACGAATATCGATTACAATATTCTTTATTCTTTACTTTTTTAAACTACCATCGAAATCGATTATTTCTTTACTTTTTGGTAAACTATCGTCGTTATTATTATTGTCGTTTTTGTCGTAAGCCATAGGATATTTTCTAGCTTTTTATTTATTTCAGGTGTGATTTCAAAGATTTGACTTTTTTTAAAAATTTTTGATAAAAATATTGGTGTTTATGATATCTCCGTTTTGTTCTGATAAACCGTCGTTTCCAAATGACCGCAATCTATCAGTTGCTCTCTTGCAATTCGTAAATGCTTGATTTTGTCAGCTAATGGCTTGACAGTACCGTAGGGTAGAAAATACCGCCATAGATTCTTTGCGTCATGCGGATCTGTAGTGGCATTAAACCGCACTAAAGTTTTGAGAACGTGAAAGACATGTTTTAGTGGCGGTTCAGAGGTTTGAGAGCTTATAGTAAAAGCTGTAAGTTATTACAACTTTTTTAGTTTTTATCACCTCCGCTCCTCCTCATTTTTCTCTTAGCATACGTTCTTCAAAGACATGATCGAGTTTTCACGAAGATGTGCATGTTTTAGGCGGAAGAAAGCAAGCACCTGCTAGTTGAATTGAAAAAACTTCTCAAAGAATTGAAAGGAGAACTTTATTTGGAAGAAACAAAGCGAAAAAATGCGGAAGAAGAATATGAAAAAGCAAAAATAGAGTGGAAATCTGAAAAACAAAGATTACTGAAAATGATGGCAAACGTAAGATTTTGTATTTGATTTCTTATAATGACGTTATAAGCACCAATACTTTTGGGTCATGCCAGCGCATCATTTAATTATTTGTAGGTAAAGAAGATGTACTGAAATAATAGCAGTTATTTTGTTCCAATGAGATTAAGCAGTGAAGGCATATATACCAAAATCTATTCAGTGTCGCTACGGCTAAAAGAGTGATTTAAGCTTATAAATCAACGTATAGAATTTCGACCAATGAATTAGGCTTGAATGTAACCCCCCAAGATTTTAGCTACATCAAACGTAATCAGAAATAGCTGATTACGAGTGGGATTATTTTGTTCATGATAAAATTTCTTGGCCTCCATGACATAAACGAGACAATTTTTTGATGGATGGCCTAAAAACCGTCCAGAACTCAATGGCAACGCTATTTTCGAGATCATAGTTGGTTTCGACTTGGCATTCCACCAGAGCATCTACGCATCTTCGCGGAGAATTGAAGTGCTTGAAGGCTCCAACTCGGGCAGGTGCCTCGCGACCTTCGAGGATAAGCGGATCTAGAAAAGTAAGTGAGTAACTTTTGGTGTGACACTATATCTAAAGATGTTAATAAACTCCAGAAGAATATTGCTGCTCAAAATGATGTAATTTTAGTTGGAATCGCGACGACATGGAAGTCACAATCAAGATAGAAGAGTCCCGGAGGAACTTGAAGTTGTCAAAACTCGACTTCAAGCGCGAGAAAAAGAATTGGCGAAGGTTGAGAAAACAAATATAGACATCCTGAAAGCGAAGCAAGAATTAAAACATAGATTTGAATTCGAAAAGCAAAGTTTGCAGGAAAATCACGAAGGCGATAAAAGAAACTGGGAAAAAACTCGCCTAGTGATGCTGGATAAAATTGAAAAGGTGTGTATTGTTAAACCAAGTTTTGTAAGGTGTGTTTGTTCAGCAGATTTCGCGATTGTTAACAGCGAGGCGGTGATAGGAAACGCCACAAGTAGCCTAAAACTTGATTTTTCACTTTTTTTCGTTTATACTGGCCAGCTATTACTTCTGATCGGGAAAAATGCGTTTGTGATTGTCTAAATTCGTTCTAAATGAAATAGAAATTGATGTGGTAAAAAAATTCACAGTGAATAAGAAGTACAGTAAACTATTTTTAAACTCCGGGGAAAAACTAAAAGTGGAGTTTTAAGAGAAGAAAAATCGACCATTTGATATGTGGTATATTTTTTACTTCATGGGCCCCTTTAGCAACAAGGCTAAAGAGCTCTTAGAGAACGGTAAAATACCATGTCGTAGTTTACAGACCATAAGGCGCACATTAAATCCTTTCTATTTCTCAAAAATTGGTCGTGCACTAAATGTATGGATCAGGTAGTGATTGATTCTTTATTGCCATTAGAATATTGAGTTATTTTATTTGTTTAGTGAATTTTGTACGGTAATCCTTATAATATAATACTTCTCAAAAACCTATTTATCTTATAATGCGGTACATCTTATGTCTGAAAGAAAAAAGATAATCAAAGCAATTTACTGACAGTGCGTCTTATGGTCCGTAAAATTAGTGGCGTAGCGAAAAATTTTAAAAGGGGGGTCATAAATTCCACATTTTTTATGCGTATTTTTTCGACGGAACAAATTTAAAGCTGATTGAGAAACTCTAGGGGGTCCGGGGGCATGCTCCTCCGGAAAGATTTTGAAAATTTACATGCTTTAATCTGGGTATTTTAGTGCTTTTTGAATGATTTTCAGGCAAGTTTTGTTTAAATTTTTTGACCCTGATTCTGAGTGCTTCGCCAAATATGATGCATTTTGTTCGCACATTTTCGATTATGCGTGCTTAAAGGCCTAAGGCTTATTGCTATCAAAGTAGTTCGAAATTATGGACAAATTGTATACATGAAAAACATTTCTGAAAATGGCTGGTGGGAAGATGCATACCCCTCATCCTAACTCCCCTGTACCGCCCTTGGCCATAAGCTACAGAAACCATCAAAAGAGTCTGGCATATTTCAGTCACTTGGCATCATTCATTTTGTTCTTTTTTAGTAAAAAGTAGAGTGAAAGGGGGGGGAGGCGTGGCCCAATACCCCCCTAAGTACCCTCCTGCATACAATACGATACTAAAAATTCAAAACTTGTGTTGTGGTGACTACAACACAATTTTGTAGAGTATTTCAACCATTTGCTTCATTGCTTTTATGTTCTCACTTTATCAAATCAGGTTTAGTTTTTTTTTCTAACACTAGTTGCAAGAAGAACTGCGAAAAACTCGAACAGATCCTTTTCCATTGCACGGCAGTCATGTTGGATCACCATTTGATGAAGTGCTCTCTGATCTGACGTCATCACCAGAAATGGAAGATTATTTCTCTTGCGAACAGAAAAGTCAGATTATGTCGGTAAGGAAAATGAAACGTACGGTGAATAACGCTACATGGTGCTTTGCTGGCAAGAAGCATTACACAAGAACTAAAAAAAGCTTGTCATCTACATATTTCGAGCTCAAAAAGGTATAAATGTAAATGCTGTTTTATAAAATTTTGATGTGGTTTAATCATATATTGTACGCAAATTAGTGAGTAAACTTTTACATAGCTGATGCAGCTCATCTCCAGTTTGGTTGGATGGTTACGCGTAAAAAATACTATGCTGCAACACTGGATTCGACTTAGTGTTTTATCATAATGAAGATTTCAGGTATATTGACTTCACTAATAAGTAGGGCGATTTTTTATTGACCTAGAAATCTCAAAAAATTGACTTTGTTTTATCAAAAAATTGACTTTATTGACCTAACGAAACAATGAAATGAAAGAACCAGTCCATAAGAAAAAAACCACCGAAGTCACTTCAGTTAGTGCTTAGATTATAATGTACGCACATATAATGCCGCACGTTTTCTGGCAAAAAGTTTAACTGCTCTGCGTAATTGCGCAGAATCCAGAGTCGTACTCAAGTGTTTCGCTATTCGCTGTATTGCAATCTTTGTAACATCAAAGTATGTTCGAATAACTAATGCATTGTCTTTTCAATTCTAATGTTTTTGACTACCGACACGTAGCGACAAAAATATGCAACAAATGAAAACACAACGAAAAGCTTATTTTATCATACACGAATTTTGCCAAAATTGCAATCTTGCAAAGCTGTCTGAACGGATCTTCACAATCGAATCAATGAAATTACATCAAACATTATATTTATAAATTAAGCATGTGTAAAACCGTAATACCGATAACAGTCTGGCGACAGCATACACCTCCCTGGTACCACCAACAGTTACGAACTTCCATCTCTCAATTATCTGAGTTATCTCTTTTAGAGTATAAAGTAGAATCGCGCAAAAAAAGCAAGAAAGCAAAAATTGACCTAATAAAAAATATTGATCTAAAAAACAAAAAATTGACATTTATTGACTTTATAACTTCATCAATACTGATCCTACGACCGTGAAATTTTGTTTCCACATTGTTAGAGTTATTTTCTACTTCCAAAAAAATTCGACTTTAATGACCGTAAATCGCCCTATTAATAAGATTCTATGCATAAAGCAACTGCTGCAAAAGTCAGCCAAAATACTATTGATAATTTTTCGATTTCATTTTTATTCAACAACATGACAATATTATGCGCTATGAAACCTTATGACAGTTATGCTTAGGTGCCTTAGCGATGCAAATAACTTTGGATCTGCTGCAATATCTTAATTAAATTTTATCCTCAGCCCTTTGGGGTTTGAATGACGTTAGCTATACTTTCGCAATTTCGAATAACAACATGCGACTATTTTAATTCTATGTTGTAATGGTTGATGACTACAAGGCATTGCTAGTAATTGGTCATGAGATGTATATGAGATTATTCGTTGTTATGTTCATGCAATGCAATTGATAGTGGCTCTATCGCTATTTCATGATATAAACGCTTTGTCGACAGCTTATGCTAGCGTAGAGTACTAAAATATTGCTTTACGGTTATTTTAATTGCAGAATTAATGCTTGAACTATCATCCAAGCTTTGGCTGCTTACTGTGGTAGGCTACTATGCATATCTTGATCCGATAATTTTCGGACGATTTTTTGCAATAAAATGCAAAATAGTGCATGGAGGAGCTCATTCTGCTAAGCGGCTTAATTGCTATGCAGTTCCACTGCACTATTAGTTAAATGACGATTCATTATTTAGTTTGATCATTGATATTTACGTTTCTAAATTTTTATTTACGTTTCATAGCCTGAATCAATGCGTCAAAACATCAGCTCAACATCAGAAAAAGCTTTAGACAAAACCGACAGCATTTCTGGACATTATCAGCGTACAGTTGAGCAGGTATGCCGTAGTCTGGAGATTATCAAATCGACATGTTGCTCGTATCGTTTCATTACTGTTGCTTTTCTATGTTCAATTTTTTCACGTAGCCTAGTCTATCATGTAGTTCATACTAGCACAAGAAATGCATGGAAATTGTCACACGAGACGGATGTAATGCTGTTTTTTTTGCAGTGTGTAAGCATTAAATCCTTACTTGATGAAAACAATTTTTGCTAGTATCGTCTCATTTTCCATACTAACAACCGTTTCGTTATTTTGTGGGCAATAATTCACAAATGCTGATTAATAATTTAGAGTAGTTCCAAATAACTATTAAAATTTTTCGAAGATTTAATTTATGTTTGTTTATTGAAGGCCCTCAATGAAATCGAGAAAATTACTCAAGATTTAAGCAATGCACATCCTCAAAAACTGTCTTCAACAGCTGGCAAGCAAACCTTCCTTCTCTCTCCACCTACTTCATCAAGTACTAGTGATAATACTCATTGGCTGTCATTGAACAATTCACCTCTTCAGAAAGATGAAGGATCAAAGTTAAGATTGGATGAAAAACGTCAGACTTCGCTCTTATCTAAATCAAACCAAGCTAGCGTTTCCAAATCACCTCGTTCAAGTCACTCAGGCTTAAATCAGAAAGTGAAACAAGACAATAAAACCATTGGCTTGATGGAACCATGCAATAAATCATCAAAAACACTTTTCAAATCACATTCAATTCTAGAAAAGAACGTTGAGATACCTGAAATGGCTAGCCCGGCTAATTCAACGTCCACGTCAGGCAGTTGCAGCATTCCTACATTTACAGAAAGCAGTGCTGAATCCCCACAAATACCCGCTTTTGAACCAAAATCAGATGAATCAATGAAATCACCAAATTTGTCTTTATCAGGTGAAACTCCAGGACAAACATCTTTCGCCAAGATTGAAAAAAATTATTCCAGTCCGTCAGTAAAAGATAAAGCAAAAGATCCATCTGGAGGACAACCGACCAAAAGACTTCCAAGTCTTCATCAACAACTCCTGTTTGGAAACGCATCAAAACAAAGTTCTTTTGATAGAGACAACTCTCGGGAAGCAATTCCAGCACCCCATGACCACAAATACAGAGATCGCTCTCCATATCGTGCAACAAGCAGTGACAAAACCAGCAAAGAAAAAGTTTATCGAGACGACTTGTCTAAACAAAGATTAGAATCAGCCAAAAAACCTGCCCATCAGCAACACTCAACTCGCACATACGCTAAGAAGCAATTGCCCCAATCATGTCATGATTTTGTAGGTCATTCAGTTGCTTTCTCGTCGTCTCAGCCTGACTTTGTTCCCAAATCCCGAGCTGACAGTGTGACGCCAGCAACAGAAAGTATCAGTGCTCCTCCTGTTCGACCAAAACCCAGCGTTAAAATTGAAAAAGATAATCGAGGAAACGTTCTTCGAGTTGTTTCAGAGTCCGGTATCACTCGACAAGAATCTCCGAGAAGAACGGCAAGTTTTGAAGATAGTCATCGACGAGATAGACGAAGAAGAACTCAAGATGTAATCCATGACATAAAACCTTTGGTTTGTGATGAGACAATCAAAAGTACCCTGGACCTCACTCATAACCATCAAATTCACCACGAAAAGGTGGAGGAAAAAGAAAGCTTAGGAAGCAGAGGAAAAAGCTGGATCAAAAAGCGTTTGTCATTCCTTGACAACGTTCCAAAAGAGAATGTAAATAAAGTTCCAAAAAAGCGTGAAAGTTTGACGAGCAAAACTAGGTCCTCA
The DNA here is from genome assembly GCA_964006365.1 of Trididemnum miniatum. Lineage (NCBI taxonomy): Eukaryota > Metazoa > Chordata > Ascidiacea > Aplousobranchia > Didemnidae > Trididemnum > Trididemnum miniatum. The sequence goes on along the minus strand of OZ023232.1, from coordinate 9,341,627 downwards.
TCTTTGAGAAGAGTTGAAAACATTAAGTTAACTGAAATGTCAACATCAGAAGAAAGTGATGACGTCAGAAACCAGTTTTCTAGAAGAAAGTCTGGAAGAAAAGATGGACTTGAGAAGAAAGGAAAAGCCAAGCGTTATACCAGAAGCAAAACGGACTCTGCTATTGACGTGAAAAATCTACTGGCAAAGTTCAAGGCATCGCAGTTTAGTTCGAAGAAACCTACTATTGTCAAAGAGTTCGAGAAGAAATTGCTTGAAAACGAAGTGAAAACTTTAGAAGATGAAAAAGGAAACAAAGCTCAAGATACTTTGAAGAAAAACGACAGTTTGCGAAGAACGTTAAAGGTACGAGATAAAAATCTTGAAGATGATGATGGCTACAAAGGTGAAGATGAGCTTGATTATATAATGCAGAGCAGAAAGGCAAAAGCAATGACTTTACCCTCATCAGCAGCATTGACACGATCACCTTCAATAAAATCATTGCAAGAACAGTTGTTCGGACCTAAAGATAACTCCATCCCCTCCTTTCATAAAAGCTTGATGGATTTATCGTCTGCTGATAATTACATAGCTGAACCCCCTGCAGAAACGACCTTTTATAAATCAACTTTTAAAATACAATCGCCCTGCAGAGAGACATATCATCCCCAAAAGGCCTTTTCCGCTAACACGCAAATAGTAGCAACTTCCAGTGACGAGAAAACAAAAACAATCTTTTCTCCTGAAAAGAACAAATTGCAAACATCAGCTCTAAGCAACACCGACAGAGCATCTCCAGGTTGTCTTTTTTTGCCCGATTCCAGTCGTCTTGGTGGTAGATTTGCCAAAAAGCGTTTGTCTTGGGCAACTAATTTGCAGCAAAGTATGGAAGAAGAGTGTTCTCCACCTCCAAGTCCTCGCTATCACAATAACCCAGCTTCTGATCGAATTAGCACTTCTTCTGTCACTGGAATTTTACTTAAACCCAAACATGAGCAGATTATTTCTTCCGGAAGACAAGCAGCCCATAAGCAACACCACGAATCAGAAAAAGAAGCATCAAAAAATAAAGGATGCAACATCAGCATGGAGATGAAGAAAAAAGCTGATAAATTGGAAAAAGTTCTTAACAAAGGAGCGAAAAAGCCTCGCCGAAGATATAAAAGATCAGAAACCCAGCCGATTGCATTAAGCCCTTCAGATGATGAAAGTGGTTCGGAGTATGAGCCATCTCGTGGAATGATAAAAGCTCTAAGCATGTCTTCCGAAACCTTTATTAAGGTAAGTATTAGGCATTAATGTTCGGGTAAAGAAGGCGTGTGTCCCTCTTAAATTTATGTTAACAGTAAGCAAGGCAGCAGTTAAGCACTTCGATTTAGTATTTTTCTTAACTGTAATAATTGTGTGCATCTGCATAAGTTCAGTTTGCATTTTGTATTTATTTGTATGAAGTATTTTCTTGCATATTTATCTTCCTGTCACGAGAAAACAATCAAAGCACTATGACGAGCTCGCTTAGAAGTTTCCGGCCATCTGTCTACCACACCAAGATGGGGCAATCACGCTAAGGGCCTTTCCCGACGGCACAACATTTAACTTGCCGATTTGTTCTCCACTCTGTCCCTTTAATGCTGAGCGTCAAGCAGAAAAGCTGTAAATACCAATTTTAAAGCCATTACTTTGACCCGACTCGGAATCAAGCCTTACTCTACAGCTCCAGAGGCGGACGCTCTTACCACTCGACGCGGCCATTTCAACTCTAAAGCTATTCAAAACTGTTTACTGCATGTTACCTTAAAAAGATAGTGTAAATGTCACTAAACATGGCACCAAACGACAAAAATAGTAACTTATTTTTATGAAAATAATACTCTTCACCACACGGGATTAGATTATAACACAATTATTAGCTTCTTAATTTTTTTCAACGTATCAATATTAATTAGTTTGTATCAATTCCACTACAGTAAAAATGTTTGATCTGTAGGTAGATTTTTGTAACATCTCTAACGAATTACGAAAATACATTATTTTAACGGCAACTCTGTCTTGGTGGGTGGTAACTGTAGCCTGTAGTCAATGACATATTTGCACTACGCGCGTACAAAATATTTTAATCACACGTTTAGGAACGTCATTGTACCTTCAGCTTCTCCATACCGAAGGCCTATTGAGGAGATTTCTAATATGATCTTAAACATTTGCGCACATCGAAGTAGTTAAGAGTTAAAAACAGACAGTAATGCCAAACAGTTTCAAATTTTGATCCTCTACTCTGAAACGGTTTGGCATTGCTGTCTGTTTTAAACTCGTAGTTACGATGTGCGCAAATGTCGCGTAAAATCATCAGTTGTAACAGTTTTAAGGTGTTAATAGAGATAGCTTTAGAGATCTTCTCCAATGGCCTTCAGCACTGAGTAGCTGAAGTTACAATGAAGTTCCCTGAACGTGTGCTTAAAATATTTTGTACGAGCGTAGTACAAATTTTTTATTGACTGTCGAGTTACCACCCATTAATACTAACTTTTCATCCTCTACTCTAGTAATTTTTTTCTGAAAAAATCTGTTCAGTACGATTCTAGGACAATTGGATCCCGGACAGTTATTTCCCTGACGTAACCCTAACCCTGACCCAGTTGTGCGGTACTCATTTGCCCTGGTGCCCATTTGTCCGGAACCCATTTGTCCTGGTGCTCATTTGTCCTGTCCGGGACCCAATTGTCCGAAAACCGTTCAGTTCTACTGTATTTACTCTAAATATTTGCGTTTGTAGCCATCTTGTTACTGCCACCCATTTTTTTGATTGCCAAAGATTCAGCGAATTTCACTGCAGCCACAAATAAGCAAGTGCGACTTTATAGCGAAGGCCTAGAGGCCGTCCCAGAACTCGATGGCGAGATTACGTAGAAGATCTTAGTTGGTCTCGCCTTGGCATCCCAGCAGAGCATCTATCCTTTGTTGCAGAGGATCGAGATGCTTGGAGGCTCCAACTTGAGCTGCTGCCCCCGCGACCCCCCAAGGATAAGCGGGTCCAGAAAATTGATTGATTGATTGACTTTATAGCGAGCAGCAGCAAAGTGGAATGGCTTGAAGCTATGTCAATTTTGTGTGAGACAACCGGTTGGTTAACGCAGGTTTTGAAGAGATGTCTAACGGTGCGGGAGGTCCATGGTTCAATTCTCGTGTCGGTCAAATCGGACAAAGCGTCGTCACCGCTGCGACGTTTCTTTGGAGCTGTGTTGCCCAGGCGCTAAGCTGCGGAGATAAACCGCGCCACTCGTTATATTCTTTAGCGTATTACCGCGAGTATAGTGAAGATTTTTACAGTGTTATTTTCAGGAATTTCATGATGATCTTACTCCAAGATTAACTTCAAGATTCAAGAAACCAATTCTCGCCAACCGAAGACTTCCTTCAAGATGGAAGAAAAAAGATTCTGCGTCATGATCAGAACAAAATGTTGAAAATGTGACAATGAGTTTTCGAATCGCATTACGTAAATATGATGTAGTAGTGACGTGGGAAAAGAAATATAATAAAGCAATATGCTGAATAAGTAAAAAAAAAATTGCATATTTTGCATATTTGTAAACATTTTATAGCTCAAACTTCAAAATTATTTTTTGCCCAAAATGGTTTTAAGTCGTGTTTTGCTGCAAAGAGGCAATCGCACACTATATGTTTACGAAGCTGTCTTTCACATTTGTTAATGCACAGTTTTCAAAAATTTCTACAAGGGATTCGTTTGTGATTCTAAAAAAACATTTATTACATTGTAATTAACCCTTAAAGTGTGATTAGGGGCCTGTGAGGCCCGCTTGGAACCAAATTCAGCGTAAATATTTTATTTTAGATGTTGGGATGTCATGCTTCCTTATAAGCTTCATATGCTATATTTTGTTAGACCTGAACTGCAATATTTAGTTCGTTACTATTTTTTTTTAGTTTTTAAACTCCATCCTTAAAGTATAATTAGGGGCCTGAGAGACCCGGTGATGTTATTTAGTCAAAAGGTTTTTAAAGAATATATAGTTTCTCAGTTCCACATTGCACAAAGAAGTAACAATGTTGCTTTTTCGCATATAGGTGTAGAGTATTTGATAGTTTAGAGCAAAAAATGGCAAATAGAAATGTTTTTGAGACTATGCAAGCTGAGGTTTATCCTCTGAATGATAGAGCCATGATGTTGAAGAGTCTTCCGAAGATGGGAGTTACAATTATTAGAGCCAACTTACATCATTTTCATGAAAGAACACTGATACTTACACAATTAAAAAATACTTGAATTGACCCCAAAACTCGAGAGATATTAGACTTTGTTTCTTGCTTTTTGTTACGGTTGAGTGACTTTAGATGGAATTTGGTTATTTGCAGTTAAAAACTCGACACTAAACTATACCATTGGACAAACTTGCAAAAGAGCAGAACCTTGGACATCAAGTAAACGTGATCAGAAGACCATAATTTTTAAATTCAGAGAAAAGCTGTTCAAAATTTTTAAATTTAGTCATGCCCTCTCTGTTCGTTTCTGTTTCAATCTCAGTATCACGATCATATATAAATACTGCACTGTTTAATTTTTTGGCTTTAAGGTAGACAAGGAAGAACAAAAAAGGTAATGATTTCACAAACATTTGCTAGTATTAACTGTATGTTTGCAAAGCCCTCAAAATTTGGACCGGCAATTCAATGATAAAATACCGGTACCCAAAGTTACTCAAGCATGACTAAAATTGATAATTTTGAACAGCTTTTCTCTGAATTTAAAAATTAAGGCCTTCCAATCACATTTACTTGGTGTACAAGGTTCTGCTCTTCTGCAAAGTTTGTCCAATAGAATAGCTTAGTGTCGAGTTTTAAGCTGCAAATAACCAAATTCCATCTGAAATCACTCAACCGTAACAAAAGCAAAAAACAAAAAGTCTAATATTCCTCGAGTTTTTTGGTAAATTTACTGTAAGTCCTTTTTTTTTAAATTGCGTAAACATTCATGTTCTTTCAGGAAAGATGGCGTTAATTATCGTAACTCTCAAAAAGCAAACACAAGCATTCATTTATTCTTAAATTAGATAGAAACGACGGTCAACTCATCCCCATAACTTTCCAAAAGTAAAACGGATAATTTAGGAACTAGTCGGTAGACTGAACAAAGTCTTAAAAATTCTAAATCTGCTCTTCTTCTCTCTGTTTTGCGAGCAGTCCTCTCAATCTTTCGCAGAACTAACCTTGCATCTGTTCCGTAATGGCTCTCTATAATCTTTGGAGCATAATGCTTGGAACTTCTCACTATTCTGTATAAAAAACATGTATCCAGAATAACCGAATACATTTTTTATTTCCTTGACGTTTCAAAATACTACTCATAACTCATCCCATTGCCAAAAGTAAAAAGCGACTTCCACCCCTACATTATACGGCTTACCCAAAATTCACAAAGAAAACAATCCAATTTTCGACCCCACCTAGCCAACTGCCTACCCAGCCAAGAAACTGATGTCACAAAGCACTTGACGGAAAACGAAAACCATCGCATAAATTTTAATGACGTAGATATTTTGGCTCAATCCAATCCCTGGCGAAAACTTCTAATCAAAGAAACCCTGTTAATTCAAAGCAATTGCCCGAACATGAATGTCGACCAATCTTCCACGCCTTTATATGTGTTTAATAGTTAGTAATTTTTTTGTCTGTGTGTAACAATTAGTTTGACGTAAATTATTTTATTTGTGATCCTAACATGTGTTTTTTTGATGAAACAATGGTTAATGCGCAACCTTACTTAAATGCTATGCTGTAATTTGCTTTTTCGCTCATTTTACTTTTAACAATGGGATGAGTAGTATCTCGAAACGTCAAGGAAATAAAAAATGTATTCGGTTATTCTGGATACATGTTTTTTATACAGAATAGTGAGAAGTTCCAAGCATTATGCTCCGAAGTTTATAGAGAGCCATTACGTAAAAGATGCAAGGTTAGTTCTGCGTAAGATTAAGAGGACTGCTCGCAAAATAGAGAGGAGAAGATCAGATTTAGACTTATAAAAACGGATAAATTTTTTGAGTTCATTTTCGAAATCAGCAAAAAAAGCTGCATTGAAAAAAGCAAAGAGGATAAGGATCTGGGTGTCCTAATGTGGACCGGGTTTCAAAGACCCGGAATTAGTGTTTTAGTTACTTTAAGGGTTAAAAACATTTTTAATAAAAGTATAAAATAGCTGGTTAACTCAGTTGGCAGTTGCTAAGCTTATCGGTACGGGAGGTCTGAGGTTTGATCCCAGCGCAGGTCGAATTGGACTCAGTGTCGCCTACAACTCGCCACCTTTGCCACGTATCTTCGGAGTAGTGTTGCTCAGACGCTATGCCGCGGAGATGGGCCCCGCCACTCGTTACACGCTTCGGCGTAATACCGCGAGTATGATGAAGATTTGATTTTTTTGTATATAAAATAGCGCTTAAGTTCGTATTCCGCAACATTATTTCAATTTAAGACTTTCTCTACGGAATAGTTGAGCGTCGAACTCCAAAACACAAGCAACAACAAGCCTAAATTAAGCCCTATTTCATATACAAAACGCGTCAAAACAAGTTTCTTCGATAGAGACAACTTGCGGGCAGCAATAGCGGAAGCATTTCTAAAGTGGGGGGGGGGAGGACCCAAAGCCAATGACCAGATTTTCTTCACCTAACAACCAAGGCCGGCAGTGGCGTAGCGAGAAATTTTAAAAAGGGGGGGGCAAAATTTCCACATTTTTTTCTGCGCATTTTTTTTTGGCAGAACTAATTTGAAGCTGATTAAAAAAGAAGAAGAGTCCTAGGGTGTTCGGGGACATGCTCCCCCTGAAAGATTTTGAAAATTTACACGCTGTAATGGCTATTTTAGTGCTTTTTGAATGATTTTCAGGCAAATTTTGTTTAAATTTTTTGACTCTAATTCTGAGTGCTTCTCCAAATGTGATGCATTTTATTCGCGCATTTTTAATTATGTGTGCTTAAGGCGTAAGGCTTATAGCAATCGAAGAGATTCGAAATTATAGAAAAATTGATGCATCAAAAACGTTTTTGAAAATGGCTGGTGGGAGCATGCATATCCTTCATCCTACCCCTCTGGATCCATCCCTGGTCATAAGCTACAGAAACCATCAAAAAAATCTGGCATATTTCAGTCACTTGGCGCCATTAGTATTGTTCTTGTTTACTAAAAGGCAGAGTCAAAAGGGAGGGGCATGGCACAATGGCTCCGCTCCTAAATACGTTCATGAGAGCCGGATTTAGACAATGAAAGGCCCTAGTCTATTTGATCACACTGATTGAAATTTGGAAGAGCAAAAAAAGGTCCTCACGTCCTCAGATGTCTTGTTTTCACTGAAAATATCAGTATAGTGAAGAGCAAAAAAGGTCCTCAGATGTTCAATTTTTCATTGAAAGTATCGGGAAGAGAAAAAAGGTCTTCATTGTTCGTGATGAAGCCCACCATTTTCTCTGAGGCCCTAGGTTTCAGCCTGCTTAGCCAATACGTAAATCCGACCCTATGCCTACAATCCATATTTAGCCTGTCCACATGTGACATGTCCAATTTTTGTGAGCTTCAGACCCACGGTTCTTGCTTCTAATTTCTGTTCCCCCACCCCACAAACAAAATTTAAAGACATCTCTGAATTTAAGCTCTTTCCTGGGTTTTAATTTCGATGGTAGGCCTATTAAGTTTCAAATACATTCATGCAGAGGCAATACCTGTATTGTAGAAATAAACGCGTAAATTAGGCCCCCCCCCTGAAAAAAAAAAATGGGAAAGCCAGGGATAGGTTCCGCCAAATATGCTCGCGGGATGCAATTCCAGCACCCCATGACCGCAAATGCAGAGATCGCTCTCCATATCGTGCAATAAGTAGTGACAAAACCAGTAAAAATAAAGTTTATCAAGACGGCTTGTCCAAACAAAAATTAGAATCAGCTAAAAAACCTGCCCATCACACTTATACGTTAAATTCTTGTTTTTTTTAACTAAACTGGGTAACCTAGTATAGCGCGCGTGAGGCAGCAGATTAAACTCATACGCCGCTACACGCGCAGACGAGTTCACGAGAGCAAATTGAAAACAGCTATAGCTGAAGTACTAGGCGCTGAAAAAAGGTGGCCGTTTATCCGCAAGCTCAGAACTTGAGCCGAATTGACCCGAAACTTTCTTAAAATTAGTCTCGAACCTGCCCCAGAAAGCACGGTATTGACTCTGTTTTACCATGAATAAAAGAGTGTTTTTCCATTTTAACACCAAGATAAGTTTTGCCACTAGAAAAACATCATTTACCAAAAACGTGAAGCGAGCTGACAAACAATAACTGCGAGATGCTAATTCAACTCTCACCAAAGTTTGAATAGTTGCTTTCACGGATAACATTCTTTACGACAAGTATCTTTGCTTATTTTAATGTGCAGCAAATTGATGAAAATTGATGTAGAAATTCAATTAAAATCTTGAAATTAATGAGACTTTTTCGAACGGTTCTAAATATGACCGATATGACCGGTTCTAAATATGACCAAAACGGTTCTAAATAAGACAGGCTAAATATGAACTTAATCAGGGTTGGGAATAGATACCCAAAAAAGTAAAGAAATAATCGATATTCGATAGTTCACCAAAAAGTAAAGAAATAATCGATATTGAAAGTAGTTTGAAAAAGTAAAGAATAAAGAATATTGTAATCGATATTCGATACTACACTGAGCATTTAGCGGTGTACGCCGAGCATTTTTGCGTGATGTCCTCACATTCATGCGGTAACTTACTGACAAACGACGGACATAGTATAATATGCTGAGCAACTTTGCTATTAAATATCTTTTTTTTTGTTTTTTTTGGCACAAAAAAATTTATCAGCAAAAACAAGATAATGATATACCGACGATTATTATAAATTTACTAAAGTGAGATAAAGTAACCTGGACAAAAAAAATCGAATATGGAAAATCGAATTGCTCCGGAAAAAAAGTAAAGACAAGGCCATATTCGATACTCATTCAAAAAAGTAAAGGCTCCAGTGCATTCGATGAACAAAAAGTAAAGAATATCGCAATCGAATATCGATTTTTCCCAACCCTGACCGTAATCGCTTAACATATTTTTTGAAGAATATTAAGATCAAAATGCGATGAACATCTTAGGTTTCAGATTGACTGGTTGCAGTTCAACAATTATCTTGTTTCATTTCGGCGCCAACTGCCCTTTGTGTATGTTGTCACAACTACATCATTGCCAGCGAGTAAAACCTTGCATGACCCTTATGCACATTTCCCACTTTTCACTTGGCGTTTTAGATACTTCAAAATAATCATGTGCAATGTATAACATAAGGTGTCCATTTTCCACACTTCGACTTTCCTCGCGTGATTTACTGGATGAAGAGGCAAAAACTTTCGGAAAATTTCCAATTATGATATAGAGCGTCCGTCTTTCGCAAAATTTCCTTCAGAAAATTTCCAATCATGATGTAGATATAGAGCGTCAATCTTTAACAGCTCAGATCGCCGAATGGTATGGAGCGTCCGTCTCTTGAGCTGTAGACAAGGGTTTGATTCCGAGTCGGGTCAAACCAATCACTTTAAAACTGGTATTCACAGCTTCCCTGCTCGACGCTCAGCGTTTAAGGGACAGTGAGGAGAACAAGCCGGCAAGTTTACTTGTTGTGCCGTTGGGAAAGGCACTTAGCGGGATTCCCCCATCTTGGTGTGGTAGACAGATGGCTGTCAACTCCGTAGCGAGCTCGTATAGCGTATTGATCACTTTTTTGAGATAGGAGGATGAATATGCAACTAAATACAAAAAATACTAAATGATCACCGATCTTTGCGTTTTTATTACATTTTACGCAATGCGAGGTTGATTTTGTAAAGGCTAATATAGAAAACACTACACTGTAAAAACAAACGACAATACAAAGCTTACATGCTGTAAAAACAAACAACCATACAAAGGTTACATGCTGTAAAAACAAACAACAATACAAAGCTTACAGAAATGTAGATTAATTGATTTACTTCTTCACCCTTCTGTCACGAGCAAGTGACGGAGGCGTTATATAATACATACTGCAGGACTAAGCCAGATTCGCAGAATTTTCGGGAGAGTTTGAGTTATCGATATTCATCGTATTATTAATGCGTCTAACTAACGACTCAAAGAAGTAAGAAAACACACTTTTTTTCCAGTAAGCAGGAGCGTATTTAGGGGCGGGGCCATTGTGCCAAGGCCCCCCCTTTTGACTCGGCCTTTTAGTAAAAAAGAACAAAACTAACGGTGCCAAGCGACTGAAATATGCTAGAATCTTTTGGTTTGTGTAGCTTATGACCAGGAACAGATCCAAGGGGTAGGATGAGGGATACGCATCTTTTCACCATCCATTTTCAAAAATGTTTTTGATGTATACAATTTTTCCATGATTTCGAGCCTCTTCGATTGCAATAAGCCTTACGCCTTAAGCACGCATAATCAAAAATGTGCGAACAAAATGCATCATATTTGGCGAAGTAGGCCTACTTAGAACTAGGGCCAAAAAAGTTAAACAAAATTTGCCTGAAAGTCATTCAAAAAGCACTAAAATAGCCATTACAGCATGTAAATTTTCAAAATCTTTCCGGGGAGCATGCCCTCGGACCCCCCTACAACTTTTCTTGTTTTTCAATCAGCTTCAACTTTGTTGGGCCGAAGAAAAATACGCTTGAAAAAAATGTGGAAATTATGGGCCCCCCCTTTTTAAAATTTCTTTCTACCCCACTGCCAGTAAGTTAAGGCTAACTGAAATGGAAAAAGTAAATCTTTATTGAACTCGCAGTATAACCGAAACGTATAAGTATAACAAGCGGCGGGGCCCATCTCCGCGGCTTGGCGCCTGGGCAACACAAAAACTTCGTAGCGGTGGCAGGCCGTTGGCGACGCTGTCCCGAGAATCAAACTCAGACCTACCGTGCCGACAGCGATGTTTTTATCCATCGCACTAAGCAGCCGATGTGAGAAAGGAGCCAGCATACAGTAATTATTAGTCCTCTAGTAAACTTACAACGATGGTATAGCGAGTAAAACACAAAACATCACAGTAAAAGATGTCGAATAAAGATTTGTAAAAGATGGTGCAATGTGACATGTAAGGCCTCAAAATACTGTAAGAATGCAATAAAATAAGCAAAATTTTGGGAGTAACAGGTTCAACAAAGATTTGACTCCAGTCTTCTATTACTTAATAATTCAGGTGAAAGCATACGAAATTTTTTCTGCTTCATAGTATGAGATTACGATGATTGAGTAACAAGCCGAATCAATCGGCGAGCATGGGTGGGTTCGAATTTCACTTTTTTTGGTCGCGTCTAACGGCTTGACGAAGTGCATTAGAGCGTTAACAACATTAAAAGCAGAAAGATGATGTTGGCTATATCAAATTCTGACATAAAAGTATGAAATATAAATTCAAGTTTTATCTCGAAATAAATGTGATTTTTGGTCATCCACAAAAATCATCTCGTTTGTTTTGGATTCGAACCAGCGCTTTCCACAGAACTGACGTCATTTTGCAAAACCTAACGATTGCAATTTTTCCGCTTTTCTAATTTTTGAGAAAAAGCACTTTTTGTATTTTATAATTTTACAGCATTTTAATCTTTCACGAGTGAAGTTTTTTGCTATGACATAGTATAAGACTCTGGATTGAAGCTTTTTGTATTAGTTTTTGTGAAATTACCCTTTATTTGTTTGCTTTTACACGCTCTTAATTGTAAGGTTTTACTCAATGAATCGCTCAGAAACGGCCAGGCCAAAACTTTTAAAGTTTTACCAGAGATGGAGAATTATAAAAAAATACAAAATATGCAAAAAATATTTTCGCAAAAAATTGACTAGTTAGGTTTTGCAAAATGACGGCAGAGTAGGATAGCAAAAAAAGTAAAAAGAAAAGTCAAATCTTCATTATATTCGCGATATTCCGCTGAAGGGTGTAGCGAGTGGCGAGGCCCATCTCTGCGGCTGAGAGCCTGGGCAACGCAGGTCCGAAGAAACGTCGCAGCGGTGGCGAGCCGTTGGTGACACTGTGTCCTATTTGACGGGCCCGAGATTCAAACCCCAGACCTCCCGAACCGATAGCAGTGTCTTAGCAACTGAGCTAGAGTAATTTAACTCATTCTCTTGATCTTCTTCGTTCAACTTCAATCCATGAATCATCGTCGCTTTTATCAGGTTCGATGTAAAAGCTTGCTCCGTTGCTCGCACTTTCGAGCGACTTCGGTAAAATACTGTCGTCTACTTCAGGTGAACTAAGAACTTGACGAGGTGCAACTAATTGATGTTGATGTGACATCCACAAGCTTTGTGGTGTCCGCGGAGCTGGATCAATAACTCCGTATGATGGAAAATCTTGACGAAACAAGCGAGTTGTTGATTTTGCAGTGTCCTAAAAAATGTACAAGGCTTCAAATATCTCAAAAATAGTAGTGTTGTTTTGTTACTACAGAATTAAGCAACTGCAACATATTTTCACGTCTAGGTGACGCACTGTTAACACAATGAGATGTACGAACAAACAGAGCGATTGCCTTTGGAAAGATACATTCAGAGTTAGATTTTGGGTGGAGTTAATCCTAAGATCCAAAAATTTATATTCACATACATAACATGCTTGACTTTCGGCGTTAAAAGAACAGTGGCATTGAACAAGCCGTCAAAGTTTACTTGTTGTTTGCTGGGAAAAACATTTACCGTTACGGCAACAAACTTAAATTCTTTTTGAAGCAACCTACAGCACAACTTCTTAGCCCAATCACAATCTGGAACTGGAAACAGGACCCAATTCTACTCAACTCGTGACAGGTCAAAAAATCAAATTTGAGTTCCTTAAGTGAAACAAGTCAGCATTATTTTTTTGCTAAAGCAGTACTATAAGCTTTTAAAAATCATCTTGAAAATACACATGCTCCTTTTTTGCGGCTTGCCGGATGCAGTTGAACGATACGGCGGTGCTGTGTCAATCATAGGTTGTATTTCTTACTTGGTCGGGAATTGCCATGTCATTTTCTATCTCTTTTCTTTGATTTGTGTTGAGCACGCAGCAGATTGAACCAACTATTCCACCCCCTACTACCGCGAAGAAAACCAGGAGAAGTGAAACCTCTAAATCGTTCAAGTTCCCGAGAAAATTGTTTTCTATTTGCGATGTTGGATCATCTAAAGTGCAAAATAACACGGTTATATCTTATAAAAAAGTTACTCTATAGCGTATGCTATCTATAAGCCAAGCAGCTGTTGAAAGTTAAATAATGTATAATTAACCAAGTATCGTTGGGCGCTACACATTTGAAAAAGAATTTAAAATGATCAACTACTTTTATCATATTACAGTAGGCAATTTGCCTTGTAAGTCCAACATAAACTATATTTGCAAGGCAATTAATAAAGCATTTACACTTTGAAGATCAAAAAATTAATCTTCATCGAAGGCCGGATTTCAACTATGAGAAGCCCTTACAGGTTATTTGATCAACGAGGTTCCAGTGATCGATGATCAGTCTTATCTCTACGTAAATAAAAGTCTTGATCAGGGGCGTGCCCAGGAATTTGAAAGGGGGGCGCAATTTAAAGCCGTCCGTTTTCCGCTCAAAGTCAAGTGAAGAGCAATAAAAAGGTCAACGCGTCCGCAGATGTCCAATTTTCCTGCCCAAAGTCAAGTGAAGAGCAAAAAAAAGGTCATCACGCCCTCAGATTGTCTTTTATACGTATATCGCCTTTACACCACGAAAGTTTTGTGCATTTGTCTGCGGGAGGGGGGGCGGCCCCCCTGGATACGCCCCTGTTGATGGTCGATCCCAAATAAAAAGGTCTTATACGTTTGTGACGAGGCCCCATATTTCTCCGAGGCCCTAGGCTTCAGCCTGCGTATAGCTTATTGGTACATCCTGCCCTGACTCACGGTATTACGCCAGCGCGTGTGTCGAGTGACAGGGCCCCTCTGCACGGCTTAGCGCCTTCTGAGCAACATAATTCAGAAGAAACGTAGCAGCAGTGGCAAGCCGATGGCAACTCTGCGTCTGATTTAACTTGCCCGGTCATCGAACCCCCGACCTCCAGCACCGTTAGCGACGTCTTAAACCGCTTCGCCAACCGGCCGGCAGTGGTGTAAAAAGTATTTTGAAACTGTACTTAAGTAAAAGTATTGTTACTGACGGCAAATCTACTCGAAGTAAAGTAGAAAGTGTTAACTAAAAAAAGCACTAAAGCAAGCAAAAGTAAAAAAGTAGTCACTTAAAAACTACTCAAGTAAAAGTATAGCGCTCTCAAACGTGTCAACTGCACACTTGCCGATGACGTGTCAAAGCGATAGCGTGAAGAACAAGCCGGCAAGTTCATATGTTGTGCCGTGCGGAACCACGCTTAGCGAAATTTCCCCATCTCGAAGTGGCAGACAGGTGGCTCGAAACTCCTAAGCGAGCTCGTTACAGCGTCTCTATCGCGAAGAAGGATGAACATATGAATAAATAAGCATTAACTCAGAAGCGGAAACCTGCTTATTTCTGTTAACACTTCAATTTTAGCTTTGCAATTTGCTTTTTTCTATAATTAAAGTTAAAAAAGAAATACGATAGTTTTACTGCTAGGCCTACAGGTTTATGGTAAGCATGTTCTGTTACTTGCGGTCATGCGGTTACGGTCATGCAGCGATTACAGACAACAGTGACATTGCAAGCGACGCAACTTTGCAACGCAAGATTTTAGGTGCAACGAGGGAATTCAAGTGAGACTAGTAACTCAAGGGCTACTTCGTACTTTTCTAAAATAAAAACTACCCAAGTAGTGTTACTTTATACTAAAAGTACTCAAGTAAACGTAAAAAGAGCCAAAAAAAACTACTCAAAAAAGTACTTCTTACCGAAAAAAACTACTCAAGTCATCTACTTAAGTAAAAGTATTTCGTTACTTTACACCACGGAAGGCCGGAAACTTTAAAGATCCCTCTAGATTCCAAATTACTATCTTATTCCAAATTATTCCGATTCCAAATAATATCTCATATTCCAAATAGGCAATCTTGATTCCAAAGTACTAACTTGCGTTATGGACTTTATACACGATAAAGCGTGATTAACATTTGCAGAGTCCTGTTTTACTGAAGTAGGATTTTTGTGTCTATCATGACAGTAGCTATGTGCAGTAAGATACACATAGTACAGCACACCGAAATTGCGGTGCTAACCCGTGCAGTGCCAACAAAGAAAGTTCTTTGCGCGGCACAATGGTCATCGTTTTTTCTGATTTGTGGGTGTTGAAGAAGCAGCAAATTCAAAACACAAGAAATAAAAATCAACCGCAGCAATAAAAAATAAACTTCAAATTACTTGAGGATTCCTTTTCAAATACTTCATTATTGCTGTGTTTTCGTCTAACCTATAGAGCAGTGGTTTTCAACCTGGGGTCCACGGACCCCAAGTGGTCCGCGAATGATTTTAAGGGGGCCGCAAGAGTTAAAGGGTCCGTAAAGGGTCCGCAGTACCGGTGTTTATTAAATATTAAAGTATTTTAAAAAATCATGTTTTTGTGAACGATATAAGGATAAATCTCTTTTTAGCTCCTCAACGATATTTTTCAGTGGAAAACAGAACATCTGATGATGTGAAGATCTTTTTTTGCTCTTCACTTGATTTTGGGCGGAAAATTGGACGTCTGCAGACGTGATGACTTTTTTTTATTTTTTTCTCCGACTTGAAAAAGATTGAAAACCACTGCCATAGAGGATATAAACCTACTGTAGAAATTACACCATGGCGTAGTGGTTAAAGACTCTGCTAACGGTTCGGGAAGTCACGGATTCGATTCCCAGGTCAGTCGAAGCGGACGCAGTGTCGTCGACGGCTTGCCACCGCTGCGACGTTTTTGTGTTACCCAGGCGCTAAGCCGGGTATATCAAGGGCCTCGCCATTCGGTACACACTACGGCTGTTCTGCGAGAATAGCGAAAAATTTGATTGGAATTTATGGGCCTATATGCAAGCAAGAATGTGAATTGAATGTTCGCAAACGTTGAGCAATCGCCAATATCCTAAATAAATTTTGCAAACAGATTATGTTACCTGCAGTGTTCAAATTTCTTTGCATTTCATTGAAATTTTCTGTGTTAAATCTTTGCGCATATTGAGCCAGTGGACATGGCGCAGTACTTAAGTCTTGAACAGGCACATTGCTAATTGATTGATTTCGCAGGTTTGGTGGAGAAGAACATTTTATATCTACTTGAGATAAACTTTGTCTGTCTTTCACCAAAGTTTTCACAAAACTTTGATAAAATAAAATGTGCGAGCAGCATATCCACGGATTGGGATTGGAGTGAATCGCGTTGATCCGTTTATCCAATTCAAGTTCTCCTTCATTTTCAATAAGTGTATAAAACCATGCACAATCAGGAATAGTTAGTTTGTTGCCAAACAGTGACAGATGCCAAAGAGATGACAAACTTCGAAATGCATCGGAGTGTATAAATATAATCTGCAAAAATGCAAAGAATATTATAAAAAATAGGCAAAGTTATGAATATTTATACATTATATCGCGTAAGTACACTTACAAACTACCGCCATTACAGTACATAGGACTTTTGCCTTTAGGAAGATCCGAAGAATACTGTGGAAACTGATCACGAGTAAAGTCAAACCGAAACGCAAAATCTGGTCTTTCCAGCTAGCTCACGAAACGGCCTTTTCTAAAAAGGAAGAATGTTGGGAACAAGTGAACCATGAGCGTCTTTAAGCGAAAAACAAGTAGCTCGCCGTGACGCTCACGCCGAACGAAAGGCTACCGATAGTATTGAAAATATCATCATCGGCGAAGAAATTCTACTTTGTACGAGAAAAAAATCAATGAAGTACCAGTGCAATGAATCCACATTCATGAACATAAATTTGATTGCGCATCATGGCTTGCAAGCATATATGGCTTCTAAGGGGAAACAACCTAAGGAGTTACTGTAATTATATGACGCCAATCTACTGTAAGTTAGGCTAATAGACGAGCACTGTTGCAAACCATGCAGAAGCTACAAGACTTATTCAATAAACGAACAGGTTTCAAACGAACTATTTTGTACCTGATTATTCGCAAGTAACAAAGTGGTTAGTTCTGTTAGTGAACTGAACTCAGAACCTATGGAAGTAAGGTTGTTTTGCTCTAAGCTGAGATATTGGAGCAACGGCATTGCAGAAAATGAATAGAGGGATATAGAAGAAATTACGTTGTCACTTGCGTGAAGATAAATCAAGTTCTTTAATCCAGAAAATGTTTCATCATTGACAGCTGCAAAACATGCAAAATTTCACGTTAGCCTAATATTGCATATCGATTGGCAATTAATCGTTGAAACTTAAGTTAAGTTATTCTTATGTGGAAGAGCTCAACACAATTCCTAAAGAAAAGTCTTTTGCTAGGCCGGTCCGTTGGCGTAAGTGGTTACAGATAACGGCATCGGTGCGAGAAGTCTGGGTCCTGAATCCAAGGTCGGCCTAATTGAACATGGTGTTGCCAAAAGCTCACTATCGCTGCTATGTTTCTTTGGAGCTGCGTTTCCCAGGTGCTAAACTGCGATGATGGGCTTTGTTATTCTTTACACGGCCACGAATGAAGAAATTATTAGGCTATTTATGTGGTAACTACTTGAGGGGGCATGGCAAGCAGAGCTGGGCAACCGCTACTTAAATAGTAGCGCCGCTGTCGCTGCCGCTATTTGACGAAAAAAGCAGCGGCGCTGCCGCTACCGCTATACTTGAATTAAAGAAGTAGCGGCGCTTCCGCTGCCGCTACTGCATGCGAAAACAGCGGGCGCTGCCGCTATTCGCTGCCGCCACTTTAAATTTAGGAAACTGCGAAAGTTTTCGTAAAAACTAAAAGTCACGAAACTTACGATTAACAATGATATAAAAGTGAATTTCCTCCGTCTCAGTCAATGATATTTTCATTAAAAACAAACTGGTGATAATAGACGCATATTCACAGAAATTTGATCAGGGGCCAAGTTGGGGGGGGGGGGGGAGGCAGGAGAGACAAAGAGTCAATTTACTATTTTTTTTTTTTTTTCGATACAATTATATTTAACGAGCTCAAGACAAATTCTCGCATCATAAAAATGATGTAACCTACTGTACTGAGAATATTTTCACCCAAATCAAAATTGGATACATTGGATACTTTAAAACACACAATCGGGGGTAAGTACAAAAGTAAAATCAATTTGCGCCCCCTTGAAATTTTTTCCAGACTACGCCACTGATTTGTTATGAATCACTTAAAATAATAATTATCTATGAGACTTAACTTTACTTGGCCTAACTTGTTGTTATGCCATACTGTCTTAACCACTTTTGGCATAAAATCAACAACCATTTTTCTACTACTGTAGTGATTCTGAATTTGTTCAAAATTTTCGAGCTAACTTGAGTTTCGTATTTTTGTTCTGGTATATCATTTTTAGTCTACCACCGCAAAGACTGATCAGTGATTTTTTCACATTATTGTCTCATCGAACAGACAATGTTTTCGCTTTTTTTTCCTGAGCGGGTTGTAGTCGTAGTGTTAATGAGGGAAAACGATTCAAGATACTCGAATCAAAAAAGTGAGAAGTCAAACCAGCGGGGGCCATTACTGAAATGTTTGATTTCTGATGGCGAGATGCAGCGTCTTTATGAAGCAGCAACTGTCAATCAGGATTAGTGTCTGGCGATGAGAACGATGAAAATGGTTGTAATGAATTAATGGAACATCGCTTGCGATCTCACACTATCACTTGGCTTTAAGTTTTCATTTATTTGTTTCATGGTATTAATGTCAAGCTGAGCGAGTCTACATTTAAGTTGCGATTTTATTATTAAATGGCTGCATATTACACTGTCTTCAAAATCTTTTTTTTTTGCAGTAGCGGCAGCGGCGAGTCAATTATCTTCACAGAAGCGCTGCTGCGCTGGTCGCTACTGAAAAAAAAAGCCTCAAAAAAAAAAAAAAGCGGCGCTGCCGCTTTTCGCTGTTGGTAGAAAAAAACAGCGGCGCTTCCGCTACTGAAAAAACAGCGGCGCCGCTCAACAGCGCCGCTGTGCCCACCTCTGATGGCAAGTTAATTGCTGCAGTAACGTATGCAATCTAATCAGTTTATGTACCTTGAATACGATTGCCACTGATGTCCAACGTTGTTAAGTTGCTCAAATTTGCAAACGTATTGTCTTCAATGAACTCCAAGCTGTTGTTTGTGAGATAGAGATCCCGTAACAGTAACAAACGTTCCAGTTTTGAAATCTGCATGAAATTCAGTGCTATAATAAAACAATTGCATTTTCTTTTCAGGAGACGTAAAGCATAAGCAGAGCATTGCACCAATGGTTCCAACACAGTTTTAAGTCATTTGTCGGACTACACTTAACAGTTTTGTAATGCAGCCAATCGCTTTAGTAATTCCGCAATTTTTGACGTGCAAAAATGCTACGATGTGATCAGTTGATTCAAATTTGCCAAAACCTTTAGCAATGGCAGCATAAAATTTTGCTTTCGTTTAAACAGATAAAAGCAGCTCACGTAGAAAAAATAGTATATTCGTACGTTTAAGTGCATACTTTTTGCTTGATTTATCTACAAAGACATTTTTATTGCAATCGCGGCATTACGCCAAAACGTGTAACAAGACAGTGGCGGAGCCCATCTCCGCGACTTAACACCGGTGCAAACAGCTCCGAAGAAACGTCGCACCGGTGGTGAACCATTGGCGATACTGTATCCGATTTGACCGATCCGGGATTTGAACCTCAGACCTCCCGCATCGATACTCATGACAACTGAGCTAACCGGCCTGATAAGCGTAAATATTGTACCTCTTCTGGTCGCAATATTGATCCAAACTGGCTTGTTGTAATTTCGAGAAATATTGTGGAGATGGGTAGCGTTTGGTTTGGAATTGTTGCTAGATCTCGGCATATCACCCAGGTATTATGAGCCAAGTCACATGACTGATGACGTAACAAGTTAACTTGGTCGTAAGAAATGCATTTAATGGTCGGCAGGAAATAGATAACGTATACTAATAACAAGTAGTCCATTGCAATAAACTTTGCTTTGAAGCGGTTGTTTTGGATACTGCGAGATCAGATTTTACACCAAGCATTTTGAATCCATGTCTCACAATATTTCAACTTCACGCACCAATTTAATGCTGCTGTTTAGTACACAAGCAGTATTCTACAGCATGTCTAAAAATAAGATAGTAACGATTGGATTTTCGCAGCAATTTTAGATTGTGATTATCTTTTGCTCTTCCAGCCCTGCTGCAGCAAATTTATTAATTTTTCTTTAGAAGTGATGTATTTTTGATGTTAAAAAAAATGTTTAAACGATCCGGGTGTTATAACTTCCAAGCAATGCTCCAACAGTCTTTTCGACTTTACATCCTAACCCCCAGTTAAGTGCAATTAACTAAGAAAGTACAACTTTATTTTGTATTGCTTCTTTCCTTATCTTGCAGCGTATCTATAAGTTGCTTTTTGCTGTCTCAATCTCAAGCTAACGCTGTGGAAATAGAAATATATTATTACCATCAAATATAAAGCAACTTGTTTTATTGGACAGGTTTTAGGAATCAGCCACAATACAGCAAATTTTAGTTAGTACAAGAACTTCGCTTTTCTAGTCACTATTTTACATCACCAAAAAATTTGCTACGCCCTTTCCTTCTCCCCCACCCCCCATTAAAACCTCACGAAGGAAACCCAAAACCTCACCAGCAACGCCGTTTTTTAACATAAAAGCAATCCAGTTTTTTGTTTCATTATTTTTAAATTTCACGTAGAAACTAACTAGACTATCTAATGTTTTACGAACGCTGTCTAAAAAAATCTGTTTTTAGACAATATGCTTCCAAGAACCACGCATTTATTGCTCGTGCTATGACTCCTTAAAAGAGTCTGTAATTTATACTTAGAAACTGCAGTTATGTTTTAAGGGGTTTTAACAAAAACACGAAGCATTCAACTCACGATTACATAACAAATTGGAAAGTATGATTGCTGATTAACTCTAATTAATATTTTCTAGACAACTTTAACGTTAACAAAAAAATAGACTGAAAATAATACAGAAACACTCATAAAAAACGAAAATGGGCGAATAACTAAATTTAAATTAAAGCATTGCTGGATCAATGTGGGGTTGTATTATGTTTTGACGTACCTTATTATAATTCTAATTACAATTATTCACCGAGAAAGTAAGTAATAGTCATTTTGTTCATAATTCTTCCAATATAAGTGCATTACAGTATCATTACATGTACGGAGGAATTCAAATGACATTCAATGCCAAGCGCAAAATAATATCGGAAAGCAGCTGAATGTTCAAAAAGAATTTCAAGCGCAAAATAATATCGGAAAGCAGCTGAATGTTCAAAAAGAATTTCCCGACTTTCTGGTAAAATTTGTTACGTTTGACTTTTGCTTCAATTTACTTCTTGTCAAACTCCACCTAGGAGCAATAATTTCTGCTGAATCCGGTGTTCCTTCGCAACAAGCGTGCGCCGAGCTTTTGGCTAACAAGAGTCGCAGCATTGGCTTATAATCCTGCTTCCAGTTATGACCTCGGTAACATAAGTGAACATGTGGCAACATGACTAATTCTATTGAAAACTTGAAACGGACATGATTGATTGATTGCCAACGATTGTTCGTTCAAATCGTAGTGACTCACTATTCATTCATCGATTAATACAGCAAAGAACCGGATATTCATAAAAAGATTTTAAAATTATGCATTTTTGGAATATTTACTTTTCTTGATACGAATACGAACACGCATTGAAATTAAGATGACCTCATATCGATGAGGAAAAAACGCCGGCTGTAGCAACTTTGCTATAGGCTACTTGCTTTTTTCTCAACTTTTTGTCACTGCCTTTACCTGCGTGATACGTTGAGCATTTTACTTCCTCTTCCCTTTTTTGAGCTTTTTGGTTCTTGTTTTTTTGCTGTTTTCCTTTTGTGAAAGCAAAAACAACACTCACAATTGCTGCTTCTTCGACTGAGCTCATACACTGAGATATACTAGTGGCTTTCCTGAGCTTAATTAAGATAGTAAGGTGTTTGCGATTTGTATGCAAAAAAAACATAACGACAATCGGAGCTATGACACCCTACAATTAGCCAGGTGCAAAGTTTCAACTAAAACAAATCTACTACAAACTTGTTTGCAGCAGATATTCATCTGAACGTGACGTTTGATTAATATCTCCCACGCTTGTAAGGAATAAATAAAGTCAAGCTAATGACCAAGCACCAATCATTTTATAATTAATTCGTATCCGAAGTGCGCGCATAATAGGCAATTATCCGAATGACAAACACCAGCCAACTCAGCGTGACACCATTCATCGGAAAGCTCTCTCTAAGGAAATTTGCGCCTATAGTACACAGTAAGGTGACATCAAACTCAGCCAATTTTTCTACGCTAACCATTTTTTTCACAAATTTTCGTGGCAGGCTTGCAATACAGTGAACCCATCATAACACGCTGAAACCAGCATTTTGCGTCACATTGCAAGCTTTTGCTTCTCTTAATGTGCCACGATGCAACTTTGCAGTTAAAGCGCTGTCATTCCATTGCAGTCGCCAGTCTTCTTTAAGGCTTATGATGTAAGTTCAGGATTTTGAAGTAACGTGTTCAGCAAAAGTAACAGCAGTTTCGTATTTGTTTTTGTTTCTTTCTGCACAACTTAACGTTGAAATCGTTGGTTTTTGTTCTGCAGGCCTTTTGCTTTAATTGTTTTTGGCCTTCTGCTTTAATCTCATTGGTCTTATAGCCTGGCAGCAATCGCAGTCGGTGATAGCTTCTGAACTTACTCGAAGATTGTTAGGTCTTGACATGATTATTAAGATTCGGTTCAGCTCAACTTAAGCTTGGGCCAATTATAATTTTGTGCGTGACAAAAGAAAAACATTTTACATGATAATCTACCTCAGCTACTATTCATATTTTAGCCTTCTGAGTGTAAATACGCCAGTTTCGAAATTTTCGATATCACATTTTGCTCAGTTTCTGTTGCTGACGCGTTAAGTTACCGAGTGAATCAAGACATTGAATTATTAAGCAATAAGCTTCATAAACTGACGTCAAGAAACGATCTATTGCTCATGGTCATCTAAAAATCATTATTATCAAGCTTGCAGTGGGTCTATGTAGAGTTTAGGGCAGTGGTGTGCAACCTTTTCGCTATTGCCGGCCGCATTACGTTCATCTGGACAAAGTACGGCCGCCAATATATAATTTTTAAAACTTATGTGTTGCGTTAAGCTTAATCTGTACTTAAACTCATTCATTTTAAAACTTTAGTTGAAGAGCGTATTGTAAAACAATACCAATATAAAGAATATTATTCATTGAACAGTTTGCAATTGTGACTGACCCCCTTGGTTTTGCTTGCGACCAGATCAGCTCGCAAAATCTACCATCAGCCTTAAAGTTCAGATTCCACATTATTGTTTAGTAACAGGGTTGGATACTCGCCAAGCGACGAAAACCTTGCAAAGATCAACTAATCGTAGCGCAATATATAGACTACAAATTGACCGTTTTGCGTTAGAAAGGCTTACATCAGTACTTGTCAACTACAACATTATTCTTAAGGAATTTTACGGCGCTTTGTAACTAAGGATGTTTTTTAGCGCCAGGACTAATATTATCAGGAAAAAAAAACATATATAAATAAATGAGTGACACAACGTAAATATCAAACAATTAAACAAATATAGGCCTACCCCCCAAAAAAAATACATATCATAAACTTAAAAACCCAAATTTTGATAGCTTTTAGGTGAAAGCCTGCACCAATACACAAAAAAAACTCCTTAATTAGATACCCACATAGACACAAACAAATTAAGCATATCGTAATGTAAACATTGACACAAAACACAAGAATTAAGCATACACCAAAAGGAGTGGAGAACAATACGCAGGATTGTTACGACATCAATGATGAATCGATTTATTTTGTTTGACGGAGGCTAACGCAGGTCAGCATAACACTGGGTCGCACGTAACTGCTTATTAATGAGTAAAAGAAATTCACGGTTACCTACCAAAAACCACGGATTATATTTCAACGTATTTAACGCTTGCTTTAACTCGCTGTTGTACTTTATCGCGCTTGGTGCAAACCAAGTTAGGGTTAATTCGAAAATAAACCGTGGATAAGTTTAATCTGAAGAATATCCACTTTGGTGCATTTCGAATCCCTAACTGGTAAAGTCGGACCAGGGCTGGCGCCCAGGGGAGGCCAGGCCCACCAATCGACATGCTTGGCCCCCAATCAACAAGCATACTCTTTTTGCAGACAGCGGCTTTTGTGCCTAATTTCAAACTTTGGCCCCCCTAAGTCGATTGCTGTGCCGCCGGCTTTGAGTGGGACACGGTGTCACCAGCGGTTCGCGACCGCTACCACGTTTATTCGAAGCAGTGTTGCTTAGGCGCTAAGCCGCGGCGATGAGCCCCGCCACTCATTACGGTGTTGGTGAAGATTTGCTTTTAATTTGAAGACAACGACAGTTTGAAATCAGACTAAATATTGGCAAACCATGAAGAATATTATTTAAAAAAGTTGTTCTACCATTGCAAATGCAAACTTTGTGTCATGAAAATCTTGCTCAAACTTAAAACATTACGAGATCTAAACCAGTTTTCACGAGTTTTGTTGCCACGGCCACTGTGTAACTACCAACAAAATAAGCTTAATTCTGGTACAGTTTTAGAAAAAGCTGTTACGCTGGTTTCAGTACTTCTTGGAAAGCTAAACCTTTGTCGTGCTGCAACGAACTATGCAAACAACATCAAATCAAAATTTTAATAGAACCGCGGTATTACGCCGTAGCGTGTAACGAGTGGCGGGGCCCATCTCCGCGGCATAGTGCCTGAGCAACACAGCTTCGAACAAGCATCGCAGCGGTAGCGAGCCGTTGGCGACACCATGTCCGATTTGACCAGCCCGGTGATCGAATCCCAGACCTCCCGCACCGACAGCGATGTTTTAACAACTGAGCTGACTGGCTGGTTCAGTACAACCTAAAAAACAAAGAAATATTAATTCTATATGTAACTTGAAACAATATGTTCTTCAGATAAAATATAAAAAGATTGCGATCACGCACAAAAATTTCTCCGAACTATGGGATTGAATTTACTGCCTTAAAACAGTGATTCAACCTTTGCTGAGTCATAGCCCCCTTGACTGTGATACTGAAAGACCGCAGCCCCTTGCGTGTAATTTTAAAAGTGCCGGTCTAGAAATAAAAATGTATTTGTACTTGCGCTAGTGGCCTCCCAGAAAAGGCTCTGTGGCCCCCTCTGGAGGCCGAAGACCACGGCTGAGAAACTCTGTCTGAAAACGTTCGGTTATTTTGACGGGTAAAATCGGCTGCAACTAGCTACAACTGGAATGACCAATGTTAGGTGACAATCGTAAAGTTAATCAATCTGAAAACTGCAAGTTTCATATTTTTATCTACTGTATTTAACTCTATTATTTCCACTGTTATTTTTTTTATTTTTTGTTAAGCGCTTTTGATCTAAAGTTCTTTCAGGAAAGATCCCGATCCAAATGTGTTATACTTATTATTATTATTAATATTAATTATAGCATTCAACAATTCATGATTGATATTTGAATGAAGCCGACTTTTAAGAACGGTTTACTTGAACTATGCTTCATGCACTCGCAGCCCAACACTTTTTTACATTTTATCAGTGTTAATAAGCACAAAATGATTTTTACGCAGTGTCGTACCGGTAACGCAGTAAATATTCTGTCATCTTAGATTGAATAATATGGCTAAGCAATAAAGGCTTTACCAAAATTTATCTGGTCAACCTCAGGGGCTAAGAGAGTGATTCAAGTTTATAAATCAATAGGCCTACAAAGAATTTCAACAAGATGAGCTTGAATCTAACTCGCGCCAGGCACTCTGGTAGTAACTAGTAATGCTATGTACACAACAAGGAAGTAAGCGTACAAAATTGTAAGGAATGAAAATGCCGTCGAGTACGTGATCTTTATGCATCAAAACACAACAAAGAACAAACTTATGAAATACTATAGTGAAACAAATAATATTACTAAAAGTTTTGAAATTTTCTAAAACTGCAGATTTACTTGGCAAAAATGCAGCGTTTAAAATTACATGCACAACAATTAGAAAATTTGAATATTAACGATAAAAAGGTTTTGAACATTGAGAAACTGGTCAGATTTTTTTTTTCTGAAAAATAATGCGCAAGAGTTTATTAATAAATTTCAACAGCTCCAATTATTCATCGAAAATTTTCCGTCTGATCAATTCAAAAGAATGTTCATCGAAGCGTTTGGGACCGAATCGAACAACTTCAAACAAGAAATGTGTCCACAGTTGCCCTGTCCACTTGTCCATTTTAAGCGAGCCTAAAGCCCACGGGCCATCTGCTTTGTAATCAAATCTTTGATGTCATGATTGAAAAAGTGTCTATGACAACAGAAATTTGATTATGATGCAGAAAGCCGTTGGGCTTTTGGCTCGCTTAAATTTAACATGTGGATAGGGTAAATCAATCTAACCACAAGAAACAATGTGGTTATTGCGCATGTTCATAAACCTCAAAATAGGAACGAATCAGCTGCAGTATTGTCATGGTGAACTTTCGGATGGTTATTTGCAATCGGAATTCTTCGTTTTTCTAGAATGAAGTTCGGATTTTGCGAGGTTGAAGATGGATGTTCGATACGATCGGGGTCCATCAACACTCTCTTAGATTGTTTCCTTGCTTCTTCTTGTCTCCGAATTTCTTCTAATTTCTGCTCTTTTCTTTTTCGAGATTCAATCTGTTCAAAAAAATTTTATCAGCAATAAGTAATTCCATAGCTATCGTGTTTGATAATCCCAATCAAAAGTGGGGCAGAGAAAATGAATATTGTCTATTTAAAAACCCTATTTATTTATATACTATTTAAAAAACCTGCACAAGATGTTCAATTTTTTCTATACTGTGTTTTATCGCAAGCAGGGGCAGCGTTTTGTCTGCATCTAGACTTTAGTTGTTGAGAGAAACTGTACGACAGCAAATGCTTGCTTGTACCCAGTCTACATATCAATTTTTAGTGGACCAAAAGCGCATGGACTTTTCGTCATATTGAAGTTTTTGACGTCTCACCGTTTATTGATTTGAAATTGAAAAATGAACTGTGATGCTAGGAAGAAAAGGTTTCAGCCCATAATAAATGACGTGTAGACACTCTATTAGTGCTACTCAAACTTTTTAATGTAGTTTATCGGCACCCCGTTCGCTGTTATTCGACCTGCCAGTCATGTATATCCAACACAAAAAACAAACGAAAACAAGTATTGTTTAATAAACAACAATCACGCAATAAACAAAGTCAAAAATACTTTTATTTTGATCCATCTAATGAAATGCTTTATAGTCATGAAAGCCTATGAAAATGTGTGAAATTACTCTTAATACAAAAAATATTCTGACAACTGAGTGGAAACATGCTCTGATCAATGCAAAATAATACTCAACATACTTATTTTCTAACCGACCGCGTGCCGGCAATCAACTGCTTGCGTATACCGGTCTCGTACGCGTACCACAGTTTGCGTAATACTGCACTAGACATAGCTGTTTAAAATGTACCGCAAACATGCCCCCACAGACAGTGAAGTCATTTTAATTGTACAGCAGGCAGAAATAATTGCATGCTTTGCGCCCAAAAATAAAAAATCACAAACTCCTCGTGAACGTACTAGTGTTTTTTATCAGATTTGCTCTTCTTTTCTATTGCTTTTACAGCTTTTTTGAATGCAGTAGAGCAAATAACCATAAAAATAAGCATTCAAGGTCGTCTATTGTTTGAGCCAGTTGTTCAATGTTTGATAGGAAGTTTTAATCGAAGTGAATACAGAAACTCAACTTTTGTTGCAACAGCATTAGCAACGTTTGAGAATGAAAGTTTTATGGTATCAGACAAGTAAAAGCAGATAGGTTCGGCTCTAAATTACGTTTCACAACTGCATATTTTGACAATTGATAATTTGATACTAAAATGCTTTGCAAAAGGTGAAAGAAACTAGCATAACATGAATCAGATGCTAATCATGTCTTTCCACGAAGTTAAACACTGCATAGTGGGGAAGATTTTGTTGGACTTGTATACCGGGCATCGTAGTCTAGGCTAGCTAGGCTAACTCAAGTTCTGCGCTGCTTGTTCTTCCGGTACGGTAAAAACGGAGACAGAAAAAATCTACTCTCCAATTTTATTTTTTGACGTTTCGCTTGGCAATGAACGCCAAGCTTCATCAGAAAAATACAGTGACCTGGGAAGGAAATCAACCCAGGTCGAGAACAGTAAAACGTCAAAAAATAAAATTGGAGAGTAGATTTTTTCTGTCTCCGTTTTTACCGTACCGGAAGATCAAGCAGCGCAGAACTTTCCACGAAGTGTCAAGATACAGCCATTCAAACAATAAAGTGGACATTTGTTTAATGATTACAATACAACAAAATTCGTAAGCAAACCAGAAGTCCCACAAACGGTTGCATCAGCCATGTCTGTGATCCGGGGCCGTAATAGAACTTTGGCGGGAATACCGAGGCTAATTTTCCGGGGCCCTCAAGCGTTTTTGCCGGCCTAATTTTGGCGTTGGCAGCATACCTTTTTTAGACGACGCCATTGCAGGGGGTCCCTATTGTAATGGGGACCCCGGGGCTACATCCCCCTTCCCTCAATCCAAACCTGCCATGACCTCAACCGACCTCAAACGATGATATAAATTTTAATATTACTTGCTTGAAAAAAGCGTAATGAGCGGTTATGGCCTCCCTTGATTTCAATTGACTCAGGTTGTTTGTAGATTCTGCTGCTATGTTTGTTCATCGTTGAACTGTTTACTAAACCACTTGACTAGGAAAATTTAAGTTCAACGGAACTACACTAAATAAAAGGATATAAAATCAACAAATGAAACGAAAAGTTTACATATTTACTCGCCTTATCACAATCAATCATTAATTTGTCATAAAAAGAATATTGTCAATGATTTCGGCGCTACTAAGCAACAAGTCAAGCCAACTTGAACGTTAACTTTAAGCAGGTTGATCAAAAAGTGTCCGTGGTAAATTCGAAAAAATCAAATCTTTATTATGCTTGCAGTATTACGTCGAAGCGGGTAACGAGTGGTGGGGTCCATCTTAGCAGCTTAGCGCCTGGCAACACAGCTCCGAGAAACGTCACAACGGTGGCGAACCGTTGGCGATACTGCGTATGTCCGACTTGCCCAGCCTGGCAATGAAAGCCCAGACCTCCCGCATTGCACTGAGTTTGTTTTTTGTTCAAAGTTTACAATAATAAAAAGAAAATTACCTTCGGATTTTCGTAATCAATGGCTTGATGTTCGACAACTTGTGGCGTAAGGTCAACTTCTAAATCTTTTGGGATCACTACTCTTACTTCATCTTTATCTTCTTTCTCTTGATTAGCTCTTACCCAAGCATGAGGATCGAAGTTATCCACAGGAACTGCGACCGTCTCCCTTTCATCATTTACATCCGGAATTATTGCTTCATCAGCAAGAGATATCTAAAACAATTTGTCAATCGATTTACATGCATTGGAGCGCAGGATGCGATAAAGTCACGGTTTAATCACCATCCGTAATCCTCAAAACATTTTACAGTAGTTGAGTGTAGGAAAATCATCAATGCCGACTGGTTAGTCCAGTTGTTAAGGCATTGATATCGGTGCGGGGTGTCTGGAGTTTGAATCCCGGATCGGTCAAATCGGACACTGTGTCCCCCTCGGCTCACCACCGCCGCGACGATTCTTCAAAACTGTGTTGCCCAGGCACTAAACGGCGAAGACAGGCCCCGCCACTCGTCACGCCCTTCGGCGTAACACCGCGAGTATGATGAAGATACGATTTGAACGCCAAGACACCATAAAACGACGTGAAAAGGAAGACAAGACATCACATAAAAAGCATTACCAAATGAGAAAAAATGGGCAAGGAAAAAAAAAATTAAAAATACACGAATACAAGCTAACGAAAGCTTGAAAATAACAACATTGCTGTCAGTGTCCGCCTCATGCACAACATAAAAAGCCAAAAAAGGTGAGCTACATAATTGCGAAGTGTAGACACCGCAGGTACATAACGCAACTAATTGCAAAAAGTATACGTTTGCTGGCAGACTTGTTTAAGAAGCAGTTTCCAAAAGCAATTAAAGAACACTAATTGTGAAAGCAAATGCTCTGGCAAGTTTAACGCGTAGCAACAAGCTATACGCTAAAGCTTTCACCCAGTGTATACTTTTAAAATGAGTTTGCTGGCATTGTGAGCATTTTGTATCAAGATATAAACTACGTTTTTATAGGCGCAACCAAGTCATAGAAGAAGGAAAATTTTTTGTGAAAGTTTAGGATAAGACTTTTTTTACGATAATAATAAGTATTTCAGAAACTTGTTCTTCCGGTAGTAATCAAAGACGGAGGCTAATGCAAGAACTCCCATCTTTTTTTTGACGTTTCGCTCAGCAATTCACTCCGTCTTTGATTATTACCGAAAGAACAAGTTTCTAAAATAGTTAGCCTAGCCTGCTATGCCCGGTAAACAAAATCCCCTGAAAAACGTTTCCTACTATGCAGGATAAAAATAAGGTTAAAATTTAAGGAAGACGGAGTAGTTCAGAAGTTGCTATAGGCCTACAGCAGTGGTTCTTAAATTTTTTTTGCCATGACGCCTTTGGAAAAGTTTGCTAGGCATGTGATGCACCACTGATGACAAAATTTTAAATCAGAAAATTTAAACTTAAAAAACGAATTTACTGTCACGGTCATCTTCAAACGTCATTTTAATTTTACTTGCTGAATTAAAGTTGCGGAACTGACTGTCGCATTTTTCATTTACATGTGCAAAATGAACATTGAGTAATGCTTTCATTAGGAATTAATTACTGCTGCTACAAAACAATACATTAAAATACAAAAAAACGTCTTACCAAGCGTCATAGCAAAAGTTTATTGTTTGATCATAATGGATAGACATATAGTGATAATACAGCACAAAAATAACTTAAAAATAACTTTTACTTACATTAATTAAGTATTGCTACAAATGGAATTTCTTACGCGACGCCCCTGGAAAAACAAAACGATGCACCAGGGCGTCGCGACGCACCGTTTGAGAACCACTGGCCTACAGCATTTTTGAAGTTTCAAAGCAACATGGCAAGTTGAAAGGAGGAAGAATTATATCTTTTATCAGCAAGTTAAAAGAGGAAGAATACTTTTGCTCAGGTCCTACCAATGCAAAATCACCGGGAGGATAATGCAAATTTCTGTGTGTATAAAATAAGAGCACGAAGCTAGTTGCAGTTTGAATTATTAATGACAAGACGACCAATAAATTCTTACCCTGATTTCTTGGTTTTGTAGTTGTTTCATAGGCTCAATGATTTTATTCTTTGGATAGAGAACTGTTGGGGCTGGTTTTCTTTCTGGCCGAAGTAATTTGCTATCAGAGGAATATGAGACAGTTTTTATTGGGTTAAAGTTTTCCGTTGCGTTTGGTTCCCGCTTTGCACTCACAAACGCACTGCTAAGAAACGCATCATCATCATTGTAAAATGCTTCGTAATTTCCTACGCAAGAGTAAAAACTAATTTACTCAACAAACACAACACAAATCCCAGCAGGCGTAGTTGTTAAAGACAACGTTATCCGCGAAAGAGGTAAGGAGTTCGATTCCTGGGCCGGTCAAATTGAAGACAGTATCGCAAACGGTTTGCCAGCGCCGCGACGTTTTTCGGAGCTGTGTTGCCCAGGCGCTAAGCCACGAAGACGGGCCCCGCCACTCGTTACACCTTCGGCATGACGCCGCTAATATAATGAAAATTTAATCATTTTTTGATTTGAACACAATCATAAAACACTATTTAAGCATTTATAATATGCAGCCAGATACAGTATCGCTTATTATATGTTGCTGAGTTATACCAAATTATTTCTATGAAATTTTGCTGCTTTACGCTATAAAACTACATCAGCTTAATTACCGTTAGAAAACGTAGTTCTTTGTTCTTCAAAATTTCTGGCAGCGTTTTTGTTCACATTCTCATTCATCCTGGATGGATGATGACTCATTTTTTGATATATAGACCAGTTAAAATCTACGCTTGTATTATGAAATTGTGAAACGGGTTTTTTCTTTCTCCTCTCATCAAAACATCCGCAATGGTCGGCAAGGAAACCAATAATGGCGCAGAGCAAGAGGAAACCAAGAGTTCCACAAACAACGGACACGACTAGAACTAAAACGTAATTATTAATTGAAGGGCCTTGCTCATGCAGGAGTCGTTGGCGCTATATTGTTATTATGAAAAAATTTACCGATTTTTGATGAATGTCCAGGTCGGTTGGTGTGGTGCTTACCACATCGCTATCGAAGCAGGAAATCTTTAGTTTGATTCCCGTGCCAATCAAATCGGACACAGTGTCGCCTACGGCTCGCCTCCGCTGCGACGTTTCTTCGGAGCTGTGCTGCCCAGGCGCTAAGCCGTGGAGATGGGCCCCGCCACTCGTTACACGCTTCGGCGTAATACCGCGAGTGTAATGAAGATTAAATTTTAATTTCAATGAATGTGCTGACGTGGCAAAAGCAAGTTTACTTCGTACAGCAGTTTTGCAGTGCGCTGACAAAACTCTGCTCAATGTTTTGAAAATAAGCCCAGTTATTTGTTTTAGTTATCATTGCTGCTACATAAGATAACAAGGATAGCTGAATTGTAAGATACCGTCTATAGGTAGCACTAGAACTTATCAAAAGATTACTGGCATAATACCCTTCACATGCGGTATGCCTAAGTTGTTGTTACCAGAGCTGCGAACTCGATCGATTTTTAACCAAGTTCAAGTTCGAGAGCTATTTGCAAGTCCGAGTTCTAAGAATTATATTTTTCGAGTTTAAGTTCGAGTTTGGTGAAAATGACCGAGTTCAGCGAGTTCGAGTTCAAGTTCGCAGCCCTGATTGTTACTGATCACGTGACATGAAAGTTATCGAAGCAATTACCCTGTCCACGTGTCCACTTTTAGTGGGCTTTTGGCCCGCGGTGCTTGGTTCTAGTTTGTGCATCATAATCAATTTCATGATGGACAGTGTATTTGTGTTATTGCTTACTGGGCTATGCCCACCGGGTAGGCCTAACTATACGTGATTTAAACGTCGGGCCAATCATTATCCAACCTTCGCAGTAGAAATGTAAACACATACTTAGAGTAGCTTCATAGTCCGAGAACAAAGGCTCTCCGTTTTTCGATGACATGATCCCGGTTTCGACGTTAGTTCATTAAAATCTTTCGTCTTGATTTGGTTCTTCCAAAAAATTAGAAGCGTTTCTAAAATCCAAACAAAACACGATAACCTAACTTCAAAATACAATAGATAAGCCACGAAAATAGCTTAAAACAGTGGTTCTCAAA
The DNA here is from genome assembly GCA_964006365.1 of Trididemnum miniatum. Taxonomy (NCBI): domain Eukaryota; kingdom Metazoa; phylum Chordata; class Ascidiacea; order Aplousobranchia; family Didemnidae; genus Trididemnum; species Trididemnum miniatum. The sequence goes on along the minus strand of OZ023232.1, from coordinate 9,308,102 downwards.
CTTTTTTAAAATTTCGACTTTACGGTCCCCTAAGATTTTTTTTTTATCACTCGCGGTCCTGCATTTTTAAGCATAAATTTCCACGCAAAATCGAGTGAAGAGCACAAAAAAGGCCATCACGTTCGCAGATGTCCAATCAAGCACAGTTTAGTGGTATGATTTATCAAAAATCCGTGTCCTCTTTGGGGTCCTCCTGAAATCGCTTCGCGGACCCCAAGGAGACCGTGGTACCCAGTTTGAGAACCATTGGGTTAGAAGGAAAAAATAGGCTAAAGCCACAATAACTCCTAAAACTGGACGGTTTTGACAACGTTGATTCAGCTGTCATCATAAAGCTTTCAGTTTTGTTTTGTACTGCCTTGTCTACACTGCTGATGATGACAGCTGAATCTATGTCGTCAAAACGTCCAGTTTTAAGAATTAATGTTGCTGTATTTTTCCTCGATAATAATCTAACCGATAAGAAAGTCAACGCCAAACGTCTACTCAATTCTTTTTATTGCATTGCACCATAGGTTATTTCTATTTTAAGGTTATGTAACCAGTTCATTCTATCAGTGCCGGCGCTAGGCCAACTGAGCCCCCCCCCCCTGAAAACTTCACGTGGGGCCCCCTTTATCCGCAAGCAAAATGGAAGGTAAAGGTGGTTTTACACAGAATGCGGTTTTCATCCGATTTTGCATTTCATGCATATTCGTGCGATTTTTGATGAACGAACTTGGCGGATATGTCTTTTCACAAAATGCGATTGCGTTGGATTTTGCATCTACCTACCCTAGTTAGTAATCTACGCTCGTATTTTGATACATTTTCGTACGTTATTTACGTACGTAAATTGCATCGTATTCTGTGTAAAGCCTCCTTAATGCAATTACTGGTCGAAATGATTCTTTCGATCTGGATGGAACCCAAAATAAGGACGACTGGAAAAGTAATTAAACTGCTTGGGTATTCTTGAGCCAGAGATACACGTTCCCACCTAACCTAGACAGCCTGAGGTGCTAACAATGCTTCGTGCCTATCTATGCCTTGCTTCTTTGTGTTCCAAATAAGATTGTGTTGCTTTTGTGATGTCCCAATAAAGCTTTCACGATAAGACTAAAAATAAGGCAAGACAAACAACACAAAGCTTGGTTCATGAAGTCTAAATAAGACAAAATAAGGACGCAAGCCCAAAATAAAAACACTTCTTAAAAATAAAAGTACAATAATATTTTCCAAGATGTAGACCAGGGTTTCTTAACCAGGGGTACCCGCACCCCTAAGGAGTGCGAAAAACGTTCCTAGGGGTGCGGGGTTGATGAATATTGCTCTTTTATGGGACAGCTGAAGATGTTTTTGCTCTCTACTTGAGTTTGCGCGGAAAATTGGACCCCCTGCAGACGTGATGACCTTTTTTGTGTTTATCGGTATTTTCCAATTCTAAATGGAGGTGCGAAAATTGGTTGGTGACACTAAAGGGGTGCAAGCAAGTGAAAAGGTTAAGAACCACTGATGTAGACTCTCAAATTAAGAACAAATCTTTGAAATAACGACGGTATGGAATCCCTGCATATAACTAGTGCGTGAAGAATACTCATTTTTATTAAATTCTAATTCGTAAAAACATTCTCTGGTTCCACAGAGCAAGCGTTTACCGGACTACCGGCAAATGTTTTACCTAAAATCTTTTTAACACTTGTACTACTGGCTGTTTTTTGTGCGCTATTAAGCGTTACAATAACGAATTAAAATTAATGACAAACGGCCCAGCACAGTGTGACATGTCATGGGAAAAAGCAAGAGAAAAGTATCCAAGAAAATCATCACCCCATTTGGCAATACCTGATATTTACAAGAACAATTAAAGTTTAAAGTAGGCCTTAGTTAAACTTATAATATATCATAAATCTGATCTTTTAGCGATCCGTTTAACGAACCAATTTTGATCCACTTTGCTTGCGGAGTCGCACATCCCTAAAGGCCCTAATGCTCTTGTGCAAAAACCATGGTAAACCTACAATCTTTTTAACACCTACCATGTACGACCTCATTCGAAGCAAGGCGCATGAAATAGGAAGTTATTATTGTTGCTATAACTTATATTTCATAAAAAGTGTATTTTTGGCAGAAGAAAATTATTTTTTCGCTCATTGAACAGATCAAAAAATCGTTTACATACAAGCATAGGCGCACGCAGGGGGGGACACGGTGCCATGCCCCCCCCCCCCTTTGGCCCTGTAATAAGGTGTTAACATCTAACTTTCAGTCTACAATTTCTCAAACTAATAATGGTTGCAGCCTAGTTTCACATATTTTAGCCAAGCTTCGGCTTTCAGGTATAAGCTGCGAAAATATTTTTGTATTGGCTATACTAGCTGCACCCACTGCATGCTCTTTTTAAAGTGTGCTAAAATGAATGTTTTTTTAGTAAAAACCGCAAAAATTCGTTGGCGGACCCCCTTAGCCTTTGTCGGCTAGGGACTTAGCTCCCACACTCCCGGTTTTGCCCCCCCCCCCCTTGCCAAATCCTGGGTGCGCAACTTGACACAAAGCGATTTCGCCTACAGTGCAAACAAGAGCAGCGCAATTGAAGTCCAACATTCTTCAACCTTTGCTCCAATGTAATCCACTTATTAGGCTAAGCTCGAAAAGATCCGTTTCTGATGTGCGTTATAAAGCGGCGCCTAGAGCCGTAGTCAGGCGGGGGGGTACCGGAAAATGCCCCTCCTTTTTGACGTATAAAGAGTGAAGACCTTATTTTAGAGATGAATCACAAAGGGCGAATGAAAACAATGCTTTCATTGTCTACATCTGACCCTGTCCCTCCTAATTTTTTTGCTGGTTACGTCCTTGGCGGCCCTACTCCTCCAAAATAAAACTGCAAACCAATTTTCTACTAACCTGGATACTCGAGCAAGATTCCTTCAAATTATAGAAAATATGCGCAAACGGACGAGAATGTATTGTATTGCTTGTTGCTTCTTTGTTGACTAAAACAGACTGAAATCCAACAGCTTTTAAAATTACTTCTAGTACACCTACGGTTGAAAATTTACAGCACTGTACTTTAAAAACGAATTTGGTTACCCTATAACGACTACAGAAGTAGGGAACTTTATAGCCTACCGCTAGGAGTCAGACCCTTCAGCAAATTTCACAAACTGTGCTTCACTGCTAAGAACGAAGCTCAATCTTTTAAAGCCATTTTACCAATAGCCCGCGAGTATGCAATTTTTGTTGAAACTTAACACTAAAAAACATTCAAAGTGATAGAACTTGTTCAATCACGCGTTGTTTTCGGAGTTGGTTTGTTTGCATTTGCTTAAGTGTTTGAAATCTGCATTCTCAAACAAATCTAAAACCATAGAGCACTTAGCGCTAAAAACACCACTGGGTTCCACATTGATTAAGGTACAGATACAGTATATTTAACTAAACTAATCAAACGATTTCGGCGATTTCATAACGCTCTCTTCATGATCTAACCCAGTGCTGGTGTTCTAAGCACTAAGTGCTCTATGGTTTGTAAAAAGCACCTCAATCTCTACTGAAATTATATAACATCTAAAATTTACTAAACCTTCGCTTATGCAAAGCTTTATCAGTCTCAAAACCGTAACCATCCCTTAAAGTCTATTTTGACATCAAATACTATTCCATTAAATATTAAAAAAACTATTTTTTGCCGCAAAAATCCAATCAAGTTAGTTCAATGCTAACTAGTTCAGATTAACCAATGGACTGATCACTTACCACTGACTTAGTTGACCTGTTTATCATCAGCGAGAGTAAATTGATTTTTTATCTCAACTATTCAGTTTGACGAAGTGAACACGTCATCTAGTTGTCAACATATTAGCACTCAATCAGGTAAGTGTTTGCGAAGCTGAAGTACGGGCAAATATTTTAAAAATTTACCTCGGAAAATACTAATATTGCTTAGTTTACCTGCTTTTTTCATAAGGATAAAATTTAAAAAACTTCCCTTTTGAAACAACCGAAAAACGTTATTTGTAAACAAGCTAATGAAAATATTATCTCTGCACTAGATTCTCGCAAGTTTCCAATGCCAACCATCATTTTACAAATCTCTATCACCAAATTCTTCTCTAACGAGCAATTCTACCAGCAGTTTATTCCCGCTAGGGGCTGCTGTTCTGAGGCTTACTTTGCTAAATGCGCATGTGAGTTGCCGCATGGTTGCTGCATTGCACTCCGGAGCTGCTTTCGCGGGTTCGATCCTTAAAAAGGTTATCTTCTATGATTCATGTACTTCACTGACATAAAAACTTAAGCTGTTATTATGTGGCTTAAAAAAAAAGTAGTTGGCACAGCGGTTGCGTGCGTGGAGTTGGCCAAGACGTTGGTGTGTTGCAGAGTTGGACTAGGGCCGGGCTTTTCGGGTTGGGTTCGGGCCGTAGTTTTCAAATTATTTCGGGCTTTTTTCGAGCTGATATTCAGCATGTCAGCACAAAATACTTTTTATCCTTTTTTAAAATATTTTTGCTGTACTTGTCCGCATGTTCCGCATGAATAAATAAGTTTTTAACTGCTTACCTTCTACTTACTTTCACTTTCATAGAGCAGCATAGAATAACCTGTAGGCCTATATTTGGACACTACATTATTTCGGGCCGAAATCGGGCTTTTGATTCTTTCGTCGGGTTTGGACAGTGGGTGTCGGGTTCGGGCCGGGTTCGGTCCGAGAAAACCCGTCCGCGTTCAACTCTGGTGGGTTGAGCTCCGGAGCTAGTTTCGTGGGTTCGATGCTGAACTAGGTCATCTTTTATGATGCATATACTTCTCTAATATAAAAACCTAAGCTGAAATAAGAGGCTTTTGAAAAAGGAAGTTGGCACAGCGGTTGGCGCATGGGGTACCGGAGCCAATTTCCCGGGGTCAATGTTCCACTAGATCATCTCTCACGATGTGCGGTATGCATAAATACAACTAAAGCTGCAACTGCTTGCGGCTTAAAAAAGAAGAGGGCTGTTTTATCGCTAGGATGTAGCGACTTGTGGTCTGCAGAACCGGAAATAAGCTGGATCAGAAAATTTATCGCAAAGATATATTGATGACGGATATTTGTAAAATAATGATGTGAGCATGCGTCCTGCTATTATATTTTAAACAGGAGTAAAATGAATAAATATTTCACACAACATTTGGCCGAGTGGTTAAGCTCAGAACTCCGCGACCGAAACAATTTTTTCTCATCTGTGATGCACCCGTCAATGGCGTTTGACTCCATCCTCAAATTTATGAATCATGATTGTGCAGGGGTAGTGACAAAACTTAAATTGCAATGTGTGCAGCTTTAAAAACTCCATGATAAGTACGCTTTTATTGCATCATTTCTAAACAGAAATTTTCATCCAAATTTGCAAAAATTGGAACAACGAAATTTTAATTAAATGAAGTTTTTTTTATTCGCGAAATCAAGCGAACACATCTGAGTGCGATTAATTGAATTTAGTTTACCTCTATAAATAGGTCAATGTCGATAAAAGATATTAAACTTACAATTTTTTTCTTGTAAAGACGGTTGTATTGATAGAATTTTTATTTAACAAAAACAAAAATAGAGTTCCAAATTCTGCCCCCAATATTTTGAAGGTAACTCGATGTTAAAGGTTGTTCAAAGACTTTTTTGTGAATATGGTCTAATTATCCAGGAAAAAAAATCGCGTGATAGCAGCAGCGAATTTTTGTTTTCGGCCAAGAAGTAATAACCATCGATATCATAAACCAGAACGAGGCAAAAAATAAGGAAATAGCGATAAAACGATATACGGCACCTTAGGTGGTATATAGGAATAGTGTTTCCTACCGGGATGTCAGGAAAGGAAATATGGGGTTCTGAAATCTCCCATTTCCCGATGTCCATATTTCTAAAACAAAACTGCATCACTTTCACCACAAAAATTAGTTTTCCTGCGACCGAAAATCATCATTGTAGGTCTATGTGTATAAATGCGCCCTCAGTCAGCATATTTTTTTTATATTTTTCTTTTTCGGGAGAAACCGATGAGGCACTGCAAAGAGCTTGTTCAGGAGTGGCGGGCTACCGGTCTAAAACAGGAAACATTCCGTAGAGTAGTTTAACAGATTCAGCGAGTAAACTTGTTGGCTTGTTTTATTAATGATGAACGTCCTTCCGTCATCTGAAAAGCTATGAATTTTAATTTTTCTGTCTTCGTTTTGACAAGCATCATAACCTAACGCCGATCGAGTCTACCATCCGTCCATTGGAATCATCTTGAAAATTTGGTCGTGGTCCTTTCATCTTTTCACTTTTTAATTTTTAGAAATATATAAATAAGAATAATGATGTCATAACAAACATTTCTTCCGATTTTGCGCCGGCAAGGGTAGGCTTACGATACGGTACGAATTGAAAGATATACATTACGTTTTCTCGGGCAAATCGATAAAGTTTAGTCAGGTAACGGTACAATAAAAACTTCCAATCTTTCCATAAAATTTGTGGCGACAAATTTGTGGCGACAACTTTTCACTAGTGCGTTTAGTCTATAAATTATTTGCCCACTTCACGTTTCGGGATAAGCTTATATGAGGACGTAAAAACCTGTGGGCAGACACTAGCAACGTTTTTAGGGGGTGGGGATCGCGTCATGGTCCCCCTTTTAACTTTTCCTTTCAGTAAAAAAGATCAAATGTCGCTGAGTGACTGGTTATACCAGACTCTCAATAGCTTTTGCAGTTTATGGCCCCCTTTTTAAAATTACTCGCTACGCCACTGGCAGACATCCATTCGAAACACAGGCACGTCAGGACCTTAGACTTACGGAAGGAGGGGGACCAGGCGGCTGGCCCCCGGCGGCCAGCTGCCTGGTCCCTTTCCTTGGCGGCCGCTTCAACTTGCAGCTGATGGGTGTTGTTCGCCATTGGTTGGCGTTGAAAAATTCAAACGCTTGAGGACAGGGAGTCAAACCGAACCGGAGTTTTATAAACCGGTTTTACGCTATTTTTGTCGAACCTTAACCGAACCCGAACCGATTGATAAAGCAGCTCGCTCCGTGAGGTCACACGCGTCATTTTGAAGGCGGCTTATATTCAAAGAAATACAGTACTTGCACAGCCCTACCAGCAGTACATTGGCCGGTCAGTGTGAAAATATGTTTCTTTATCATAGTATAGGCCGCCGGTGTCGGAGCATAGTAACAATTTAACTATCTCGAAATTGGCTTTAATACGAAGTATTTTATGCATTACATTGGCTTGTCAATGCGAAGAAAAATTGCTTTATACGCTTCATCTTTTAAATTGTGCTACTAGAATTATACCATTTTTTACTGCGAACCAGATCCGGAACTTCAGAAACCGGTTTTGAAATATTTTTTACTGGAGCGAACCCAAACCGGAGCGTTTCAATTTATCTGAACCTTAACCGGAACTGAGCCGAAACTTGAAACCGCTGTTGAACCCAAACCGAACCTGAACCGGAAAAAATTAATGGTTCGACTCCCTGCTTGAAGATGTTGAAAACACTTTGAAAAAGGTGAAAGCTTTCTGTATAGATATTTGTTATTTCGTACCTAAAAAATTACTATTTTAATATTTTGTTCATACTTGTTCGTTGTGTCTCTAATTTGCATTGGTAATAGGACTGTTCACCCACAGTAAAAAAACAATACAGGGCAAATAAGGAAAGTTGAAATACAATTTCGATAGGACTGCATGATTTTTGACCGAAAAACCACTCCCAACGAACTAGTCTTCTATGAATAAACCGCTCTGACCATGACGCTTAAAATCTCATATTGACCAAATATGCGCAGCCATTCTTAACTCTTGTTTCATTTATGTCAGGGTGGGAATCGACTGATGAAGTCACAAATGTATTTGAAGCTCTTTACAAATCACAAATAAAATCTCTCAAGTTGGATCAACTCTTTTTTTTCAAGTTGGGTCAACTTTCGCAAGCAAAATGTAACCCGTTGCTTGTATTCCCTCTAGCATACCATTATCTTTATCCCTTACCTTCCAGGAAAAGCAATCCTTCAAACACATCAGCAAGCTTCCTCAAATCCAATTGGTTTTTCAGATATGGGGAGAGAATTCCGATATGCGGAAGACGGACCCACGAGTTCAAAAATATTCACCAACTCTGACACATCGGGTGACGAACGCCCCGTAGCGGACTTACGAAACCACGATATACCACCAAGCACGAATAGCATGTATCAGAACTTACACAAACTTTTCCTCGTACAGTGGCTCTTCAGATGAGTCCAACGCACCAGAAGATTCGAAAAAATACACGCAGAGTCCCGTTAGTGAGAATTTTGCCAAACCAACTGCTAAAGACTTCCAGAGTAAGACAGTTCTTCGTACATTAGTTTAAACTGAAATAAAATGACATCTTCATTTTTAAAGAATTTTCCGAATTACACTTCTAGCGTTGCAATTTTTTTAAAAGTGTGAGGACAATCAAATACCAGTACTGCTAATAAAGTTTATATTTTTACGTTGATTCTTTTTAGCGTTAAATATTGCAACACATTCAAAAAATTCGTGTGATCTGATGGGGACGCGCAGCAAAGTGAGGTCCTGGTTTGTTCTGCACACTTGTCTTAGTTTCTTTGGTTGCTTAACTTGCTTTCCTAAAAATTTTTTGACTAGGGTATGTACGGTACACTTATTGACAGACTGGGCTTTCAGTTCCGATCTTGTTTGTGATCAATGTTCATTAGTGAAAAGACATCCTGGAAGAAGTGAATAATGGATGATAGCCAGGGCCGTATCAGGAAAAATATTTTGGGTGGTGAGTCGGTGTTGATATATGAATATGTCCTCCACTGGTATAGCGTAAGTCAGGAGCGTATCCACAATTTTCTCAAGTGGAGAAATTTTTGAAACAATTTATTTAGACACAGTTACTTTCGATATGCGACAATATTAGATGAAATTAACTTACTTGAAGCAAGATGAGGAACAAAAACGATTCTAGGGGAGTCCGGGGGGCATATTTCGGATTGCTCCACAGAAAAAGATAGGGCTCGATCGAGATGACTATATAAGTAGACAAATTGTACGCATTTCGACAGCAGCGGCGTGGTGTAGTGGCCATTACGCTGAACTACTACTCACAGAGAGTAGGTTCGATGTTACCTTAGAGGGTGATTTTATTCTCAACGTACTTTGCTTTCTATATGCATTTTGGGATGGGGTAGAGTGGTGACAATACAATAAACAAAAATTTTTCTGTAGAACCATTCCGAAAAAGGCGTTCTTTTCGAAAAATGCTAACCCGGAAATTTTTTCGAAAAATCACATATAGATATATTAATTGCAGTTTTACCGCTTTTTAAGGCAATTTTGTGTTTAATTTTTCTGCTCTTTATTTGGATTTCACGAAATTTTCGCGATATGCTTAATTGTTGCACCAGCCTATTTTTATTGTATCAATAAGGTTCAAAATTTAGAAAAAATTGCATGTGCAAATTATCGCTCCAAATACGGCCATAGCTGGATTAGCTATATATATACCAGGAGTGTAAATTGATTGGGAACCCGTGCGTGAAATGGTATGGCCTCACGAAGAAGAGCGCAATCGCAACAAAAATCAATACCCTGCGCGTCCAAATGCTACATTCCTTTCATACGTCCTGCTATTAGTTTCATGATTGCTAGGCTGTTTTCGTTGAAACTTACGAAAACATTTCGGGCAGAGGAGGTGATCCTCCCATATTCTCTCCTAATTATAACCTTGATATAAACTTTACCACAGTTACACCTAGACCTGTGTCACAATGACCTCAAGCGTAGAGTAGGCCCAAAGCTGTTAACTTTCACAGTTTGCTTTGTTGTTACTGCATCTACTGTCACTTCTGAAGTTGGTTTTACGCGTATTTTATTTGTGAATTATTCTATGTTTTAATAACTTTGTATTTGTTTACGCTCATTTGGGATGTTATATTCGGACGTGGGCACTGCAACTAATATGAATGGAAAACTGAACTTCCTCGAAAAATAATTTTTATCAGGAAAAAACTGCCCGTGTGTTATGGCTTGGTTTCTTCATTTTTATTCACTTATTACGAGAGCGATGGAAATGATTTCGTCAATCCGCACTCCCTAATGAGTCTTTCATTTAATGTTTGTTTCTTTCTTCATGCTGTTTCCAGCACTAAAAGTTTAAAACGGTTGCGCTAATCAATAACCCGTTTCAACTACGGCTAATTAGTTTTTAACTTCACGGTCACTTTTCCACTACGGTTGTGGTGATCTAAACACTAGTCTGCAGTAGGGAGTTATCGCTGACATTTTTTTATTGTGCATTTGCAGTGATGGGCACGATAAACTTTTCTGTACTAAAATCGATATCGATAATCGGTAATTTCAAGAAAGCTCTGGGCAATACTGATAATCGATAAATCTCAATTTCTTAAAGCCATATCGGTAATCGATAAATTATCTCCGATAAATTTTTCTGATAAATGTTGCGGTAAATTTTTAATATTTGACAAGTTTTTTTTGTAAGTCCAATTGCAAAAATGTTTTTCTAGATTTTTCAAGAAAAGAGAGCAGTTCACGGACTCTGCCGTGGCATCAAACAAAGCAAAGAGATATTTTTAGATTGCCACAAGACTTTATGGACACAAAGTATTTTTTCCATAGCGCCAACTCACTAACTTTGAACGCTGTGTGCTTAAAGAATCGTTTATCGCGATAATTTATCGGCGATAACAAAACATATTACTAAAGCGATATCGGTAATCGTTTTGAGCGATAACGATAATCGGTAATAAATTATCGCCGATAGTTGTTTCGCTAGATGTCCATCTCTGTGCATTTGGAATTTCTTAAACAGCGACTGGCTAAGAATTGTAAGATATTAAAAGCATCCTTTCTCGCAGGGCTTAACAGGAAAGTTCGGAGGAAGTTTTCAGTAATTTTGAAATTAATGAGCACAAAACTCGACCCAGGGCCGCAAGCAAGGGGGGTACGCAGGGGGGCGAAGCCCCCCGCGAAAAAAATTTCGCCCCCTCAAAAAAATTGGTTACTATAATACATGATATCGGTATAGGTAATTTGGTCCCCCCTAAAATGTTTTTTGCCCCCCTAAGCATTTGCTTCTAGTTGCGGGCCTGACTCGACCGTGCGTGAAAGGAGACTGCGAAGTGAGCTTGCGTACTTCGAATCAGTAGTCACCCGACTTAAATATGCAAACGGTTCCAGGCGCGAATCGAAGCCACGATGAAAGATGTGCAACTTACACACGGTAGGTGAGGAGTTAAACATCCAAAGCTTAGCCCATTGCGCCGTAAAATCTTTCAGTAAATGGCCTCCACCTAAGCAAAAACCCTGATTTAACCTTGTCTTGAACAGAGATGGGCATTTATCGAGATAATTTATCAGAGATAGTTATCGGCGATAATTTATTACCGATTATATAGTTATCGCTCAAAATAGTTTGGATATATCGATTACCGATATCGATTTTGTGATTACCGATATCGCTTTTGTGATATATTTTGTTATCGCCGATAAGTTGTCGAGATAAACGATTCTTTACGCGCACTGCGTTCAAAGTTAGTGAGTTGGCGCTATGGAAAAATATACTGTGTCCACAAAGGCTTGGTTGCAATTCAAAAAATTTCTCTTTGTTTTATTTGATGCCACGGCAGAGTCCGTGAATGCTCTCTTTCCGTGAAAAATCTAGGAAAACATTTTTGTAATTTGACCTAAAAAACTTCGTCAAACCCATTGAAAATTTACCGCAACATTTATCGGAAAAATTTATCGGCGATAATTTATCGATTACCGATATGGCTTTAAGAAATTGAGATTTATCGATTATCGGTATCGCCCAGTGCTTTTTTAAAATTATTGATTATCGTTATCGCTTTAGGTCGGAAAGGTTTACTGCATTGTACCCATCACTGGTCCTGACTAGACTTAATCACTCTGTTACTTTTTTTTATATGATACCTTCTTATCTTCGGAGCATAGTGCTTGGAACTTCTTACTATTCTGAGTAAAAAACATTTAGCCAGAATAAACAAATACATTTTTTATTTCCTTAACGTTTCGAGATACTACTTATCCCATTGTCAGTTTTTACTTTTGACAATGGGATAAGTAGTATCCCGAAACGTCAAGGAAATAAAAAATGTACTCGGTTATTCTGGCTACTTTGCTTCTTATCTTATTTCTTACAGATCAAAAAGAATCCAGAAACCACTTTAGATAAGCTGCCTTGAAAGAACTTCCACAGTCCATGCGTACCAAATGGTTGATTCGATTGCCTTGCCAATAAAATGCTGTGGTTTCTTGTTTTGAATATTCTTATGCAATAGCCTATTCCTGCCGGCTCAAACTCTAGTCAACGGCAAAATTTTCCTAATTTTCGGAAAACTTAATGCATTGATGGAAAAATCGATTGTTCCAAGACACAGCCATACCTATGACATCATACCTACAATACCTTTATACCTATTTTTTGCGATGCCACCAGGTACGTTACCTTAGTATTTTTGGAGAAGTTTTATTACAGTAGGTCATATACTTCAAATCAGGGCCGGCGCCAAGGGGCCCCAATCGACATGCTTGGCTCCCCCAATCATCAAGCTTACTCTTTTGAAGACAACGGCTTTTGTGCTTAATTTCAAACTTTGGCCCCTCCAGATAAACGCTTGGCCCCCCCATGTCGACTACTCTGCCGCCGGCTCTGCTTCAGATCCAAGAGGGCACAATTTTTTTAAGTTTTACGATTGTGAACAATGCGATGTAAAAAGAGATGTCACCGAAAGTATTGGCAAAATATAGCGATTGACAAGAGCATGCACTGTTCATCTACAAACGTTGCAAAATTTTACAAGAAAAATGACCACTACCGCCGGTACTGACGAATTTTGGAAGAATTGGGTCTTATTACGAATCTTGACAATTCTTACAGCCTCGACTAGAACGCAAGAACATCATTTTGTGAGTAGCCTATACTTTAATAATGAAGGTGAAACTTTAATAGCCTAGGCCTTACTATTATCAGTGCACAAAATCGATATATTGTGAACATACTGTATTTAGCATAGACATTTTTTGTGATAACACAAAAGTGAAATGGGTTGTTAGCAGTATTCGAGTTGAGGGGGGATGCATTCCCCACAAAACAACACCATCCCCCCATAAAACATTTTAGCGTAAACCATTCCCCCATAAATAATGGCCATCCCTCTTCTAGATCCGCGTGAAAAGCTTTCACCATCGATCCCCCATAAGTGTTTTTTTAACTCGAGCATTGATTGTTAGCATAACCAAAAAGTGCTCTATGTACCTTCTAGGTCAGGGGTGGGCAAACTTTTCGAACGAAGGGCCACATTTAAAAAAATTTTGAAGCCGATCGAGGGTCGCACTGATTGAAAGAGCAAAAAAAAAGGTCTACACGTCCTCAGATGTCCTGTTTTCTATTGTCAATCAATAGTAAAAAAAAAGAAAAAAAGGTCTTGATTTACAACAGGAGTTTATATTTCTGTAAGTGCCCGCGGGCCGCATGGAATGGTCTCGCGGGACGTAGTTTGCCCGATCCTGTTATTGGTCCACAGCCAATTAATAAATAAAGAATTGGCAAAATAACCCTACAGACTGTTTCGCGCTAACCGCTTTTCAGGGGTTCTTATAGAATCTATTCAAATAGAATCTATTCTATTCAAATAGGGGTTCTTATTAGAATCTATTCAAACGTAAAGAGTTTGACTGGAATGGTGACGTAGCCACACGAGTGGATATGCGTACCACAAAGGTTAAATTCTTTAAGAAATATTTATCCGAAGGGATGAGTGATCCTGGCAAGATCATTCGTCCTGGAAGATGAATGTTTCTTACCTGAGGGCGGCTGATGAAGGCTAATAGCCAGAAACAGCGCTGTCTCGCTCTACGGTACGATCTATTCAAATAGTTATTAAAATCTATTTGAACAAGAACCGGTTCTTTTGAATAAAAACCCCTGAGGAGCGCTTAGCGCGAAAGAGTCTGTAGGTTTATTGTGCCGATTATTCATTTGTTTGTTATTTTTTATTAGGCCTATATATTTAGTCGCATATTTATCCTTCTATCGCGAGAAAGCGATCAAAAGGCTATAACGAGCTCGCTTAGGAGTTTCCGGCCATCTGTCTACCGCATCAAGATATGGGGGAATTTGGCTAAGTGCCTTTCCCAACAGCACAACAAGTTAACTTGCCGGCTTGTTCTCCACACTGTTCCTTTAATGTTCAGGGCTGCAGGCAGGGTATGTGCGGGGGGGCTTCGCCCGTCCTCGAAAAGTTTTCGCCCCCTAAAAAAATCAGCTATTTATACGTCGTGTATATTGTGGTGTTCATTGTGTGGTAAACTCGGCAATAATTGGTAAATATGTGGTGATTGATTTTGATTTCTTTATTTCTATCCTCCTGTCACGAGAAAGCGACGGAGGCGTTGTATGCGTAGGACAAATCTAGACTCACGCAGGAGTTGCTCTTTTTTCCGAGTTATCCGCTTGAATTTTGATTCTAATTTCTTCAATTTGCTGCTTGTTAGATTCCACCAAGCAGAGGTAATTGTCGTGAAGCATCTTATCCAAGGAGAAGGTTAGTGGGAGTTGACAACAACGAGGATTAGTGGGAGTTGAACCATCAATCTTGCCATCGTGGCCGTCGTAAAAACGACGCAGTCGAACCACTCGGCCACGCTGCAGACAGCTCGGCGCACTGCCGGCCACACGTGATGCGTGATACTAGAAACTTATTCAACGAAACTCTTCGTATAACCCGAAACTGGGGAATTAATCATATTTTTTATCATAAACAAGTCTTATCAAAAATTCATTCCATTGTTGCGCAGGCCTATTCCAGTATTAATGTCTTGAAGACCCCAAACCAGAAGGGACGCGGAAAAATTTTGTCTTGTTTTTTGCTCAGTTACTCAGTTTTTCACTCGGTTAAAGTGTGATACAATAAAATTCATGTTGTTTGTATAAAATATAAACTGAAATAAGCGAACCCGCAGTTCTCAGAAAAAGTCGCGTTATATCTACAAGCTCGCCTGGTTTAATAAGGTATTTTTCACAATCTGATGCAGAAACCAATGGGAGCTGCTTAAATTACAATTAATCGCCTATACGGTAGGTTTGTGGGCTGTATCCTTGCTCAGTTTGGATGTCACCGCAGTCACCAATAATAATTTACCGTAAAAAATCACTTTTATTTTGCATTGCACTCTTGTTGGCGAATGACTGTAAGTAGGCTAGAGGAAAAAGTGGATTATGATTGAATTCTTCATCTTTATCCTCCTATCACGAGAAAGCGGCGGAGGCGCTGCGCGTAGGACGAATCTAGACTCGCTTAAGAGTTGCCTTTGTTTCCAAGTTTTCCGGTTGAATTTCCTGTGACTTCTTTAATTTGCTGCTTGCCGGATTCCACCAAGCAGAGATAATCATCGTGAAGCATCTTATCCAAGGACGCAACAACGAGACTAGGTTGGGAGTTGAACCATTAACCTTGCGATCATCGTTGTAAAAACGAGGCTCCGAACCACTGCGCCACGCTGCCGACTATGTGTGGCTTAGCAGTAAAGCATTGGGCTCTTGGTCGTCAGGTCAAGAGTTCGATGAGCGACTTACCTATGTTCTGATGCCCTTTACCGTTACTGCCTAATTACGCTACCTCTGTTCATGTTAGCATTGTCCTACGTCGGTGTTCCATTTCTGTTCCCCTTTTTTGTTTTTTTTGTTGCGATGAACGATTAAAAGCTTTTTTTTCAACGCTGACCGATGACGCAACATTCTCTTGCATGATAGGTTCAACAAATATCCTTGAACACAAGCGAGCCAGACCTTTTCCATTGTTTTCTGAATCGTATTATATAGCGGAGAGTGACTTTTTCTCTTTCCACAAGATTCAAATGCAAAAAATGTCAAAAAAAATTATGCCATGCCCCCTCCCCCTTTTCACTCTGCCTTCTAGTCAGTGATGTGCGTTGACGCCGCTAATATAACGCCGTCAACTTTTTGTTGACGCAAGCCCAATGAAACGAGTTAAATGAAGCCCACGCTTCGGTACTACAGCAAGCGTAATGAAACGAGTTAAATGAAGATTTGATTCAATTTTTTAAAAAAATGTTTGTGTGCAGCCATAGCCTAGTTACTGCAGATACACTGCATTTAAGGCAACTCCTACTTATTAAGTGCTTCACAGTAGCATCAATGACAAAAATGCAGTTCAAGCAAACCACATCAAAAAAGTAGGACTTCCGATATTGTTGCATCGCATCAAAGTTTCTCAAGATTAAATTAAAAAGTTGAACAAAAAAAACAAAAAAACATGATAGCAATTGCGGCAAGCTCTGCACAAAGAAAAGTCGGTTCGTTTCAAAAAAGAAAGGTTTCTTTTTTTTGCAATCGTCAAGGGGGTGAGTGTTGACTGAGGGTGTTGGCTGTTGACAGCAAGTGTAGTCCATGCCAACAGTTCAATTTCATTAGTTTGTTTTTACATCTTGGACTAATTTTTACCCGAGGAAGGGGGTAACTGCCTTCTTTCGGTTAACGCATGCTAATTAAAGAAAATAAGGTATAAGGCCGTGATAGGCAGAAATGAGGTTCGTCGGCTCTAAACACTCGGCTTATAGTATTGCATTACAAGTAGGCTACTACTTAGCTGAACTACAGTTCCTAAATTTCCAAAGCATAATGGCATATCAGTAGGCTACTTCATTATCTTACACATAGCCGGCGGCAGAGCAGTCGACTTAGGGGGGGCCAAGCTTTTATTACGGGGGGCCAAAGTTTGAAATTAAGCACAACAGCCACTGTCTTCAAAAGAGTAAGCTTGTTGTTTGGGGGGGCCAAGCATGTCGATTGGGGAAACCAGCCCCTTTGGCGCCGGCCCTGACCTTACAACTAAAATAAGCAAACTCTTTATCTGTACTATGCTTTTCCGCAATGCTGATTCACCGAATACGCAGTCCAAACAACCTTTTCACCATGAATTTATTTCTGACTTTCATATGGATTATGATAGGCCTATAGGCCTAACAAGTAACAATAGCAGCCTAGCCTTTAATAAGAAAGGACTTTGATGACAGAAAACGCTGCTACTCAAACGACCTTCCTGAATCTAAATTTAAAGCCTTTCATATTTTTATACTAATTATGACATTTGCAAACAAGTAAAAATTTCGGAAATTTCGGTAGAGGCCCGGACCCCCTGCCCCCCCCCCCCCCCATAAATCCGCGCATGGGTGCTCGTTCCAGCTCAACATCGAACCCGCAAGACCAGCTCTTCAATTAAATGCGCCGACTGCTATGCTGAATTGTAAGCATTTAACACTTTCGTGGATTTAAATCCGGGACACAATCTCAATTCAATGACTGGAAAGAAAATAACGAAAAGAATAAAAACGTTAGGGTAGTCAGCGCGCCTTGCTGCACCGGTATAATGGGATATGTTAGGCAAGCATACGTCCAAGTCAGTAATAAACTATTTGTCGATGTGGGTTTAACCACAGATCTCTTAGCCTACGTTATACAGTCTGGGAACTGCCCTGTAAAAGGTTTTGTCATCACGCGCTCCATTGCGACTCCTAGTGGACTTATTGAAGTATCAAAAAGTTAAAATGAGCTTAACATAGTCCGTAAATTGCTATTGGGGCAAATGAGCACTGGAGCAAAAAAGACCTGGGACAAATAGGCACTTACGCTGACGGCAATTGGAGAAATGGGCACCTGGGGAAATGAGCACGAGGGCAAAGATAAGTACTTAGACTAATAAGTACCTATTTGCCCAAGTAGGCTACTTATTTGCCCCGATACGCATTTCCCAAGACTTCATTTGCTACAGTGCCCATTTTCCAACTGTCCATTCGTCTGAAGTGCCCAATTGCCTATTACACCAGAATCACTTTACCCCAAGTGCCCATTTGACCAGTGATCAACTGCTCATTTGCCCCAATAAGTGCCCATCAACAACACCACTAGAAGTCGCCACGGCAAACATTACAACGCAGAGTCGTAAACGCATTGGACTGCAAAATCTTCTTTCGCCGGGTCGATGCTCGGCTAAGTCATCTACCATGATGCACATACTTCACTATAAAAAAAATATTCGCAGTAAGTTTTGATACTAGGTGATAAAAGGACTATATGTTTTATCATTGCTGTCAAACTTCAAAAAAATTGACGCTAACGCCGTTAATTCTAAAATTTTTGACGCTGACGGCGCTAACATTTTGGGCAATTAACGCTGACGCCATCAATTTTTTTCGTTGACGCGCACAAGCCGCACATCCATGCTTTTAGTAAAACAGAACAAAACTAATGGTGCCAAGCGACTGAAAGATGCCAGACTCTTTTGATGGTTTCGAATTCAGGGGGGTAGGAAGAGGGGTATGCCTATGCATCCTCCCACCAGCCATTTTCAAAAATGTTTTTGATGCAGGCAATTTTTCCATAATTTTGAACAATCACCAGGCTGCATGAATCACCTCTTTACGCATTGATATAATCAAAAATGTGCGAACAAAATGCATCATATTTGGCGAAGAACTCAGCATTGGATTCAAAGAAATTAAACAAAATTTGGCTGAAAATTATTCAAAAAGCACTAAAATGGCCATTTTCGCATGTAAATTTTCAAAATTTTTCCGAGGGAGCATATGCCCCCGTACCTCCTAAAACCTTTCTTGTTTCTCAAGCAGCTTCAAATTAGTTCTGCCGAAAAACTGTTTTGCCAACAGCCGAAAAAATAGTTCTGCCAACAGCTCAGATGGCCGAGTGGTACAGAGCGTCTGTCTCTTGAGCTGTAGACTCGGGTTTGCTTCCGAGTCGGGTCAAACCAATCACTTTAAAACTGGTATTCACAGCTTCCCTGCTTGACGTTCAGCATTGAAGGGACAGTGTGGGGAATAAGCCGGCAAGTTTACTTGTTGTGCCGTTGGGAAAGGCACTTAGCGGGATTCCCCCATAATGGTGTGGTTGACAGATGGCCGGCAACTCCTAAGCGAGCTCGTATAGCGCTTTGATCGCTTTCTCGTGATAGGAGGTTAAATATGCAACTAACTAACTAAAAAAATGCTTGAAAAATCTGTGGAAATTACGCTCCCCCCCTCTTGTAAAATTGCTCGCTACGCCGCTGACCAATTTTAAAGGACCATATTGATTAATTTGGTTTGACCCGACTCGGAATCAAACACGAGGCAGGCACTCTTACCAGTCCCGTCCATCTGAGCTGGTAGATATGGCATTAAATAAATATAAACAGAGTTACAGATTTGCTAAACATGCGGTACACCGGTAGGCCTGCTTACTGTTACGCAGGTTTAAATTGTCGGCAGCGTGGCCGATTGGTTCGGCAGCGTCGTTTTTACGACGGCCATGATCGCAAGGTTGATGGTTCATCTCCCACCCAAACCTCGTTGTTGCGTCCTTGGATAAAATCCTTCACGACAATTACCTCCGCTTGGTGGAGTCTAACAAGCAGCAAACTGAAGAAGACACAAGCAAAATTCAAGCGGATAACTCGGAAACAAGGGCAACTCCTAAGCGAGTCAGGATTCGTCCCATGCATAGCACCTCCGTCGCTTTCTCATGACAGGATAAAAATGAAGAAGTTAGCAGAAGCAACAGAAACATTTACACGCAAGGTTAAACTGCTGTTTTATCTCTTTGCCTTAGTACTTCCATTTGTCTTTGTGGTAGCCTTACTAGCCTACGTATTCGTAGTTTAATAGTTACTTTATTTGATAGACGTGGTAAAAAGAAAGACTCGTTTGTCGAAAAATGAAGCTATAAGCTTAATTGAAGTGAAGCTTTGCCATAGTTTGGTTATTCAGTCTCACTATTTCCAAAGAAAGGAAAAAAAGGATTGTTGGTGATTTTCGCGTTACCTCGTTCGTTCGTGTGAGCATGATTTTAAATGTCCGGGCAACATTCATGCAGCCAGGTGATTCGTGATTGTGTCATTATCCAGTCGGACCAATCCAGATAACCCATGAGATGGAGAAAACAGGGGACAGTGAGCTAAAATGTGCTCTGCCGTTTGATTCTCGACGCCACAATCGCATGCCGCAAATGGAACCATTTCCCAGTTGTGCAGAGATGAGCGGAATCGTCCAACACCAGTGCGAAGATGGTTTAGCCGCACCTAGGAACGTCTCGGGAGATGCATTGTCGATGTTGTGAAGTTGTAAAAGAAGTGAAGTCGGGTGTTGCAATTGTTCCAGTCGGAGCTCCATGAGTGTTTCGCCCAATCAGCTGCCCTGATATCCAGTTGGTGGAGATTGGATAGTAGTTCTCTGGCGTCGGGCACAAAAGGGTGTGACTCCAAACGCCGAGATTGCCTTAGTTCTGGGCTGTTGGAATGGAGGAGATGGTTTGGCTCCAAGGCTCGGCAAGCTAAGGTCAGTGTGGCTTGTCTACGACGAAGCTTTGCAGATGGGATGCCAGCGAGAAACGTTACGTAATCCGTTGGTGTGGGAAGCAGGCATCCAGTCACAATGCGCAGTGCGTTAACAATTGGATCATTTTTTCTCGCGTTATTAATTTTTTCGCGTTACCTGTATCTTTATTATTGCATACATACCTAGTGACTCTATCCTATACATTTTGCGTCACTTTTTTCGACTACTTTACAAGCAATCAAGCATACTGTATGCTTGATAAAATGTAACTTTTAATTCGCCGAAGTTTCTTCGAAGCTGTATTGCCCAGGCGCTAAACCAGGAAGATGGGCCCCGCCACTCGTTACACACTTCGGCGTAATAACACGAATAAAATGAAGATTTGGTTAGAGACGCAGCAAAGTATTTGTAATGAATTTCATTGCAAACATTGTTTGAACGTTTAAATATTCAAAATTTGCTGCAGTGTACTTAAAGCGGTATTTTCAACGAAAGCCAGGGGCGGCAACATTTGCTCCTACGCCTATGAACACCATTGATAATTACAACCCGAAATTAAAAAAACACTACAAAACGTCAAGATTTTAAAAAATGGCTACTACAAAAACACACAAGCAAATAAAATTTTTTTTAGTTGGGAAAAACTACGGCAAGTTATTGATGGTGTAAATGCTTATAATCAAAAGTGGGTTCAATTTTATCTTTTCCAGTTCAAGTTTAAATTGCAATTGTCAGAAAGATTGAGTTTAGTTACAAAGCTACGAAGTATTTGCATCAATAAAAAAAAGCAAAGTATCAAACTTATCAACTGGCCTCACACCTCGATCTACAGATATTGAAAGCACTGTTCTCCCTTAAGTTTTCAGCAAGTGCGAATTTGCTTAAATACAGAAGATCTATTGGCTAAGCAAAGTTTGATCCAATTTTTGCTTCAACGTTGAACATCCAGAGTATGAAACTTCTGTTTTGCACCAAAATACAGAACAGCTTGGTTCACATTCATTCAGCCTGCAGCCAATAAACATTCCAGTCAGCAAGCTAAAAAATACAAAAATTTTGCCCAAAATTTCTGATATTTTGCAAATTTCACACCTTACAGGGAACGGTGGTGAGAAGAATAATCAATTACAAATAAATGCATTGTAAAGAACAGTTCACAGTATCAATGCGAGTAATAATTATTATTAATTCTTACCCGTTAATCAAGCTCTGCCGCTCTCAATTATACAGTTTTGACTTCACCATTATTCATTGCCTTTGACGTTTAAACAATTTCACACCATGGTCAAATCAAAGATTATTTTAGGTCCATTATGATTCATATTTTTTGTTCTAGGGCTGAATCATCAGTCTTAATGAGCATTTTGAGGTTTAGAATACTGACCAATAAATCTGTTTTATGTATTGGTCCAGTGATCCCTCGAGTGAGAAATTTGAGAAAAATGCAAAATTTTTGGGCAAATTTTACTGATTTTGAACCAGAAATTAGTATCATAAAATACAAAACTAAAAAACTTAAATATTTTAATGCAAGACTGTAGCATGCATCTTGGGAAAGTAAATTTATTGCAAAAGGGGTCCTCAAAGTAGTAAAATCTTTGGGCAAAAATTTCAAGGAAATTATCATTTGGGCAAATTCGCACTAGTCAAAATCCTAAAGGGAACATTGTATTGGTCTACTACAAAATCACATAATTTTGCCAAAAAAAGAATTTAGACTCTACTCTCTGACTGTACTCTAATTGAAAAAATTTTAGGAGTAATACGCAGTACCAGTATATAATCAAAATTTGTCTTTGCAGAAGTAGACCTAGGCTAAGACTGTAATATGCAGCACAGTGGTAAAATCCAGATCCTGTATGTGTTTAGTACATAAAAGTGGCAATTGGCACATGGAAAGAAAGTTGAGCCAGAACAGTACCGGTACGCTATGGCTGCCAACATACCCTGATGATTAGATGAAGATTAAAATCATAAACCAGCCATTTTTGTCAAACTGAAAAATAAAAGTTTGCAAGAATACCAGTATGTGATTTACAATACAGCAATAGACTAGGTGTAAGTCGTTAAAAACAACTTATCAGTAGACTAGCTCTAGCAATGCCTGCCAATAATAAACTAAAGTTAAATGGATTGATTAGCATTGCAAGTGAATGAACTGCATTTTTACAATTTACACTATTGTTGCTGCACATTGGACAGATTAATTTAAACTCGGGCACCTTTACCAAGGTACAGCTACCACAGACCTACAGGTATCACTCAACACCAGGCCCACTACACTGCTACAGCACACAGTATGGTAGACTGCTGGTAGGCCTACTATAGTCACAGTTCATTACTGGTAATGTACTGGTCTGCTGGTACCAGTACATAAAAGCCTGAAATCTGCAGACTGCATAATAAGAGTCTGGTCTAAACCTACACGGATATGAAACAAACCAAAAACTGACAGTTATGTTTTTATTGGAGTAAAGTGCTTAAGCATCTGCAATAGTAACTTCCACTTCAACACCCGGTTCAATGCTAATTGATGTAATTTGCTTGACAATTTCTGATGGACTGTGAAGATCAATCAATCGTTTGTGAATTCTCATCTGATAACGATCCCAAGTCTTTGAACCTTCACCACATGGAGTCTTACGGCAAGTGATTCGAAGCGTTCTAGTGGGCAATCTTACAGGACCACGTACTCGAAGATTCTTGTCTCTGGCACCCTTGATCAAATCATTGCAAACCTTTTCAAGGCTAGGCACATTCCGGGATGTCAAGGTGATTCTAATTTTGTGAATAGGAGCATCTCCTTCACCTTTTTTCGGCACTTTACCAGGATCTTTATAAGCACTCATCGTCTTAGGCCGACTTATTCAATTCTTAAGAACAGCGGTGAGCCTTCAACTTCTGTGGTTCGAAAAGAACGAAAACTGGCACTTTCGCCAGATCCTACTGTTTGCGCCACAAGTGGTGATTTTTTGCAAAAACTATTTTTATTTTTTAAAAAAGTAAAAATATCTTAATTTTTATATTTAAGAGAAACTGAAAAAAATTAAACACTAACTTTTAGCAGCTTTAGCCCAATTTTTTGCAAAGTCAGGTTCCAAATGTTTCACTAGAAAAAGTTTTGGCGTTTTATATTTAGTCGGCAGCGTCAGGGCCGCAACCAAAGGGGGGGAGACGCGCTTGGGCGGAGCCCCCCTGAAAAAATTTCGTCCCCCCTACAAAAAATTGGTTACTATAATACATGATACCGGTACAGGTAATTTGGCCCCCCCTAAACATTTGCTTCTAGTTGCGGGCCTGGGCAGCGTAGCCGATAGGTTCGGCAGCGTCGTTCTTACGACGGCCATGATCGCAACGTTGATGGTTCATCTCCCACCCAAACGTCGTTGCTGCATCCTTGGATAAGATGCTTCACGACAATTATCTCTGCTTGGTGGAATCTAACAAGCAGCAAATTGAAGAAGTTAGAATCAAAATTCAAGCGGATAACTCGGAAACAAAGGCAACTCCTAAGCGAGTCTGGATTCGTCCTATGCATAGCGCCTCCGCCGCTTTCTCGTGACAGGAGGATAAACATGAAGAAATCAATCAATCAATCAGTTATTAAACAGATTTCTCCTTATTTTTTGTTTTTTAAACCAGTTCTACTTAAAGTTCTTTAAAAGAAACTGACCAATGTTAAATCGACTATATTAGCACAAATTAAAAATGCTTTGAAAAAGTAAAAGCTTTCCTCATCAGCGAAAGCTCTCGTAGATTTACGCGCAATTTCCTTTCAGAGTTTTTGAGGAGGCAGGTTATTTTGGGTAAGTTTCATTTTGGTAAGTTTCATAGTTGGTACGCAGCGTTAGCCTATTTAATCCAACTTAATTGCATAAGCGTTCAGTTATTTAGAACAGTGGTCAGCAATCTTGTTCGCGCAGCGGACCGGTTTGAAACTGAATTTTATTTTTGTGGACCGGCCTTTGAAAAATCACGAATGTTTTAGCAATAAAACAGCTCGGATTTATGCAGTTCGACTTCACGAAGACGGCAAATCTGCCAAATTTTTTCGGGTGTCTCTAAAAAAAAGGTCTTCACGTGGCAAACACCGATAAAGTTTGGAAGCAGTCCGCCAACGTTTTCACATTAAATGCTTTATAAGCTTATTTGAAAAATTTGGCAGAGTTAGCTCAATCGCAGGTAACTCTGCCAAATGTTTCAAATTGAAAGTATGTGAAAACTTTGACGGACCGGTTACAAACTTCACCGGTGTTTACCGACCACTGTTTTAATGCAATTAATCTGGAAAAGTGCGCGGCCCGGTACCGAACCCCTCGCAGACTGGCACCGGTGTTTGCCAACCACTAGTTTAGGGAAACGCCAATTTAAATTGTCATTATTGTGGCTACAGTAGAATTGGTCAGCTTTGCTAATTTGCTGTAGTACCCAGTGCACTACCGGTATTTTCTTTTTTTTGTGAAGCTAAAAATACGCGAAACTTGCGATTTTTTTTGGGGAGGGGGTCTGACCTATTTTTTCGGACGAAATTTTTTGCGTGTCATTAGCATTGCACTACAACTTGGATGTTAACCCGAAAATTGCAGCAAAAAATAATATACAAAATACAGAGCACAGTTAAATGCACACTGCTTTGCTACAACCTTTTTTCGAAGAAAATCTATTAAGGGCCTAAAATTTGATGAGAGACCTATCCAACTTTTTGGTTCCCACCATAGAATCCATAAGTTACTCTTATAGGGATCATGCCGCTATGAAAAGACTTTTTGTCCATAATTTCTCTTGATTGCAGGAGCCCAATTTTCATTTTTAGATACTCAAATCGGGACTTTAAAACGCCATAAAAAATTTAAGCTACGTGGTAAGCCTAAACACAAAAATGACTTGATTTTTTACTTTTATCTTCATACTAGATGCATGGCAAAAGCAGAGTTCCGGTTATAAAAGAATGTTTCGACTCGCCACTGTGATATATACTGTAAAGATCGGCTTATATTCTAACTTCGCATCAGCTGCTTTTGCGACAATTTTCCAAAAATAAGACTGTCGTGAAGCATATTAATTTGCAAACGTACAGCTAGAAGATCGGTTAAGCCGTAATCTTTCAAAACACAATTGCTCTAAAACAAATATTTCAGCTACTAGACTAGCCCCTAGTGACATTTTGGAGATATATCTCAAGTCAAAAGACCATAGCGCTTGGAACTCGCAGTGACTGAGGGTATTATCCGTGACACCAGATCGCACTAAATAGGCCTACTTTATAGCCTCTGTAAATGTACGTTGTTCAACATTGATATAGTACAGCACAAGCAATATTTTGAACACGAACACTTTCAACAATAAGGTATGTCCAATAATAGGCTACCAGTAAGAACTGTAGCAGAGGTAAATCTACTAGCGTAACCTACATATAATGCCAATACCGGTTCAACTGCAGATATCATTATTTGTGCCATTGCATAAAATGACAAAAGCGAATGGAGTAAGGCGGTATGGACATGCGGTTAGGAGGGATGCTGATAACGTCCTACAGGCATTGATGCTTGAAGTAAATGGGCAGCGAAAGCGAGGAAGGCCAAAGCAGACATGGAGGAGACAAGGTTGAAGAAAGTGTAAATACGATTGGGCTGGAGGAGGTTGCAAATCGAACAAGATGGAGAGTGAGAGCAATTGCCGAGAAAATAAGGAGCATTCGGCCACCCTCCGTCACGAGGAACAAACCGGATTGAAACTGGATCACTACTACCGAAAAGCTCAAATTGCAATTACTTCCAATATAATAATCATCGTTCAACTAGACTCGTTTTGAAGGTCAGAGGATATACGAAAAGTATAGACCAGTGGTTCTCAACCAGTGGGCCATGGACACATTTTGAGGTGGACCACAGAACTTTTTAAAAAATTGCTGAATTTATTAAAATATTCTGTTTCATTTGTGTCACTATATAGTTAATTTTACCCCTTTGTGTTTGTTTAGTAATTTTAACGGTAGTAGCGATCAATGACGCTGCTGTTTTTTTGCTAGAGTGGTAATTTTCATTCCAATTATTCAATTAATAGTGCGTAGTTTCATAGATAGTTCGTAAAACCAATTTAGGCGATTGTCGTAATAGGATTTATTTCTCGTTGTGTTGATGGCGTGACACAATCAATACATTCGATTGCGTCATATATGGACTTTGATTTTAAGCTACTGCAACAGTGTGGTTTTCAAACCAAGCCACTTGGCTCCCTAAGGTGGAATTTGCAAGTTGAAGGGATGCACAGCGCGGATCCAGGGGGGAATGTGGGAAATGCACCAGCCATTTTCAACAGTGCTTTGAATAAAATTTTGCCATTGTTTCGAACCTCTTCAAAATAAAGCATGCTTATTGCTTAATCAAAACTGTGCGAACAAAATGGATCATATTTGGTAAAGCACTCAAAACTAGGAACCAAAACTATAAACAAAATTTGCCTGAAAATTGTTCAAATGCACTAAAATGACCATTACCGGACGTAAATTTTCAAAAATTTTCCGAGAGCGCAAGCCCCGGACCCCCCTAGAATTGTTTTTGCTACTAAAGTCGCTTAAAATTAACTCAGCCGGAAAAAACCACGCTTGAAAAAGTGACGAAATTTAATGCCCTCCCTAAAAAAATTTCAGAATACGTTCCTGACACGAAACATTTTTTTAAAAAGGCTGATTTACACCTGTTTACGGGTCTAAACGTGTTTGTATTTAGTTAACTTTCAACCTAATTCAAAATTTCATCTCCCCCCACCAAAACTTTCTGGATCGGCTTCAGAGGATGAATACTTGTTTAGAAAGGATAAAAAGATAATGGGTAGTTTCACAACTTTAGCGCAACGAAAAATGGGCCTCGAAAAAAAGGTAGAGAACCGCCGATATAGACGAAACAATACCCAAAAAAAAAAAAAAAAAAAACAACGAAGACGTAATGCTAAAGTAAAATGATGCAGTCAAAACTATAACGACTCTGAAGGATTCGAGGTAAATTGAGAGCGGGAGATTTTAACAGCCACAAAAGTAATTGCAATAAAGGCTTACATTTTTAAACTAACATTTATGCGAAAACGAAACATCCCCTTCACAATCACAGAAATATCCGAGTAGTTTAATATTACTCACTCAACATTAACACGATTGTTATAGGTGTAACCGCGCAACGCTATCCATCCTGGCGTAAATTTGTTTAAATTTCTAGTTCTACCAACAACGGTAGCGCAAAGCATTCCATGGTCAAGATAACTTAGCTAAACCGCTAAGTTCGCAGTACGTCCAGTGCTGTGCTACGCGTTCAAGTAGCTGAAATAAACCTTGGGAGAACAATTTATGATCTAAATAAACAGTATGAATTAAGGACAATGAGGTTTAACAAGCAAAATCCACACACGGCAATCGCAAAACCTTGCGTACGAAAATTTTAATTTCCTGGATGTGGTTATTGGTTAAGCAACAGCAAAATGCCACTATTTCATTCAACGAAAAATGGAGAAACAATAGATGCAGTCGTTCACTAAATTTGTTGTTTGAACCAAGCACAAAGCCAAATAATAAATACAACTATTTTCTCAGTTTATACAAATAAACAACGGTATAAAAGCAAGCACAACTGTACCAAAAGCAATAAAAAATTGAAAAATGCTACAATCTTGTGTATTATATATTTTCGTATGCAAGCAATACTGACTGACAGCTGAAACAAAACGTATACCCGGCCTATATGCACAAAATCTGAAATTTTAATTTTACAAGAGCTTGCCACTCTTGACAAAAAACACAATACGTATTTATCATGCAACGTACGATTGCACGGTATGCAAGTGAACGCTACCAATTCATTACAAAAGCAATTGCCCGCTGTGCAAATTAACCACTGCGACAAACTTACCACCGAAAAACAGTGAGAACATGTTCTGTCCATAACAAATTTTGAGCCTTTTGCAACAACTTCATCAATTAATTACACCCCATTTTGACCAGCAGAAGCTCGATAATGTTGCTCCAGTAATTGCTGCTACAAAGCGAGAAATCTTACCAAGTCGCTACAAGGCCTTGCTATCACATAGTGCGTTAGCAGTTGGGAGGCTAGGTTTGAGAGTAACTCCAAATACAATGAATTGGTACTCACTGATGTTTATTATGAACGATTAAAGTGTCTTATTCTTGCAGCAACTGGAGCTAGTCTTTCAAAATCTAAGATCACAGGGCCTTCAATCGTCGCTATAACTAGACGAATTAGCCTTCGATTTGAGTTGCTATTCTTGCCATCTGGAGACAAATCTATCGCGTGCTCCATACTATTGCAAAGACTGGTTTTCTATTCTTTCAAAAAATCGTTCTGCAGGCTCTAGAAGTAACTTTCATTAAAACTTTTCGACCAATCCTGTGACGGTAAAAACAATTTGTCTACGGGTTAAAAATCTCTCACCAGCGCTGATTTTCTGATAGGCCGCGCAGCACTTGGAACTTCAATCGATGTGAATGTGACGTAGCTAACGGTTACACCATTTTTGTTGCTCTCTGGAAGCGGCAGCTGAAAGTTAACCAAAAGCTTTTTTGTTTAACCTTTTCAGAGATCAATTTAAGCAATAATTACTGACCCTAACAACTGTTTTTGGGCTAAGTTTCTAGTTGCTTTATGTCCATGAAAATTTCTCTGCAATCAAAAGAACTACAAGCCCAAGACTGGTGGTCCAGCTAGCTCAGATCTTCACCTCAAATTGCAAGACAGATCAGCATTTGGTCCCTGAAACTATCCAGTCATAAGAATGATCCTCATTTGTGGTTGGCGAATGTTTTCGTCACTTTTGAACTACTTCAACACTTTGTGAATGCTAGCGGCTGATTGGCTAAACGCACAACCCAGCATTGTAGGGCCTAGGCTGCCCACATAGGTTTGCAGTCTATCGCTAAAAACCGCTAATCTTGTGCTCATTGTGTGGCCTACCTGCCAGCAAAGGCAACAGCCGACTTGTCTCATCCAATCAGAAACCTTCTCGTCTTCGATGTATTTTCGCCGTAGAAGCGTTCTCAGGCATTCATTTTTTCTTCACTGACGACGATTCCTCAACAAGTGTCTGATGAAAAGCTTTGGGAATAATGAAACCTCTATTTCTAGCTACAAAATGTGATTATCTACAAAAGTGAATGCAGTAATGCTGTAAAGCTCCTATTTATTTTCGGCGGTAAGTTGTCGCGGAGGTCAGTTTGATCGACAAGCTGCTGTCTTAATAGTGAATTGGCGGCGGCCGGTTGTCCATACCCCCAGTGACTGCAAACCTATGATCTTAAATCCAATAATACTCGGCTTTAAAACTACTCTAACCCCCCTCTCCAGCAAAAATAAAAAAAATCGAAATTCTAATGGCAGTAGCATGAAACATAACTTCGGCGCACAACCTACAATTTAAAATTCACTATATACATTATTATCAGTCGAACACAGGAGGTAAAAGTTGCACCACAAGAGAAAGATGTGTTCCATGAGTCACTGTCATGTAGCTAAATTACTAAGCTCACATGTCACAAAATTGATCACAAGACTACGTTTACGTTTCAAAATACTGCAATGTTGAAGTTCCGACTATAGCATTTTTGCAACGCCATACTGATGTAACATTATATAAAAAAAAAAAAATTATCCAAAAACTACGTATGCAAACAAGATTTGCAAAATACTCATAAAATTCATAAATAGCCGAAAGAAAAAACAAAACAAAAAAAACAAGAAATAGGTTATCTGCAACACAAAATTTAATGATGGCAAGGTAATAGTAAGGGTTAAAATTATTTCATCTTGCAATAAAAATAATAAACATAGAAAATGTCTAAACTTGTTGCAAATTTGGACGAACATCACCTTGATCGACATAAAATGAAGTTATTTGTTCGGCAAAACTCTCTAAGTTCAAATATAATTCGTCACGATTTGTTTTTGAGCTTGATTTCACAATGATATGAGGGTTTGCTTCAATTCGGGAATGCAGTTGAAGTTCTTCGATTACCTAAATAACCGTAATGTGCGAAAAAAATTGATAACAATTGCAGTTTCTTTAATAAATAAGATCATTTTCAAATTAAGTGAAACTGATAAATTAATTCAACAGTAATTGAGGAAGACTGTGAAGTGAACTTGCGCTCTTCGAGTCAGCAGCCATCAGATATACGAACTAGGTTAAATGCGATCGGCTCCAGCCTCGAACCAAACCCGTCACGCAGATTCTGTCACCCCCCGCGGTATCGCTAGGCCATGTCGCCGACAAATGCGCATTTTTTATCATCGATTTTATTGACAGCAAAGTAATGTTAATAACTAGCTTCCACATGGCGCATCACTTGATTCACTATAAATGCATGGCAATTGATAGAGCTATCGATACATATAATCAAAACATGATGCTACGTAGCCGCACTCCATATGGGGTGTGCTCGCTGCTGGTAGGTAAGGGATTACTGTGGCATTTGTGTTCAAAGCTTTTCATTCGATTCATTACACCAGTAGTTGAACATCAGTTAGTCCATTGCAACATGAATGTTTTAACCGACTCACGTTACTCGACCTATGCAAATGTTAGAGGCCTTTACCTTCTGATGTTTACACGCTCCTTCCAAGTCTTGTTTATTGCACAATATTAGCCAAGGTATGTTGGACAATTGCGGATTTTCAAGCGCCTTGTTCAACTCCGTTCTCGTGTCTTCCAACTCCGTGTGAGTACACAATCCGTCGATAACAAATATTACAGCCTGTACATCATCGTAATAACGATTCCAGTGAGAACGATAACTTTCACCGCCTAAACACCAATATTATTTGCAAATATATAATAAACAGGATAGGACATAAGCATAAGAACTTAATAAAAAAAACAAAAAAAAACTATTATTGTAATTGTCGTTTTAAAAACATCGACTAAGCTGTCTTCATCAGCGTGCTACGCAGCATAACAACTTGTCAATGATGTTATTTTTTCGATATGTCTGGTTATACTAAAATCAAAAACTTGCTTACTCATGAGCGTTTGCTTGTACGAATATAAAATTATAAAAAAATGAACGAAAATGGGTTTGTAATAAATCATTTTTCACACTGCTATATATTTATTGGATTGCAAAACGAAACAGCGAAGCTAAATTGAGATATGAATTAATTTGCAACCTAGCGGTTACGAGCTGGTTGTCGTAAAAACAAGGCTTAAACACATTTTTGCAGTTCTTGCGATATCAGAAAAGTTAATTTAAAGATACCACATAACCTCAGTTATTTCATTACATTAATATCCAATAAATGTGTTCAAAAGAACAACACCAGCTTAAAAGTTCTGCAGATATAAACTGCTAATATAAACCATAATTCTCAGCCTCTGCACAACTTGCTGGCAATATACTCTGTATTATCTAAATGAAAAATAAATTGCATAACTACTATTTCTTTGCATCAGTTTCACGTAATTTCGCGTTGAAAAAACTAATAATAAACATTAAGTTAAATGTGTATCTTATTTGGAGATGGAATTGCTGAAAAATTTCAACACCAGTAGTAATGTATTTTAATTCAAGACATCAATGCCTATGCAACACTCACCTCCCAAATCTTGTACTTTCAACAATACATTTCCCACACGAATCTCTTTAATAGTGAAACCTAAAAGCAGAAACGGTTTCAAAAATTGCGAGCAAAAAAACAAAACAAAACATAAGCCAGTTACTCTTGTTTTGAAATTACAAAATTGAAGGAAAAGTGATCATGATTTTTCCCCAGCTACAGGTATCTCTTTGGCAGACCTCTGGCTTTGATCTTTTAGCCAGAGCAATAAATCGACCACTAAGGTTATCCATATGATTGCCAAGCTGAGATATCATTTATTGATGTCACTCCAATGGATTAGATCGCAGGATAATCAACTTAGCCAACAGCATTTGACAAGCCTAGCGAAAACCCAAAGTTTATGATATCATATTAATTTATTAAATGTTGTCAGCCAATTAGAACCAAACAACTTTTTAGGGCGGTATGCTAATGTACGCACACAAGGGTACAACCTCTTCTAAATTCTGAAAAACTTTCTTGAAATGTTTAAGAAGTGAGATGCCGTAGTTTGCTTTAATTCGCTGACCAATTTATCAACGCTCGCACCTAAAGTCAGCTTTTTGCCTTTAGCACTAGCTATTCCCTGAAAACAATGCCACTAATCATCACCACTTAAATGCATAGAAATTTCAAGCAAAATCGTGAATGAGACTAACTGATTTTGTCTTTAAGAGAAAAAATAGAGCCACAGAAATTCTCAAAGCCCAAAGTTTCGACAACATAGGTTCAGCTGTCATCATCCGCAGTGTAGGTAAGGCGGTATAAAATTGTCGAAGCGTCTAGTTTTCAAAATTACGGTGATTATATTTTTCTTCCTTAAGTGATTTTGTCTGCATTTGAACTTGCTGCAATCTTATACAACACAAAACAGGAAGTGCAACCTTTGCATACCAGTAGTTCATTTTCCTCATGGAAAGCTGCAAGAATATGCAGCAACATCAATAAATTAACGTAGTAACTGCAAATAAGTTTGAGTGCTTACCAACGGTGGGAATAATAGTGTCAGTATTTTCATGTAATAACACTGACATTAATGTTGTTTTTCCAGCATTGGTTATTCCTAAACAAACCACATTGTACTTGGTCATTGAGCGAGTTTCATCAAGACAGCAGCAACATTGAAATGCCTAAACATAAAAAATTACTCAAAGAAACATTAATGTACCAGCCAACATTATTTTATTCATGTATAAGTCTCACCCCCACTTTTGGCTCAACGAATGGCATAAAAATTTTTTCCAATTTTATTTATTAAAACCAACCAATTATATATCTTATCAAACAACTTTTCAATTGTAAAGCCACATGCGCACTGCAACAAAATCTCATTCACAAAACCGGGTCACATGTGTATGTGCAGTATGCTGCTGTTGTCTAGCATGAGTATGTACAATACATGATGCGTTCACGCTGGCTTACAGTTAAAATTGTTGTAACAGCAACACCGTTTTAAAATTTTCAACATAACCTTGCGTATTAGTCGCAGCCTTGTGTATTAATTGCCTCCTAAGTTTTAGGAAAATATGCAGCACAAAACTTTCCGACATAAACACGAATACATACGGTATAGATATAAAGAAAAGAGCATAAAATTTAACTTGATGTAAGTTTCAGAAACCATACTAAATTGTGAAACATAAGGTGAAAACAAGACCATACAAAATTTTTTTGAATCATTAAATTAATTGATACAGGTTACTGCATACTCAAGCAGCTGTAAAATAATCTGATAATACAATATTGCTCCTTAAAAAAAAAATGATGAAGCCTTTTACTTATAACGAAAAACTTTCAGACATTCCAAGATATTTAACCTAAGCAAGAATAAAAAACAAACAAAACTTAATGCCAATTTCAAAGTCATTGGTTTGACTAGACTTGGAATCAAGCCTTCGTCTATGGCTCCAGAAGCAAACGCTCTACACATTTCTGACCAGTACGCGACTATTTGGCGTGACCAATTCGACGTGAGACGATTCGACGCGAGACAACTCCACGTTGGGACCCAAACCCTAATATCATCATTGCCCAACCTTAATATCCCCTAACCCTAATCGTCTCACATCGAATTGGTCACGCCAAATAGTCCTGCTCCGCTTCTGACAGAGGCAAACGCCTTTATCAAAGACTCTATAACAGGCCAAGCTGTTAAATTAAGGTTCTTCATGTTAAGGAAATCTGGCACTATATGATAATACTAAAAGTAAGCATAGTGATTTGAGTTTTGACCAAGTGGTAATTCATTGGGACAAAAAACTATTACAGTGGTGGTATACAGCATATAGGATAGGCTATCAAATATTTCCTCATTGGGTGAAAGCTTTTCTCATGATAGTTATCATTATCAGACAATTATCAAAAGGCCTACAAATATGGGGGCTCTTCGTTTTAAAGCCACTTCACATTACAATGGATGGTTTACCTTAAAGCTGACAGGAATTCCCCAAAACGTCAATATTACTACTACGCTGATCCAATGCCAAAGCACAACAAATGAACGAAAAAAGCAAAAGCAACGTTTAGCAGCAAAATGAAAAACAGAATGGTCTCTTTCCACTTTTTCTAAAAAGAGGGAAAAAATAATGTAAAAATAAACTTGATTCAAAATCGTGGGGTGCCAAGTTCTACAAACCAGTAGAGAAAACAAAACGATAAGTTTGCCGATTACACACAACACAGTCAAGAAATACCAATATGCCAATTAGGCCCATAGTGATGGACAATGCAGACATGCTTTTGCCCTAGTCCAATTAGTGTATTAGCTATGCGATGACATTACCGGGAATTCTCGGCCACTGTTTTAAAGTAAACGATCCATTGTAATATAAGGCGGCTTAAAAAGAATTAGCCCCCAAATATGCATTTAATCAAACTTCACCAATGCTTATCTGCTAATGACTCAGCATACCAGTACCATTTTACATATACAGTCGAATCCAGATAATTGCATGCTGGATAATTGCATAATCCGTTTTATTGCATGAAGATCATAAATGCCAAACCACCGTCAATCGTTTGTTAAGAAAACAAAATCGATTAATTGCATGACGGCTTATTGCATAATCTGCTAAATTGAATAAAATTGAATGGCATTTTATGCAATTAAGCAGATTATGCAACAAACTTTAACGGCAAAAGCACAACTTTCTGAACAAAAACAAACTGCTTCAATCCGTAAACGAACTCACTGATTGCCAACCTCATAAAAACCAAAATTGCCACCGATCAGAGATCAAAAGAGACGTTTTTGAATACCAGTAAGATAATCACATACGGTAGTGCTTGGTTTGAAATCTGATGTCTAGACGTTTTTTTAGCGTGACACTCATTGCGGGTCACTTGTACGTTGTACTTCCGCATAAACGCATAATCCGCTTAATCACATAAAAATGTTTGTCAAATTGACTATGCAATTAACTGTATTCGACTGTACTTGGTGTTACCCAGTATCTGTGCATTCCTTTTTGACAATTTGAGCGCTGCTACCACGTAACTTTGCAATAGGCAACCAGTAGCAACATCCTACCAGTACTGCTTGGTTTTGAGCTAAAGGAATCAATGGATTGGTACCGCTAGCCAGGGCATGGAGTGGAATGGAATCTAGGGATTTCGATATGGAATATGGAAAATTCCAAGTATGGGAAGGAAGAAACGATTTTAGGAATGGAATGGAATCTTCCATATTTCCATACCTGCATTATTTTAAACTAAGGTTTGAGCAGCAGCATAAAAAATCTTGAACTTTAAACACGAAATAGCAATGAGGCAGTAATTAACCGACCGCAATTGCCATTACACTGTGGCGCTGATGGCACAGTATTGTTAAATCATTAAAGGCGATGCAAGCTATGTGCCGTGTGCACAAACGATGGAAGATGCGTTACAGAAAACTACAGCAAATTTCACAACTTCAGATTTGGTCAAATTGTACTGCATCATTAAAAACAACATGTCAATTTATGCAAAAATAGCTTTTAATTAGAGGTACGATAAACTTGCAATCTCGCTTTGTTTACGTTTGAATTATGCGCTGGTTGCAACACCCTAAATCGAACAGTTCAAAGAATGTATTGCATAGAACAGGAATTTTTTAAAACACTGATATGTGCGTAAGAAATAACATTTAAATTAATAAAGTCAAGTTAAACCCACACTTACCAACTATTTGAAGACAAAAAAGCAAAAACATCAAATATCAGACACCACTACCAAATCAATTAAGAATTTATACAGAGGTAGCAAAACAGATCAAAGAACAGAAAGTATTATTACAAAATTATAATTTCAATTGGCAATAAAGATAGGAAGGGCAGAGAAAAGAACAAATATTTTGCGATTCAAAGGAACTACCACTGAGGGGACGTGATAGCAAGGCACTGATTTGTTTTTTACAACAACTGATTTGTGTACTTGTTCTTCGAATCACTTAATTTGACAAGTAGAGCCAATGGCATAGTGAGAAATTTTAAAAGGAGGCCACATATTAATAAAACAATAAAGTGTTTGGTACTATATTTCAGTCACTGAGCAAGAATTCTTATTAACTTCTTAATCAAAAGAAGGTATGGCACAGTAACCCCTTACATACGCTACTAGCTAAGCCTAGTTAAACGAATTATTATTGCAGTTGCTACGCAACTAAGCAATGAAACACTGCTAAACACGCTATGTCTAATCACAGATACTTTCGTCTTATTAATTATCATTTATGATTAAAAAACTACGGTACATTGCAAAAAAGTCAGCCAATATCGTATTTCAAAAAAACTAAGGATATCAACTTTTGCTAGTATGAAAGTATGGAATGAAACATGACACCCGATTACTTTTGGATCATCGCTCTCGAAAGCTAAAAAGTATGGCAATCCATCGGCTTTGAAAGCCAAAAAAATACAGACTTTCAAACTTTAGAGATGATCGTTTTGGCTTTCAAACCCGAAAAAGTACATTTTCGCTTTCAAAGCCAAATTCCTTAAGTAGACTAGCGATTAGGTTAGCTGATTAGGGCTAGGTTAGGGTTAAGTTAGAGTTAGGTTAGGGTTAAGTTAGAGTTAGGTTAGGATTAGATTAGGGTTAAATTAGAGTTAGGATAAGGTCAGGTTAGAGCAACCCCAACCCTAAGTGGAACCAAAGAAGTTTTTGTAAAACTTTCAAGCTTCATCTCAATAATCTGCTTTTTTAACCCTAACCTGGCGCTCACTTAACCCTAACCTAACTTTAATTTAACCCTAACCAAGCCCTAACCTAGTCCTAACCTGACTCTAACCCAACCCTAACCTAACTCTAACTTAACCCTAACCTAGCCCTAATCTAATCGCTAGTCTACTTAAGGAATTTGGCTTTGAAAGCCCAAACGTATCGGTACTTTTTTGGCTTTGAAAGCCAAAACGATCATCTGTAAAGTTCGAAAGTCTGTACTTTTTCGGCTTTCAAAGCTGATGGATTACCATACTTCTTAGCTTTCGAGAGCGATGATCCTAAATTAACCGGGTGAACATGAAAGAATTTTTTTGGTAAGGAATGGAGTAAGGAAGAATTTTTTTGGTATGGAATGGAAGATGGAATGAAAAAAAATTGTTGGTATAGAATACTGTATGGAAAAATCATCTTCCATTCCATACCTTGCGGCTAGCCTACATTGGGGTCTTGTTTAGAATTGGGCATTGGGCAGTATCGGTAAGGTTTGCAATATGTCAATAAGATCAGATAAATCTGAAAAAAATCAATTGACTGCTTGACTGTCAATGACCACTGGCATGAAATATGACATAAGCAGAGCGAAAACCAACCAGCAAACAGAAGTTCTAGAAAACCAAACACATAGACTATCGTAGACAAACAGCCAATTTTAAGCTGACGGCTGGTTGCACTCTAGATATTAAGCATAATACCTGCAGACTCACTGTATACTGATATACGGTACCGGTACCCAACCCATATTATTAGGCAGAAAAAGTCAACTGGTATTTGAGATTCAGAATTGGTATCCATATGGTAAGCTGTAAGCCCAGTAGTCTACAATACAGTCTAGTGCCATAGAATCCATCAATACCGGTACAGTTAGAATAAACAATGTATAAACACCAACTGTAACATGCCGGTACCAGTACTAGGCCTAGAACACTGAACAGTGGTACTGTACTTACTGGCACAGAGTAACAAATGCAACAACTTCCATAGCATGCAACACAAGCACTGGTCATCACTGATGTAGTAGGTTGCTTTTGCATAGACTGTCCCCTTTACCAGCACCAACTAGACTACCAAGCCCCACCTACCAGCACCAACTACACTACCAAAGTACCAAGCCCAATTACTAGACTTGCGTGATACAGAGGTGTACGGAGTCACCTTTTTTGGACTCCTTCTCCTACTCCTGTTTTGACCAACCAGACTCCTGATTCTGCTCCTGGTCAATGACTACCGGTACTTTTTATACTCCTGCTCCTGTTTGACTCCTGTTTTTACGCAAAAGTGTCTGTTTAGGAAAGGTCAAAATTTTGCACCAACCCAATTACTTCAAAATAGTGAGGTATATAATAAAAATAATAACAACTATGGAGTTATAATAAAAAACTGAACTTGCAGATCAACGTGAAGACTAAGCATTATATGAGCTTGCGCTCTTCAAGTCAACAGCCACACAATCATGTGTGAAATGTGGTCGGCCAAGTCGTGATTTGAACCCGTGATGTTTGGTTTCAAAGCTCAACGCCAATTCCGCTTAGCCATGTCACTTGATGATGGTTCAGTACATAAACATCAAACTAACAAAATAGTGGCAATTACTTTTCCAATCATTAGCAAAACATGGCCATTTCAAATACTATTGGCTATACAAGCAAAGCAATTTACCGTAACTCTAGCAGCAACAAAAACTTTTATACAATTACCCAGTAACTTTCAAAATTTCTGGCAAACTTGTGGGTTGTGCAAAACTTGAATTTAGAACTTTTGGCCTATGTATATACAGTGAAGAAATGCTGTTTCAGTAGCTGCTGAACTAAGTCAGCCTATCTGCAATCCGCAAAGACTTACTGCAAGACTGCTTTGCCTGTTTGTAGTCTGCATTAAAACACTAAACTGCAGTACACAAATTATTCCACATCTCTTAGCTGACTACCCCTAGTACTAGTACCCCTAACCCAAACCGTACACAGGCATAATTAGTCGATTAGATTAGGTCTGCCGCGTGTGGTCTATTTGTCTATCGTCTGGTACTACCCACGTCTAAATTTTTAATTCAGTTTGTTTGCCAAGTGATTGCATTATGTTGCTAACATCAGAAGAACTTGTTTTACTAAACTTGTTTTGTTTTTAGGTATACTATGGCTGCTCTGCAAGATGCAAAATATGGGCTGTAATTATCTATCAATACCGATATGTTGGTAGAATCAAACTGCACAAAACAAGCAAATTATCAGAACCAAATTATGGCAAATTTTGAACAAATATCACAAGAATGCGGTAATTTTTCACTCCGGATCCTGCTCCTGCAACAATTGAAAACTTATGACTCCGGCTGAAACATTGAAACTCCTGCCGGAGTCGACTCCGGTACTCCGGTTTGTGTACATCTCTGGCGTGATAGAGTTGAGCATGGAGCCGAATTGTGCCGTTTTTTTGTTGATGCCGGATTATCCGAACTGTAGCTTAGTGTTGAATTGGATCGGACTCGAACCGACACTCTATAGATTAGGCTACTGGACATCTCCTTTTGAAAAACACTAGTCTTTCATTTCAGCCTAAATCTTAAAAAAAAAGAAGTAATAGAGAGAGAGAGATTTATTTCGCCATTCATTCACTACACGATATAACAAAATATAAAAAAAGAAAAAATTCTAGTAAACAAATTGCCAGGAAGCATCGACTAACCGCAAGGTTTTCGAATCAATATGCTCCCTGACAGTTGCAGAATGTACATCACACATAGAAAAAGAAAATCACAGAGTAAAAAAACAATTACTAATATTTTTAGGTGCCAGTAATCAAATTTTCAATGAGTAATCAATTAAGTAAATTCAAAACATTTAAACAAGATTATACAAAGAAAAGCGTATTCAATAAATATCAATACGATTGCAATAAAAAAATGTTTGTAAGCCTTTTGAAAGGAAACCCAGTGTGTGCTTTTTATATCATTATCAATCTCTTTCCAGAGATTGGTTCCTCTGAACATAATTACATTTCCGTTTTTATAATAATAATAATTACATTTCCGTTTTTCGAACCATTTTACAGGATTTTTAAGTCCATTCCGAAATCCAACCATTTTTAATTCTAATGCGTTAAAAGAGGTGTATTCGCGCGTTAACAGTTGACAATTCACACTGAGACGTTGAAACTAGAAATTTGGTTTGTTCGATGATGACATCATAGACATAAACTGTCTAAGCTTCGGCTAATGCATCAGTTTTGAAGGCTATAGACTAGCTCTAAGTTTAGTAGATTTACAAGTACCGCTTTAATTCGTCATATTTGACAAAAACATGAATAAGTAAGGGACAGCGAAATAACGATTATAAATCAGTTCAGCTATAGAGTCAGAAAGTCTGATGCTGAATAGTAGACTAATAGATCAGTTATGCCTAGGCTATACTGCTATACCGGTAGTTTTAATCACCGGTACTTAGCACAGAGCAGGTTAGTCATGTAGCGATTGTTACGCTACTGTTACGTCATAGACGTGTTTTGCCTTGTCTGCGATAACCAGTTCGCACGAGGCAGAGATGAAAAGAAGTTTTATTGAAGTACGTGTGTGTTAGAAGTGGAAATCTGATAGTAGGTTACTGGTTTAAGATATTGATTTACAATTTGGATAATTGACTGGTTGAAAAGATTGGGAAAGAGTGCCACAGAAGAATACTTGATCAATCGGCGAATATTACTCTGAAGACCGCGGTAACTGGTGAGTTAGCCTTGCTTTGCATGTGTAGCCTACAAAACCCCACATTGTCCGCTACATATTTTGGTGACATCCGACGTTGAACTGCAAGCAACCTAACTGTGATAGCGTCAGATTGACTGAGTGACGAACGTTACAAACTAGGCTACCTTCAATTAAAAACTCATCAGATCAACAGCAAATTTCGTGTCCTAAATCTA
Source organism: Trididemnum miniatum (assembly GCA_964006365.1). Taxonomy (NCBI): domain Eukaryota; kingdom Metazoa; phylum Chordata; class Ascidiacea; order Aplousobranchia; family Didemnidae; genus Trididemnum; species Trididemnum miniatum. Next base: position 9,267,024 of record OZ023232.1, on the reverse strand, counting down.
AAGGAAACGGTTACCGGATTCAAGTTTCTACACAAGGACGTCATAGACATTTCTTTCGAACTGATTTTGCCTCACGCATCAGTCATGACCTCGAACTCTGCTGAAACCACCGAAAGCACAAGTTTTGAACGCTGGCATTGTTTGCTTTTTTTCGGTGTTTGGTGATTTTTTGTGTGATTGTGTCATTTTGTGTTGTTTAGAGCTTGGCGGGATTTTTGCTCGTGGGGGCGCGTGGATGGCCGTGGATTCGTTTCGATAGTTTGGTGGGGGGTCGCGGTCATGCGGTCCACATGACACCACTTTCACAGCAACAACCGTGGAAGCAGTATCGACAAATTATGCATAAACTTGGAAACGTGAAAATGTGATCATGAACAAGCAATTAGAAATTTTTGTCAAGTGTTTTTATGTTTGGACTAAGATTGGACTGCGGACTCTCAATTTAGCCTTTTTTTCTGAGTCGGATTGGATTGGATTTTCATTTTAAAATGTTGGACTGGACTCAGAGTGGAAAAAATCTCAGTCCGCTCATCTCTAATAACGAACCACTGACCTGCGGGTCACACCGTGACCCTCTTGCAAATTTCAGTAACCCACTTGCAATGTCAAAGCTGTTTGTAAAATGTTGACAAACATTTAAGCAGTAACGAAAAGGCGTAACTTTCTTTTCTCTGGCATTCACGACCTTTTGTTCTGCTCTTACACCCACCACATGCGGGAACTTCTGTATTGTAAAGACCAGTTTTTGCTCATTCCCGACAAGTTTCTTATCAATTTCATTCATTCCGTGACCCCTTTTTTTCATTTTTCAAATTAGGGTTTCGTATATGACCCAACAACTAGATAAGGTTTGCCATCCCTGTTATACAGGCTAATTCTCTTAGAAAAAAATGGTCTTTACCCTTGGGAGTGAGATTCTGGGACATGACGATGTTTAAATCCCCAACGGTTGGGAACCGGTGGTTTAGATCAGGCATGTGGGCAACATACGGCCCGCGAGACCATTTTATGCAGCTCGCCGGCACTTACACCTACCGTTTTTTTTTGCTCGTCACTTAGCCTGTTTCCATATCCATATTTTGTGGTCTTTCGGCCCATGGGCTGTGCTCGAGTCCGGTAAAATTTTGCTTTTTGTGGGCTAATTTTTACAAAGTCTTGGGTTTTCCAAGTTGCACCTAAAAAGGTGGTCTGCAAAAGTGGGCTATTGCAAAAAGTGGGCCTTCAGAAAGCAGTCCTTAGCGCGGCCAACTTTGAAAAAACTCACGTTTTTGTGGACATGGAAACAGGCTAACTGATATTTTCAATGGAAAACAGTACATCTGAAGACGTGTAGACCTTTTTTTGCTCTTTCAACCAGTACGGCTCTAATATTGGCGGTTGCTTAAGATATTGAATACGATTTATCCAGTAATCCGGCCCGCCAAGGATTTCATTTTCCCACATATGGCCCGCCGACTAGAAAAGTTGCCCATCCCAGCTTAACTGGTTTACATGATGATAATAACTTTGAAATCTGAAAATCGCACAAACTTTTGGCAAAAACCATGTTGTTTGTCACAAATTGTCCGAAAGTTTTTATTCTTGCTAGAATAGTTGTTTTTTACTCGGCTTACATCGCTTATAAAATTTCTTAGGACGCCCAAAATCTTGTGCAGACTATCAGACTAACATGTCTTCTTTAGTGGTTCAAACTAGCTTAATATTTTAACTTTTCTCCTAATAGGCCTGCAATTTTGGACAATCTTTTTACTTGAATAAAATTTAATGGAATTGACAAACAAATCAGCCAAGAAGTTTGATTTCTGAAAGCAGTTGAGGTAAAACCTGTAGGATACTAACGCAAAAAAGTGATTTTGTGTTGTCAAGTGGATATAGGCCTACAGTGTCTGCCGATGGAACTAAAGACTTAAGAGGTTAGATTTCGAATCGGGTCAAGCCATACAGCGACTGCCTGGCCAAAGTTTCAGGAATTAGTATGCAGAGGTTTCCAGCTTGATGTTTGATACTTTAAATAATATGCCAGCAAGTTTGCTTCTGTTGGAAAAAAGTGCTATACTGGTTGGTGGCTGGTAGTTCTACAGATGTAGCCAGAATTTTCAATTGGGGAAGGGCAAATCGGGAAGTCTAAAACTGGAGAATCTTACCCAGCACCTGAAGCGTAGCGTAGGGGAGGGGGGGCAGTGGGGTACATATGTACCCGGGCGCCAAGGAACAGGGGCGCCAAAATGGGGCGTGCAAAAATTTCACAACAAAGGTAAAAACCGGTCACAAGCAAGATTGCACCGGCGGCAGACATCGTCTGATAGTAGTAGACTGGTACACACCGTAGGGGAAGGTGGGGCAAAACGGGACACGGGGCAAAACGACAGTGGCGTAGCGAGGGGGCAAGTGGGGGCACGCGCCCGGGGGCGCACCACCTAGGGGCGTACCAAGAAGTTCTTTTTATACTCTTTTTTCGACGTATTCACACAGATTATAAAAACTACTTTATGGATTACTGTATTGTAATGTATGCTGTTCGCAAAGGATTCAAATCACGCCTTCCGACCACAAATCTTGCACCAAAGGGGCGCACAAAACAGTGATTTTATACACTCCAGTTTCGACGTAATCTTCTAAACTTTAAAACAATCAATTTATTGCAATGCATCTGACACCTGTATATGCTTTTGGCAGAGGAGTGAAATCACTCTTTACACCCGATCACAAATCGGCCGTTTACTCTATTATGACATCACAAAGAGGTTTGAAACTGCGCGTACATAGTTATTCGACTTTGCTGCAATTATCAATCAATCAATCAATTTTCTGGACCCGCTTATCCTTGGGGGGTCGCGGGGGCAGCAGCTCAAGTTGGAGCCTCCAAGCATCTCGATCCTCTGCAACAAAGGATAGATGCTCTGCTGGGATGCCAAGGCGAGACCAACTAAGATCTTCTACGTAATCTCGCCATCGAGTTCTGGGACGGCCTCTAGGCCTTCGACCAATTGGTGTTGAACAGAGCAGTTTTTTGGCTGTTCTTTCCTGGGACATTCGTGTCACATGTCCTTACCAACGCAGTTGCGATCTTTCTAGTCGGAGAAGCAGCGATTCGATGTTTAGAGATTCACGAATATCTGCACTTTTAACCTTGTCCAACAAGGTCAAACCGCTAATTCTTCGCAAGAATCCCATTTCGGCTGCTTGAACTCGAGACCTCACTTTCTCATTCATGATCCAACACTCATGGCCATAAGTCAAAATAGGAACATAGACCGATCTGAAAATGGATAGCTTTGCCTTGGTGCAAAGCTCCCGTTTCAGTACCACAGATCGGTGGAGCTGGCGCATTACTGCACTTGCTTTTCCGATGCGGATATCCAATTCGCTATTTTGTCTGCCGTCACTTGTGAATGAGACGCCGAGGTACTTGAATTTCTCTGACTGTTTTAGTGGTACTCCATCAATTTGGAGAGAGCATTGCTTTGGTTGTCTGGACAGGCACATGGTTTCTGTTTTTGTTGAACTGATTTTCATTCCGGCAACAGAGCATGCCTCCGAAAACCTGTCAAGAGCTTGCTGGAGACCATTTTGGGTAGAGTCGAGTAGCACAAGATCATCTGCAAATAACAGACGTTGTACAGTGCATTCACCGATCTTTACTCCGCCACAAGACTCACTGTTCTTAACTATTCTATCCATATAAATAAGGAACAGAATAGGTGAAAGAGAGCAGCCTTGCCGTAGTCCCACACTTACTCTGAAAGGTTTCGTCGTTGCACTGTTAACACGAACACAGACCTCGGAATGCATGTACAGCGACTTAATGGCAGTTAGTAACTGGCCATCAATGCCATACTGCAACAGCACCGCCCAAAGCTTGTCTCTAGGAATGTGATCATATGCTTTTTCAAGATCAACAAAACATGCATTGACCTCTTTTGCATATTCCCACGACTTCTCAAAGATTTGCTGCAAGGCAAAGATCTGATCCATTGTGCTTCGGCCAGGACGAAAGCCACACTGAGCATCCGTTAGTTTAGGCTCGACTATTTCACGGCATTTCTTTTCAAGGCATTTGGCATAGACCTTACCCGGGACACTGATGAGAGATACGCCCCTATAATTGGTGCATTTTCTCTTGTCTCCTTTCTTGTGGATAGGTATTATCACACTAGTTTGCCATTGCTTTGGTGCTTGCCCAGTACTACACGCCACCTTACAAACACGAGTCAGCCAACGAACACCATGTATGTTCATTGCTTTTAACATTTCAGGTCTGATATCATCCTCACCAGGTGCTTTTCCAGTTTTCAATGATTTGATCACTGCATTCACATTTGCTTCGGTTATCTGAATATCTTCCCCAACCTGTTCTTCGTGAATTTGTATCGGTGTAGCATCAACTGGGTTTAAAAGATCACTAAAGTACTCTCTCCACCGATTCAAAATAGCATCTTGATCTTTCAGAGTCACACCATTTGAATCTTCGATAAAGAGAGCAGCTCGAGATCTGTTTCCACGCAAACGGCGAATGGTCTGCCAGAACACTTTGTTTGCCGTTTTGAAATCATCGTCTAACCTTTCTCCAAATTCCTTCCAGGCCCTTTCCTTAGACAGTTTAACTTTTGTGGCTGCCGTCTTACGTGCTTCAGAGTACTGCGAACGAAGTTCAAGTGATGACTTATTTGCAAGCCAGGCCTTATAGGCCACTTTTTTCGCACGAATAGCTTCTTTAACTTCTTGGTTCCACCAAGGAGTTCTTTTCTCGCTACTCTTCGTCCCTCCAACACGCTTACGTCCACAACAGTTAGTAGCGGACGCAATGACTGCTGTTCGAAACAAACACCACTCAGTTTCAATGTCTGCAGTAGAGGTCGGAAGTTCTTTGAACTTAGATGCAATGTTGTCTGCAAATGCAGTTCGTACCTCTTTGTCAGCCAATGATTCCCATTTGATTCGATAAGTTTCTCGTGGTCGAAAAGTCTTTCGTTTTTTCAAGGGTTTCAAAGCTTTCAAAGTGCAGACAACTAGGTGGTGATCAGTTGACAACTCAGCCCCTCTTTTAACACGGACATCAGACACGGTAGAAAACAAGTCCGCCGAAACGATACAAAAATCAATCAGGGAGCGTTGTCCCAAAGAGTCTCTGTACCAGGTGTACTTATGAATTCTTTTGTGCTGAAAAAATGTGTTCATTATGCACAGCCCATTGGTGGCACAGAACTGCAATAAACACCTTCCGTTCTTGTTAATGTCAGGGTCACCATGTTGCCCAATAACACCTTTCCAGGTTGCATTGTCGATGCCCACATGTGCATTGAAATCGCCCAAAAGGACAAGGGATTCTGCTGAAGTTGCTTTTCCCAATGCAAGCTCAACTTCCTCCAGAAAGGCTTCGTACTGTGATTCTATGTTAGGTGCGTACACCTGCAATATACACAGAGATCGCTCCTGCAGCCTTAGCTTTAGAAGACAAACCCTTCCTCCTAGTGGTACCCAGTCAACGACACATTCAGCTATGTTGGGGCTCACAAGTAAGCCAACACCAGCTTGAGCAGACATTGCTGCATCAACACCTGAGTAGAAAAAATTTCCACCCACCGTTCAACTCGACAGTTCCAGAACCCCGGCGCTTTGTTGATGAAATTCCCACAACATCAAGGCGATACTGTTGGGCTTCGCAAACAAGCTCCTGCTCTTTTCCTGTCAGTGACGAAACGTTCCAGTTCCCGATAGCTAGATCCCGGCAGTTTGGTCCAACTCGAGTACGTTTTCTGTGCGCTGCCCCCATTTGCCTCCCCAAACGCTTAGCGACTGCGTTGGTGGGTTTCCGGTGACGGTCAGCTTGTGGGGGAGACTGTAGCTTATTTTTCGAACGAGTCCCTCTGCCTAAAACTCGAACGCGGACCTTTTTATCCTGCGCGCCGTCCGATGCAGCATGAATATTGTTATTACAACTTTCCATTTAGCTACAGCATTGGATTGCTACTTGGTCTGTTTCTCTCCTTCGACCTTACCGCCATGGGTGACCCTGATGGAAGTGATTAAACACTACCGACGGCGTTGCTCTAAGGATCATTGAAAACTCAAACCTCCCCACCACGTTAAGGTGGCAATCCATAGGAGAGGCTGCTGCAATTAAACAGAAGGAAATAGAACTCCACTAGAAGAAAAGTAAAGAAGCGATGAGATCTACAGTATTAGATTTTCATTATTTTAGCGTTACATGAATGCTAAAGATTGTTGGTAAGTCGATTAAGATACGCGTATAGTCGCTCGCTGTAATACTGTGCTAAACCTACACCACAGTGATCCTAAACTTTTTTAACCAATGGGCCGTTTCTGATAATACAGCGGAAGAGTGCCGATCAAGCGAAGCATTAACTAAATTGTACCTTGGCCTCAATGGCCTTTTCTGGGTGTTTTCTTTTGTAGTTTGTCGGCCAATTGTTTTGCTTCCGTGATTGGTGTGTAGACTGTGATTTCCAATGCGGGTATTTTGAATAATTGACAGCAATCACAGAACAAGAAAATTAGGGAAAAATCTGGCAATTTAAGGGTTGCGAAGCGCAGCTCCGTTGCTGCTGCTGAGATAATTTCGTTAAAAATGTGAAAGAATTGTAGCTGAGCACTTGATTGCCCTATATGAAATACAATTCCATTTTCTGGATAGCTTTTTTTCAGATCGACGGTCAAACTTCTTGTTGAGATTTTGAGCGAAAAAGCTTTGCAGTTTGATGTGGGCAGCATTCCCCAGTGTGGGCCCCTTGCCGACCGTTGGGATGTTGTCGTCTCCAAAAAAGAAAAGAAAGGTCTTCACCCACTATTCTCGGCCCTTGAATGGAATCTTGGTCCCCTTGACGGCTAAGTGGTTTCCGAAAAAAAAAAGGTCTTCACCCGAAATTCGGTGACCTCAAATGGAAACCGGGGACCCTTAACGGCTATGTGGCCTCTCCAAAAATAACAAAAAGGTCTTCAACCATAATTCGGGGTCTCTAAATGGAATCCGGGACTCTTCGACAGCTAAGGAGATCTCTCACCACACTACTTTGGGACCTTTATGATGGGCCCCTAAAATGCTCTTTCATGGACTCCTACACACCCATGGGCCCGGAGCAGATTGCCCCCTGTAATCCCCAGCCCCCCTCTTATAAGCCCTGGATGGGGAGGTCCTGTAGTGTGTCTTCTGTATCCTTGACATTCAATTGGGACGATCTATTCTACAGTATTGGAGCAAAAAATGTAATTTTGGCAAAAAGCTGCCAATTTCGTTCTGCATCTCGCTCCATAATGTCTTCTGGTTGTACTCAAGGGATTGCATGTGATAAGTTTTCACCGGCCCGCCTCTGGCTCAGAAAAATTGCCGCACCGTTAAATAAAATATCTCTAATTTGTAAAAACAGATAAGCGTTTTTAGAATTTACATTGTTAGCGATTAAACTGGTAGGAAGATTATGCCAAAAAAAGAGAGTGGAGCTCGGGGTCGAAAACGGCGAGCCTAACTTGAAGCGTTTTTGAATGAATCTAGAAAATTTATGAAAAAATATTTTAAAAGTAGTGGCTATGCAAAAAGAGAATCGGCCTAAATACGAAGACAAGACGAATCTGCTGGTACAAATAATCAGATAATTGTAAAATACAGGGGGCGCAAAATTTTTGTTTGCCCCGGGGCGCAGGATGCCCTCGCTACGCCACTGCCCAGCACTTCTAAAAAATACCAGCAAGGTTTAAGAAATGTTTTAAAAACGCCCGAGGACACAGTAAAAAATCGGCACAATTGATTGCAGATCTTCCGGCCCCTCTGTTGCGAAATTGCGCTCTTGAGTAAGACTCGTTACTTTTCTAACTTCTGATTTCCGGGTACAATCAAGCAGCAATTCGGCGAAAGTCAACATGGAAAACATAAATCAGAAACTTTCGAACAGCTGCGAACATCGTATAAAAATAAAGAGACGCAAAGTTCTATTCGGCGCTGGAGGGTATATAGAGCAAAACAACAACCTGATCCGCAAAGCGCCGTTACAAACGGCACAACCATGTACACTAGCCGACTTATTCACCACGCTGTCCTTTTGATGCTGAGTTGGGTTTATGTTAAAGTAAAGACATAATTAATTGCTTATTCTTGACAAAAACAACAATTAATAGCAAACCATTTTATAGCAAACAATTAATTGGAAACCATGACGTCATTTTCACAAAAATTGTTACAATCACATGAGATGCCCTGAAATGGTACATTTATAATGCAATATAATCCTGGGTATGTCACATTATCTTGTCACGTTGCAGTCATCTGCTGTAGATTAAGCGACTACTGTTGCATCAAATACGGTAAGCTAAAGCTGCTATATTACTGTAACCCGTTTTGAAATGAAGTTTCTAGGTACATTTTTAAGATTGCTAAGCGACTAACATCAAGCGTTATCATTAGGACAAGTTTTTGTTGCTCTAAAAAAATAAAAAAGTTGCGATTATTTTTAACAAAAGTTGCAAAGTTGCTTGCAAGGTTGCAATTATTTTACAAAAGTTGTGAAGTTGCATGAAAAAATTTAAATTCTATTTCTATTATATTTGAATAAGTTTCATTCTATTTGAACAAGTTTCAGATAAATGAGAATTTGATAGTGGATGGTAAAAATCTGTAGGTCTACTAGTGCAATATTGCGTCTAATTACAATCTGCAATCATGCCTCAAAAAAGTCAAATAAATGAAGATAATGTCAAACCTATTGTCAAAAATTTACTACTTGACCCAACACTATTGAAAGACGCCATTAGTGAATCCGGAATTGAGATTGTCCCCAAGCAAAGCACCCCAACTTACAATAAAGAGATTACTGAAAAAAGTGTGATTTGTTCCTTGGTCAAAAATGAAATATTCTTGAAGAATTTAATTGCTAAACTAACTACTGCCTTATTAGCAAGTGAAGATTTCCACTCTGCCATTGAAATGCAGATAGAAGAAAAGGTAAATGAAAAATTAAAAAAAGCATGTGAAAAGATGAAGGAAAACACCAAAAACCTGGAAGAAAAGTTGGAAGAATTATCACAGTATAACAGGAGGAACTGCCTACTGATTCATGGTATTAAAAAAGAAAAGAATGAAAACACTAATGAAGTTGTAAAAGATTTTTTTGGAAAATATCTGAAAATTAATATTAATGATTATGATGTGGACAGAACACATAGACTGGTCTCCAAACCTATCGGTAATACTCTATCAAAGGAGAAAGAAAGAATTCCACCTATAATTGTTAAGTTTACTCGTCATGACCTGAAACAATTAATATATAGTTCAAAGAAGTTATTGGCCAAACAGCCATTTCTCATTACTGAATGTTTAACTACCACGAAGAATGTCATGCATCAATCTGCTGAAAGATCTTCGGTCTAAAGGTAAAATATTGTCATACTGGACCTTGGATGGAGCTATTTTCTACACAAAGGAGCCAAGCGGTATAAAGCTTAGAATAAAATCAGTCTTTGATCCCAACATTGCATAACTAGTTCCTCAAAGTGATGATGGATGATATGTCTCATGGGCCATAAATCAATTACTTGTTTAGACTACCGGACTAATTTTGCCGTATCAACTTTCCTGTGCTAGTAGGCCTATGGTCTACGAGGTTGGCTATTTTGCATTCTTATTTTTCTTAGCAATTGCTAAACTACTGAACGATTTTGTATTGTTTTGGTCTTTAAACCAGTGAATTGACCAATTCAATTTTTAAACGACTTATGAACACTGTTGACTTTGTTTGTACACCTATTGAGGAAGATGGCAAAAACTGCGACTTTAATCACTCTGATAATTTGACTATAGTAGTGGACACCAAGTGTAAGGAATGTAATAAAATTACAAAAAGAAACCAGAATTGCATATTCTGTGACTTATGCCACAAATGGTATCACCTAAAATGCATTAACACACAACTTAGCTTATCACAGTTTACACACTACTGTAATGCTGATGAACCTTACTATTGTTACAAAAGTGTACGAAATACTTTGCCCTTTCAATTACAATCTGATAAGGAATTTCATGACTTGTTCAGCTTCAAATCAGAAACTGCTCAAAACTTGCAACATTTTTTGAAATCATCACCACCAGAAATATTTTCCTTATATAAAAAAGCCAGTGATTTAGAGCAACAAGTTGATAATAATGAATTTACAGTGTTGCATGTGAATATAAGAAGTTTGATGAAACATTTAGATAAACTTAAAAAATTAATAAATGCAATGAAAATGACCCCAGACATAATTGCAATATCAAAGACATGGCTGGCACCAAGTAAACTGGATAAAATTTGTTTAGACGGCTATTCATTCATACACTCTCCTTTTAAAAACAATATTAAAAAAAATATAAGCCTTGCTGGTGGAATGGGTTGTTATGTTAAAAGTAATCTTCAATACACTGAATTCAATCAAGATCTAGATAACGATTTGACAAATTGTGAAAATCTCTGGCTAAAGATTGCCTTGAAAAACAACAAAGAAATCATACTAGCAGTGTTATATCGACATGCGAGAGCTGATATTAATGATTTTCAAGAAAAACTTGGTGTAAACATTTGTAAACTAAATAATCTTAAATTCAAGTACTATATTTGTGGTGATATTAACATTGATCTTCTTTGAGGTAGTACCCATATAAAAATTCAAGAATACATTGATATGCTTGTCAGCTTAGGTGCAACTCATTAGTGAATGTAGCGACACGCATCTCTGCTACATGTTCTACGTTATTAGACCATTTGTATACAAATGACTTGGAAAATCGCTTAAGCTGTTCTGTCCTTAAATATGATATCTCTAATCATCTTCCTATATTTTTCTCTGTAAATAGTTCTCCCCAAAGAAATCAATTAATCCCTGTTAAAATTAGAAACATGAAGTATTTTGATAAAGAGGTTTTTCAAACTGATCTAGCTCATGCTTATGCAACATTTGAATCTTTAACTAACACCTCTAACAATGGATCACCACAAGCAGCCTTTAAAGATTTTATTCAAATATTTCACAATGTCATAAATAAAAATGCACCAATGAAAAATTTAAGTCGCAAATAGAAGCACTTTAGGCAAAAACCTTGGATAACCAGTGCAATAAAAAAATCTATGAAAACAAAAAATAAGCTCTATCGGCTTAAATTAAAAAATCCAAACAATGCCACATTTGTTCGAGATTATAAAATATACAGAAACAAGTTAACTCATGTTAAGGAGCATGCTAAAAGGCTATATTACAATCAGTTAATACAAGAAAACATGCATAATTTCCAAAAAGTTTGGAAAACAATTAATGAAATCCTGAACGAAGTACCTAAAAGGAATAACTTACGTATACACCAAATTCTTGTCAACAAGGGTGTGATACCTACAGATCCACCTGCAATTAGCAACACATTTAATAATTATTTTGCAGAAGTAGGACCATCCATGGCTAAAGACATCCCTCCTGCAAAAAGCAATTACATTAATAATATCACAAGTACACCATACTCTTTTTACTTAAGCTCAATTACAGAAGAAATACATTATCATATAAGAAACTTAAACAGTAGAAAATGTACCGGTATAAATAACATTCCAATATAGTTTATTAAAATTGCCTCAGTTGTTATTACACCTATATTAACTAATTTATACAACGATTGCATATCTAAAGGGATTTTCCCAGATATCTTAAAAGTTTCTCAAATAACTCCAATCTACAAAAAGGGGTCGAAGAATATGTGTTGCAATTATCGTCCAATTTCCTTGCTTTCACCTTTTAGCAAAATTTTTGAGAAATATCTAAGTTATACAGCCAACTTATCAATTATCTAAACAAAAAAAATCTAATAACAAGTAGTCAGTATGGTTTCAGATCAAAATACTCGTGCTCTATGGCAGTATCCAAAATTAGTAGTGAAATTATAAAAAGTATAGATGATAGGAAAATAACTTGTTTAGTATTTCTTGACCTTGCCAAGGCATTTGACACTGTTGATCATGAAATTTTGTTTAAAAAAATGCAACTGCATGGAATTCGTGGAATAACACTTCAGTTGTTTAATAGTTATTTGAGCAATCGAAAAATGTTTACGCTTGTTAATGGTATATCATCAAAGATCAATGACGTGACATGTGGAATCCCGCTAGGATCTACATTTGATCCTCTCTTGTTCACATTATATGTCAATGATCTACCGTCTGTAACAAAATTCAACGTAAAATTATTTGCAGATGACACAAACTTAACTTTGTCCCATTATAAAGATGAAGAGCTACAAAATAATGTGAATAATGAATTAGAAAATATTTGTGATTGGATGAGATGTAACAAATTATCAATAAACTTTTCTAAAACTGGTTATCTACTAATCACAAGAACAAAAACTAAAAGTTCATTTGAAATAAAGATAAATAATCACATCATTAAACAAAACAGTTGTTCAAAATATCTAGGTATCTACATATATGATAAGTTGACGTGGAAAAAACAAGTAAGCAGTGTATGTTCTAAAATAGCACGCGGTTGCTGGGCCTTGGAGAGGTTAAAAATCTATGTCAATCAGAAAACTCTGCTTAATGTATATTATGCAATGATCCAAAGCCACATACAATATTGCATATTAACATGGGGCGCTGCTTCCAAACTACATTAAATCCCTTAATAAAATCACAAAAACGAGCTGTTCGATTAATCACTAATAGTAGGTACAATGCACATTCAACACCTTTGTTCAAATCCTTGAATTTATAAAAAATAGATGACATCCATAAACTCGAAGTTTGCAAACATATGTGTCAAGTAAATTCAAAACAATATGCAGGGGTAAATCCATCTGCATACATTCCATTAAAATCAATGCATTCCTACTACACAAGAAAACGAGTAAATGAAAATTACTTTTCAAAGAGAACTAAATCTAAATTTGGCAGAACAAACATTGAAATACTTGGACCGAAATACTGGACAAGTGTCCCAAGTAATCTGAAAAATTACTCCTTACGAACATTTGCAAAACTGTACAAAGAACACATAATCACGCAGTACTAAATTCAAATTCCCGTTCTGCGAAAGGCAAAAATTTTAAATTTCCAATTTATTGCAGCTTCCTCAATAGGTGATTCCTATATATACTGAGTATGTGTGTTATTTATTTATTTATTTTATTGTTTTTTGTTTTTTATTTTAGTTTCTTTTGTGTGTATCTAGTCAAAGAATTTGTTTTGAGTTAAACCAAATTTCAAAGATGTTGCGAAGGTGGTGGTTGACTTAGATAACCTTATGGTCTTTTCACTAACACCTTGTCATGTCAATGACTTCATTAATTTGTTTACGCATAAAATGTGATGGTGCTTGACAAATAAACTTGTTGTTGTTGTTGTTAAAAAGCGGTGAAATCAGTTGTCAAAGTTTGTGTCTATTATTGACATGAACATGATATATTCAAATACCGGTACACTGCTAAATATTCCAAACATCGTCTGGAGCAAAGTGACGGTTTTTAGCTAACGGCTGCTTTGCCCAGCATGCTGAAGCTCATAATTACAGAATATAGCGAGCCTATTGTTACAAAATAAATGACGCTGGAAGACCTCATTCATTGCGCATTCTGTGACAATTACTGCTTGCATTAAAACAAAGTAGACGTAACGCAGGCTTGCTTACATCTAGGAAATGATTAGTAAAATAATTAGACATGGCTGTTCATACTTTTTCGCGAGATTTTTCAAAAATATTTCGTAAAAGTTGCAAAAAAAAGTTGCCTCTAAAAATCAAAAAAGTTGCAAAATAATATTTTGGCAAACAGCTTTGTAGCTGCTGTAATGAAATTTTTCGCTACTTAGAAAGCTTCCCGAAGGTGTAAAAAAAAGTTGCATAAGTTGCAGAAACTCGCCCTAGTTATCATCAGTGACGATCGTTGATAGGAATCAAGGGAATCAGAGATTATCTGCGCAAAATATTTTTAAAAACTTCAAGCAGTTCATTCTCTTGATTCTGAAAGTCCATAAATTAATTTTTTTGATTTTAAGTTGCATGTTTTAAATTTTAATGCCGACTTTTATCATTTTTGCATAGCCAATCCAGCGCCAATATAAACTGTCTGGACGTAGCTTTCATGTAGCGCGAGCTACCGATATCGCTTTTGCTAGCTTCAACCCCAACTGTTATAGCCAGAGTAATCCATCAACCTCCATGCTTCCCCCTGTGATCATCAATCTCTCGTATTATCCAATCATCTCGCTCGAACGCCAAACGTCATAGACCGCAATGGAGTCAATTCAGAAACTGCTTTGCTACAAGTCAAGCGAATCGTAGCACTCATAGTTTATGACATCCAGTGGTGTAAAAAGTATTTTGAAACTGTACTTAAGTAAAAATATTGTTACAGACGGCAAAACTACTCAAAGTAAAGGAGAAAATATGAACTAAAAAAGCACTTAAGTAAAAGTAAAAAAGTAGTTATTTAAAAACTACTCAAGTAAAAGTATGGCGTTCTTAATCGTTAAAGTGTCAACTGCACACTTGCCGAAGATGACTTGCTCTGAAGGTGGCAAAATGGTGAACCAAAAGAAATCGTTACCTCTCAGATGGCCGAGCGGATAGAGCGTCTGCTTCTGGAACGGTAGACTCGGGGTTCGATTCAGAGTAGGGTTAAACCAAGGACTTAAAAAATGGTATTTGTAGCTTCCCTGCATGACGCTTATAGCTTCAAAGGTGACAGCGTGAAGAACAAGCCGGCAAGTTCATTTGTTGTGCCGTTCGGAACCACGCTTAGCGAGATTTCCCTATCTCGGAGTAGCAGACAGATTGCTCGAAACTCCTAAGCGAGCTCGTTGTAGCGCCTCTATCGCAAAGAAGGATAAACATAATTATGAATACATAAGCATTAACTCAAAAGCAGAAACCTGCTTATTTCTGTTAACATTTCAAATTTAGCTTCGCAATTTGCTTTTTTCCATTATTAAGGTTGAAAGAGAAATACGATAGTTTTACTGCTAGGCCTACAGGTTTATGGAAAAGATATATTATTGTGAACATATTAAGCATTTTTTGTAATTAATATTAAGCATTATTGTGAACATATTAAGCATCATGCAGTAGGCTGATTACAGACAACAGTGACATTGCTTGCGATCGCGATGCAACTTTGCCACGCAAGATTTTTTGTTGCAACGAGGGATTTCAAGTGAGACAAGTAAATCAAGGACTGCTTTGTACTTTTCTAAAATAAAAACTACCCACGTAGGGTTACTTTGTACTAAAAGTACTTGAGTGAACGTAAAAGTAGCCCCCCCCCCCCAAAAAAAAAACTACTCAAACAAGTACTCGTTACCGAAAAAAACTACTCAAGTAATCTACTCAAGTAAAAGTATTTTGTTACTTTACACCACTGATGACATCGTAATGGTTTGCAAATCAAAACTTTGCAGCGATGGCACTTTTTTCGTTGCGAGATTGGCGGCTTTCAATTCAAATAAAAAATCAAATTTTTTATGATATTCGCGATATTACGCCGAAGCTAGCGTGTAACAACTAACGAGTGTCGGGGCCGATTCCGCGGCTTAGCGCATGGGCAACACAGCTCCGAAAAAACGTCGCGGGAGTGGTGAGCCGTTGGTGATAGTGTCCGATTTGACCGACCCTGGATTTGGACCCCAGACCTTCCGCTCCAATAGCGATGTACATACCACTATCCACTGGGCTAGTCGGCCGGTTAAGCTTTCACACTGCAATATTAATGATGAAAGTTATCTGCTTTAATCAAAGCATCTCATAAATTGCGAAAGATTTCGCTGGAAACTAGCGTGTTTTTATCTCGCATTATTCGTATGAAGTGCCGTAAAGAGAAACGTAGCATGGCTCATCTTTCATGATCACAAAATGTTGAACTTCTGGTTGCGTCTAGATTATAACAAATCAAATCAAAACCAAATGTTAATTACACTCGCGGTATTACCCCGAAGCGTGTAACAAGTGGCGAGACCCATCTCCACGGCTCAGCGCCTATGGACAACACAGCTCCGAAGAAATGTCGCAGCAGTGGCGAGCCGTTGGCGACACTGTGCCGATTTGACCGGCCCGCAAACCGAAGCCTAGACCTCCTGCATCGATAGCGTGTTCTTAACAACTGAGCTAACCGTCCGGTACAGTGATTTTACCCTGAGAATACACTACCGCAAGGATAGAAACCGGTCAAGTCGATTGGCCGATCAAGCCTGTTAAAAAACCGGTCAAATTATCCTTTCTTGCCGATAAGTGTTTTATAAATAGTTTATAAAAAACGGCATTAACAAATCACACTTTCTGAAAACAAAAGTTTGTTTTCTGTTTACTTTTATTCAAATATTCTTTTTATGAGATGAAATTTTACGCGTTCAATACATCTAGCGACAAAGTTAGTGTAAACTATAGTTTGTCATTAGGTTTATTGAACACTGAACATAAACCTTCAGTAAAAAAAAACGGTCGACCGGGCCGGCGTAGATTTTGAATTTTACCGGTCGGGTCGGAAAAATCCTGACCGGTTCCATCTCTGTACTACCGATCGTCAATTGATTGTCATGCTTGTTAAACTTAAACAGTTACGAGGAAACTTTTCTTACACCGGAGTTTGAAACAATAAGTTATTCCTTGCAACTTTTTCATTTAGCTTGTTGCGACTGTAACCTGCAAAATTTCAGTATTCAGTTAACTGTCAATGGTGTCGCTATAAGCTTCTTCGAATCTGACACTACACAATGCGCTCAATAAGGAGTTATACGTAATTGTACGTTTTGCAAGCAAAATATTTGCGTGCAGCGTTTTGCTAGTGAGGCTTACTAGGATTAGATGTAATAGAAAGTATGATAGCCTACGACTTAATAATGGTGTAATACAACGTACAAATGGTTACTGTATTTTGCTTTGCATCGCACTTGCTATAAACGCGGCATAATTTGAAAACCTAAAAGAGCATTTAGTAAGGGGCGCCTAGAGAAACTTCGGGCCGAGGGGCAAAAATTTCGTTTGGGCCCCTTGGTCAGTGGTGCTCCAAAATCAAGCGATGACCAAAAGAAAAGGTCAAGCGATGAGCAAAAGAAAAGAAAATTTCAGGCAAATTTTGTTCGAATTTTTTGACCCTTATATTGAGTGCTTCGTCAAATATGACGCATTTTGTTCGCACATTTTCAAGTATGCGTGCTTAAGGCGTGAGGCTTATTGCTATCAAAGAGGATCAAAATTACGGAAAAATTGTATACATCAAAAACATGTTTGAAAATGGCTGGTGGGAGGATGCATACCCCTCATCCTACCCCCCTTGATCCGCCCCTGGCCATAAGCTACAGAAACCATTAAAAGAGTATGGCATATTTCAGTCACTTGGCACCATTGGTTTTGTTATTTTTTACTAAAAAGCAGAGTCAAAGGGGGGTGCATAGCACAATTGCACCCCCTAAATACACTAGTGGCGTTCGTAGGCCGTAGTTTTGCATTCTATCTTGACAATTTTGAACCCAGGGCCCCTCTGTGTCTCCGGGCCCCCGGGCGATGACCCCTTCTGCCCCCCCTCTCGGCGTGCCTGCATTTAGTTGCATAAAATTAACAATTATAATTGTTGTAAGCAACTTTGTAAGCGATTAATTGTTACGATTAATTGTTCCACATAATTTTAGCGTCAAGCAGGGAAGCTGTGAAAAATAATTTTAAACTCGTTGGTTTGAGAGGCGTAATGCAGCCAAAAAGTTTAGTAAGGAACGAGTAAAAATTTAATTAGACATACATTGATTACAACCATTGCCAGAGTCATAGATAGTATTGAGAAAAATCAAAACTATGGAAGAACAGACGCCAGCAGTAAGGTACTAGCCTAGCCAGAAAATAACTCAGCGGGGCGGGGCAAAATTTTCACAAAAAGTTGTAAGACGCTATTTCTTCCGTTGTTGGACAAGAGTAAATTTGATACGCAATAAGAGAAACAAAAAATAACTTTAAGAAGGTCTGGAGGCATGCTTCACCAAAATTTTTTAAAAACTTTCATTCTGCAATTGCGATTTAGTGCTTTTTGAGCAACTTTTAAGGCAATGCTTCGTTAAGTTTTTGCCCTACTTGTGCCTCCTTAATCCCCCAATATGCATTTTTGTATAGACACATTTTCGGTTTATGTGTAACAGAGCATGCTTACCAAAAGGGTTCAGAACTTTTAAAAAAACTGTACGCACATTGCGCGATTTAGTGCCTGCTGGCTCAATTTTTAAGGTCTTACCATTTGTTACATTCGTTACAAGGCTTACAGCACTAAAATTGTAAGATTTTTTGTTTTTGTTTATGATGGATTGGGCTACGCCATTGCGTCGGTGGCTGGTAGATGCAACCGCAAAAAAATCTAAAATTAAGCAGAAGAAATTGCGTTAGCACGGCTCACGGTACAAATTCTTGATTTAATTCCCTGGGGGAAATAATAGGGGAATGTTTTCAGGAAAGTAAGTTGTTCATTTGAGGGGAATTTTGTAAAATTGTTTTTATGCACGACTGCACTCGCATTTGCTCATAGGCCGGAAGCATCAAACCAAACTACTCGGCTATTTTTGACAAAGCAACCAACTTCGCCGGGAAAACCATCAAAGTCCTTAAGGTAGTTGATGCACTACGGTATGTAGCTCGGTATAATTTTTTTGCGGGTTCATCACCCAATAAACAATAAATAAATGCATTACGTAAAAGTTAATTTAGTCTGACAACTCTGAGCAATTTAAATCGAGAAACTTCATGGCTTTGAGACGTATAAACATCAGCACCTTCGTGTTTCGATTTGCAAGCGCAAGTCCGCAAATTGTGGACGTTCGGTTTATCACTGTTGAAGTTGTAGAATGCCAATTGCGAATAACATTAATGTAAGTCCGCAAGTTAAAAGTTTTTATCTGCAAGTTGAAAGTTACAACTCGCAAACTATATGCCTAGCGGAAGCCTATACAGTAATTGACATCTCTGGCAATATACAGTAATTGTAGCAAATGCTGACAAATGAATATTGCCTTTACCCTTTTCATACTGCTCTAAGCTTATTTCGCTTGATAAAATGTCCGGCAGGTGTGAGAGCGAAAAACAACTTAGCAGGGATTATCGCTTCACATTTTTTCCCATTACTTCATTATCTTTTACTAAGGGAAGCACGGGTTTTAAAATGCGGAAATCTTGACTTAAAAATTTCACTGTCACTCATGAGTTTGATTTGAGTACCCCCAGAGCGGATGAAATCAGGCCGTAAGTGTGAAAGGCTTATGAAAGTTACCAGCACGCCCGCTTAAATATTGGCTGAACATCAAAGTAGGCCTATTAATAATCGAATGTTTAACGCATGTCACAATATCAAGGGATCAAACCATGGTTTGGAAGTCCTGTTGCTGCAATTTGTAGAATGTTGACAAAAACCAGACATGTGAAATAATAAGTGTTAAATTAAGAACACAAAACTCAGCAAGAACGCAGTGAAAGCTACTGAAACTAAAAGCCATTGGTACTAGCATCAACAATTTGATCCGTCCTTCAAAATCATAGTTCATGATTCAAGTCAAAAGTTGCTGAGCATATAGCGTAGCTGCTGAAGATCAACAAACAACAATGATAGCTTCACGCTACGACGCTTGCTTTTAGAATATCGATTTAGTGAGGTTATTATTCTGTCGGTGGTCCTTCTTTTAACCAACTTGCGAATAAAATCTAATCAAATTTTTCTTATACGTGCGGTATTACGCCGAAGCGTGTGAAGAGTGACGGGGCCCAACTTTGCAGCTGAGCGCCTGGGCAACACAGCTCCGCAGAAACGTGTGCAAATGCTATCAGAATATTTGTGGTTATTAGTAATGATGTAATCGATGATGGTAGAAGATCTTTTTGTAATATCCTAGGAAGAGAGATTAGAGTGTAAAAGTTGTTGCTAGCTGGCTCCAGCGAGAGCGATGTAGCCAATAATATGTCGGCATTGAAGCTGAAGGGTTCAGAGAAGTATTGATGTTTATATTCAGAGCTGGGTACTCGGTACTTTAAAAGTAACGACGATATCGGTACCAATACTTTGCTAAAGAAGTACCGTCGATACCGATAACGATACATTTTTAAAAAAGTAACGACGATATCGTTACTCGGTACCGATTTTCGGTACTTTTCAAACAAAATTTTTTTTCTTAAAAATTAATTTTTGTTTTGGTTTACATTTTGCAAAGCAACGAAATTAAAACCTTGTGAAGCTATTTGTCGCATTTGATGCCAGTGTAATATTGAAATATCTGAGGTGTAGTCGTGCTCGAATCTTGATACTGCAAGCGAACACGTCAGTTATATCAACAAGGCTCACTAAAACAAGCATTCTCTTGTATGGCAACATCTACAATCTGTTAATCTCCTGCATCAGGTATGAGGTTAGGTAAAAGGAGTATCATCATCAGAAACTCGCCCTGGAGAGCAGAAAAGTTTGTCACACCCCTGCTTCTCTGGCTACGTTCTTGCATTCGAACAATATACTAAGGACGTGAAAGAGCTTATGGCCTATATACCAAAAAATGTTGCAAAGGTTCTTGCTGTGCGAATTTCATCATTGCATTGCAGAAGAATGTTTTTATTTTCAATGCCACTTAAGTAGAGGTTGTTATATCAGTAGCGGCATACTCAGAACTTTTTGATCAGGGGTGTCCAACCCGTGGCCCAAGGGCCACATGTGGCCCGCGGAAAGGTTTTGAGTGGCCCGCGCGAGTTTTTCGAAATGACCAATTTTATCAACTTAATTGCTGCGTAATTTATGGTGAACTTGCATTCCGAGAAATTGGCATTAATTTTAATGATTGCTTTCTTTCAAATTGATTTTATTCCACCACAATGCATATTGTTTCGCATTACATTTCCCATATTGTTACATCCGCATCCTTTCCACACAATCGTACTCGTGCTTCAAGAATCAGTATTCAGTAACAGGCTAAGTTTGGTCGTGAACTCGTGATCCCAATTTATGTTCGACGTCTGAGACGTAGAAATACTCGGCAGGGTGGGTGAGTGGTTCGGAGCGTCGTTTTTACGACGGCCATGATCGCAACGTTGATGGTTTCGTCCTATGCGT
This sequence comes from Trididemnum miniatum, assembly GCA_964006365.1. NCBI lineage: Eukaryota > Metazoa > Chordata > Ascidiacea > Aplousobranchia > Didemnidae > Trididemnum > Trididemnum miniatum. The sequence goes on along the minus strand of OZ023232.1, from coordinate 9,245,951 downwards.
AGCGCCTCGGTCGTTTTCTCGTGGCAGGAGGATAAAAATGAAGAAATCTCGAATTTTTTGGTGGGAAACCGACTTACTCGCGAGAGCAGAATCGTTCGATAACCGAGGTTTGGCTGTATCTTTTGCACTCTGCAGTGACATAGAATATGTCAAATAGGAAACGAAAAGCAAGCAATATTAAAAACTTTGTTGACTTTAGGTCTACCGTTGGTGTGTTTACTGTTCTTATGATAATATTGTAAAAGAGGATAATACTCATTTCTTAAATGAAAGTTCTAGTGTAAAGGTTGATCTGTCTTAGCAGTAAACACTCAAATGGCCCGCGCAATCATTCGTAAATTGCATGAGGCCCTTTGGTCAAAAAAGTTGGACACCCCTGTTATAGATGAATCAAAATTTACATTTTTTTCAGAATTTGCAGGACTAGTTTTACAGCGGTTCAATGACACAGAAATAAATTTTTCCATGTAGTCTCGACCAGTGGTCTTCAGACTTTTTTATATAATCGCCCATTTTTGAAAAGTGTGGGTCCAAATTGCCCCCACAAAGCATTGATGAGCAAAAACAAAAAAAAAGGTCTACACGTCCGCAGATCTACTGAACTGTTTTTCCACTAAAAATCGGGAAAAAGCAAAAATAAAGTTCTGCGTGCGGCCCGCAGTTTGCCCAGCTCTGGCGTTGAGGATATTTTTTAAAATTAATACAAAACTTCGTTATTTGCAACACATTTGTAAAAGGGTTTGAAAGATCATTAAATAATTATGTTGCTAATAAATCAGAATTTATTTCTACAAATTCACCACAGTTTAAAAACATCTAATTACAACCCGACCGTTTGTTTCACCCAAGAGAGATCATTAGGTGTTGCTTATTCAAATAGATTGGGTAACACAGACTGTCGGGTTTTAAATAGATGATTTCAAAGTGTGGTGAATTTGTATTATGTGCTCTAACTGAACTCATTTATCGAGCACTTTTTGAAACACTAATTCCAATTGTTATTGAATTTATTTCAATTCCGAAATCAATTGCTAACGATATTGGTTGGCCTAATTCTAAAATCGCCCCCCTAAAAAGTAAAATCGCCTCCCAATTTTAAGAATTGTTAGAATTGCATCTGTGAACGCCTAAGCTGCGATTATGCGGCCAGACCTAACTGTACTCCAAAAAAAACATACGAGTGTACACAGTACCGGTATCACTTCCACGACCGGGTTACTTGCACACACAATTGCCACAAATATCAAAATTGTCTATTTTCAAAGAGATTTACTGTATATATCTGATAAAATGAAAAAGACTGTGACATTGAGTAAATTATTGCAGTAACATCAGTACTACACACAGCTCTGACCTGCTCAACAGGTGTGTGCACTGTCATTATATATGCGCTCAGGCACTCACCAGCAGACTATTGCAGATAGCAGATTAAATACCTCAGCAGTACAGTCTGACTGACTGACTATGACTAACAGACTACCTACACCTGTACAGTGTACACTGTAGGGGTAAGTCAGACATATTGAGCGTAGTAAATTTTAAAATCTTCTGGAAGCTAAACTAAACATCCAATTTTCTTCAAAGTTGCACAACTATTTGGTATCGCTTAGGTCTCGTTCACCGTGCTTTCAATAAAGTTTCTTACAATTGGTTATAAAGTTATTAAACTTTTTTTTGATTTTTTTCAAACGGCTCAAATTATCTACAACATGGGGGATTTTGAGCCACTATAAGTCAGACATGTTGAGCCACACCTAGGTAAATTACTATTTTAACAATTAAAACAATGCTTGTAACACATACGTAAACGTCAGGTTTTTATGATTGTTTTTGTATTTTTATTACGAGAAACGAAAAAAATCGCTGAAACGAAAATATACAGTTATTGGTCCGCCAGAATTAAATATTTGGATATAGGCCAGCAAGGTGTTGGATTGAACAACAATCAGTCATGCAAAGTTCACGCAAAATCCGATTTCGCGAGAGATTTTCTTACATTGTTACCCCCTGGCCTTTGTTCAGCATAAAATATAAAGTTTGAAGTTAAAACTGTAGCAATAAATTGCTCCATCATTGTTAGTAATTCTATTCCGTCAATTTTTGCCATTTGTACTGTTGCCAGTTTAATGTGATTGATTCCGATCGAGGGTTAGCAGTGATGAAGCCTTTTCAGGGTCACGCAATCAACACCTAACAGTTTCGCAGATGATCGCACCGAATTTGCTTGTCTAACGTGCATTTGTACTTCCCTTTCATAGCCACGACTTCTCTTGCGTTCACGACCCACTTTTTCACAGTTGCAAGAGTGGAGTAATACTAATTTTTTTGAGCTCAAAAGAAAGTTAGCTTATTTAGCCTATTTCGTATAAAAATGTAGGGTTGCCATCTTCGTAACAAGCAGTGACGTACGCAGGGGGCGCTTATGCGTGGCCTTCCTTTACTCCTCCGATAAACCTTGAAAGAGGTTATCGCTCAGATTACCCTAGAAAAATTGTTTCGTAATGTAGAAAAGCTCCTTTACGCACCCCCCTTTGAAAATTTCTTTGCACGCCCCTGTCCAAAAGAACATTGCCTTGTATAGCCTATGTTAACGATAAAGTTTATTTTGCGCTAATTCTTTATGAGCAAGTGTTTGGGGGAATTTGAGCCAGTGGCTCATTACGTAACACGCTTGATGGCTCAAAATGCCCCAACCCGCCATTATCAAAAAAAAATACCTCGTACTTTAAACTCCATGCTCCTGCACCCAGGGTTGGGAAAAATCGATTGTAATCGATATTCGATTGCGATATTCTTTACTTTTTGTTCATCGAATGCACTGAAGCCTTCACTTTTTTGAATGAGTATCGAATATGGCGTTGTCTTACTTTTTTCTCGGCGCATTTCGATAATCCATCTTCCAATCTTTTTCAGGTTACCTTATCTCACTTTAGTAAATTTAAAATAATCGTGGGTATGTCATTTCCTTGTTTTTGCTGATAATTTTTTTTTGTGCCAAGAAAAACACAAAAAAAAATTTTGAATAGCAAAGTTGCTTCGCATCAATAATGTCATATATTATGTCCGTCCTTTGTCTGTAAGTTACCGCATGAACGTGAGGACATCACAAAAAATGCTTGGCGTACACCGCTAAATGCTCAGTGTAATATCGATTACAATATTCTTAATTCTTTACTTTATTAAACTACCATCGAATATCGATTATTTCTTTACTTTTTCGGGTATCGATTCCCAACCCTGTCTGCACCCAGTATCTTTTAGCATTATCAAGCTAATGTCAATTCCTCCTCTCTAAAGATTTGCTCAACGTGTGGCTAAGTTTCAAAACTTTTTCACTCCTTATGAACTTTTAACAAAAACTTACACGAAAGACCAAAAATATTGATTTTTTCATGACTTTTATCAGAAATGTTGCTTATTTGTGGCAAAATTAAGAGTGACGATGTTTAGTGAGCTAATGATGTGTTTGGTATTGCGATTAAACTTGTTACGTCACAAAATCTCGAGTAACGTGGGGTGGCTCAAATTAATTACGGGCTCAAACCACCTGTCCTTCTTTTATGGGTAATACAATACATTAGCTAGCATTTTTTTTTTCACCGAAATTTTCGGTTGATATTTTTCCACTAAGTTTGGAAGAATGGCGGATCCTAAACTTTCCAAATGCTTCGCTGAAATAAAACCTTCAAAATCCGAAACAAGTCCTGGAATCGACGCGTTAAAATTTTTGTTAACTGACGCCGATCTATTTTCGAATTCGCGCTGTAACGACGGAAAAATGCCTTAAACTTGTTTCTGATCATTGTAAAACTGACCGGAAGTAACCTACACAACAGAATTTTATCTGATAATTTTTGCGCGCAGTTATTTACAATAACGTGGTTTCGCGGTACTTTTTTCGAAAAATTTCAAAAAACTGTCCGCTCTTGCTCTCTTAAGTTTATTCAAAAAAAGTTACCGAAATATCGAGTAAAACTGCCTAAAAAGTAAAGACGGTACCAAAAACGGTACATTTTTAGAAAGTATCGACGGTACCGAGAACGGTTCTAAAAAGTACCGCGGTACTTTTGTACCGCGGTACTGCCCAACTCTGTTTATATTAATATCGCCTACTACAGTATACATGCTTTGTTTTTATTGGGTTGCTCCAGAATTTCATTCAATTTGTTTTACAAAAATTTTGCTATTATTTTTGGGATGTCGACAAATTAATCCAATTACGATATCAGAGTCAATTACTTTAAACCATAAATGCTTACATTCATCTATAATATATCTAGGTCAATATTGGAAATTATGCCGACTTTTAAACTAATTGAAAAATAAGTTGCAACCCGACCCGCACTTGTTGTGGAGTCAACTTGTAAAAGTTTGCAGATGATCAATAATCATGAAATGGATTAATGAGTAGAATCTTCTTCATATTAACTTTTTGCATACCGTACGTTTTTCAATAGTGGTTGGGATCCACTTTTTGAAAAAGTGTCTCACAACAAAATTATCGCGATATATCAGAGCGATATTTTAAAGCATTTTATCTCAAAGTGCTGTTTTTACTGCATATATTTTTTGTTATCTATAGAATATTGTTCATCGAAATTACAGTGTATTCGCAATGCCAGCGAAGGAAGTTTGAAAAAGTTAATGCAAGAACTTGTTGTTGCTGGGTCTCATTGGTTGATGAATTAGCAGAACTAGAAAATTTACTCACCAAATCTGTATTTTTTGAAGTCAAACCTTACATGGATGTGTTATATTAAAATTAATCTGATTCGCAGCACCGGTATAAATGGCAGAGTAGTGGCCCGTACGGCGGCCTGGTGATTTCAAAGCGGCCACGTTTTTGGGAGTTTTTAAGCAATTTTGTTTTTATTTTAGTGAAGCAATTGCATCATAGAGGATGACCTAGTCTAGCCTTGAATAAGCAAAGTCAGCACTCGACTCCAATGTGCTACCGCAAGACCAACTCCATTCGCATTCTCAGCGCCACAGCCCACAACTCACACGAGCTACTTGCGCGATTACTCGCCTCGTGTGACCTGTAGCATAAGCGATTTAGTGGGATAACAATTAGAAACTAGGGATGTGCCGAGTCGAGTCCGAGTACTCGGCCGAGTAATAAGGCATTACTCGGATTCGGCCGAGTATTAAACCATTATCATTTTGACCTTTTTTTTGCTTTTTAACCGAATCTGGGTCAAAATTAGGACTTCTGCGGACGTGATGACCTTTCTTTTTGCTCTCCACCTAATTTTGAGTCCATATTTTGTCGTCGTAGATACTCGGATTCGGACTCGGCTGAGTAATGTCGTGAATACTCGTTACTCGGCGAGTCCGAGTAATTTTCCTCGAGGCACATTCCTATTAGGAACAGCCTTTTCTTTTGAGAGCATGGCCGTCTCCCTCGAGAAAAACTTGCCAACGAAAGCACTTTTGTAATTTAAAGCGCTTATACGTACATTTGTTTTAAAACTGTTGAGTCACCTATATCAAAAACAATAAGTTTTACCTTATTTCAGAATGTGATAAGTGGTTTATTTTTATTGTAGTGATATACAACTTTTTCCCTTGATTGGTTTTGGTATACTGAGTTTAACATGACTGATTCCTGTTCTCTTAATGCTATTTTAATTGGTGAAAGTGGAAGTGGTAAGACGGCTTTAACTCATCGATACTGCCACGACGAGTTTGATCCCAATCTACGATCCACTGTTGGAGTGGAATTCTACACCAAGAAATTGATAGTAGATGATCAATGCGTCACAATAAAGTTTCGGGACACAGCTGGGCAAGAACGTAATTATGCAATTGTTAAAAGCTTTTTTCGTAACGTTGACGCCTGTTTACTAGTTTTCGATGTCACTAAAATCAAATCTTTTGTAAAGTTAAATGATTGGAAAACAAAGTTTCTGGACTCGGCTAATCCACAAGAATCAGAAGGGTTTCCCTTCGTGGTAATTGGCTCTAAAACTGACATGGAAAAACGGGTAGTGACTACCTCTGATGCGCAAGAGTGGTGTGAAATGCAAAACATGCCTTACATTGAATGCTCAGCAAAAAGCAACATGAACGTCAATTTTGCATTTAAAACTGCGGCTAGGTTGGCTCTGCAACACAAAGAAAAACAGCTAGCTAATGTGGAAAAATCATTCTCATTTCCCGCCAAAAAAAACAGCTTCAAATCTTTTGACGAAAGATCATTGTCATTGCGACATCGAGGGCCCGCGAAGCCACATAAATCGGGTGCTGTTGCATTTTATAATGATGATGATGACCATTCTGTGGCAAGAGAAGCTATCGAACGGAGTCGATATGGTTCAGCTGAGGACAACAGTCAATTTGTTATCCGAGAATCTCAGCGTACTTCGGAACCTATTCATATCCATGTCCATCAGACGCAAAACATAACTAATAAGTGCTGCTGAACATTATACCGTATAGCCTGGGCCGGATTCACCAGTAGGCTAGGCAGTAGGCAGGGTGAAGTTTAATGCCTCGGAGAAATAAGAGGCCTCGTCACGAACAACGAAGATCTTTTTTTTTTTTTTGGAGATCATCTATCAAGACCTTCTCTTTTTGAGGAAATCGACCATCATGACCCTTACCTACGTAGAGATGAGTGTGGTGATTGATCATTATAGCCTCATTGATCAAATGGCCCAAGGCCTCTCAATGTCTAAATCCGGCCCTGTGCATAGCATGCTCACAAGAGCAATTGCTTTGTTTAACGGCGTACTGTACTCTATTTTTGTTTTACGATTGGACTGAGCATGAAATGTGAAACAACGAAAATTAAAATGGTTTGGACACATGACAAGAGGAGAAGGACTTGCCAAGACAGTCCTCCAGGGGACAGTGAGAGGAGGAAGAAAGAGAGGAAGACAAAAAGAAGATGAGAGGACAATGTTACAGAATGGACAGGGTTAAAGTTTCCAAAGGCTGTCAGACGTGCAGAAAATTGAGAAGAATAGAAATATCTGGTTCAAAACTCTTCATCAATAGTGCCCCAACGGCCACGGGATTGATGATGATGGTGATGAGCATGAAAATAACTGAATCCATCCCCTCAAAAAATATGAAAAAGAAGACTGCAAATCAAAATAAGATTTACTACCTAAGCTGTGAATTTGAACTTTGCATATTAACTCAGCTCTTTTTTGTCGAACTCGAACTTGACCTCGTTGTAAGTTGGTTGAATTTTGAAGTTGACCTAAATTTCATAAAAACAAGATGAACTTGGCGCGAACTCGATGCATGATACTGAACTCGAGCACAAAACTCGGAAAAGCAAAAATGAAGAAATCAATCAAACTAGGACTTTAAAAGTTTGTAAACTCCAACTCGATTAAAAGTGATTTGAGTTCGCAGCTGTAGTTGGTTCAAGAACTTAAGTTAAATGCAGTAGTCTCTGCTAACGTTCGATTACCAAGAGTGTTTGCAAGATTCAGACTTTCAAAAGGTGTGCATGCCAAAACACAATTTTGTTGCTTTTGCAAAAAGTTTTTATGTTTCCAGGATACCGGTAGTTAAACCTTTTTTTTTTAAACTAGACTAAATTAGAAATTACAAGTATTTATCGAGCCATAAGGCGAATTCATTTGCCTATAATTGTGCTTTTTTTAAAAAATAAAACCTTACTAAAACAGACCTTGTCAGAATTTTGAGCACGATTTTGAGTGAAAGCAAACTTGAGAACTCTACGAGCATTCATGAAAAAAGTGAGCGGTACTTGCGTAATAAAATAAAAAATTACATACGTATTAATCTGACATTCCAAGTTAAAGTGTTGTGATGTGACAATCAAACTTTTTCTCTTACTGTTGTTGGAACACACTCTCAAAAAATAAATAATCGTATTTTGTTTCATTTGCTAGCATTTGGTAACACTGCTGTTTATCATATTAGGTTTGTTATACGCATACAGCTGCATGAAAGTAAACCGCATTCAATCATCAAGTGGGCAGCAACGCAGCGCAAATCGTCGGTCGGACGTCTCCCTGGTAGGCCTATGAATAGTTCTGCTTGTTTCGATGGGCTTACTTGTTTTAAGGTGTTTGCTATCGTGAACAATTTTTTTACCTGCTTCTATTTTTTCCGCACGTTTTGGCTTTAAGATTTTCAGGTTATTTTTTTGCGTTGTTTTTTCCTTGTTTACTTTAGTAAGTTCAAGTTTTTAAATACTGTATAAAGGATCGTTATTGATGAGTAAGTCAAACGAATTTGATGTCGTTAAAATAAATTTTGTTGCATTGTAATTGGGTGAGTTACTTTACATCAGTACGTGAGCTGAAAGAAGAAAGATACTAGCCGGCCTTAAGTGGGAAAGAACTAGGCACCAATGTTTTTGATCGCCTTTGTTCAAAATTGCTTTTTGCTCAGATCACTGAACTCAAGAACTAGTTCAGTAGTCATCATTGTTATGTCTTAGTTCGGCGTACTTGACAGCATGATTTTCAGGAATTTATTGATCTGAAGACACTGTATTGAGCCATTGTACTTAATTAGCGTATGAAGAATTATTAGTGGTGATATTCATAAAATAGTTTGATTCAAAATCAGTGAAAATAATGAATACCTCCTTTTTCTCATTCAAAAAGTTTGCGCAATGAAGAAACAGAATCTACGAGCAAAAAAACTTAGTTGCAAATCGTGAGGGATGTATCCTCTCTACTTCTCAGAACAGGAGAAAGATAGAAATCATCATCATCACTTTTTTGGTAAGGATTAACGTTCGCCAACTGGGTTTGTTTATTTTAATGATGTTAATAGTGTGAACAAGGTAAAAACTGAAAAATACTCATGCTTGAAACTTGGAATTGTTTTGAAAATGCCCCTCGCGCCCACTTTTAACTGTTTTGCGCTCTTGGCAACAACACCCCAACAACTAAACACAGTAGAGCATCTGGCTACCTACAGCTCTAACTTGATTCTATCACTCTACGCTACCAACAAATCTTGATATGGTAATCTTTAGATTCAAATGGAATTCTTACTAAAAATAAGTCAGTAAGTATCATTAAAATAGAAAGAATCAGCCATTGTAGCTTGGCCATAAAATTTACGACCTATCAGTAAGTTGACTAGCAATTAACAGCAGATTGAAAAGTAGAATCAGTTCTTGACAGCGTACGATGAAAAAGTGTGCAATTGAACACATAGACTCTTAGAATGGATGGACTAGCGGCTAGCATACTCGGGGTTTTTAACTTGGGCGATTGGGCCCCAAAAAGTTACTTCGATGTTTCTCCAAAATTTTTAAAGCTTTTGTTTTCATACTTCCTAACGACGTGTATAATTTATTCACGCACAATTTCTGAAAATTCGAGGTTTAATGGACTAGGGTAAGTAACCCGAATCCCCAATTATTTACAAACACCCCCAAAATTTCTTATTATTAGGTACCAGAAATAGGCTAAAAATTTATTTTAAATTATATTTATACCATTCTAAAGACATCATGACATCCAAACAGGTTCTTGTTTCACCTGTGCAAATTCCATTAGATTACAGAAAAGCGGCTGATCGCATTGACGTAGTTTCATCTTTTATTGCATTGCGGAATTCAATGAATTTTACTGACCTAACTTTCGCTGGTAATAATGCAGTAAACCCAACCTTGCAACGTTTTGCAAGTAGCGTCAATGCCGTAAGTACAAACGGTATTATTTATTGCTTGATTTGTCGCAAATTGCGAGAAACTTAATGAACATCAGGAACATTTCCACTTACATCATGTTGCGAAGGCCCACTCAGTAAACACAGCTCGGCGTTGGTTTAGTATGTGATCTACCGAAATTTGGGTGGGACAAGAGTAATAGAGAAAAACAGCTTGGGTGTTTGAGAAGGAGAGAGAAACTTGGCAATTAAATTTGCACTAGGTTAGATCATTTCAAGCAAATATTTTACTTTACTTAGTATGTGATTATGTGTCACACGTTTGACGCTCTTCATTCAGAATTTATTTATATGTCACGCATAGGCCCACATATTGGGCAGGGGCAATTGATTCACTTTAATTTTGCCAAACTTCCTTCCACACGGTAATCAGTACTTTTTCGTGTTTTTAAAGTTTCCGCATTTATTACAGACAATATTTTATAATAATATACTTTATTCTGAGCAGAAAAAGGAGTTTGCTGTATAAAGTACTGCATAATTCAACCTGGTAGTGTGCTTTTAGTACGTTAGAGCGAAAAAACGTGAAAAATTTGAGTTAAATCTGAAAACATTCCAGAGAATGGAAAAAATGTAAAATTACGACAATGTTCGTTTTCGAGTGACGTCATCATCGCTTAATGACGTCATCGATCTTTGATTTTTTTTGGAAAGGTAAGGTAAGATTAAAGATAGCTTAAAATTGAAGTTTTAATTTTATATTAGTTGCGAGCGAACGAGTGAGGACAATTTTGAACAGGTGTCCCTTGTTATCCAAGTTTCAGGGGTAACAGATATTACCCCTCAATTTTCATTCTTTTTACGGGTCTGTTGGTAAAAGAAGTTTTTACAGCGAAAGAACTAGTTACTGACAAAGTTCTGAGCTCCCAAAGTACATTAAAAGATAGAGAAGAGAGGCAAAGATAGCTTAAGAAAACTACGCTAAAATTGCATTTAAAGTGACGTCATCACCTCTACTGTAACGTGATTACCCCCTAGATATCCATTTTGAAACATTCATGTATTGCTGAAGGTAAATGCCAAGTTTGACGCTTCTATCTGCTCTTAAACATACTTTTCTACAGAACCATGCTAAAAATTTTGGACCCAAGTTAAAAACCCCGAGTTTGCTTGCCGTCAGTGATGATATCGGTATGCTTATTTCACCCAAACGACATTTTCGCTATGGTTGGTCATTGCTCACTTGGAAGAATCAATTGATTAACTCTATTGATTCTATAGAATCGGTGGCCCACAGATAGTTTCATAAACTTTTTGTAAAACGTTACTTTTAATAGACCTTTATAAAGCAAAATACGCCGAACGGCATGTAAAAAGATTATGAAAGAAGATAAATTGAGCCTGTATCCCAGGCATGGGCAAACTACGGCCCGCGAGCTAAACCCGGCCCACCGCTTCTTTTATTCTGGCCCGCCGGCACTTACACAAACTTAAACTCTCACCGCGAAGTGAGCAGAACACCTTTTTTTTCCTTTAAAGTTCATAGTGGCAGTGATTTTCAAAAAAATAAGCCTCAACGGTGCAAAATTGGAATAAAGAACGAGAAAAACGAGGTGAAAACGTTTTATTTTGGAGATCACATTCGTACGTGGAACGTGATTTCCAACAAAAAAAAATCTTCACCTTGTTTTCCAATCAGCGTGCGGCTCGCGGCTTCAACAGTTTTTTCCAAATCTGGCCCTTTGTGTGAAAAGCTTGCCCAGCACCCCTGCTATAGCCTAAAGCCATATTTTCTGGATTACATTGAAAATCACTGATTTAAATGGAAAGAGGGAATTTTGACCTACCGTATAGAAGCTACAGCCAAAATTAGGGTAAAATAGTTCACTTCTGGAATAAAGCGTGAAACTGATGGGCATGAACCTTCCTAGGGGGAGCGTAACGATTTTCGAAGGAGAGCTAAAAAAATTGGGCTTGGGCAACTCCTAGAAATGACCCATACAGTCGGGCTCTAGCTACACCTAGTGGTTAAAGAAAATTTTGTTGTTGTAAACAAGCTCATAGAACCAACTAACGATTTTATGATCTTATTTTACTGCTTTTACAAATTAGAACATTGTGGCACGCTGTGACGTCACAGATGACGTAAATATGACGTGTTGTATTTGCCAAAAATGTATGAGGGCAAGAAAAATATTGCTCCAAGAGGTAGAGTATATCAAAATAATTTATCGTTTCAATTAAAATAGGAACATATTTTTAGGTTAGATAAATTCACTTTGTGACGTAATTATAACGTCATGTTTTCCAATAATTGCAATAGAACGACATTTACTTCAATAAATCAACAGTGACAAATTGCCAGTTAAAAAGATTAGTATAACATTCAGCAATCGTCATATTAATTCAACATATTACAATAGCTGCTGACAGCAGATGATGTCATTTGGTGACGTCATTATGACGTATGATGAGGTCATGTTGCAGCGTTTTATCCTTTGCTGCAAAGTTGACAAAAATGGTTGTTTTTTGCCTTTGAACAATGAAAGAACGCGGGCACGTTATAGGCTTATTATTAAAACCATGCGTAAATTTAAAATGTGGAAAAGTTTAGTTGTTATCTATACCCGGAGGTGCATCCAGAGTTGCAAAGCAGCTTGCGTCCTAGGCTTAGTAAGAGTGGTTTCGATGAAATGGTTTCAATTTGCAATTTGCAAGGTCAAAAGTTGTATCAACGGTGTCATTTTCAGATAAATCTGACGTCAAAAATGATGGTCCTTTTTTCTCTCACGCGTCATTCTCTTAACTGCTTATTGATGAAGATAGTGAGACTCCCTTAGCAAAATACTGGTTGCAGTCTGGCTATAGTATAAATCAGGGGTGGGCAAAGTGCAGCCCGCGGGCTCTTACGGAAATACACATTCCTAACGTAAATCAAGCCGAAGACGATTTTTTTCTTTTTTCTACAGCTCTGCGCTGAATGTCAGTGAAAAAAGGACATCTGCGGACGCAGAAGCGTATTTAGGGGGGCATTGTGCCATGGCTTCCCCCTTTTGACCATGCCTTTTAGTAAAAAAGAGCAAAATCAATGGTGATAAATGACTGAAATATACCAGGCTCTTTTGATGGTTTTAGTTGTTTATAACCAAAGGCGGATGCAGCGGGGTAGGATGAGGCGAATCCATCCTCCCACCAGCCATTTTCAAAAATGTTTTTGATGTATACAATTTTTCCATAATTTCAAACCTTTTCGATAGCGATAAGCCTTACGCCTTAAGCACACGTAATCCAAAATGTACGAACAAAATGCATCATATTTGGCGAAGCACTCAGAATTAGGGTCAAAAAATGTAAGAAAATTTGCCTGAGAATTATGCAAAAAGCACTAAAATAGCCATTACAACATGCAAATTTTCAAAAAATTTTTAGGGGGCATGCCCCCGGGTCCCCCTACAGCGTTTTTTCAGCTTCAAATTAGTTTTGCCGAAAAAAAAAAACGTTTGAAAAAAATGCGGAAATTATGATATGCTCCCCCCCTTTTAAAACATCTCGCTACGCTACTTCGCGGACGTGATGACTCTTTTATTTTGCTTATCACTTGAATTTAAGTGGAAAATTGCACATCTCTGGACGTGCGGCCCTTGACTTCAAAATATTTTCAAATACGGCCCTTCGTGTAGACATAATTGACCACCCCTGGTGTAAACAAGGCATTAGAATGTAATGTTGTGCGTTACCGAAGCTTACGGAATAATATATGCCAGGCAAGCACAATTTTGCTTCAAAATACGTCGGTTATTGCAGCCTTTTTGATTGTTTTTACAAGTATTTATTGCCCTCGGACACAGTAAAAAATCGGCACAATTGATTGTAGATCTTCCGGCCTCTCTGTTGCGAAATTGCGCTCTTGAGTAAGACTCGTTACTTTTCTAACTTCTGATTTCCGGATACAATCAAGCAGCAATTCGGCGAAAGTCAACATGGAAAAAATAAATCAGAAACTTTCGAACAGCTGCGAACATCGTATAAAAATAAAGAGACGCAAAGTTCTATTCGGCGCTGGAGGGTATATAGAGCAAAACAACAACCTGATCCGCGAAGAGCCGTTACAAACGGCACAACCATGTACACTAGCCGACTTATTCACCACGCTGTCCTTTTGATGCTGAGTTGGGTTTATGCTAAAGTAAAGAAATAATTAGTTGCGTGTCTCGGTCAAATTAATTACGTGTCTCGGTCTCGAGACACGTTTTCGAGTGTCTCGGTCTCGTCTCGGTTTCGCTATGCCAATGTCTCGTCTCGGACCTTCAAAGTCTCGGAAAATGGTTATGTCTCGATCGAGACATGAAAAAATTTTGGATTTAAAACAGCATTCAGGTCTTTGATACGGAAGCAACAATGATACTTACCCGATGTATTCAAAGTAAAACATTGAGCGTGATTTCGCACTTTGCAAAAACATTTGGCCACATTTTTTTTAGACCATTTTGCTTTGTTGTTTAGGCCTGCAGAATTGCAGGCTTTTGCTTTTTTTTTGTGAGCAGCATATATGACAACTGGTCTATTTCAACCACTAAGCACATGCATTTGATGGTAATCCACTCTAGACCAGGGATGTCTAACCTTTCAATTTATTAGGGACCCATTGCAAAATTTAATATTTAACTGGGCCGCAAACCGACCAGAATTCCGATATTTCATATTATAGTTCTAAGAAAAAAAAAAAAATTAACCACTGATAGGTAGGCCTTGTACTGAGCCGCATTTTGCTAAAATTGCAATGTTTTTAACAACAAAGAAAATTTAAAAATCCATTAACATAATTAATTAATGTAATAACTAATCCAATAATGTTAATTCAGTTTTAACTTTTAACAATTTGGCCTTCACTCAAAGACATAACGACCGCTAGCCACGTCTAAAAAATTAATATATATTTTTATGGGCAAACGGTGTGTCAAATCAAAAAATTTTTAAGAGAGTAACGTGTCATATGTCATAAAATTAAGATTTCTACAAATTTGTTCTCTATGAAAGATGCTATTCTCGTCTGGTTTACAACAGCTATCAAAAGATTATTCAAAGTAGTCCAGGCCCAAAAAGGCTTCAAATCGAAAAAAAGTGCAGGGATTACAGTTGCAGGAAATTTAGTTACCGACATGGGAAGTGCTTCCAGATTTGAGCTAGCTCTTTTTATGAAAAAGTTATTAACCAGATAGATTTTCAAAAATGCATGGTGTCACAATGACTTTAAAATGTTTATGTGAATTAATTTATTATTTATCAAATATAAAGCGTTTTGATTAAATTTCATGAACACTCTCGAGCTCAATACTTGATAAACTTGCTAAAAAATTGTTTTAGCAGAGGATAGTGGGCTGCAATGCCGACATCCCTGGTTTAGATCAACATAGCCTACCAATGACTGTTTGTTTAAAGTTTTCTTGACATCTTTTTCGTTAGATTGACAAAGAATATTGGGCCGTGTAATCGTCTGCGAGAGGTATTGCTTGCCTTGCAAGCTACAAGGACTTAAATCTTCTGTGATAATAAGCTGTTTCGTTGTTATTATGGTGAACTCGTTAAATCATTAATTGTAATCGTTAAAAGGATATGACCAATAGCACATTTATAATAGGCCACATGAGTTCATAACCGCGACGGCTTCATTGCCTTATTTGTTTTTGCTAATGTCATTTTGCTATAAAGTTATTTCAATAACTTGGCTTAGTAGAGCCCATACTCCAGAGTATTACTATCGTTTTTATATTTTCTAATTTTTGGCTTATGAAGTCTCGTCTCGTGTCTCGTAACTTTAAAGTCTCGTCTCGTCTCGGTCTCGAAGCTATGATGTTTCGTCTCGTCTCGGTCTCGAAGCTACGATGTCTCGTCTCGGTAGGTTCGGTCCTCGTTCCAGCTCTGCTAGGAAATGCTGAAAAAATCACGAGACATGCTAGTCTTTGTACTCTTGAAAGTTTTTTCTCCAAGTACTTTTTGTTTAACCCACCAACCCATGATGTACATGCATATGTGATAACAGGGCGTATCATTGCAGTGTATATCCATTTCATGTTAGTTGGATTTAATTCCCACGCTCTGCCCACTATTCGTCTGCATTGTAATAACGCTGCAGTCGCCTTGCGAGCAATTCGTGTTATGTGAGATTTCCAAATAAGCTTACTATCAAGGGTTATACCTAGTAGTGTTGCCTCTTTGGAAATATCTAGCTGGCGTCCGTTTAAGCGCAAGGATCCGAAAGCCGGCTTCCTTTTGTTTGTAAACAGAACTATTTCAGTCTTTTTACTGCTGAATTGAAGCTCTTGGTTATGAGCCCAATTACTTGCAATATTTAGCGCTTTCTGAGCCCTACCTTTGATCCACAGCATATTGGTGCCAGTGACCAAAATTGCTACATCATCGGCATAAGCTTGTACATGAAAACCCCTGTTGCGTAGATCTATCAACAAGGAGTTTAATACACAATTCCATAGAAAAGGGGACAGAATACCTCCTTGGGGATTCCCCTTCACTACTTCTCTTTAAATATTCTCACCATTTAGCTCAACTTGAACTATGCGGTGTCTCAACAAATTCTCAATCCAATGGACGAGTAAATGCGACACCTCCAATTCTCGAAGAGCATCGGCAATGCTTTTTTGGGTGATGTTATCGAATGCACCAACAATATCCAGAAATATTCCTAGTGCTGTTCTTTTCTTTGCTAAGCTAAGTTCTATGCGTTGTACAAATTCATGCAGTGCAGTTTCCGTTGAAACTCCTGCTCTAAATCCATACTGGAACATAGAAAATTAAGCTTGCAAATTAGAATCATCATTGAGATGAAACCATGTAAGTTGGAAAGATGTTAAGGTAATCATCCGTAAAGACTTAACTTCATGATAGTTTTCTTTACCGGGTTTAGGAATAAACATACCAGTCCCTTCCTTCCATACTTTTGGTGTATAACTGTACTTCAGGCACGTTTGGAAGATGATTTGGTATAAATTTTTAATACTATTCCAGCCTTTTTGTAGTAGCACCGGGTAAATACCATCTGGTCCCGGCGCCTTAAATGGCTGAAATTCGCTTATAGCTCTTTCCATCTTTTCAAGTGAAAAGATGGAACTTACTATTTCGTCGTCTGTTGTTATAACAGTGTGTTCATTTAGTTCTTCTGCTGCTTTACTACAATCTACCTCTCGACTTTCTGGTGCTAGGGTGTCTAAGAGGCAATTTATAGTTTCTACAGAACATTTGGTGAATACACCATTAGGTCTTAAAACGTTGCTTACTTGCACCGTTTCGTTTCGACGCATAATTTTAGCCAGCCGAGCGGTTGCACTTTGGCGATTCATCGATTCTGTAAAGAGACGCCAGGAATCTCTCTTGGCTTTTCTCACGGCGTTTTTGAAAGTCGATTGGGCTTGCTTAAAAGCTTCCCAGTCATTCTCAAATTTTGATTTGATGGCTTTACGTTGAGCTTTACGAGCCTCTCTGCGGAGACAATTTAGCTCTGTATTCCACCAAACGTTGTCAGTCTTACGACAGATCTTACGCTGAGGGCAAGATACATTGTAAGCTTTTATTATCTCTGATTGAATAGTTGATGCCAGTCTTTTTATATCATCTACTGACGATATGCTAACTGGTGTACCATTCAAATCATGAAATCTCTGATCAAGTTCGTTTGCATACTTGTTCCAGCAAGTACGTTTGACGTTCCTGATCATTTTTGTTCCTTTGGTGCTGCTTCGAACTCTAAACCTAATATACATGTGATCTGAAAAGGATGGCACATCACTGACATACCAATCTCTCATACAGTTCCCAGCATTTCGGTTTATTAGAGTCAAATCTAGCACTTCTTTTCTTTTTCTGTTTTCTGAACGTGGGCTTATTGCCCATATTACAGAAGTACAGGTTCGCACTAGCACAGTACGTAAGCAAATCCATACCTCTTTGATTGATGTTGGAGGAGCCCCATACTGTGTGATGTGCGTTTGCATCAGTTCCTATTACTGTAGGAATATTATCTCTGTCACTGAATGACAGCAGCTCTTTCAGAATTACTGGTGGAGCTGGTTCTTCCAAGGCCATGTAAGCCAATACAAAGACAAAGCTATCTCCTTCTCGTCTTACATTTTTAACTCTCACTGCTACTACATCTTCGTTAGAAAATTGTGGCATGAGAGAGCATGTCATATCAGAAGTAACGTTTACGCATGCTCGGGGACATACTTCTTTTCTATAACCTTGAAAACGTTTCCATCCCCTGAGTTTACTTCTGACTGAGCCTCCATAGGTCCAAGGTTCCTGAATCAGGATTATACCTGAACAAATGTTTTTCGTTACTTCACATAAGTTATAGCTAGCTGCCATACATCTGTGAAGGTTGATCTGCCAGCATTCGAATCCATTCGATTTGGTTTTTCGTGCTGGGGTTTGTTTTGGATTAGTTACAATGTTTGTTGTAGATCTATTACTCATACCAGGTATGAATTTTGAAAATACAACAATTTTGCTCTAAGGTGTTGATTGTCAGTCTACTTTAGTCGGAACTGGATGCCTTTGAGCCCTGATGAGGGATCTGAGGCTCCTCAGCTCCTTCCGAAGCAACCCTGACGTTCTCCACTTCTGTCTCCATCTGAGTCACAACATTCGTCAGCACCTCTGTGTGTACTTCTGGACATTGAGCCTTTTTGACGTTACGTTTTTGGAACTGCACCCTTCGACAGCCAGAGAAAGGTGCCCAGTCCCATTCCTCTAGTGCAGTGCTTCTTAACCTTTTCACTTGCTGGCACCCCATTTGCATCACCAACCAATTCTCGCACCCCCATTTAGAATTGAAAAAAATTGATGAAGACCAAAAACAAATTCATCAAGTCCGCAGATGTCCGATTTTCCACGCGAAACCAAGCATAGAGCAAAAAAATCTTCAGATGTCCTATAAAAAGACTAGGTCTAATCAACCTCAATGTTCATTTCAACCCCGCACCCCCTAGCAACGTTTCTCGCACCGCCTGGGGGTGCGGGCACCCCTGGTTAAGAACCACTGCTCCAGTGAATCTAGCGAAGGTTCTTGGACTGCTACAACATGTGGCATTCCACCCGAGCCTTTCGCGCTATATTTAACTCTAATGTCTCTGAGGTGGATATCTGGATTACAGCGATCCACTAATTCAAGGACATTTTTAATATCCAGACCTTCGTTATCTGGAAGCCAGATACCAAAGGATTCTGATTTGATTGCATCTTTTGGGCCTCTTGCTTCGTACCCTTGATGATTCATCGAGGTCGGAACTATGGCCCGCACAACTTCTTGTGCCCACTCTAAGGATTTCTCGTCATAACATATCATGAGAATTCTACCCTTGTGGATAAAAGTTCTCTCGATACGTACAGAGAAATCCATTTTTGATTTCAGGATCATCTGGTTGATGACCCCTTGGATTATCCGTAAATCCGAGTCCACCATTAGGGTACCACCTTTGGAACCTTTTCTCGTAAGTACGAGCCTCTGGTTACTGGTTCTAACAGCTTTAGCATACGATGCTGCAGTGCTAGGCCCAGCTTTCTCTGCCCGCTTTGTTTCCACTTGCTCAGCATGTTCTGAAGTAATTCGACCACACGTTTGCTTGGGGTTTGATGCAGGGGTCGATTGAGAGCTAGAAGACTCCCTCGACCTTTTCTTTGGTGTAGATTTGTATGCAGGTGAGAGATTACCTCCAGGATTAGTTAGGGTCATACCTTACATCCCTTTCAGCAACCTCTTTCGCTGCTTCCGCCTCTGATTTCGTTCGTAATTTTTCCCAGGGCGCCACTCAGACGTACTACCAATGTCCGAAGACGTTGATGGATTCTGAGTTGGCAACTCGGAAATTTGAGCGGTATTCGACTTTTCAATCGACGATGCCGCTGTAACTGTTGCCTCTTGATTCGCCAGAGCCTTCTCCTTCAACAGAAAAGTCCAGGCTAGAGGCAATTTCTTACTAGTCTCCGCCTCAACTCCTGTAGGAGTAGAGGCTTTGACTTGCGAACTCCCACTGCTGCTGAACAGTTCAGGAACTGTTCGCTGCGACAGTGGTTCTTTACTTGTCGTTAGGGGAACAAGCCGTACTGGTTTCGTTTTCTTTTTTTTTTTTCGTTTCTTCATTATTATTAAGGTTTGGTTTTTCTTTTTAGCTGGGAAAAACCTAAAGACCAGATTTGAAACAAAATGTCCACGTCGAGTTTCCTAACTGAAAACCAGGCGACTGTATGCCATGGACTTGTCATTCTGTGCAGTGGCCTCGGTAATGCCCCCCCAATGCGCCTCGGTAATGCCCCCCCTCAGGAATGCCCACAACTGCAGGCCCCCATCCAGTCGCCAACTGGAACTACAATTGCATGGAGATTTTCACAAGTTGACGGAGGCAGCCCCCCCGATTGGCTAGATCAGGGGCGGGCCTCTGAACTATCTTGCGGCCGCGATACGGAGCGCGTTTTGGACCTGTACCCTCTACATCTATGAGATTCCACAGCAGTCGCCCGATTCCAACCATTCATTCTCTACATGTCCAATTGAACAAATTTATGATACGGACCACAATTACCAAGAAAACAGGGTTTTGTGAAATTGGGTTCATCCTTGCTAATGCCAGGCCTACTTCATCCACTCCCTTTTCACATCTCGATCTCCCATCCGCTAGGATGGGAAACCGAGAAGCTTTATATAAGCAGCTTGAACTCCCGTCCGTTAAGACGAGAGGCCGGCAAGCCCCGAAGGAGCAAACTTCACAAGCCCGGCGGTTGCTTAGACTTGACCTCTTTTTCACTTTTTCCTG
The DNA here is from genome assembly GCA_964006365.1 of Trididemnum miniatum. Classification (NCBI taxonomy): domain Eukaryota; kingdom Metazoa; phylum Chordata; class Ascidiacea; order Aplousobranchia; family Didemnidae; genus Trididemnum; species Trididemnum miniatum. The sequence continues at coordinate 9,225,513 of OZ023232.1, read as the reverse complement.
AGCCTAGCTTGTGGTATCCGAATCTTTGCCAAAAAAATTATGCCAGAGCCTCTTTAGCCAACACATTTAAATATGTTGTTTCCACCGAGCACCGCGTGGAGGCGAGGTTGGACTTTACTCGGCAATTTTTTATGATACTCGCGATATTACGCCAAAGCTAGCGTGTAACATCTAGCGTGTAACACCTAATGGCCGGTTAAGCTTTCACACTGCAATATTAATGATGAAAGTTATCTGCTTTAATCAAAGCATCTCATAAATTGCGAAAGATTTCGCTGGAAACTAGCGTGTTTTTATCTCGCATCATTCGTATGAAGTGCCGTAAAGAGAAACGTAGCATGGCTCATCTTTCATGATCACAAAATGTTGAACTTCAGGTTGCGTCTAGATTATAACAAATCAAATCAAAACCAAATGTTAATTACACTCGCGGTATTACGCCGAAGCGTGTAACGAGTGGCGGTACCCATCTCCATGGACTTAGCGCCTATGGACAACACAGCTCCGAAGAAACGTTGCAGCAGTGGCGAGCCGATGGCGACACTGTGCCGATTTGACCGGTCCGAAAATCGAGGCCTAGACCTCCTGCACCGATAGAGTGTTCTTAACAACTGAGCTAACCGTCCGGTACAGCGATTATACCCTTAGAATATACTATTGGCTACCGCAGAGAAGGAAACCGGTCGGGTCGACCGGTCGGTCAAGCCTGTTAAAAAACCGGTCAAATTATCCTTTCTTGCCGATAAGTGTTTTATAAATAGCTTATAAAAAACGGCATTAACAAATCACACCTTTTGGAAACAAAAGTTTGTTTTCTGTTTACTTTTATTCAAATATTCTTTTTATGAGATGAAATTTTACGCGTTCAATACATCTAGCGACAAAGTTAGTGTAAACTACAATTTGTCATTAGGTTTATTAGGTTTATTAAATACCGAACATAAAACATCAGTATAAAAAAACAGTCGACCGGGCCGGTCAGTGACCGGTCAACCGGGCCGGCGTAGATTTTGAATTTTACCGGTCGGGTCGGAAAAATCCTGACCGGTTCCATCTCTGCACTACCGATCGTCAATTGATTGTCATGCTTGTTAAACTTAAACAGTTACGAGGAAACTTTTCTTACACCGGAGTTTGAAACAATAAGTTATTCCTTGCAACTTTTTCATTTAGCTTGTTGCGACTGTAACCTGCAAAATTTCAGCATTCTGTTAACTGTCAGTGATGTCGCTATAAGCTTCTTCGAATCTGACACTACACAATGCGCTCAATAAGGAGTTATACGTAATTACACGTTTTGCAAGCAAAATATTTGCGTGCAGCGTTTTGCTAGTGAGGCTTACTAGGATTAGACATAGTAGAAAGTATAGTAGCCTACGACGTAATGATAGTGTAATACAACGTACAAATGGTTACTGTATTTTGCTTTGCATCGCACTTGCTATAAACGCGGCATAATTTGAAAACCTATAAGTGCATTCAGTTGCATAAAATTAACAATTGTAATTGTTGTAAGCAACTTTGTAAGCGATTAATTGTTACGATTAATTGTTCCACATAATTTTAGCGTCAAGCAGGGAAGCTGTGAAGAATAATTTTAAACTCGTTGGTTTGAGAGGCGTAATGCAGCCAAAAAGTTTAGTAAGGAACGAGTAAAAATTTAATTTGACATACATTGATTACAGCCACTGCCAGAGTCATACAGTAGATAGTATTGAGAAAAATCAAAACTATGGAAGAACAGACGCCAGCAGTAAGGTACTAGCCTAGCCAGAAAATAACTCAGCGGGGCGGGGCAAAATTTTCACAAAAAGTTTTGAGACGCTATTTCTTCCGTTGTGGGACAAGAGTAAATTTGATGCACAATAAGAGAAACAAAAAATAACTTTAAGAAGGTCTGGAGGCATGCTACACCAAAATTTTTTGAAAACTTTTATACTGCAATTGCGATTTAGTGCTTTTTGAGCAACTTTTAAGGCAATGCTTCGTTAAATTTTGGCCCTACTTGTGCCTTCTTCCCCAAATATGCATTTTTGTGTAGACACATTTTCGGTTTATGTGTAACAGAGCATGCTTACCGAAAGGGTTCAGAACTTTTAAAAAAACTGTACGCACATTGCGCGATTTAGTGCCTGCTGGCTCAATTTTTAAGGTCTTAAGGCCTACCATTTGTTACATTCGTTACAAGGATTACAGCACCAAAATTGTAAGATTTTTTGTTTTTGTTTATGATGGCTTGGGCTACGCCACTGCATTGGTGACCGGTAGATACAACCGCAAAAAAATCTAAAATTAAGCAGAAGAAATTGCGTTAGCACGGCTCATGGTACAAATTCTTGATTTAATTCCCTGGGGGAAATTATAGGGGAATGTTTTCAGGAAAGTAAGTTGTTCATTTGAGGGGAATTTTGTGAAATTGTTTCTATGCACGACTGCACTCGCATTTGCTCATAGGCCGGAAGCATCAAACCAAACTACTCGGCTATTTTTGACAAAGCAACCAACTTTACCGGGAAAACCATCAAAGTCCTTAAGGTAGTTGATGCAGTACGGTATGCAACTCGGAATAATTTTTTTGCAGGTTCATCACCCAGTTAGCTTTGAATAAATGCAATATGTAAAAGTTTATTTAGTCTGACAAGTCTGAGCAATTCAAATCGAGAAACTTCATGGCTTTGAGAAGTATAAACATCAGCACCTTCGTGTTTCGATTTGCGAGCGCTCGGGCGCGAGCCCGCAATAGGGTTACAACTTTTTCACTTCTTTTTTTCAAAACTGATTTCTTGTGGCACGAATTGATGAACTTTTGCGTATAACTGCGCCCAACAATGTTTATTCTGTTGAGCTAACAAAAAAATAAATCACGCACGAAGCACTTTGAAAAAATCACCCTTAGGCCTTACATGAAAATAGGGGATATTACAATAATTTACCAATGCTGGTTTGTGATGTCACCATACCTTTTTCAGGTGATAAAAATGATGATAGTGACACCATAAAGCGGTCCTTATTACCTTAAAGTGATAAAGAAGAAAACTCATTTCAGAACCTTGGAATGATGATTGATGTTTGTTTCTGTACTCTATCCAACCAACTGACTAACTCTTCTAGATCCGCTTATCCTTGGGGGTCGCAGGGGCAGCTGCTTGAGTTGGAGCCTTCAAGCATCTCGATCCTATGCAACAAAGGGTAGGAGCTCTGGTGGGATGCCGAAGCGAGACCAACTAAGATCTTGAACGTGTAATTTCGCCATCGAGTTCTGGGACGACTTCTAGGCCTCCGACCAATCGGTGTTGAATAGAGCAGTTTATTGGCTGCTCTATCCTGTACTCTAGTAATTTTCAGTACTCTGGTAATTGGAATATGCTAAATACTGTGGCGAATATGGGGGGAAGGTTCTGACCCTATCACTCGCTCACCTCTCCCCAACACACTTCATCATAAAAAGTAAAATTTGCAGTTCGATGGCAAACGAACGCGAGGCATCGAACATCAAGTCGTGGTCCTAAAAAATAAGACCAAGGAAATCAAGTCGGCTGTGCTTTAGTTGTAGGATAGTAGGTGTAGCTGCAACCATTGAGGGAAAGATTTAGAGTGACTTGGATGAGTTTAATCTATAGGAATCAATTGTGATGCTTATTGCCGAGACGACAAACGTCAACACTGGAAAAGAAACCGGAGTGGTTATTCGGCTGCAGCAGATGTTTGAAAGACATGGGAGTCTTAGGTGTAAGTTGATCAGTTGCCAGCACCACGTGCTTGATCGCATTCTTTTCCTAGTGATGGACGATTAGCTGCACGGCTCAGTCAAATTCCCTTACATTGATTACTTTTTTGTGAATGATTTAATACAGAAACATGATCCACTAAAAGAAGCTTTCAACAATGGGAAAACTAAAAATCAAGAAAACAGGTAGTTGGAGAAATGGACTTTGATGCCATCCTAGCTCTCCTCGCATTCACTTTGATGCCTTTCAGTTCGAATCAGTCTTTGAAAAATTTGTTTGTTCTTTTTGTACCATGGGGTGACTGTTGGTTTAGCAATCAACTGTTCCGGAATGAGGATTTTAATGAACCATCAGCTGCTCGGCTTGGATTCCCCCCCCCCAAGCTCTTAAATGTTTGAGCATTCACTGGAAAAGGAATGACTCGCCCATTAATACTGCAAGAAGCAGCCAATGCCGCGTGCATGCAATAAAAATAATACATGATTTACCGGTGTCCTGCAGAAACAAGGATAATCTTTTCCTGAGATTCATTTTATACAATGTCGTTAATTGAATCAATTAACTTTTTTGATTGTTTTCTGAACCGCTGCGTTAGATGTGACTCTTTGCAGTTTTTATTCAAAACCAGAAAACACTTTGTGTGACCAACTCCAAGAATTGGTCAAAAATTGATAATTAAATTATTTTAAAATTATTTTGTGCGTGAGATTTTTACATCAAATAAGCTTAAAACTTAAATTTTATTCAATCTTGCGTAAAAGTTCATGGAATTATGACACAGGGAGATGAGGTTCCTCAAAAGTTGTTTCCCTAGTCCGCAAACAGTGCAAGTCCACAAATTGTTGACGTTAAGTTTATCACCATTGAAATTGGGGACTACCGATTGAGGATAACATTAATGTAAGTCCGCAAGTTAAAAGTTTTTATGTGCAAGTTGAAAGTTACAACTCGCAAACTATAGGCCTAGCGGTACTATCCAGTAATTGACACCTCTGGCAATATAATCGTAGCAAATGCTGACAAATTAATATTGCCTAAACTCTTTTCATACTGCTCTAATTTTATATTCGTTCGTTCATGGTAATGTAATTTGTAATGTAATTTATAAAGTACAAATTTGTAATATGTAAAGGTGGTAATGAAAACGTTCGTGGTAATGTAATTTTGTAAATATGTAAATAAAGAATGCATCTGATACCGGTAGTATGGTTGCTGTATCTTGCAGCTTTATGCTCTAATTTTATTTCGCTTGATAAAATGTCCGGCAGGTGTGAGTGCGAAAGACAGCCTGGCAGAGATTATCGCTTTATATTTTTTCCGATTACTTCATTATCTTTTAATACGGGAAACACGGGTTTTAAAATACGAAATTCATGATTTAAAGATTTCACTGTGACTCATGAATTTGATTTGAGTAGGCCTACTCACAGCGGGTGAAATCAGACCCGAAGAGTAAAACACATCCGATAATTATCAGCACGATTTGCCCTATATTGAACCAGACGCCCGTTAAAATATTGGCTGAGCATCAAAGTAGGCCTATTGATGATCGAATGTTTAACGCATGTCACAATATCAAGTGGTCAAACTTTGGTTTGGAAGCCGTATTGCTGCAATCTGTAGAATTTTGACAAAAACCAGACATGTGAAATAACTAGTGTTATATTAAGAAGTTTTTTACACAAGACTCAACAAAAAACGCAGTGAAAGCTACTGAAACTATAAGCCTTTCGTACCAGCAGCAACAATTTGATCAGTCGCTTAAAATCATAGCACACGATTCAAGTCGAAAGATATTGAGCATATAGCCGCTGAAGATCAACAAACAGCAATGATAGTTTCACGCTACAACGCGTGCTTTTAGAATATCCATTTGGCGAGGTTAGTTTCTGTCAGTGGTCCTACTTTTAACCAACTTGCAAATAAAATCTAATCAAATTTATATCATACTCCCGTGTTACGCCGAAGCGTTTAAGAGTGACGGGGCTAGTGCTGTTAAAAAACCGTGTTTTTTGCTTCGTGTTTTTTTTTTTTTAATGTTGTTGACCACTTCATAGCTAATTGGGTAGTCTACCCTGTTTTGGCTTATTATCAGCTCGAGATTGAGGCAAGACAAGGCTGTTTTTTTATGGTACCGTTATGTTATTTGCACTGTCAAGTTACCATTAACAACAGAAATATAGCCTGCACTCATTGCTTGGTGCTAAAGATGGCGTTTATGGCATGACCATGAGCCATTTCGGGTACCTTAAGTGCTAGTTTGACTAGCCTAGCAAGTGTTACCTCCCGGAAAGTCGGGACAAGAAATTTGGGGTTTTGAAATTTCCCGTTTCCCGTGAAGTTTATTTCGGTATTCCGGGAAATGTCTTTACAATAGTAAGGATTTCAGTGGTACTGATATTTATCATTCCGACATAAAAAATGCATTAGTTTTGCGTCACTACAAATTAAAAATTTTTTTGCTTACTAAAAATTATTTTTCAAAATTTGCAAAGTTTTTTAAGACGAAATGCTTGTGAGATCAAAATTTTTTCTTCAATTTGTCGAAAAAATGGAAAAACTCAAGCTAAGTTGGTCAAAACAAAAAAACAAAATGCTAAAAATTAAATCTGAAATGCTCAAAATCAGAAAAAATGTCAAAATAATCAAGCTCGAAAAACTTTCCCGCGAAAATTTTCGGTAATTTCCCGGAATTCCCGACAAATTTTTTTGATAATTTTCCGTTTCCCGGGTAGTTGAAAACCCGAGAAAAAGAAAAACCCTAAGCCTAGCCGTTAGCAGGACTTTTTTTCGGTTTGCTAACGGTCCAGTTCTGTTGCTTTTTTCTTGCATTGAGCAGCTAACGAGCCGCAAGACCATTATTGAAAGCTCTTTAAATTTATTTATTGTTAATGATATGCTCAAGCGATTTAATTTTGCAAACTAAAGCTTTCTTTGTTGAGTAACTTGTGTTTAATTTTTGCTCTGCAACTCGGGGTTAGGTGCAGCGAACGCAAGTCGTTTGACTGGCTCAATGTAGATATGAGTTTGATCTTTGAACGTATCAATTTGTGCGAGGTTTCTGTGGCTCCACATCATGTTGATATTTCGTAGTAAATAATTAAAAATCTTTTGTGAGTACCGCTGCTAAACCCATGTTGTTGGCACCAGTGGCGTAGGCAGGAATTTTCAATGGGGGGGGGGGGGTTGAATTACTTGGCCGAATTTTAACTTCAATGTTGTCACTTATGGCACGGTTGCGCAAGGCAGAGATTCATACTTTCGTAAGTAAAGAGCGGAAGTTTCACAGTTGTACTGATATCTATCAGTACTGATATCTTTCGTAAGTAAAGAGCATAAGTGTGTAAAACATCCGAGAATTATCAACACGATTTGCCCTATATTGAACCACACGCCCGTTAAAATATTGGCTAAGCATCAAAGTAAGTCTATAGATGACCGAATGTTTAACGCATGTCACAATATCAAGTGGTCAAACCTTGGTTTGGAAGCCATATTGCTGCAATCTAGTAGAATATGTCGCCTATACCACAAAAACTCATCGCGAACTATAGTATACGTGGCCTAGCGGTACCGCGTGCTGGTGACAGATCCTTCGTGAGGAATTCGATTCATGGCGGGAGCCGATCGCTTTTGATATATACAATGGCGCATCCAGGATTTGGTAAGGGGGGGGGAGAGGGGCACTACGGGGAATCTGGGGACCTGCCCAGAAATTGAACCCAAAACCTTTCGCGCCGATAGCGATGTCTTTGGTTAACCCCAACTGGCTGGTATGGTTGACTCAGAGTTATGACATCGCAAGCGGAACATCCGCCTTCGTTGCATCCATTCTTTTCCAAGAATACCTCCTGCGCTGGAACGTTATGTTGTCCAGCCTTGATAGCCGTTGAGAACAATCGCTTTATTACATCACAACACGACTCCAGTTTTAACAATACCCATTGACTTTGTGCTGGCTTGCATTTTGCTCTAGTCGTTCAACAATGAAATGGTGATGGGTTTGGGAGATTTTAATGGACATGTGGGACAATCAGTCGATGGATTTGAGAATGTACATGGAGGAAATGGAGTAGGTGAGAGAAATATGGAAGGAAGATTGCTATTAGAGTTCTGCGATGAGAAAGAGTTATGCGTGGCCAACACATGGTTTAAGAAGAAGGAAGAGAGAAAGATAACGTACAGATCTGGAGGAAATGGTACAGAAATTGACTTTGTGCTGGTTGGAAGAAATCAAAGGAAATATGTGACTGATGTAAAGGTGATTCCGGGAGAGTTACAGCATGGTCTTATAGTTGCTAATGTACGAGGTAGAAAACTGAAAAGACCTGGGAGGAAAACTAACATCATATGTAGAAGAGTGTGGAAATTGAAAGAAGAGGAGACAAAAAGCAACTTTAAGCAGAGAGTAAGAGAGTTGGTGGATATGGAAGCTCCTGATTTGTGGAAATCTTTCAAAGAAGGAGTCTTGAAAGCATGTGATGAGTTGTGTGGAAAGAAAACTTTACGTAGACATGGAGGAAGCACATGGTGGTGGAATGATAATGTCAAGGATGCTATTGCGAGGAAGAAGGAAGCGTACAAGACATGGTGCAATGCAAGATCTGAAGAGAACAAGGAGGTGTACAATAGCTTAAAGAGGAAAGCAAAAAAAGTGGTGGCAAGAACCATGAAAATAGAGGCTGAAAAAGAACTGAACGAATTGGGCAAGACCCCGAACAGCATTTTTAAGTTTTTAAAGTCCATGAAAAGAGATGGGAAAGATGTTGAAGGTGGAAGTTGCTTAAGAGACAGTGCTGGAAGGCTGGCTTTCTCGGAGGATGACAGGAAAAGAGTTTGGAAAGAACACATGGAGAAGATTATGAACGAAGAAAACGTGTGGGATCAGGTGACCGATGCAGACATGGTAGAAGGACCCATAGAGAGGATTACTCCTGCAGAGGTGCTAAAGGCCATAAAGGTTATGAAAACAGGAAGAGCAGCTGGTTTGTCAGAAGTAAACATCGAAATGATAAATGCAAGTGGCCAAGTTGGAGTAGAGGTGATGACAGAACTATGTCAGAAAGTATTGGATGGAGCAGGTATGCCAGACGAATGGAAGACAAGTGTAATGTTGCCAATTTTCAAACGAAAGGGTGACGTAAGGAGTTGTGCTTCTTATAGAGGTGTGAAATTATTGGAGCACGGAATGAAGGTTGTAGAACGAGTATTGGAAAAGAGGATACGAGGGATGATAGCTCTGGATGATATGCAGTTTGGATTTATGCCTGGAAGGGGGACGATAGATGCACTATTTGTAGTGAGGAGATTGCAAGAAGTATACCGCGAGATGGATAAATGTTTGTACATGTGCTTTGTTGATTTGGAGAAGGCGTTTGACAGAGTTCCAAGAAAAGTGGTAGAATGGGCACTGAGAAAAAGATGTGTACCGGAGGGAATGGTGAAAGCAGTGATGAGTCTATATGAAGGGGCCACAACAAAAGTAAGAGTCGGGTCGGGATACTCTGACGAATTTTCTGTGACAGTAGGAGTACATCAAGGTTCAGTACTGTCACCATTGCTGTTTGCCATTGTAATGGATGTTGTGACAGAAAAGGCAAGAGAGGGCTTGATGAATGAAGTGCTGTACGCAGACGATTTGGTGCTAATGGGAGATTCTATGGAGGAGCTGCGTTATAAGTTTGGAAGGTGGAGAGAGTCTCTGGAATGTAAAGGTTTGAAGGTAAACAACATAAAAACGAAAGTGATGGTGAGTGGAACAGATGGAGAGATACAAAAGAGTAAGACTGATCCATGCGGAGTGTGTGGGAGAAGAGTGATGGTGAACTCTTTGCTATGTACTAAATGTGGTTGTTGGATTCATGGAAGGTGTGCGAAAATCAAGAGGGTGTCAGGGGCCCTTGCAAAAGGATTTGTCTGTGAAGTATGCAGGCGTGGGATGACGGGAACGCGGCTGTCACAGGAGAAGCTGTGTGATGGAGTGGAGACTGTTAAAAGTTTTTGCTATTTGGGCGATAGACTTAATGCGAGTGGTGGATCTGAGGCGGCGGTGACAGCAAGAACGAGAATTGGATGGTTGAAGTTCAGAGAATGTGGTGAGGTGCTCTATGGTAGAAGGTTTTCGCTTAAGATAAAAGGAAGAGTGTATCAGAGCTGTGTGCGTTCAGCGATTCTGTATGGGAGTGAAACGTGGTGTCTAACGGAAGGAGAAGTTGCGATTTTGAGAAGAACAGAGAGAGCTATGTTGAGAGCCATGTGTGGTGTTAAGTTAATGGACAAGAAAATCACGAAAGAATTGATGGAGATGTTGGGTTTGGTTGAGTCGTTGGAAATGATAGCGAAGGCGAATGCTGTGAGGTGGTATGGCCATGTGCTGAGAAGGGAAGATGGTAACATCTTGAGAAAGGCTCTAGACTTGGAAGTTAGGGGTAAAAGAAGAAGAGGTCGGCCAAAAAGCACATGGAAGAGAAAAGTTGAAGAAGAAGTGAAGAAATTGGGGTTAGAAAAGGAAGATGCCTTGGATCGAGAGAAATGGAGACGGGCGGTATGGAAATGCAGTCAAATGGGGTGAATCCGGCCACCTCCGTTGACGGGGAGAACACCGGATAATTCTGGACATCATCATCATCATCATCGTTGGTTCAAGCGCAACCCACCATAAAAGTTTGACTTCCGGAATCATTGCACCACAATAAAAGTTTCTAAGCAATTTGGAAAGCACAGAAAAAACGTGGCGGCAATTTCGGCAAACTCTGTATAAAAAAAGGCGGATCGTTTCAAAAAGTGGATCGTTTCAAAAAGTGGACCCCCCCCGTGCGTATGCCACTGCATGACATACGAGCAACGTCACAAACTTATACAATGAATATATTCAATTGCACACAGGCACATTTCAGACGTCACAAACACATTTTAAACGTCACTAACACACAGGGAAAATCAGCGATACCTTTCACCAGCGGTAAAGTTGGCAAGTTCTTCTCGCACCTACAGAAGTCTCTTCTCGCACCCCCGATTGGGAACCGCTGATCTAGGTCAATATTGGAAATTATGCCGAGGTTTAAACTAATTGAAAAATAAACTGCTGCTCCACCCGCACTTGTTGTGGAGTCAGCATGTAAAAGTTTGCAGGTAATCATGGAGTGGGTTAATGAGTAGAATCTAGTAGATATCAGCTTTTTGAATACATTTTTCAATAGTGGTTGGGATCCACTTATTCAAAAAGTGCTTCATGACAAAATCACAGCGATATATCAGAGCACTATTTCAATGAATTTTATCTAAAAGAAATGTTTGTACTGCATATATTTTTCGTTATTTTGAGTGTCTATCTATGGAATATTATTCATCCAAATTATTGTGTATTCACAGTGCCAGCGAAGGAAGTTCGAAAAAGTTAATGCAAGAGCTTGTTGTTGCTAGGTCTCAAATTCCGTGTCTGATAAGTTATCAGAATTAGACAATTTACTCACCAAATCTGTGTCTTTTAAAGTCAAACCTAACATGAATGTGCTATATTATAATTGATCTGATTCACAGCACCGGTGTAAATGGCAGAGTATTGGCCCGTACGGTGGCCTTGTGACTCCACGGCGGTAACTTTTTTTTGGTATTTTTAAGCAATTTCGTATTTTTTGTCAGTGAAGCAATTGCATCATAGAGGACGACGTAGTCTAGCCTTGAATAAGCGAAGTCATCACCAAACTCCAATGTGCCAACCGCATGGCCAACTTGGGGATTAGAAGGGCCAACTCCATGCGCATTTTCCGGCGCCACAACTGAAAACTTGCGCGAGCTACTAGCGCGATGACTTACCTCGTGTGACTTGTAGCATCGGCGATTTAGTGGGATAACAAGGAACAGTCTTCTCTTTTGAGAGCTTGGCCGTCTCACCCTAGAAAAACTTTCCAACGAAAGCACTTTTTTAATTTAAAGCGCTTATATGTACATTTGGTTTAAAACTGTTTAGCCAACTACATCAAAAACAATAAGTTTTGCCTTATTTCAGAATGTGATAAGTGGTCTGTTTTTACTGTATGATATACAAGTTTTGACGTTGAAAAATCCATTCTTTGATTGCTTTTGGTATATTGAGTTCAACATGACTGATCCCTGTTCCGTTAAAGTTATTTTAATTGGTGAGAGTGGGAGTGGTAAGACGGCTTTGACTCATCGTTACTGCAACAACGAATTTAACCCTGATCTGCGAGCTACTGTTGGAGTGGAATTCTACACCAAAAAATTGATAATAGGTGATCAATGTGTCACAATAAAGTTTCGGGATACAGCTGGGCAAGAACGTTTTGGTGCAATCACTAAAAGCTTTTTTCGTGACGCTGATGCCTGTTTATTAGTTTTTGATGTCACTGAAATGATATCTTTTGTAAAGTTAAATAATTGGAAAACAAAGTTTCTGGACGCGGCTAATCCACAAGAACCAGAAGGGTTTCCCTTCGTGGTAATTGGCTCTAAAACTGACATGGAAAAACGGGTAGTGACTACCTCTGATGCGCAAGAGTGGTGTGAAATGCAAAACATGCCTTACATTGAATGCTCGGCAAAAAGCAACATGAACGTCAATTTTGCATTCAAAACTGCGGCTGCGTTGGCTCTGCAACACAAAGAAAAACAGCTAGCTAATGTGGAAAAATCATTCTCATTTCCCGCCAAAAAAGACAGCTTCAAATCTTTTGACGAAAGATCATTGTCATTGCGACATCGAGGGCCCGCGAAGCCACATAAGTCGGGTGCTGTTGCATTTTATAATGATGATGATGATGATGACCATTCTGTGGAAAGAGAAGCTATCGAACGGAGTCGATATGGTTCAGCTGAGGACAACAGTCATTTTGTTGCTGAAGAATCTCAGCGTACTTCGGAACCTATTCATATTCATGTCCATCAGACGCAAAACACAATTAATAGGTGCAGTTGCTGAACATTATACTGTACTGTATAGCCTGGGCCGGATTTACCAATAAGCTGGGCATGGTGAAGCCTAGGGTCTCGGAGCAATAAGGGACCTCGTCACGAACAACGAAGACCTTTTTTTTTTTTTTTTTTTTGGGAAATCGTCCATCAGGGCTTTTTCTTTTTGAGGAAATCGACCATCATGACCCTCACATACGGAGAGGTGAGTCTGGTCATTGATCACTAAGGTTTCATTGTTCAAATAATTTAACGCCTCTCATTGCCCAAATCCGGCCCTGTGGGTACAGCATGCTCGCAAGAGCAATTTTTTTGTATAACGGCGTACTGATACTCTATTTTTGTCTTACGATTGGAATGAGTATGAAAATAACTTAATCCAATCTCCCCCAAAATATGAAAAAACGACGGCAAATCAAAATACAATTTACTACCTAGGCTGTGAATTTGAACTTGCATAACTCAGCTCTTTTTGTCAAACTCGAACTTGACCTCATTGTACAAGTTGATTGAATTTTGAAGTTGGCCTAAATTTGATAACAACAAGATGAACTAGGCGTGAACTCTGTGAATGATGCTGTACTCAAACATAAAACTCGGAAAAGTAAAATGAAGAATTCACTTAAGTTAGAACTTAAAAAGTTTGTTAATTCGTATTCGACTAAATGTGACTTGAGTACGCAGCAGTAGTTAGTTCTGAAACTAAAGTTATATGCAGTAGTCTTTGCAAACGTTCGATTACCAAAAGTGTTTGCAAGATAATAGAGTTGCAAAAAGTGTGCATGCCAAAACATAGATTTGTTGTTTTTGCAAAAAGTCTTGGGTTTCCAGGGCACCGGTAGTTTAACCTTTTTTCTAATGTACGAAATTGGAAATTAAAAGTATTCATCGGGCCACAACGCGAATTCACTAGCCTACAATTGTACTTTTCCTAAAATAAAACCTACTGTAACTAAAATAGACCTTGTCAGAATTTTGAGCACGATTTTGAGTGAAAGCAAACTTTAAAACAAAAAAGTGATGATTGTGTAGGCATAATAAAAAAAAGTTGCTAACTAACATTCTGTCGTTCCGAGTAGTGTTGTGATGTGACTATCATACTTTTTCTCTTATTATTGGAAAACATTCTCAAAAAATAATTGTATTTTGTTTTATTTGCTAGCATTTGGTTGCATTGTTATTTATCGTATTGGATTTGTTGTACACATATAGAACGAAAATGAACGGCACTAAATCATTAAGTGGGCAGCAATGCAGCGCAGGTCGTCTGTAGGACGTACCTTTGGTAGACCTATGAATTGCTCTGTTTGCTTGGATGGGCTTATTTGTGCTAAGGTGTTTTTGCTACTATGAATAACGCAAGTATCTGTAAGTAGCATACTCAGCAATCATGAGAAAACGCGCAACCCCGCTGCCTATCCCAAGTACACTACGACCTAATCCCAAGTACTATAGGTCGAAATAAATGTTAACCGGTTACCCTTTATCGTGCACTCTAGGTGGTAGTGTACTTGGGATAGGCAGCGGGGTTGCGCGTTTTCTCATGATTGCTGAGTATGCTACTTACAGATACTTGCGATATGTTGTGAATGTAATGCTTTTGCTCAGTCAACTGTCCGTTTCATATGAATAACGCATTTTTTACCTACTTTTATTTTTTCCATATGTTTTGACTTTAAAATTGCCAGGTTATTTTTTTCCGTTACTTTTTCCTTGTTTATTTCGGCAAGTTCAAATTTTCAAATATTGTATAAAGAATTGTTAGTGATGAGTAAGTCAAGCGAATTTGATGTTGTTAAAATACATTTTGCTACATTGTGATCGGGTGAGTTACGTGGCATCAGTAAGTGAGCTGAAAGAAGAAAGATACTAGCAGGCTCCTAAGTAGGGAAGAACTAGGCACTAATGGTTTTTGAACGCTTTTATTCAAAATTGTTTTTTGCTTAGATCAATGAACTCACGAACCAGTTCAGTAATCATCATTGTCATGCCTAAGTTCGACGAACGTGACAGCATGTTCTTTTGGTATTTATTGATCTTACTTCATTTAGCGTATGAAGAATTATTACTGGTGATATTCATTAAATCAGGGACGTGCGGTTAGGAGAGGCAGCACTGCCTCACCTATCTAAAAAACATAGCGAAGCAACAATAATTTTATCGCCGAATATAAACTATGTGTAAAAACCAAATCATTTTGTTTTAAATAGTAATGTTTTATTGTATGTCCTGAAATATCTGTCGACGCCAGCTATTTTACTGTCATTTATGTTCCTACACCCATAAATGGCTTAACCGGAGGGAAGGGAGGCCGGAAGGGCCCTGGCCTCCCACTTTTTTCAGGGGGGGGGGCCTAATTTACGCGTTTATTTCTACAATAATACCTCTGCATGAATGTATTTGAAACTTAATAGGCCTACCATCAAAATTGAAACCCAGGAAGAAGCTTAAATTCAGAGCTGTTTTCTTTAAAATTTTGTTTGTTGGCTGGGGGGAACAAAAAAAGTGTAATTTTCTTACGGCAAAAAAATAACTTGCGGCTTGTAAATGTCAAATTGAGCATTTTTTACGTAAATGTCAAACCAGCGATTGGTAGCATCTGAGCTAGAGGTTCTCAGCTTCTTAATCGTGGCCCTTAGACCCCCAAAGGAAGCACAGAGTGTTCTCTTGGGAGCCTGATGGTAGGAATCAGGGCTGCGAACTCAAACTTGAACTCGAACGAACTCGATCATTTTGCCGAACTCGAACTTGAACTTGAAATAATATTTTTTCTGAACTCGAACTTGAACTCGCATAAAACTATTCGAGTTCATTAAAAAGATATTTAAATTGTTGAAAAGAAATTAGAGATCACTACGAAATATAGTTTCGACTATAACAAAAGTTTGTTGTTCTAGTAGTCACAATCCGTGTAAATTGAAGTTAGGATTTTACAAAAAGAAAAGCTGCATGTCGTTTATTTGTTCATGCCATTGCGACCTATAAAGTCCAGGGCTGCGAACTCGAACTCGCTGAACTCGATCATTTTTGCCGAACTCAAACTTGAACTCGAAAAATAAAATTCTTAGAACTCGAACTTGAACTCGGATTTGCAAATATCTCTTGAACTCGGTTAAAAATCGATCGAGTTCGCAGCCCTGGTAGGAATCATTAATGAATTATAACAGACCGGGACTTTTAAACTTACACCCTACAGAGGCCACGGCCTTTCAGAGATACAGTCAAGAGGCTACGGCCGAGAAAAGATTGGGAATCACTGATCTGAGCTTTTGGTATGGAAAAACCATTTTACAGTACGTTTTGAGACGAGGCGAGGTACAATAGTTGTCATAAGTGTCGTTTATAGTAAACAATAGCTACTAAACTCAAAACTAAGTTCCTCCACCAATGTATTGTATACCCTACTATCTGCACTGGGTTTGCAGACAGTCACTCAAAAAATATAACCTACTGTATTTGTAGTGTAATATTTTATTATGGGAGGGGCGGGGCTAATTTTCGAAGAGGTGGGAGATTTGCTTTTTTCACGCTTAATTTTGCGTTAACAACTAACCTTCAAAATCGATAAAATAAGCAGCTGTTATAAAATAATAGTGGCGGACTGAGCAAAATATCTATAGCCTAGTTTTTAGCCTAATTTTTTTTAGTGTATTTAAATTTTTTAATTCACTTTGTTTTGCTTGTGCAGTGCTGCTAACCGTAGCAATTCCTGCAAAATTGCTTGTTGTAGTCAGAGAGAGCAATTACAACGTTTCGGTTGTAGTTTTACGTGTGGCGATGCGATTTATAAAGTCCTACTATTTCTCTACGCATTACTTTATTGGTGTAAAAACTAGAAAACAAGGTTAATTGGAGTTGAGTTATTGATCATCCCAACCATAGGCGCGGGAAGTGGGGTGCCAGGGGGGGCTCAAGCCCCCCCTGAACTTTTTTTAGCCCCCCCTGGACCATTTGAGCCCCCCCTGACAATTAAAAAAATTATGCACTGAGTGCGACGTGATTAATGCTCGCAACGTACATACGTAATGAAGCAAATATTTTTTAAAGTGCTTTTAACCAACGAAGAATCACTATTCTTTTAAAAATCAGTCAGTTATTATTCACTTGGTCAACGTAAAATTTGGTAAAATTTTCAATGCTTGAAGTTCATTTTTAACCGTGTTTTATATCAGCGTTTGCAAATCTTTTCAGCAGTCATGGACGATGGCCCAGTAAAAGTATAATGGCTGTCAATTCTTGTAGCTGCCAAACACTTTACGCCAAACTACTCTGAATGCTCGAGTGAAAGTCGCTACTGATCATGGGAATTACGTAAATCGTAAACGAAAATGCGGTGAAGTGCAAAAAAACGGTCCTCAATCCTTCAGATGTTCCGAATTCCACCAAAATTTTTGTGAAAAGCTAAAAAAAAGGTCTTCACGGCCCGGACGCGTTACATGAACTGGAAATGTTGGTGGCCAACCTGATTTGTGTACATGCCAAATTGACCCGCGATCGACAGCCAAGCATCCAAAGATCGACCGGTACATCGCGATCGACTGGTTGGGCACCCCTAATTAAGCTTATATGAGCTGGTGCAAGTTCTCTTCTGGTTGAGTTTTTTAATGGTTTTGAATTTTTTCTACCAACCCAATGAAGCGGCTAAATCACTACTAAACTGGCACCGATGATCAGTAAGCTACTCGATTTGAGGGGGATGCCATCCCCCCTGAAAACAACACCATCCCCCCCATAAAACATTTTAGCGTAAACCATTCCCTTACAACTATAATGACCACCTCTTTTTAGGTCTGCATGAAAAGTTGTAGCCTACCACCCCCCATAAGTGTTTTCACAACTCGAGCACTGCCGATGATTGTTACTAAAATTGAGCTAGTACGCCTACCTAAATACCTATATCTACACATCTCATTATGTTAAAAAATGGTTCAGTGCTTTATTTTGATTGTGTGTTTTTTGTTATTTTTAAACCTCAATGGGGCATTGTTTGTTGCATGTAACTCTGATCAGCAAAGCAAAAGTTAGATCGGGCAAATTTTGTTTGCCTACTTTCTGGTTTTGTGATTGAGGAATTTGCATTTTACAAATACATGAGTAGTAATTCGAGCATGGTTAGAAAAGCCTAATGGTAGTAAGCAATCTTGTTTTCCATGATAAAAGATTATCCTGAAAAAATTCCGGTCACTGGAGCGGCATGCAATTGATGTATATCAAAATAGGTCTGCTTAGTGTCCTGCTCTTAAAAACGTGCGTTCGAAAAAAGGGGGGTCTGGGGGGCTTCGCCCCCCAGACGTTGACACGATCTTACTATTTTGAGCCCCCCCTGTCTAAAAAACGTTCCCGCGCCACTGATCCCAACTCAGGGCCGGTGCAAAGGGGGGGCCAGGGGGGTCTGGCTCCCCCAATCCACATGCATGGCTCCCCCAATTAACAAGCTTTCTCTTTTGAAGGCAGCGGTTTTTGTGCTTAATTTCAAACTTTGGCCCCCCCCTTAGTGAACGCTTGGCCTCCCTAAGTCGGCTGCTCTGGCGCCAGCTCTGTCCCAACTTATAAATTATGAAACGAAGCGGTACAGGCTGTTCAGGATTAAATTTAAAGAGCAAAAACGTAAACGCAGTCGAAAACTACAAAAACAACGATTAAGTAAATGTTTTCCAACCTACACTTGCGAATCACCCGTGATTTATCGCTTCAAAAGTGATTTATAGCTTTAAAAAATTACTTCGCGGGCCAAAATTGGCCCGCAGGCCTGCAGTTGGACCACCCTGTTATAAACGAAGGAAGGCCCATCTACTGTATTTAGGCTACGCCCGAACTCAGGGCAAAACGAAATAACTCCGCTCCCTTTAAGTGGATAGGTGCGAAAGCAAAGACTGGCTGTGTGGTTGTGATTTAAAAAGCTGTCTTTCTGTTTTCCCTGTCTCTTGTTTTCAGCAAATAATAATGTTTGGACTAAATCACGATTTTGTAAAGTTAAGAATGTACCAAGAAATATGAAAAATCGACCGCTCACATTCAAAGCCAAATCGCTAGACTTTTACATCAAATCCTGATTTCGCTAAAAATGAATAGTTGAGAATTAACATGAGCCCCCACAGTTCCGAAGTGTAGAAAATCGAGAACTTTTAACTCATCTAAGAATTTTTCGCCCAAATCACAGCGTCGATATGATTAGATACTCTCAAACACATAATTGGGATGTCTGAAATACGGAGCGCTCCAGCTGCTGAGACAGTTACGGTACGTAAAAACAATTTAGTCTTTCCCTCCCGTTCCGCCCCTGGGCCTCTTCAAATCTTTCGTTGGTCTGGTCATCCTTGGCAGTATTTTTATTTTATTTTTAACGCTTAGGGCAGTGTCAATGTGGATTTTTATATTTTAATGACTTTTCAACAAACCGGCCGGTTATAGCGCAGTAGTCGATGTAAAAGGATTGGGGGTCAATTTCCAAGACGGTCAAGTCGGACACAGTGTCGGCATCGGCTCGCCACCGCTGCGACGTTTCTTCGGACCTGTGTTGCCCAAGGCGCTTAGCCGCGGGGTCGGGCCCCGCCACTCGTTACCAGGCTTTTTAATTCTACAGCGAATGTAATGAAACAAGTATAATGAAGATTTAATCACATGTTTTAAAACAATTTTTGGGTGCAACCATAGTTGCTGCAGCTACGCCGCATTTAAGAAAACTCCTGCTTATTAATTGCTTCACTGCAGCATCAATGACAAAAAATGCTGTTCAAGCAAAACACATCAGAAAAGTTGGACTATCAGTATTGTTGCATCACATCGTAATGAAAGTTTCTCGAGATTAAATGAGAAAGTTGGACGGAGCAGAAAAAACATGACCGCAATTTCGGCAAGCTCCGTACGAAACGTCGGTTCGTTTCAAGAAAGAAAAGTTTCATTTTGCCCCTCTCCGCGACGTAGCGCTTGGCGAACGCAGTAACGACGCAACGGTGGCAAGCCGTTGGCGACACTGCGTCGATTTGACCGAATCGAACCCCAGACGTTCCGCACCGATAGCCTTTTCGCTTAAGAACTGAGCTAACGGCCGGTACGGGCCCTGAAATCGAATCCAAAACCTTCCGCGCCGATTACGATGTGTTTAAGCACTACGCCAACTCCAACTGGTTGGTTCGGCAAACTCAAAATGATGACATCGCAAGCGGAATATCTGCCTTTCTCTTCCAAGAATGCCTTCTGCGCTGAAACGTTGTCGGGTCCACCCATAGCCGTTGAGAACGAGAACATTTACTTTATGACATCACAACGCGCCTTCTGCTTTAGCAAAATAAAATAACTGAGGTTGTTTTCAAATTATACTGAACGGAAAATTCAACAGTAATTGAGGGAGACTGCGAAGTGAGCTTGCGCTCTTCGAGTCAGCAGCCACCCGTTATACATGTCAAATGCGATCGGCTCCAGCCGTGAATCGAACCCGTCACGTAGGATCTGTCACCTGCGCGCGGTACCGCTAGGCCATGTCGCAAGCAGTGCCCATTGACCTTGTCCAGGCTTGTATTTTGACTTTTTGAGTCTGTCAAATTGGTTCAGAAGTACTTGAAGAAAGGTGGTGAACAGAGGTAGAACATTTCGCAACGTCAGTGCTTTTTGTATTGACGCACTTAAAGTTGCACACCGGCTACTAGTAGACCAAAAATAGTTAACGAAATTCGAGGTAAGAAAGAAAAGAATAGAATTGCAGTTAAATAGCTCAAATTGCAAGTCGTTTGTTTTATTCCCAGGGAGAAACAGTAGGGGAATTTCCCAGGGAAGTAAGTTGAATCTTTGAACGACTCAGCAATGCATTCGCACATGTGAGCACAAAGCCACAACATTAAATTAAACCACTGGTTTTGTTTTTTCGCTTGCTCTGGATACTCCTGGGTTATCAACCACTTCTTTATAGTCTTTTGGACTTAACTGCTAGAAAGAATCGACTGGGTGTGTTTACTTTTTGAGTCTATTTTGATTAGTAAGCTGCAATTATTTCTGTTTCCACCACCATGATAAAGCCATTCTTCCACAAATAAGCGACCATGATGGTACCACTGTTTAGCACTAATAAACAGGAAGGGAAAGTGATTTTCATTTACAAGCAGTGTTGCCAGATCTCAATTTACTCAAGTATCTAGACTGTTTACCAAAAGTATCTAGAAAGTAGCTAGATTTTTGATTAAACCACATCTAAACAACAAAAGTATCTAGATTAGTATCTAACTACAAAAAATGCGTTAATACGACAAAAAACAAGCAATATTATGGAGTCTGACATGAAGTAACTTATATACAGAGATGGGCATTTATCGCGACAATTTATCGGCGATAGTTATCGGCGATAACTTTTTATCGATTATCGTTATCGCTCAAAATAGTTTGGAGTTAATCGATTACCGTTATCGCTTTTGTTATATATTTTGTTATCGCCGATAAATTATCGCGATAAACGATTTTTTATGCACGCAATATTTAAAATTCAACGTTAGTGAGTTGGCGCTACGGAAAAAACACGACATCCATTAAGACTTGTTGTAATTTTTAAAAATTATTTCTTTGTTTGGCTTAATTTCACGGCAGAGTCCGTGAACTGCTCTCTTTTGAAAAATCTAGAAAAAACATTTTTATCGATTATCGATATCGCTTTAAGAAATTGAGATTTATCGATTATCGGTATCGCCCAGGGCTTTTTTGAAATTATCGACTATCGTTATCGCTTTAGCACAGAAAGGTTTATCGTGCCCATCACTGCTTATATACAGCATTTAATGATAGCACACATTCAGTTTTTCGAGAAACATTCTGCCTAATGAAGACACATTTTAGTCGCAGTGACATCGAAACACCTTTAAACACATCATAGCCACACATTCAAACAAAAAATGAATAAAAATAAACACAACAGAAAAATATCATGGATCTGCTAGTCAAGTCATATCATCAGCTTTCAGCGATTGGCTCTATAGTGGTTTTAAATGGACTGAACTTTGAATTCAGCAGCTTCATGAACTTCCTGGTAAACTTACGCGCTAGCAGTGTAGGCCATATATATTAGCATAAGCATCTGTGAATCTTGTGCACAGCACACTATCCTTTTCAATACTGTAGGCTTACTCCACTGCAACTTTACACAAAACAATCTAAAAAGTTAACTGCTCATGTACTCAATCAAAGTTTTTCAACAAAACTTCACAATATTCGAAAAGTCTACAAGACGAATTGTATTGTGTACTGAGTAGAGGCGAAGCCCAAAACACTTAATAGTTTGTAACTGAAGTTCTGAACTTCCTAGAATTAGCAAATGCTCTCTTCACTTTATCATCTTTTTAGAACATAGCCCTCAAAAAATTGTTAAGATTAACTCCGCTTATAAATACTATTACTGAAGTACCGGCAGGCTACTCGCAGGATTTCAATATATGATTGGATTTTATGCACACCAGAAAAACTAACTTGTACATTATGTACGGCGCAGTTAATCCGGTTATTGTGTTGCTCACTCAGTTTAGTGTAAAATTTAGGCCATTAAAAGCAAAATTTAAACCATTGAAAGCTACCGGTACTGAGCTGAACATTCGGAAGAACGGCTCACAAAATTAAAGCAATAATTTCTGGCATTCTTCCGCGAAGGAATAAAACATTAAATAAACTGGGTAGTTATGGAAGTATCTAGATTAGTCGCTAGGATCTAGACGAAAAAATTGGTATCTAAGGGGACTAAAAAAGTATCTAGATCTAGATACTAAGTAGCTAAGTTGGCAACACTGTTTACAAGGTGATTTTCGCAGATTTGAACCAATTGATCATCTGTTTAGTCACATGTACATTTTTGCTTGCTTGCATGTGCACATGCGTAAGAAACCTGTTTTGCTACCCGTCACTTTGATTTTAATCATCAATGCTTCTTTCGGTGTATTTACATTCAAGGGTGGAAACTCAAACCTAAACCGAAACCTGAAAACCCGGTTTTAAAGGAAATTTTGGAAACCCAAACTGAAACTGACACCTACAGTACTTGGCCAAAATTTTGAAAACCTAAACTTGAACCAAAACCGTTTTTTCTTGAAACGTCAAAACCGAAACTGAAACTAAAACCTGTTCCAAATTTTCTGAGGTTTTAGGTTTTAAAAATTGTCATCACCATCCTTACCAGCACAGTTCCTTTAACGCTGAGCGTCGAACAGAGAAGCTGTGAATACTAATTTTTGAGTCTTTGGTTTTACCGGATTCAGAATCATACCCAAATCGACAACTTCTGAAGCAATTGCTCTCCTCACTCGGCCATCTGAGCTGCTACTTATCATCGTAATAAAACAAAAACGCCTGGAAGTAGAGGATTTAAATAATTCGTATTCACAGTAAAATAGCTTTCTTGGATGAAACTTATACCAAAACTGAAACCCAGAAACCGAAGCTGCGCGTAAGCAAAACTGAAACCGAAACTGGAACCGATTTTTCAACAGCCGTGAAACCAAACCAAAACTGAAACCTGACATCTGGGTTTCAACACACCGAAACTGCTACTGACACCCTAACGCCAAGTAACCAGGTTTCCACCCTTGTTTACATTACAATAAGAACATCAGAAATTCAAGCAATTTTCATTCGGTAAGAAGCCACGGTCATATTAACCAAGTCAGTAATTAATTTTTATAACTGAAACTTTTTTTCAGGTTTAACCTTTCAAAGGATACTATGTGCAGAGTAGGTTTTTTCTTTTGGCGCTTTCAAATTTTTGGTGTTTTCTCTCTGATTAAGAAATATTTTCAGTTTCAAGTCTGTAGCTCTGGTGGTTTAGGACGGTGCTTCTCAACCTTGGTCCACTGGATCTGTTGTGGTCCACCTGGAATTTCTAGTGGTCTACAGAGATTCCCCTTTAATTGTGCAGTAAAATTCGTAGAACTGCACACAAAAAATTATTCAGGTAAATTAAATTTAGCCCTATGTTTTTTTGGAAAGCCAAATTTGTTTATATAATAAGGCGAATTATGAGTGTTCCAGAGGATTTATCTGAATTATTTTTTTCAGGAAGCGCTGCCGGTTTGGCAGCGAAAATTCAAGCTGTGTCAGCTAGTAAAGTTACTGTAGTTATCAATGTTTGCATTCTGTCACTGCGTATCAGGGCCACAACCAGGGGGAGGGGGGCGAAGCTCCCCCTGGAAAAAATTTTGCCCCCCTACAAAAAATTGGTTACTATAATACACGATAACGGTGTAGGTAATTTGGCCCCCCCTAAAATATTTTTCGCCCCCCTAAGCCTGCTGTGTATCCTTCATTAACCGGTACTAATTTCAATTTAGTGACAGTTGGCTGAACTGAAGAGCACTCGATTGATTTATTTGCTTTTTCTGTACCGGTACTTATTAAATTGATTATAACAATGCTTTTGATGGAATCTACAAAGTACTGTACTAAGATTCGTTTGTTGCGTAACACGATAGAATCAAGTACTGTAAGGGCTGTCATGCCGTATGCTATGGGTAGCCGAATAGCCTGCAGTGTTTAAATTGTTCTGGTGTTGTTGTTGTTGCCAAGAGCGTAATTAATCCTTTTTGAAAAGTATATTCTGGCATAGGCCTACGTTCAAAACAATTCCAAGTTTCACTGATGAATATTTCCCGGTTTTCACTTAGTTAACATTTGCTGTTACAAGCATTAAAATTAGCAATCGCAAGCGACAAACGCTAATCGTTACCATAAAAGTTAGGGAGATAATTCCTATCTCTCCTCGTCTGAAATGTAGGGAGGATAATATTCTTCAGGATTTGCATCTATGTTTTGTTACACGTAGATTCTGTTTCTTCATTGCGCAAGCTTTTTTTGAGGAAAGTGGAGTGACTCCTTCACTAATTTTGAATTAACTATTTTACAAATGCCACCTGTTATAACTTTCAGACGCTAAATTAAGTTTGATGATTCTATACAATGAATTTAAATAAAATGTCACAAGCTTGTACCATGCAGTTTTGACTAAAGGCTTTCATAAGATGTCGGCTTACCAAAGTGGTCCGTCGGATATTTGCTTTTAAAAAGTGATCCATGAGATGGGCCAAAAAAGGTTGAGAATCACTGGTGTAAGAGATCCAGGTACATTTCCTTTGACAACATTGCCCGCGAGAAGCATGTTTTTGCAACTTCTGGTATAGCTCGTTATTGAGGCCTTACCGTGCTTCTACATGAGAGGGTGCGTACACATTTGTAAGCTAATAACTTAATACAAGCAGTGGGCTATGATTATCTTAAATGTGATTTTCGTTGTTTTTTCAGTGCTCTATTCCGTCGCATTGTAGCGGTGATGGGAGATCAGGCATCAGCAAGACCCCCACTCGAAAATCATCCCAGTGCCTACCAATAGGATAGTGCTAGCCTATCATAGTGCTGCCTGTGCTGTCTAATATTTGGATTTTCAAGTAAGTTCTAGACCAGAGGTTCTTAACCAGGGTGAATTTAGCCCCTGGGGGTGAATTTTACCTGCCGAAGGGGTAAATTTTCTGAATTAAAGACTAAAGAAAACGTTAATTTTCAGTACTGAAAAAGCAGTAAAGGTACACTGGGGGTAAATCATACTTTTTTCTCTTGGCAAGGAGTAAACGAGACAAAAAAGGCTAAGAACTCCTGTTCTAGACAATTTTCTCAACAGCTTGATGATAATAGCCGGCAATTAAGAAATCAGTTTTGGTTTTTGACGTAATAAAGTTATTATTCTTATTAATAAAATAACAAGTTAGGTTTTTCACTGCGTTTGTAGCGATCATGCCATTTGGTGCGATAGCTGCAGCTACTGTCAATTATGTTCATATTGATAAATTGGCGCATTTAATTGTAACAAATTGAACGATTATCATTTAACCTTGGCTGCGCTGTAGCAGTGCCGCAATAAAGTGCGCTTTCCGATGCGCGCGGCACGCGGCAAGGTGACAACTAGTCTATTGGTGGGTATGTAAACATAGCAAGGTTTAACGTGGTTGGTGAACAGGAGCTGTAACAAAAAAGTGTGAAAAGAAATTATCACATCCCCCCTCTGCCATCTAACCACCATGTAACACACATTGGTAAACGCAACAGCTGCGTCATTTATTTTTTATTCCTAATCACGAAATAATATTTGTAACGTGACTACTGTATATATGTCAAAGGGTTTAAAAAAGTTTTGCGATTCGTAAGAGATGAAACGTGAACTATTTACTTTTTTTTAGGTTTATTGCTATCTCATCACACAATATTTGTCATGAACACCAGAAGAAGGGAGCTGATGGTACCACTACATAAGTATTATCTTCAAATAAAATTTATGACAGTTTTATTGTTCAATCTTCAACAGCTACTCTATTGAAAACTGATATGAGCTCGAGAAAGTATCACGAAGATGATGTAGTGTCGATAGGAGATTATCAATACGAGAAGTCTGGTTACATTAACAGTGGGACATTTGGAGCAGTATTCAAGGGAAGACATAAACGGGTAAATAATAAAGAATAATCAACTGAGGTTATTTTCAAATTATATTGAACTGAAAATTCAACAGTAATTGACAAAGACTGCGAAGTGAGCTTGCGCTCTTCGAGTCAGTAGTCACCAGGTATTTGTACCAAATGCGATCGGCTCCAGCCGTGAATCGAACCCATCACGTTGGATCTGCAATTTGCGCGCGGTACCGCTAGGCCTTGTCACTGACAGCCAGAGATAAATAAAATTAATTTGCGCAAGCAAGCGCAAGAAAATGTTTCGTAAAACTAAAATTTTAAGTGGACTTTATGAGGCGCCAACTGTTCACTCCATTTGCTGTATGTTTTTTTGTATATTTATACCAACGCAAAAGCAAATAAGCTAACGGAAAAATAAATGATTAAACGCAAAAACCACATGGCCAAACGCAAAACCAAATAATCAAACGCAAAAATAAATAACCAAACGCAAAAATAAATAATCAAACGCAAAAATAAATGGTCAAACGCAAAAAGAAACAATCAAAACGTTGGTACATTTGGTTCAGTCCCATATCTTTTCCTTCAAAAAATCAAACGCAAAAATAAATAGTCAAACGCACAATAAATAATCAGAAAGTTTGTACAGTTTTGTATATTTAATGCTTGATTGGTCAATGGTCACGTGGTTTAGTTAACGACCGTCACACAGTGTATTTGCAGTATATTACTAATAATGGAACCGTGTGGAACCACTCTCTGTGCTCACTGCTCAGTCAGTGTCCGGAACAAAAATCAGAGCTTAGATGTTGTGTTGCCATTTTTTGTTTTTGTTTTTAAATTTTTTTTTATGAAATTTAGAAGGAGTTTCTAGTGCATTAACTTGATTGCTGGACTAATGACAATGTGGCAATAAATGAAAAAAGTAAGATATTTTGGTATGGGATAAATGATAAAGTAACTGTGGGGGAGTACGGGGGGGAGTGGGGGTTGGTGGAGTATGGGGGAAAATGGTGGGAGTATGGAAAATTAGGGGGAGTATGGAAGAGTATGGATAGTGGTAGAATTGGGCAATTTTCGGTAGTTTGGGGAGTTGGGTCAAATATGGAGGGAATATGTAAGGAGTGGGGAAGTGTGGGGGGAGAAGTGAGAAATGTGATGGGGTATGGAGAAGTGTGGGGGGAGGCGAGGGGAGGTGTTGGGGGTGTGAGAAGAAGTGTTCGAAAAATGTGGGAAGTGTGTTGCGGTGTGAAGGAGGTGAGGGGAGATGTAGGGGGTGTGAGGGTCCTCTCTCCACACTTCCCCACACCCCAACGCACTTCCCTCACCTCCCCCACAACCCAACACACTTCCCCATACTTCTCCCCACACACATCTTTTCAAACGCCTCCTCACCTCCCCCACACTTTTCCTACTGTTGACACACTGTGTGACGGTTGTTAACTAAACCACGTGACCATTGACCAAATGACCAATCAAGCATTAAATATACAAAACTGTACAAACTTTTTGATTATTTATTGTGCGTTTGACTCTTTGAAGGAAAAGAAATGGGACTGAACCAAATGTACCAACGTTTTGATTGTTTCTTTTTGCGTTTGAGTGTTTATTTTTGCGTTTGATTATTTATTTTTACGTTTGGTTATTTATTTTTGCGTTTGATTATTTGGTTTTGCGTTTGATTATATGGTTTTGCGTTTGACATGCGGTTTTTGCGTTTAATCATTTATTTTTCCGTTAGCTCATTTGCTTTTGCGTTGGCTGCATGTTTTTGCGTTGGTATAAATATACAAAAAACATTCTGCAAAATTAATGAAGTGAACAGTTGGCACCTCATAAGATTCTCTTATAGGCAGTTGTTTAATCTGAAATCTTTGTGGTCTCTCTTAGTAGAATTTCATTCAATACCACCGAGAAAACCAGCTTTTATTGTTTTGCGTGTTTCATACTTTCTGACGCGTTTCCAATTAAAGAGGTTTGGTTATTCAACCCCTCTATTTTGTACAGTACCGTATCCTTAAATTTTGTATTAATTTTACGCCAAAATAAAATGAAGCGTTATGTTGAAAGCTTTAAACGCAGCAGACCTTCTCAAGTTTATTAATAAATTTTGGCACTACGGTTTCTCTCCGAGTCGCTTATACTTTATTTTAGAGATAAATTTATAATTATGCTTTCCTATAGTGACTCTTTACATTTATCCTGCTTTCGAAACTATTGCTGCTTTTGTGCTTGCGTAGTGTCTGTTTAATCTAAATAGCCATGACGATGCTTTAACGTTTTTACCAAAACATCTGTTGAACTTGTTTACCGGTAATCCGCTATCCTATTCTTAATCTTTAGCACCGGGTGCTCCATAATTTATCCTATTTCACACTACAGTGTAGTTGCTGCATCGGTATGTTCTCTTAATTTCAAAATCAAACATTTTGCTCGCTTTACAATAATAACAGAAACAAAAGAACTTAACTTACATAAGCAACTGAAATTCGACAGGCTTGCGATTTGACAGCATCATGTGATTGATTACATGAGAAACTTTTCCGACTCTTTTATTGAGTTTATAATCATGCATTTTTTTAGAGACCTAACCAGACTTTGGCGGTGAAACGTATCAAAAAAACACCTCTTTTTGATTTAAGTCAGGTGGTCGGTGAAATTACAATATTAAAAGTGGGTGGTTTAAAATTAGTTTTGTTTTTATTATGTAGGCTATTCTGTTTTCAAAGAGGACTTAAACTTAAATAAAAAATAATCAAATCTTCATTATACTCGCGGTATTACGCCGAAGCGTGACGAGTGGCGGGATTCAATGCGGCGGCTCAGCGACTGGGCAACACAGCTCCAAGAAGCGTCGCGGCGGTGGCTAGCCGTTGTCGACAACCAGCCGATTTGACCGGCCCGGGAATCGAACCACAGTCCTCCCGCACTGATTGCGATGCGCTTAGCAACTGAGCTAACCTGCTGGTTTCACCAAATCTCTGTTTTGTGATCTTCATTGTTGCTTCAGTCTTTCATTTTAGGCTAAAAGCTGACTATGCTGAGCAATTAATTTTCCTGCTGTTGAAAGTATAGTGGTCCTACAGTTTCTGTTTAAGCTCGATAAAACCGTATCGCTAACACAACATCGCAATCATGAAACATAAGCAACGATTTTGTGTAATTATTCACGTTATATCATTATAATGAATGCGGATAAGCGATGGAGGCTTTACGGAAGTCCACCCAGCCTAGCTTTTCGACTTAGGGAGTAATTCAAGTTTATGAATGAATGTAAATAAAAAAAGTTTAGTGAGTATGGATGAAAATTAACGCGTGTATGAGCGCATTCTCTGCAGTGGTATACGGAACTATCAATGCAATTCGGTTAACCGAAAAAGTGAATTCTGTATAAATACTATTACCAAAGTCTCGTCAGCCTTGCTACGCACAGCCAATCCAGGCTAAACTCATTCCAGATTGTAAAGACTCTTTTGCATTGCTTTACCTGGACATCTAGACTTCACCTCTTTTCTAGGTTGTGCCCTATTTGTTTTTTGGCAAGCGACTGGCCCCAAACAAAGATACCCAATAAAAGAACCTATAACCACTAACCCAAAACTAAGTTACCGGTAGCCTAACTAGCCCACATCACTAGAAGCCCCCATGGCTGTGCGTAGCAAGGCTGACGAGACTTTGGTTATAGTCGAAACATTTATTTGTCCCTTGTATAAATACTGTAAAACAAATTTGAGTTATTTCTGTTTTTACCTACTGGTTTTTAACTCTAATAAATTTGAATTTCAGAAACTGAAGCACAAGAATATTGTGCAATTGATTGATGCCATCGTAAGTAATACCCCTTTGCTTTTTTCATTCATTTGTAGTTGAAAAAAGCAGCGGAGAATTTTCGAGCAATCTCTGAAACGAAGGAAGTGCCCCATTAAGTTAGGGTTGCACACCTCTTTTGAGTTCTGACATCAGTTGCATAGAGACTTGACGTAACATCATTATAGATATTCCGATGTTTCATAATGTAATTAAATTGCCCAATGAGGTTGTAATCCAGCTCAATTGGGGTTCATAATTTTAGCAAAATTAACGTGGATTTTAAAGAGAATCCATCGTAATAAGACTATGATTTTTGCAAAATATTAAAAACTTAAGTGTTATCAATTTTACAAACGCATAATTCAACTTTAGATGACAAGTGCGCTGTCCTCAACTTTAGATGACAAGTGGATGACACTCAACTTTAGATGATAAGTGCCATGGCTAGTTTGAGTGAACCATAAAGGCTCACGAGCTTTCTGCATCATAATCGAATTTTGATGTCATAATTGAAAAAAGTGATTGTGACATCAGAAATGTAATTATGATGTAGAAAGCGGATGGGCTTTTTGCCCGCTAAACTGGATATGCGGACAGGCTAAGTGTGGTGGTCGATAGTTTTGCGCACAAATAGAGTATTGTACATTTTTTGCGAATTTAATTTAACAAAATTGCAGATTGCGTGCGCTGCTTCAGTCCGTAAGAGTTATTAGTTGATTTATGCGAAATAAATGCAGAAGGCAAAAAATTAAAATGCGTCTTTTTTACAGCAAGATCGTGAAAATGTCTACGTTATAATGGAAGTAAGTACATCTTATTCTAGCTACAATATTGTGCTTAGTTAGTCAAATATTTGTATTCATATCGTCAGGGCGAGTCATTACAATGGGCAATGCCAATGCTCCTTTTCGATGCATGACTGGTGTAACCGATGATATAGAGCTGCACAGGGACACCGTGAACTGTAGAACAGCAATGCATGTAAACATGTAATCGGAACAATTCGTAAACGTAATTCTTACCGCAATATCATGATTTCAAAACGTCTGAAACTTGCTCGGCACCAAACGGCTGGCGTGGTGGTTACAGACATTGCTACCGGCGCGGAACGCCTTAGGTTCGATTCCCGGGTCGGTCAAATTAGACACTGTTGCCAACAGCTGGTCACCGCTGCGATGCTTCTGGGTTGCCCGAGCGCTATGCCGCGGAGATAGATCCCGCCACTCGTTACACGCTTCGGAGTAATACCTTGAATATAATGAAGATTTGTTTTATTTATTTATTTGAATTTTTTCGACAATTAGAAAATGACGTGAAACAACTCTTCGAAGTCATTACGATTTTGAGGAACTTTTCTAAAACTCCTTCAAAATTGATGAAGTTCCCCAATCGCATTGCTCCTTTGCTATACAATTTATTTGCAAAATTGTTTGAATGTAAATGTTGGTTAGTTTAACTGATATTAAGACTTTTTTTGCAGACGCGAAAGTATGCCTTTATCATTTTTCTTTTCAACCGATTAATTGTTTTTCAATAGTTGCGTTATTCTGACCGATAAATGGTTCATACGTAGTGGAATTGCGGAACTAAAGTGTATTTAAATTATTTCAATTGCCTTTTCGTAGAAACGTTTGACTTTTCAAGAGCTATAGGCTACGCCAAGCAACAAATTTATTTTGGTCAAAAAATTTTAAAGTATTCCCCTCGGGTATAAAATGGTTTCAGCCGCGTATTTGCTGTTCGTTTTCATAGATCTTTTCGGAGTTATTAATTATAGATGACACTGTTATTTCAACATTTCAAACGGTATTTACAGAATTGAATTCAGTAACTTGAAAGCAAAAAACAATTGAAACATCAATCGATTTGTATTGCAAATAGAACAAACAAAAAAAAATTACATTAAAAATTTTAATGAAAAATTAAGTAAACTAGTTTAGGTGTTTGATTTTGATTGCTAACACTGAATAAAATGGATAAGTTTCAGTAAATATATAAACAGTATTGAAATATTGAAATACAGGTATGTTGAGCCAATGTTTATCTACAAATATATGATCACGTAAAGAGGTATTATGGCAGACCTTAGAAGACTTACTAAATAAACGGTGTAAAAACCAATTCTAGGACTAGTTTCGCGATTTGACCGCTCATCAGATAGACTCATGTTAGAACCAGGGAGTCAAACTCTCTTACCACTCGGCCACCGGGCTCAGGGGCGGATTAAGAGATCGCGGGGCCCGAGGCAGAAAAGAGCGATGCCCAATTTTACGCCCAAAATCAAGAAAAGAGCCAAAAAAGGTCATCACGTTCTCTGATGTCCAAAATTTTTCGCCCAAAATCAAGTGAAGAGCAAAAAAAAAAAAAAAAAGAAAAAGGTCATCCCGTCCGCAGACCGTTATTTGAGCTGAAATTAGTAAATATCACCACACTACAAGCAAGGAGCTAGAAATCTGTAAATGCGCGGGGCCCGGGGCTACTGCCCAGTTTGCTCATTGCTTAATCCGGCCCTGATCGGGCTTGCCTGATGAGTGGTCAAACCGCAAAATTGGTTGTACAATTGGTTTCTACAGCATTCATTTAGTAAGTCTTCCAAGGCCTTCCATGGCATATCTTTCTACGTTCAAATATACACAGTGCTAAGGACATTGTGTACATTGGTACACAACAGAAGAAACACACCGAATAAACGAATGTGCGAGTATCATTTGTTGGCAATAAACCTTCTTCACCAGACTGTATTTGCCATGAGCTTGCTCTGTAGTGAAATTGTTTTTAGCAAATATAGCATTAATGCTATTGAAAAATTACGGTAGGCCTTCAATTTAAATATTAAGTTAATGAAAAACTACCTCCACAAGTGATTTGGCCCTCACAGACTTCCAAACTTCAGTTTGCACAAGCCAATAAAAAGGTAAAAACTTTTCGAAACTGCTCAACATTTTGACACGTGATAAATTTGCATGACATGCTGTACGTGACGAAGCAAGTTTTAAACTCATAAGGACCCAATACGACTGTGATGATTCAAGCATTTAATGATAAATAAACCTTTATTGAGGTTTTAAAAGCCTATTACTTGACATCTGTAAGGAAACAAACTGAACTATAATTGCACGTACGGTCTACTATCTAAAAAATCAAAAATCTAATCTTCATTAATCATTATACTCGCGGTGTTACGACGAAATGTGCAACGAGTGTCGGCCCCGCCTACGCAGCTTAGCAACTGGGCAACACAGCTTCGAAGAAACGTCGCAACGGTGGACTCGCGTTACTACCCCGAAGCGTGTAACGAGTGGCCCATCTCCGTGGCTTAGCGACTGGACATTGGGCTACACAACTCCGAAGAACGTCGCAGCGGTGGCTAGTCGTTGGCGACAGTGTGTCCGATTTTACTGACCTGGCATTTGAACCCCGGACCTCCCGCTCTGATTGCCATGTTTTAACAGCAGTTGTGTACAACTGTACGTGCTAATTTATTTTACGTTGTGTTGTAGTATTGCAATGGAGGAGACCTGTCGAAATACTTGCAAAGTGAGTTATTGGCTGTTTTTTGACGAACAAATGCTAAGTTTGGTAGAAGTTGATAGTAGGTTCAGAAACAAAAAACCGATTTTTAGTTTAGTTTTGAAAAAGTTTTGCTTAAATTTCTAAGCTTGCGCAGGTTTTTAAAACTTTATAATACAACTTTAAAATTCTCCCAGGGAATATTAAAACATCCGATCCGAAACTTATCCGAAAATCTGTCTTTGCTTCGAAAAATCTTCCTCGCGCCTCACTTTTATAAAGATTATGAAAAACTTTTCATAAATATTAAACACAATATGGAGTCAACAGGTCGTTCGCTCAGTTGCTAAGCGCACACGCTATCGGTGCGGGAGGTCTGGGGTTCAAATTCCGGATTGGTTAAATTGGCACAGTGTCGCCAACGGCTCGCCACCGCTGCGACATTTCTTCGTAGCTGTGTAGCCCAGGCGCTAAGCCGCGGAGATGGATGCCGCCACTCGCTACACTCTTCGGCGTAATGCCGCGAGTATAACGAAGATTTGATTTTGGTTTGATATGGAGTTAAACGCAAACTTCACAAAACTGGTGTGATTGGCCGCTAATTAATGAAGACAATGTTTATCACCCTGTAGTGTCCATATGTTCAGTTTAGGTAGGCATTTAAAATGGCTCGCAGCATCACAATTAAATTTTTGTTGCCATAACCACGGTTTTTCATTGTGACTTCAAAAATTTGCTGATGATGCAGAAAGCCCGTATAGGCTTCAAGCTCATTTAAACTGGGCATGTCGACAGCGTAGAAAGTTATAATGTGTGTTGTGTATATTAATATACCGTACTGTACAGGCCTATACTCCTGAAACTTTAAGCCTATGAAGTATATTGATTTGTACAGCAAGAGGTCCTTTTGACGAAGACATCCTTCGTTTTTTTGTTCGACAAATTGCTTCTGCGATGTCATGCCTTAACTCGCAAAACATCGTGCACCGAGACTTGAAACCGGCAAACATACTGCTGAGTTACAAAGAAAGAAATCCAAGCCCTCAAGAAATCACGCTAAAAATAGGTCAGTAAGCTGCTTGCAGAATAAAGTTGTGAGCTTCTGAAATCTTATGGTTATTTGTCTTTAATTTTTCATTCAGTCACGTGTTTATCTACAAGTTATTTAATTTTTGTTTTAATTATTCAATGGTTGGTTAGTGATCTTGGTTCTTCCCTGTCTGGTCACAGAAGCGACGATATCGTCAGGTAATTGAAAAGTTCTAGCGACAGTCAACGAGCTTTAAACCCTTGCTTTGTGTTGAGGTACACATGTAAATTTTTGTATCTATTTTGCAGCTAGTCAATTTGGCTTGTAACGGTTAATGTTTGGAGTCTTTGCCATCAGCGAATGTGGGTATATGAATAAGCGGAGATGTGGACTCGTCGCCTTGGGCTCGGGCTAAACTTTGCTAGCAACGGATGTGAACTTAACCTTGGGAAAGCTAGCAGCTTGGGGTTAGTGATCTTGGGGAAGATATTCAGTTTGGGGTAAATGTGCTTGCCGTAGTTCCACTCCAGAGCAAGATTCTGTCTTTGGGTTGTCGCAGCCTCATGTCTTGCTGTTTTCACTCTTCTACTTTTGACTGTTTACCCAATGGACACTTGTTTTATTCATCTAGAACCCTAGTTCTTTACTTTTTTTACGGGCAATCTAGGCAGTTATCTAAGAATATTTTCCAAGCATCTTTTTAAGAAAATAGAAATCTAGCAATCACTAGCTAGTTGAGATAAAGATATTTTAATATTTTCAGCTGATTTTGGCTTAGCTCGTTATCTCTCACGCAGCCAGTTGGCATCCACCCATTGCGGATCGAAAATTTACATGGTAAGTTCAAACTCCTATCGTATCGTTTATTTCGGAGCCAAAAAATAACAAAATAAAGCAAACCAGATCAACTGAGAAAAAAAATAATGAATGACGCCGCAGAGCCAGTGAGAAGCCCTAATGGCTTTTGATCGGAAGTTTACTAGCGAACTATCGAGTCAAAAGCTCTGCTGAGAAAATCAAAATAGGCCTAAAACACACTGTGCAAGGTACGTAAGAGCAAGATAACTAACTAACACTTGAAAAAAAAACATGTCAAGGAGGAATCTATGATTGGTATTAAAAGACCCAACGTACATACAGGTGAGAGATAACGGCATACAAATTTTAAGAAAGTATTGTTTTAGCATCCTCTTAAATTGTGCAAGGTTTTGTGACTGTTTAATTTGCTGCGGCAATTCGTTCCGTAATTTAACTCCAGAGTCCTACTTTAGACTGGATGCAGATAGTTTTCTTGAAAAGAATTTGGGGTTGAGGAGGGGGGTGGAGGTTGGTAGATTGCCTGTTTCGGTAAGAATGAACATCTGAGTTTTGTTGGAAAAAAATTTTGAAGCATTCTGGTAGCATTTGATGAGGAAATTTATAAACTAGGCTACAAATTTCAGATTTATACTTAATTTTGACTTTTAGAGGGTAAGATATTTGTAGATATGATTGATATTTTCTGGAGGCTGACGGTAAAAATCAATCTAAAAATTCTGTTATACTGTAGAGACCTTGAAGTTTCGAGGTTAGAGCAGAATTGCTGTTACACCACGTAATACTGCAATACAGTAATTTAAGTGGGTTGTTGCAAGGGAATGAAGCATTGATAATAAGTAGGGGGTTTGGGGGTCGAACCCCTTCTTTTGAAACCGCAATCTTGTTTTTAAAATGAAGTGTCCAAACTGTGCAAGTGCAATACGTGCTGTTATTTCAAAACAGCTTTGACACAATTTGCCCCGCATCATACTGAAGCCAAATCCGCTGGTTGGCGGAGTGGTAAGAGACATTGTTATCAGTGCAGGCAGGGCTAGATCCAGAGAGGGATGTGGGTTTGCATGCATTCCTTCTCAACAGCCATATTCAAACATGTTTTTGATGAATTTAATATTTATCAATAATTTTAAATCTTTTCAAAAACAATAAGCCTTACGCCCTAAGCACGCATAATCGAAAATGTCGAACAAAATGCATCATATTTGGTGAAACACTCAGATTTTGGGTCAAAATATTTAAACAAAATTTCCTTAAAATTGTTTAAAAAGTACTAAAATGGCCACTGCAGTACGTAAATTTTTTAAAATTTTCGGGGGGAGCATGCCCCCGGACCCCCCTAGAGTCTTTTTGATTCTTAACATGCTTCAAAATAATTCTGCCGAAAAAAACTACGCATGAAAATATGTCAAGTTTGGGTGCCCTTTCCCAGAAAAAATTTTCTGCTTACGCCATTGACATAAAAACATTTTTCAAAGGGTTTTTTGCGTCTTTTTTGGGTCTAACGTTTTTGTATTTAGTTAACATTCAACCTAATCCAAAATTTCATAACCCTCCCCCCAACCAAAATTTCTGGATCCGCTCCTGACTGTGAGATCGAATTTTTTTAGAACCCCCCTCATTGAAATATGCTAAGTGCGCCCCTGCGCACTAATTACTCTGTGTTTACAGTATGCCTATCAAATTAAACCAGAGATAAACACAATTTTTTTAAAGACAGTTTGAATCTACCCACACTTGAATGAGAATTATTTTTCATTCTTAACGTTTAACACAGAGTGTCTGCCTTTGGAGCGGTGGACTCGAGTTTCGATTCCTAGTGTGGTCAAACCAATGACTTACAGAAAATCTTGGTATTCACATCAGCTTGACGTTCAGCGTTAAAAGGGACAGTGTACGGGAGAGCAAGCCGGCAATTTTACTTGATAAGCTCTTGGAAAGAGCACTTTACCGGATTTTCCACCTCTAATTGGTGAACAGGTGGACGGAAACTCCTTATTACCGAAATCGTTATAGCGTCCACATCGCTTTCTCCTGAGCGGACAATAAAATGAGCTACCAATACTAAATTCCAAAGTTAACGCTGTAAAACCATTAATACTTCAGAAAATCTTGTGAATGTTATAGAACTCCAAAGTTGTCTCATAATTCTCTAGAGGAGTGCTCACAAAAATCCACGCATTATCCAAGTTTGGTGAAGATTTATCTGCCTTCGGACATGATTTCAACTTCAACTTGCGTCATCACTCTTTAGTCGTGATTTCATAACTACAATCTCAATTATTTAAGTTGAAACTGCATTAGAAGGGCTTCTGATTAGTTTAAGAATATTCTTGTAAAATTGAAAATTTATTTACTCTTTTGGTCTGAGAAATAGAAGCGGTTTTGGCGTTGCTACAAATCCTACCTCTGTTTAATAGAAATGATCTACACTTTTTATGCGCACCAATTAATTATAATCACAATCAAAATATTACCTTTGGATCGTAAGGTGAATAATTCGCTTAGAGTCGAGTTTTGAGTTGCCAAACATGATTATTTCGTGCAATAGGCGTACCTAGTGGATTTTCTACACCGTTAAGGTAGCTGACAACCTTTATTACTGTATTATTATTTTTCAGGCTCCTGAATTTTTCACATCTGACAAACGTAATACTTACGATGCGAAAGTAGATTTGTGGAGTATTGGAGTAATTGTATATCAGTGTTTCACCGGAAGTTTTCCTTATACGGTAACTAGGCCTAAATGTTTGTTATTTTCACTCCCAGATACTCAGGCATTAGACTCGGTTCGCTTCAAGCTGAACTGCTGTGGGATTATTTTGATTCAATTCAAAAAGTCCATGCCATATATACGATGCTGATAAGCTCGATCAGAAACTGAAACAGCATCTGCACAGTGTAGTAAAACATAGAAGCGCAGGTTAAAGATTGTATCTGAGTGGGTAAACTTTGTGGTTACACCAAAGAGCAACAATTTTCCACCTAGGTTTACCGAGAAATATTATAGCAAACAAATCTTTGCACTTTTGCTGAAAACCATTATTTACGAATCAAAATCAAAAAATCATGTGGATTGAAAAACGTTTTTTGCTACAATCACGAGCGTCTTTATTGGAGTGAGGGGGGAAATTGTACCATTCCTTCCCCCCCCCCCCTTTGGGTAAAATTAGATCAAATGTTGTTAAGTGACTACAGAATCTTTTGATGGCTTTTGTAAAATATGCTTTAATAAAATATGCCGAAATCTTTTGATGGCTTTCGCAATCTATGCCCCCCTCCCTTTTTAAATTTCTCGGTACGCCATTGTCTACAATATATCCACTGCATTGTAAAATGGTCCTACTGATCTATGCATAGTTAATGGTTGCACGGGGAAGTACTGTTTTTAGTGCCATTACTCATACCGTAAGTACTTTCAGCATTTGCTGTGAAGAAAGTAATTAGTTTATTTAATTTATTTGTCATCCAAGCCGCGCAGTAGGAACTGCAGATACACCGTGCAATATGAAAATCAAAATAATCAAATCTTCATGATACTCGC
Organism: Trididemnum miniatum; assembly: GCA_964006365.1. Taxonomy (NCBI): domain Eukaryota; kingdom Metazoa; phylum Chordata; class Ascidiacea; order Aplousobranchia; family Didemnidae; genus Trididemnum; species Trididemnum miniatum. The sequence continues at coordinate 9,186,732 of OZ023232.1, read as the reverse complement.
GGTACTACGCCGAAGCGTGTAACGCCGCACTGATAGCGGTGTCTTCCGCACTGATAGCGGTGTCTTTAACCACCTCGCTAACCAGCCGGTATGTGCTTCTTCAACTAACTTGGATTATTAACTCTGTTATATTCTACAGCCCCGCCCTGACGAAGAAATGCGAAGTCTGTACGCCAGAAACAAAGGTCAAGAACCCAGGTATGTGCAGCTATCAAGGAAGTAGCTACAGCGAAAAGTTTAGAGAAGAGCAAAATTATTATTGGCCAGGTTACAAATACTACGATCAAAATCAAATCATTACGTTCGCGGAATTACGCCGAAGCGTGGAACGAGTGACAGGGCCCATCTCCTCAGCTTACAGCCTGGGCCACACCGCTCCGAAGACACGTCGCAACGATGGCGAGTCGTTGGCGACATTGTATCCGATTCTACCCGCCCGAGAGTCGAACTCCAGACTTCTCCCACCGATAGTGATGTCTGCAACTACTACCCCAGCAGGCCGGTTAATTGTTTTTTGATGTTAATGTACCGTATTTTACGGACCGGAATAAAAGACGCAAGAATTTTTGGGAAATATCAGGTTACCGCATAGAACTCATTAAAACTCGATATTTCAGCGACAAAAAAAACATAAAGCACCACCTGATCCATACACGAGCCGCACTGGCTTATAAAACGGCACGGCGCACGATCACTTTTGGAGAAAAAAAAAGGATTTAAAGTGCGCTCTATGGTCCGTAAAATTCGGTGTGTTACAGTACTAATTTCTGTTGACTGATTTTTTTCGCAGAATTCCCCTATGCACATCAAAAGAGTTGAAAAGTTTGATTCTAAGCTTGCTACAGCAAAATATTCAAAACCGGATTAGTTTTAGTGCTTTTTTTCGACATCCCTTTCTTTCAAAAACAAGTGCGGGCAGCGGGGCAAGACAATTTCCTTCTGGTACCGGTATTTCAGGTTAGCATTTTAACTAAGCCTAATTATTGCATCAGCAAAAACGCTTTATTTATTTTTTGTTTTGTTGTTACAAAGCTATTTTTTTGCACGAGCAATGCTGTGATTGTTTGCTATTCAAAAAATTTTTGTTGTTTATTTACTTATGCAATATGTATTGGTTTCGAGTAGTACGACACAATCCAGCTGTCACACTAATTAATTTAAACAAGGTTTGCTTCTATCCAATCCTCCGCGAAGGTGGAGGCATGGTGTTATACCACCGAAACTTGTAGCACGGACACTGGTGTATGCGAAGATCCTAACCTAAAAAAAACAGCAACCTCAGCGCAGTAGTAGTAGTAGTAGTAGTCATTTATTGCCGAGCATTAACAAAACAATACAAACACGAAATATAAACCCGGAATAGCACGACGAGGAGAAACGAAAGATCGTAAGGTGTCGCCAAGAAGGAAACTAGGTCGCCGAGTCAGTTCCTCCTCAAAAATTTGTACATATGATATAAAGTACTTCAGCAAAAAAATTTGTAAATTCTTGGCACAGCAGTTTAAAGAGAGAATTTAAGAAAGGCTTCAAAGAAAACAAAAATAACGACACAGAACACCAGAACTGGAAAAAAAAAAGAAATTTCGGTAAAAGTTGTAGGCCTAAAATATATCAAAATGAAGTTATCTAAAAGAATTATGACCGTAATAAAAGTGTTTTTTGAGTATTTTTGAAAAGGTTTTGCAGCAGGAAGTAGCTGCTTTATCTCTGATATAAGACGGTAAACCATTCCAACCGATCAGATGGCCGAGTGGTATAGAGCGTCTGCTTCTGGATCGGTAGACTTGGGGTTCAATTCCGAGTCGGGTCAAACCAATGACTTTAAAATTGGTATTCACAGCTTCCCTGCTTGACGTTCAGCATTTAAGGGACAGTGTGGAGAACAAGCCGGCAAGTTTACTTGTTGTGCCGTTGGGAAAGGCACTTATCGGGATTCCCCCATCTTAGTGTGGTAGACAGATGGCCGGCAACTCCTAAGCGAGCTCGTACAGCGCTTCGTCGCTTTCTCGTGATAGGAGGATAAATATGCCAATAACAATTAACAAAAAAAAAAGATACTTTAAGAGATCGATTAGTTTTGGTATACGAGGTTTTTTCCACATAAAATTTTTTAGACAGAGCGCTACGGGTGGAAAACGTATGGACTGAGGTTAATGCAGAAAAGTTCTTTGAGAAATCTTCTGACAGGGTATTTGAGCTGACTTTAGCCATGAATTTAGCAATTTCTAGATTGTAGATGCCATTAATATTTAGGATTTCTAGTTTATCGTATAGTGGTTTAAGTCTGGGTTTTCCTCCCAAATTTGTTACACAAAATTTTAATTAAGTGATTTTGTTTAACTTGCAGACTTTTTATTAGGGAATTGTTAGCGCTTCCCCAGCAAACAATAGTATATTGTAAGTGCGAATAAGCTAAGCTGTAATATATTGATAGAAGAGCTTTTTTGGAAACATATTTATGTAGTTGATACAGAGCTCCGGAAGCAGCGGACAGTTTGGATTCAATTTGTTGAATATGCCTATTCCAGCTGAGGTTCGAATCTATATGTACTCCTAAATATTTTACACAGTCAGTCTGTCTAAGTTCAGAATCTCCTAAATGTAACGTCATCTTTTCAATCTTTTTGGTAAACAGACTATAATTGGTTTTAGCGATATTTAGCGACAGTTGATTGTAGTTCAGCCAAGCATGTATTTTGCATGGTTCTACGTTCAAGTTATATTGTAGACGATTTACATTTTTATGTGACAATGTAAGCACGCTGTCATCAGCGTACAAAGTAGTTTTAAAATCCGAGCAATAGTATAAATCATTAATGTAAATCAGAAATAAGATTGGGCCTAATTGCCTTGAGGCACACCTATATCAATGTCTAAAAGCGAAGAAGAGAAACCATCACCATGGACAAATTGTTCGCGGTTGGAAAGATATGAGCTAAGTAAATTGTTGGCAACTCCTTTTACTCCATATTGTTCTAATTTGAACAGAAGAATATTATGATTAACAGTGTCGAAGGCTTTGGCCAAATCCATAAATATAGTGCAAACACTCTTATCATTATCCAGTTCAGTTATTATCAGTTCATGCAAATGGGCAATGGCGAGGGTTGTGGAACGGTTTTCCCTAAATCCAAACTGTTTTCCCTAAAAGGAGGAACGGTTTTCCCTAAAAGGGACAAAAACATTATATTTAGTCCAAAAGGTGATTAAGCGCTGTTTGATGATTGTTTCAAAAATCTTGTTTAAAGTGGAGAGTTCAAAGCAGGCTACGACGTACCGGCCGTGAGCCATCAACCCGTAAAGGGGTGGACTCAAATGGTTCCACTTTTTTTTCAAATTATATTGAACTGAAAATACAACAGTATCTGAGGGAGACTGCAAAGTGAACTTGCGCTCTCCGAGTCACAGCCACTCTGTATATATGTCAAATGTGATCGGCTCCAGCCGCGAATCGAACCCGTCTCGTAGGATCTGTCACCATGTCGCTGGTTGTCATTCATTTACATGTATTTAAGTCCTATATTTCAATGCCTCAGCTTCACGCGAAAAGCTATCTCACAAACAACCTTCGGCTGGCGTTGTCAGTTCTAGCCAGCGTGATGCTGCCATTAGAAGATTTCAAGCACCACCGAGTTCAGATCGTCTTCGAAAGATTTCATCTGGTGGACCGAGTTCAGATCGTCTTCCAAAGCTTTCATTCAGTGGACAAACATCGAACCGTGGCTTACAAACTTCCCATCATCGTGCTTCGGTGGGTTTGAAAACGTAATGTAGCCTACAGTAATTCTCATTTTTTAGACTGCCAGCATTCTACTCTAAAATTTTAGGCCTTGAAAGTCTAGTGAGGCTAGTGTTTTAGGTCTTTTATGATAAACATTCTATGAATTGCGTCGTGTTGTAGTAAACTCATTTAAATAGTATGATCCTTTTATGGTACACTGTGATTGATATCGATTTACTTGCTATTTTCTCGTTTTGATCACTTGCAACTCAGTTTATTAAGAATTTAGCGGTTAGCATTGTAAAATGATAACTTTTCTCTCATGTAAGCATAAAATTCTTCTCCAGTTTTCACAAAATCACGCATTATTCTTAAAAAATTAAATTCCAAATTTGAATGAAACTTTTGTCGATCATTTTATCCACTTTTGCCTTTTTTAGGCTGATGAGGAGCCTTCATTGGAGGATTATTTTCAATTAGGAGTGAGACTCGCTGCTCATTTGATGCTGTCTTCCAGCGATGAAGAGGACTGATTATATCATGTACAAGAGGGTTCCTGGAATATTGTAGAATTAAGAATCGTCGTTGTTAAGATTATAGCTTGTAAACAAAATATTGCCATGGAGTACTTTTTTTTCTTATTCATAATCAGTATAGGCAGGGCTACTCAGCTATTATCAAAATCGATCCGGTTAAAAAGTTTCATTATTTGCAAAGGTCCAGGAAGAAAATATTATATCTGGTTTGGTTCCGGCAAAAATAAACTATGCCAGTCGGTTGAGTGAGCAATAAAAGACATTGCTATGGGCGCGGGAGGTTTAGGATTCAATTTCCGATTACCCTGTCCATTTGTTAAGGTGGTTCCAAAGACCGATGAGCTTCTGCATCACAACCAATTTTTGATTAATTCACGGTCAATTTGTTGATTTTATAATTAAAACAAGTGATTATGTTATCAACAAATTCAATTGTGATGAAGAAAGCCCGTGCGCTTTTGGAACCACTTAAACTAGAAAAGTGAACATGGTAAGTATCACCAATGGCTTGCCACCGCTGCGATGTTTCTTCGTAGTTCAAAGGTGTGTTGCCTAGGCGCTACGCCGCAGAGATGGGCTCCGCCGCATGCGCTGGCTACTCGCTTCGGCGTAATGGTAAGATTTGATGTTGAAAAAAAAAAATAATTTCTTGTTTTTTTTAGTTATTTATGGATATCACAGTTATTTATAATATCACAGTCAGTTGACCTGGCTTCAATTCGATCTTTATTGAGAAACACTGCACTTTTTTCTTTTTAACGGTATGCCAAAAGCACTTCATTTCCCTCCACAGCTTTAACTTTCTCTATTTTTCTCTTACTAAGTTCATTTTCCAATTTCTTGGCATTCCTCATTTTCTTTACCTAGTGGTGAATTTTAAAATTCTCAAACTTCCTTGTAACACGACGAACACCGACGCTCTCCATCGCCTATATCTTTTTACTTGCTACCTTTCATTGCGGTTCAATATGTCTTTGAAATACTTCTACTGTATTAAAGGAAAAACGCCAGCAGTCGGTTTCTTGGACGCGCTATAAAATAAGGTTTGGATTACAATCAATTAAACCTTCATTATACTTGGGGTTTTACGCCGTGCGAGTAACGAGTGGTGGGGTCAATTTCCGCAGCTTAGCGCCAGGGCAATTACAACTCCGTAGAAACGTCGAGGCGGTGGCGAGCTGATGGCGACATTGCGTCCAGTGTAACTAGCCCGGTAATCGAACCAAAGACCTGCCACAACGATAACGTTATCCTCAATTACTACGCTATAACCGGTCGATTTTGGTAAAACTCTATTTTAATCAATGCGTAATCCTTAACCCTTCAATCGCAGCCACGTAGAAGGTTACAATAGAACAAATAAAAGCCTCGCGCATTTTTAAGGTTTTTTCTATTATAGTAATGGTAAAGTTTTATGTTATCACTTGGAAAATATTCGATATGCAGAGACTTGATTGGCTCCAGTTTTAGCATTCAGAAGGTACCGATTTAGACCTCAGTCCGCCAGTTGAGTAGATATGGTATGGTTTAGCTTTTCTTTCACTAAAGCGTAACGACGCTGACTGATACTTCTCATTGTCTTTGAGATCTTTTTGGTTTGTTTATTATTGCATAGCGAATGTTGTATGATGACATACCAAGAAAACAAATAAAAAATGTCTACTTATCATTGAGATGTCTCAGTTAGTGAGATTGCACCTCTACATGGCGGACATGCTAGCTCCTGGCTACAGCAAGGCGTACAACTGGTGATGATTGTAAATGTACAATAGTTCTTAAAGCTGCTTTGTTTGTTGATTTATCATTTTAGTTCATAAAGCCGTTAAAGATTGAACAGTTATTGATTACCGATATTATTTTACGAATTTCATTTGCGCCTTTGTTAAAACTTTGTAAACTTTATTAGAAATGTAATATTATCATCGTTACTGTCACTTCACCAGTTTTACTGCAGATTTTATATTTCATATGTCTGGTATAGACAAACTTTATGTCATCTGAAGAGCCGACAACGGCGAAACAGGCCGTAAAGGTTCCATGGCTTAGTGATTTTACTACATTTTTTTAAGATAACTATGCAACAATTTTATCCAAACTTAAATACGCGAAAATATAATATGACAAAAATTATCTGAATTTATTTTTATCATTACTCTAAGCTATAGACGCAACTTAATTTCAGATGCTTTAGAAAAAAAGTGACTAGGTTGCTCAATTTTTATCATCCTGCGTGAAACATGCAACCATACGCGAAATAATAACGTCAATACAGTAATGCTATCAAAACAAAGCAAATTCATCGTCAATTACCATTTGCGGTCGTTCTTTCGTAAATGTTTTATGAAAATACTTTAATCACGATAAGAAGTTTGGTTTTATAAACAGGTTAGCCAGGATATTATCTTAGAAAGAAAATATATAAAATTAGTAAGTAGGGAGAAGCTGCTGTAAAGCATAGCGTGATTTGCCGAGTGGTATAGAGCGTCTGTCTCTTGAGCTGCACACTCGGGTTTGATTCCGAGTCGGGTCAAACCAATGACTTTAACATTGGTATTCACAGCTTCCCTGCTTGACGTTCAGCATTGAAGGAACAGTGAGGAGAACAAGCCGGCAAGTTTACTTGTTGTGCCGTTGGGAAAGGCACTTAACGGGATTCCCCCATCTTGGTGTGGTAGACAGATGACCGGCAACTCCTAAGCGAGCTCGTATAGCGCATTGATCGCTTTCTCGTGATAGGAGGATAAATATACTACTAAATAAATAAAAGAAATAAATAAATTTAGAAAATTTTTTAGTGGAAATAAAGCCAGCTCAAGATTTTCAGTACTGATATTACGGTGTAGCTAATCAGTTTCTATTGCAAAACATTTGTGATTTTTTGAACGCCAGCTTGCACAAAAAATTCAATTTTAAGCCAGTCATTAGTGCGAAAAAAGTTGCCGAGCCCAGTGTTAGGTAACGGTCAAGTAGCCTACAATCTGAATTATGATTTTTTTGGTTTTACATTTCATATTGCGAATTCATTCGATTTGACGACTTCAATGCAGCAAATTAAGCAACCAGCCAAGCCCAATTGGAGTCCGTACGTAATAAAATTATGAATTAAACAAGAGTAATTGGGATGTATTTTAATGCGTACGAAAGTTTACCGAGGTTGAAAATCATGACTTAGCTCCAGCCGGGTGTTTTGGGCCTATCAACTACTGCACAATTGTTACGTTTTCGAATGTAATGCATACGTTTTCAAAGTGCTCCGTACGGAGCCTCAGGGCTCCGCATGAGCAACCTAGGGGCTCCGCGAGCTATTTGTTTACATATAAAATACTGGCTTAGCTAATTTTGCAACTGTCCAAAGAAGCCATACCGGGATTAATGGAATTTGACTCTACTTTATTAGTATGTTTGTCAAGTGTCAAATTCACAGCCTTAATATGATTTACCTGCGAAATGTAGATTTTTTTCCAGCTTGCACAGGTCACGCCAAAAAGGCCTGACACATTTGAAAGTTTAATTTTTAAACTCGTTAAATTTCCAAATCTGTCAGGTCTGCATTCACCTTTTGAAGAAAAGTTTAGTATTGTAGCAACAGGCGGTCTTCAGCCAGCGTTTGCTTGCACCAGTGTTTACTTTCCATTCAGCAGGCCAGGAAGGACGACGTCGTTTTATTGAATGGTCACAACAGCTTCCATATATCCGGAAGAGTGTTTTGGCAAAGTCAAGCATTTCGAAGGATGAGTGTATTTTTACCTGAGTGCGGCTAATGAGAGCTGATAGCTCGAAACAGCGCTGCCCCGCTCTATGTTAGGCTACAATATTATACTTGTTCTACAATTTCTACACTGACCTATTGTTATTAATGAATTACATTTGTATAAAAAAAGTCAAGCTTGGGTTTTATAGCATGCCTAAGAATGCAAAATTTGCCATAGGTCTCAAGTCATTTTGCGCCAGCTGCAAAATATCACCCCAACAAAGTGCGTTGCTAGGGCTCCGCGCAAAATCTCAAATTTGGCAAAAAAAGGCCCCGCACTGCAAATAGTTCGAAAACTTCTGCTGTAATGTAATTTATGTTTTTAAAGTTATAACAAAATCTTGTTTATCACGTTATAATGTATCACAACTAACTACAGTGATTATTGTATGACGTCATACGGTACCTTAACAATTACAACAGTAGTTGTAAGATTTTGAAAAAAATTGGTAAAAAGTCTGCAAAAATTTTTTTGCGCGTATTTAAAAGTCTGCAAAAATTAGCGGAAGTAAATAAATTGCAAGTTTAATTTTTGCACATATGATAATACATCAATTTTTAAGTCGAAAAGAGCAAAAACGTTTTTTTCGAATAGCTTGTACAGTAGTTGCTATAGCCGAATTTCAGCAAAAAGCAGCCAGCTGCAATCTTATATTTTCCTACAAACTTTTGGTTAATGACTTCATCAGAAGTGTTTACACTGTCGTCATTTGATTAAGCTACGGTTTGTTTTATCACAAAATCAGTTTGCATGCACAATTTGAGCTGCAAATGACGCCATTTATTAAAATTTCCCAAATTCATGTTAATGATGTCATACGCGATGACGTCATCAACATGAAAATAATTTTTTTGCCAATAGAAGTTGAAGATCACGTAGTATGCAAATTTTTATTCTTATACGACTTACGGCTGGAGTGCTAGACAATGAACGCTAGCTGCCACTAGGTGGCAGTACGTTACATGTTTCAAATGCAGATTTCGGGGGAAGTCCCACATCCAAAATATGAAGATTTTTTTGGTGGCTCAGGACACGGTCCTGGACCAACATGCCAAATTTCAGCTTGTTACTAATTTTTTCTAGGTTTCAATGATATTTCTTGTAATTCTCCCACATTATGTTGCATTGGCTTCGATTACCGGGTCGGTCAAATTGGCTCAGCGTCGCCAACGGCTTGTCGCCGCTTCGATATTCTTCGGAACTGCGTTGCTCAGGCGCAAAGCTGCGGAAATGGGCCCCGCCATTCGTTATACGCTTAAGACCGCGTGTGTAAGGAAGATTTGATTTTTTTTATTTGATGTCATCACTGTAGTTTTCTATTTCCTACTGCGCTTTCTACTGTACATGGTAAGCAAAAGTATACGTAAATTGTTGCTGAAGTGGAAATAAGCCTGCTAAAAGCTTTAATTTTGCAAAGAACTTTGAAAGAAAAACCACATAAAAATGTAAGATTTTGGTATATATTAGTTCACTTATTATGATTTATTTCGTGATATGCATTGACTGCTGACCTCTGTAACTACGTATGACTCTAACCGTACTTACGCGTTTCACCATAAAAATGACTCGGCTTTGAAATGCCGATGTTACTACTGTGCAGTGGTGACCCCAACTATACTTCTCTACTTCCACCAAGTTGTATTTCCGCATGAGATGCATTATTTTATCTTCCAAACAGCAGTTTGGGTAAACCTGCAGTACATAAAATTGAAACAACGGAGAGAGCCGTTTTCTTGTTTTTGTTACAGCTTAGTCTGCAACTGACAAGTGATTCCGTCAAATTCTAAGTTGTAGCAAGCATGAATCACACCTAAGCCTAGTTGACTAACATCACTTATTGACAACGATTTTACTCATTTCCATGGAAAAGCCTCAATAAGAATGTTTGACCGAGCAACAATAATTTTTTTTCTCAAAATAGCGAATCAAGATCACAAAACTAAATGTGTTTTCTTAAATTTTTTTTGAAAACTCATGAAGTGGTCACAGACGCTGCTATGGGTGCGGAAGATCTGGGCTTCGATTATCGGCCCGCTCAATTCAGACAAAGTGTCGCCAACGGCTCACCACAGCTGCGATGATTCTGTGGAGCTTGATTGCCTCGGAGTTGGGCCCCGCCACTCGTTACACGCTTCAGCGCAGTAACGCGGGTATAACGAAGATTTGATTTTTGATTTTTAATCAGCGCATGTTTTATGTAAGCAAACTTAAAAAAATTCGATCTGTTCAAGCTCATGCAGGTTGACTCTGAGATGCAAATTCATAAGCTCGACGTGATTATGTCAGCTCGCACCGACTCTATTCCACGCATGCGATTGGTTACCCAAAATTACGAAAAGACTCAGTCTCAATCTCTTCTGTTTTTAAGTTTAAGTCGTTGTTGTGATATATGCTTATTATAATACAAAAAGAGAGCTCAAAAATCTACCATACTTGAAGCCAATGTTCCTTCTAATTTTTTGTAGTCTGTGTGCGCAGAAACTTCGGCGAGTGCGCACTTTTTTTAGAAAGGACTGACGTTTGTGCAACAACCCATGAATAAATTGAATATGGCAGCTATCGAAAACAAGTAGCGCAACTTCTCTTGGTTATGTTCCTGCTGGTACATTTTTCGCTCACGGTACCAGAGGCGTCGTGCAGCCAAAAAATTTGGAGGGGCCCGAGTAATAGCTTAAACAAAAACTAATCACAACCTTTGTAAAAGCCGTATTTAGCATTGAGTAACATTACGAAAAAAGGAAGTTAGGAAAAGATACCAAAATATGCCGCAATACCCCAAATTTTGAATAATAAATCGAAATTTATTTTGATACCTCCAACCGCTCCTTAATTATGGACATTATGCGCAATCAGTGTGGCCCCACGATTTTACAAAGGAGGAGGACATCGCTGGGGGCGAAGTCCCAGCCGCCGGTGGCAAGGGGAGTCTAGGGGCGGAGTCCCCAGCCGCCAACGGATTTTTACGGTTTTCACATAAAAAAAACTGTCTCATCGAAAAAGGACATTTCGGTGCTTGCAGTGAGTACAGTCACTATTAGGCATATAGTGTCCGACAATGCAAAAACATTTTAGTAGTTCATGTCAAAAAGCAGAAGCTGAGCCAAAATAAATGAAAGTAGGCTGTAATCATTATTAGTTTTGACGCATATGATGGAATGACGTGTATAGGTGTGTTCTAGGCTATGATCTTTAACAACGCATGCAAAATGTTTTCTAAATTCTAACTACAGATCAAGAAACTGACTTTACTTCTGAGTCGAAGCGATTGATTGAAGCAAAAATTAAAAAAGAAAGCAATAGAATTTATAGTATAAGAAAGCGGGGTATGGGATTAGTTTAAAGGATGAAAGCGAAATGGCACTGGCTAAATTTTTTATATTTTTAATTTTCAATTTTTTAAATTATAAAAGGTAAATAAAAGTAACACACTATAAAAAATTTGGGGGGCACCGCCCCCCCTCCCCCCCGGGCCCCAATGACACGAAGCCACTGCACGGTACATTTTGCGAAAAAATGCGTCCTTTTAGCAGGTTCAGGAGCAACTTTCCTCAACTTGTCAACGTAGAACATTGCTTCATCATGATACTGTGTGTCTGTGCGCAGTATATTCATGCGTGTGCGCAGTCTCTGAAAGCCGTGTGCGCGCGCACACGTGCACAGCTTAGAGCAGGGTGGTCCAAGGTTGACAGTGTCGCGGGCCAGATTATTTTTTTTATATTAATTCGCGGGCCACACACAGCAACATCAGCGCGAACAAATAATAAACAAAATATTGCGCACTTCTTTACGGTTTCTCTGTCTCTGAAACCTTTTCCATTTTTAGCCAGTATCAGAGAAACTTCGCAAGATGCCTTCTTGTCAGAAAGATCAGTTTTTCTGAAGTTGGTCATTAGCTTATAGTATTTGCCTTTGAAGTCTTTTACAACTGCTATTCTAGCATATCCGTCGTATTGTTCATACTGACTCTTATGACGTGTTTTGTAATGCCGTTTTAAGTTGTATTCTTTTGGCACTGACACAATTTGCAGACGTGCCAGGTATTGTGGTTTACTCGTACCCTTAACAAATAAGTACTTTTCCTCCCATATTGAGTTAAAATGTCTACTTGGATTGGTTAACTTTCTTTTCACACTCATTTTTGCCAAATAGGCTAATTGTAAATCTTAAAGTTATAAACCACTGCAGAAACAAATGTAGGTTTTAGATTTCAACTGATTCTACTTTTCTGACTATCGAAAGTAACTTTACAACCTTACCGCTAGTATGACCCTGGATTGAATAATGATAGTGAAGTTCTTACCATCATTATGTTGCAACGTAACAATGCAAAGATTGTAACATTGCAACGAAACAATGCGAAAAACAATTAATGACCTTACAATTGTTGTAACGTCATAAATTGTTTTTTCGACTAGTTTTAATTTATACTGCTTCACGTGCGTTTTACTATCCTGCTGAAAATGAATCGAGTCTTAATCGAAATGTTCAGGCTCAAATTGTTTCTTATACCTTTGCTTAGACTTAGAGATTCAGGAAACCGTGTTGACTCCGGCTATGTAACGTTGGAATGCGTGCAAACAGGAAAAGTAAGTAGATGACCAGCAAATCGTAAACTAAGCACAGCGGGGAGTTCGGTTCAAAACGCAAAACTGCAAGCGTTGAGTCAAAATAAGTTCGTAACGTTCCTTACCAATAATAAATGTGACTGATTGTACGTTGTAAGTGGGTAACTTGGATGTTATCATATTTCACTAAGACTTTCTCGCAGTTTCTCCAGAATTTCTGCAGAATCTTCCGCGGGCCACTAGTGGCCCGCGGGCCTGGGTTTGGACCACCCTGGCTTAGAGGGAACACTGCTTGAAGCTGTCAAAAATAAAATAAAATCTTCATCATACTCGCGGTATTACGCCAAGCGTGTAACGAGTGGTGGGCCAATCTCTGCGGCTTAGCGCCTTAGCAACACAGCTCCGAAGAAACAGCGCGGCGGTGGCGAGCCGTTGTTGACACTGTTTTCCACTTGACCGGCCCAGGAATCAACCCCAGACCTCCCGCTCCTGTTGCGAAGTCGTTAATCACTATGGTAACGGTCCAGCTCCAAGAACATTCCTGATTCAAATTATTCAATGCAATCAAAATACCATTTTTTCTGCTTCTGACTGAGATTAGGTGTCCAGGCCTAATAGAATTGAAAGTGGAAGGTGCAGCCTAAGCATTCAGAGGCAGCGATGAGGAAAAGGATCATTTCATGAATACAAATTCATTCTCAATCACCACGTTTAGTTCAAGGCTTTCGGAAATTTTTTTGTCAGCAGTTAAATGATTACCAAACAAATGATTATGTCATTCTTGGCAGGCCGACGTTTTTCTCACATCATCGAAAGTTATCGCTTGCCAGCGACACGGCCTAGCGGCACCGCGCGCAGGTTGCAAATCATACGTGACGGGTTCGAGTTACGGCTGGAACTGATCATATTTGACATGTTTACCAAGTGGCTGCTGACTCGAAGAGCGCGAGCTCACTTTGCAGTCTCCCTCAATTCAACATAATTTGAATATGACTCAGTTATTTATTTCAAAGTAAAATCTAGGCTTAACGACCACGAATTTTTAACCGAAGCATGTTTGCATGAGAGACAGTTTCAAATAATATCTTTTTTCCTTTTTTTAACATATAGATTTTATTGCGCGTATTCTCTAGTCGAAACACCTAAAATCGGACAAGATGCGCACTGATTTCAAGATTACAAAAAGGAAATCGGAAAATCCAAATTACTATTTAAGTTTTAGATAGTGAAAAGTAACTGCACAAAAATTCATAGCAAAATAAATAGCAGTTGATTTAGCATTTCATGCCGAACTGCACAAATAACTTTTAATGTGGAAAAATAAAGCCACGATAAATCTGAAAACTGTTACTGTGGCTTTACTTTTCCTTCTTAAGCTATTTTCGTGGCATATTTATACCTGTATTCTGAACTTACAGTGTGCTGAACAAGCGCACAAAAATATAAGCAGGCTGCAAATATATCTCTTTTTTCGAAAATTCTTTTTGCAAAATGAGTAATGTCATGCACAGCAACGAGGTATCGAATGCAACAGCACGAACATGTTAACAGATTATAAAATAACTATGCTTTTTAATAGGTTTAGAGTACAAAGTGGTAAATCATGCAACGTCTTCTCGTGCTTTGTCTGGTGCAGTTACGCATCAAAAGATTGACACGAATTATTAAGCGGAGATCGGCGGATTTCCTGCTTCCAACATTGCTTTTAGTGGGTGGTTTGTGGTTAAGCATATAAACTCAAGACCGCACGACCTACTTGCTATTTTCCGGGAGCAGGTTTTCTGTGCGGTATTATTCCGATATTTGATTGAGACGTGGGAGAATTTATATTTCGCCATATTGAATTTTGACTCAAAAATTGTCTGACTTTCTTATGTTACTGTAATAAAATGCATTCACTGTACGATAGAAAACAAGAAGACCAAGTTAGAAACATTGTCAACAAGATTACTTTTGTCGATTGAAAACTTGTATTATGTTTTTAGAGCAAGATCAAATTTTCAACTGCAATACGAAAAGTGATTTTAATTGCCAAAATTTAATTGCAATGCAATATCTCTTCGGCTTTGCTCCGAAAATAGCGTTCAAACAAAACAACTCAAAAACATGAAAACAAATTTTGATTTTGCTTAGATCACCTGATACAGCTTTTCTTAGTGTTTATATAAACATTAACATGAAGCTGATGGGTTTATTATTTTTTGGCGCTTGGCTAGTTCTTAGTTTTGGAGATCATCATGAGGAAGTGGAATCAAATCGGCAACCAGGGATAATTTTTCGGTGGAATAAAATCGGTCTTGATCATAGTAAGTTCACCTTTGTGTTGAGTAAAATAATTTGTAGGCTATACTCCGGTACAAAAAAAAAAATGCTTTGCTAGCGATGAACATACTCAAAAAAGCGATACCGGTTCACTGAACTGTCAAACTGTTTTCATAAACCAGGGTCGGGTTAGCGTAGAAGTCAAAGGCGTCGTTATTCGTGCGGCAATCTGGGGTTCAATTCTCAGCCCGGTCAAATCAGACACAGTGTCGCCAACGGTTTGCCACCGCTGCGACGTTTCTTTGGAGCAACGTTGCCCAGTCGCTAAGCCTCGGAGATAGATGGACTTCATCACTCGTTGCACGATTAGGCGGCGTAATGCGGCTAGTATAGAGAAGATGTGATTTGATGTTCTGATTAAATTGACTTTGTTGTAAAACACAGGCCAGAAAATAAACTATGGAATTTCATCATGAACGGTCATTACCAAAAACGATTAACTTATTTAAAAGATTATAACTTTGCCCAACTATACTAAAAATGGCTATGGTGCAAGCTAACCTTTTGAGTGGTCAATTGGATAGAGTGTTTGCCTCTGGAGCAGCTGACTATACATTGATTCCGAATCGGTCGAACCAATAGCATAACAGTTGCTATTCACAGAGCTTTCTGCTTGACGTTCTGCATTTAAAAGACAGTGTGAAAAACGTATTGGAAAGTTTATTTTTTGTGCAGCCCTGAAAACAATGAACAGAAATTTGACTTCGTTGAGTGGTAGACAAAAGCCTAGTCATTCCCGAACCTGTTCTTTATGGCGCTTTCACCGGTTTCTCCGGATAAAAGAATTGTTCCATATTCTGCCCGGAAGTTTTTGAAGCTTCAGAAGACTGGGGGGACCAGCTGTGTCCGCTCTTTCTGAGCGCTAATATCTTTGTAACGGTACTCACATACTTACGCTAAAGCGAAGGTTTGGTTTTACGCGCTGGTTGAGCTTTTCTATCTGATTACGCTTTGCTGGTTTTATTTTCTGAACTGTTCCACTTCTGTTGCTCTACGAATGTGTTTTTAGATTATGAGCTCGTCCTCGAACAGCTGAAAGAAAAAATTTTGAATAAAGAACTACCGAGCCTTGAAAGAGACAACTACTTGATTACGTAAGACTTACGTTTACTTCTCATTACGAGAAAAATGAGTAATTTTGCTTGATCATAGTAAGGTCAGCTTACTGACCCTAATAACCAACTCAAACTGTCACTGATTAAAACAAAATACTGTAGATTATAAGATTAAGAGAAAAAGTGAAATTTTTACATCGGTTTAGGCTGGCACTATAAAATTAACTTTTTGGTGCCTACTGTCTACGTTGCGTAGTCACACCGATGGTCGCTTAATTAGAAGATTTAACTGTCCCTTCGCGTCTTTGCTGTGCTAATTTACCAACTATGTATAACAATCACAACCAATTCAAACTTGCAAATTTATTTTTTTTTGTATAATGTAGGCTAGCTTTTACTGCAAAAACTAAGTTTTGTTTTGCGTGCTGTTTTTTACGGTTTTACATTTTTTTTTATGGAAAAAATGCCGTTGTTTAACATTTGCATAAAATAAGGCTCTTTGACTTGGGCATTGTTGCGAAATAGGAAATGGTATTACTCCGCTGACAGGACGATTGATAAGAATTGTATGACAAACCGTAGGAATTAATTCGTTCTTAGATATGACCTCACAAAAAAACCAAGATCTTCTTCACCAACGAATATAACAATCGACTCAACTTAACTCACTTAGCCACGGTACTCACCGAGCTACTTTTCAATTAACACAAGCTCCACTGCTCACTTTAGTAACACTGTGCAAGAAGGGCATACAACAAAATTGCTTACTCTACGCTCACTAAATCTACACTCGAATAACTACGCTCGAAAATTCACGCCTATTTATACTCTAAACTCAAATTCAAGAACGTTCTACGACATTCTCAAAAAGAAACAAGAAGAGAAATCACATGACATGCAAAACTCACACCAAACCACAGTAAACACGATTGTGACGTCAAAGAGAAATCATATGACATGCAAAATTTCACACCAAACCACAGTAAACACAATTGTGACGTCACAAGGACAAATTTTAACTCAGTGAAATTACGTAACGGAAAGATCTGTCCAGAATATTCACGGAAAAACTAATTATGACTTCATAATGCAACCTTGCGAAACAATCCCACGAATAAAACTTCGGAAAACAACGCATCGGTCCAGAACCTTCTACAGTAGACATAGCATTAAAACAAAAACGTAATTAAACAGTTATATCGTTACAGACACCAACAAGATACAATCAGATGATAGAAGCTGAGTCACGTGATTCGGCTTTCGGACTTTTTTTGTAAGCTTTTGCACTTAAGTGAAACCGCATCGAACGACAACCAGGACAGTGATTGATGATGTCAATTAACAAATCAACGTTCCAAAAACAACGGGATAACTGAATTAATTCTAATCATATAAAAAAGCTGTTATGACAAAGCTATTGAAATGTCCTTTTGCACAATAATGACATACGCAAATAATGCAAAACCGCAAGTAAATAGAAGAATTAAAAACAAAATTCGCAACCCATCACTTCCTGTTCCGTCAAATAGGTCACATGCATTTAACATCGTACTGGTAACCTCGAATTTTGAAAACGAATTCGGTGAAAGTTGTTGGTTTGTGAAAAACTTCAATACGACTGCAGCAGTCCACAAATTCAATGATATCTTGTAAAAAATGGTCAAACGTTGCCACTTGAAACAATATAACTGGCCCAATTCTAAACTTGCAAAAGAGCTATTCAATTGCTTTGAAATAAGAGTTATTTTTGTAAAAAATGACGAGAATTAATTGGATTAGAGCGTTTTTCGTAACATTGATTTTCCAATTTCTTTATACATGCGCGTGGTTATGGCTTGATCATGATCCTGATCACAAACGCGCTTGCGTTTCTTATAAAGAGAAAAGCGAAGAGAAAGAGTTTCAGTAATTGTATCTCGTTAATTGGTCACACACTTTGCAGCAATAGGACATATTGCAATATCAAAATCTTAAAAAAAGGGCAATGCATTACTCCAACAGTCAGTAGTCTGTACTCTGTAGGACATAAAATACTGTAGTGATGATATAAAATACTGGACATAAAATACTGGTACACTAGCGCTGACATCATTTTATTAAAGTGATGATCGCGTGATTTCCACCTGCATTGTGAAAAGTTGTTTGTAAGGTATCTCGTTACTGTGTTGAGATTAGCGATGCAGTATTCTGTTTTGGAATTTTAATCTCTTGATCTTGCTCTATTGAATGTTTCTATTTTTTCATGGTGTTGATTGGTTGGATTTTATGAACATCTGAGGAAAATTTGATTCATTTTCAGCAAAGAGCATACTAATTTTGGAAAATATTTGTTTTATCTTATTCAATTTATTTGGACGTCGATTTGATTGCATCCAAAAAAGCCATCAGTTGTTATCGTTACCATCTGATACTTTTCTATCTAGTACTATTCATCCATTTGTTTGTTTTTTTCGCTATATTTCTGTATCTTCTGCTCAGCTTTTTATTAGTTATATTCACCTGACGAGCTCTAATGAGAGCGAAACCGGTCGTGGATTGCTATTTCTATCCGCAGCTATATTATTTTATAATGTTTTCTTTGTTTTTCTTGAAATTAATCTAGCTAACTCCATTAGTCTGTTCTTTTTCTCTTTTGCAACTGCTATCCTTCTTTTCACTGTATTGAATGCCCAAACGCCAGATTGAGTAATTTTGCAGTGTGGTTTTCGATATGGTCCTCCCTGATTGTTATCACTGATGAGGGACGTGATCCCGAAACAGGATGGCTCAGGTCTTATCTTGTAGTGATGATATATGTAGCACTTATTTACATTTCTATATTACATTTTACAGCTTTAACATCACTGCAGTTGATCTGGGATCAAATAACTTCGATCTCTCTCCGCCCAACTCCATCACGCACACGACAAAAAATGCCAACATCCAAGTGGCCGCATCCTGGATATACTTTTCGTAAGTGACGTATAGGCCTATTGATGCTGTACGCCAGAGCCACTTGAAAGAAGTGGAATGTTGGAACCCTTGGCAAAAAAGCAATAACACCAGCTATGATTAAATGGCGTCTTGCACAAAAAAGGTCGATGTATAAATAGGTTTTCCACCCTCGGGTTTGCACGGCTTTCCCCCCTTCAGCGGGACTGCTTTTTTCAATGACATGAGTTAGTAAATGAAATTAACATCCTGTGTTGAGTAAGACTTCGGCATGAATTTTTTTCGCCAAGTCGACGATTGCATGAATCGCTTTAATTAGCCTGTTCCATTTTCATCATTAAAAAGGTTAAAATCAACTCTGGCATTGAGCATGCATCGCTTCAGTGTTTGTGCTGCAGTGCCCATGGGAATACAAAGTAGAGCACGTGGGCGAACAGCCTTAATGCAAGTAAATTTTTGTCATATGCTTTTGATAGTAGTAATTCATTGCTCATTCGTGGTAATAATATTTAGCTAGAAAAATTGGTACATAGGCCTATTGTGCGCTTTCATTTTGCATTTACTCAAACTTATTACAAAGATATTAAGTTCGCTAGATCATATAGATTTGACCCGTGTCAAAAAAAAAAACATTCGAAAGACAAAAAAATAAATGCAGGGTCAATCCAATCAGTGGTCAAACCAATGACTTACAAATTGCTGTTGACAGCTTCCCTGTTAGATGTTCGGTATTATTGGAACCAGAGCTGGGCAATGAGCATTTCGCAAACAGTTTCGCAAATTCCGGCAATTTCGCAAATCGCGCAATTGCGAAATTTCAATAGTGGTTTAAGTAAATTTTTTTACGACTTACGAAATTTGCGTTGCGCTTTAAATTTTTTTTGCTTTTTGCGCAATTTGTGTTGCGTTTTAAGCTAAATTTTTGATCAATTGCGCATTTTGTGTTGCGTTTTAAGCAGAGCTGGGGCATTCCGCAAACTACAGCATTGGCAATGCTGTAGCAAAACAGTCCGAAGATCTGCCGGCAGTTGTTGCGAAATCACTTGACGAGTGGGTAGAACGGACCAGAGGGAAAGTGACGCCATATTGCTTATCCTGTTTACATCAGGAAGCATAGATCCACGTATTTAAAAAATATAATACCACTGTCTCAAGCTCAGCAGCAGTGGAAAGAGTATTTTCCGTTGGCTGATTGGCTCGAACGTTCTGCGGTCAAAACGAGCGTTGCTAACTGCAGAAAATTTTGAGCGCTTTGTGTTGCTGCGGGAGCAGTGGTGAAAGTAGAAAATTTTTCTTACCGGTACTATGCATGCCAGAAGCTTCTAACAGTGGTGGAAGTAAAATAATTTTTTTGTAGTTGCTGATCAAAAGAGGCAAATGGGTCTTACACATCCACTTATCCAGTCACGAAATCCTAAACGCCTTAATTATACCTAACACTTTAAATTTTAACGAACTATAAAATATTAGATAATCCGAGAATGGCTAAAACGCAAATAATTAATTGTTTCTGGATTAGAATGAATCGCTAATCAGAGACTCGAAACAATGTCCTGTAGTACTGTTGCTTGCAAATTGGAGAGTAAAAGGTTTGCCAGAGAACTACTGTATATTGACATGATTTGAAATGGCCTATTTTGGGGGATAAATACAAAAGATCCGATCAGATGGCCAAGTGGATAAGAGCGCCTGCTTCTGGATCGGTAGACTCGGGGTTTGATTCCGCGTCGGGTCAAACCAATGACTGAAAAATTGATATTCACAGCTTCCCTGCTTGGCGTTCAGCATTAAAGGGACAGTGTGGAGCATGCCGGCAAATTCGCTTGTTGTGCCGTTGGGAAAGGCACTTAACGGAATTCCCCCATCTAAGTGTGGTAGACAGATGGCCGTCAACTCCTAAGCGAGCTCGCATAGCGCTTCCGTCGCTTTCTCATGATAGGAAGATAAAAATGGAAATAATAATAATAATAAAAAAATCCCCAAAATCTCAGTTACTTTTGGCTCATTATTGTAAGTTTGCAACCACAAACAACGATACATTTTCAACTACGCACATAACCACATAATCCAAATCAAACACTCAATTATTTAAAAACTTTCCATAAAGGTTCATAGTAGTTGGCCTTTTTCAAGTTTTGTTGTCGAGCCATGCCGCTTGCGACATGAGCTGCACTTCTTCCCTTTCCAAGCCAAGTTCTTACGTATGGCTCTGGATTCCATTTCTCGCACGGTGGCCCCACAGTACTGACAAAGAGCTGCTTCTCGGCATTGTTCGTAGTGATTGCATTTCTGCTGTCAGTGATGATGTTGTTCATAGCGCTGAACCCGCGCTCACAGTCGGCGTTACTTGGTGAAAGGGTGTCAACTGCCACCATCAACTTATTTAGTTGGTCAGGAATGCTTTTTCCTCCACTAGCCTTAAATTCAATATACGCAAGATGAATTTGTTGCTTGTTGAGACGAAGAGTGCCACATAAACTTTTCACTTCATTTTCTTCCAAACGAGGATTTTCATGATCAATCTTTTGTGGATCTAACACATCAATTTGACCAACAAGGGTTTTGTAGTTCTCTCTTCGAGTTGCATGAACGCTAGGCTGTGCTCTGCTTGATGCAGTCGTGAAGAGCCTTTCTTTCATGTTGTCAGCTACAGCCCGAATAAATTGAGCCTGATTTATTACTGGGCTTCTTCCTTCTCTCAGTTCTACTTGTTGAAATGACATTGCTTTCTCTGCTTGTTCAGCCATGATGGAATGTTCACCCGGGGAAGCAATAAGGCTTTCTATACGTTTTGTATACGCATTGAGTAAAGTGTGGGCTTTTGGCAGCGTGGTATTTCGGCTTTGCAGTTTTTCTGATAAATTTGTTAATTCGTTCAAGACATCCGCCATCAGCGCTAAATTTTTAACAAAATTTATTGTGCAAAATTTGGACAGTATGCCTCGAAATCTGGCCTTTTCTGTGCTTTGCCTCGTTTCGTCATTTGAAGCTTTTTCAAAATGTTGCGCCAAAGCTGGGAAAAAATGCCAGACTGCTGATACTGCCCTGAAGGATGAAGCGACCCAGCGAATGGTAAACACCTTGCCGATTCTTTTAAGGGTCGTTTGCAAATCATGGGAACATTGGTCAAGTTCACGCTTGTTCTTTGGTGACTGGCTGTACAGCGAATATAAATGTTCAAGAAATGACTGAAAGTCATTTGTACCATTGATAATTTCTAGTGCCATTCCTACAGCAAGCTCAAGTCTGTGATTAAGGCAATGCCACAATATTATATTAGGAAATTTGTCTTTAAGCAACTTTCCGACTCCTGACTTTGTCCCCAGCATCACGCTAGCTCCATCACTGCAAAATCCGATGATTACTTCTTGGAGTAACTCGATGGAGTAGCCGTTTTTGAGCAAACAGTCCACAATTTTGTCAGCAATATGAGAAGCGCACAGACTTTCCAATTCTACTAAATCTAGCGGAAAGTTAATAGGCGCCGCTTTGCCATCGATACTAGCTCTTAGAAACACGATTAAAGTTGATTTGTCACCCACGCGAGTTGATTCATCCGCTAAAACATTTATCTTACTTCTGCTCTCTATAATTTTGGTTAATTTTTTTTTCTTCATATGTGAAGATATATGTTCAATTGTGTCAACAGATACAGTTTTACTGTGTAAGACACGTCCCATGTCTATAGAATTGGCTTGCTGAAGGTTAATCAATTTTTCAAAGTCTGCAAAAGGATTGCTATTTTTTGCCACACAATAAGCTGTCCTGAACACTCGCGCTGTGGATTGAAACGCAGTTTGCTCACTCTGTGCATTTAAATTAAGGAGTGCATTTTTCTTTGCCGTCTCTAGAATATTAATAGCATCTTGGTGCGCTTTTGAGTGTCAGTGCTCACAGATCTTTTTTCGAAGTGATGAAAGTTGAACCGTTCTTGTGCTACCATAAAAAGTGACATTGCCATCTGCCCATTGAGTGGAAATATTAACACCACGAGATGCTCTTACTCCCAAATTATTGACTTCATGACACGGAGTACATCCTATTTTACCATCACTAGCGTACATCCAACTGTTTTTTTGCGTAACTTCCTCATATTGTTGTTCAGTCCTTATTAACGGATAAACAGTGGAACATTTTTCCTCAACTTGATCTTGATGCACAGGTAGAGGATCGCTGATTGCATCACTTTAGGTAGGCCTACTAACATTGCTCTCCGTTCTTTGAACTTTAGTTGCTACTGAACTCAAAGTCTCATCACTGGTCTCTTTTCTCTTCCAATAATGATTAATTTTTCTTTGCATTTTACAAAGAATTATTATTTCGGCTGGAACTATTCCTAAAAATCAAACTTGTAAAATATAATACTCGCTATGTTTTATCGTTTATTTGATATTCGTTTAACAGGAATCGATAACTTGAAATCCACAAAAATCTAAAACAACCTCTGTCAGTAGAAGACTCACTACTAAACTGTTGTCTCCACAACACTGCTTTCTATTTTAGTCGAGTCAGAGCTCAATCATTCCCTATTGTGTTAAAAGTTACTGTAGCCTACTTATTGCTGGGTTCAAGTTACTGTACTTATGGCGATGGGCCGATGAATTGAGAATTTTAAGTAACTTTGTAATTGTGATAAAATAAAACCTATTGTTTTAAAATGTATTGTGTCAACACAGTTTCAAGATAAGAGTACGTAACGCGATAAATTGAACTTGATAACTTCCATTCTTTTACCGGTACGGCGTTCCGGCAGAAAATCTTTTACCGGAACGGCGTACCGGATCGTTCCGGCTTACTTTCACCACTGTGCGGGAAAATGAAAAATGTCTGCCCCAGTCTTTGTTCCTTCGGAAATAAAATCATGTTTAAATTTTGATATTCATGAAAGTTTAGGTCTGGGAGTTAGCTCGTAGATATTTGTTCGTACCATTATGTTTCGTTTTCAAGGGGTCACTAACTTACTACGGTATGGTTCGATACGGAATTACGGTACGGTTAGATTTTGGCAAAAAGTACGATACGGAATTACGAACGAAAATGAAAATGGGTGAAACAAAAATGGGTCCCCTCGATTATTGTCTATAAAACCGGCCTGCGCCTCCCCCCCAAAGTTTTCGTTTTTACTCTACTGGTATAGATGATAGCCAATAATGTTTTGTAGTCTACAAAAGCTAAGTTTCAAATCAAATCAAAATCAAATCTTCATTACACTCGCCGTATTACGCCGAAGCGTGTAACGAGTGGCGGGGCCCATCTCCGCGGCTTAGCGCCCCGGCAACACAGTTCTGAAGAAACGTCGCAACGGTGGCGAGCCGTTGCGACACTGTGCCGATTTGACCAGTCCGGGAATTAAACCCCAGACCTTCCGCATCGATAACGTGCGCTTAGCAACTGAGCTAACCGGCAAAGCTAAGTTTTGTTCAACAAATAAAATAGAAGGGCGATAAATCTGAACTTTAACGTGGCAGTGGCCAAAGTTTCCTGCCGCATTTTTCTTGAGTTCAATTGGTTGAAAAAAATGTGGCACGGAAAGGTAAGGTAATACGGTACGCAAAAAATTTCGTATCGCACTGTTACGTACGGTATTTTTGCGAGATACGAAATACCGTACGGTATGTTTTTAAAGAAATATAGCGGGGAAAATAATTCCATACCGCACCGTAGTAATCCCATGCTTGATTTTTGTTTTCGATTACTATATTGCAGAGCAATAAACGCACATACAGTTGTGGTTTGCTATAGTAGGAAATCTTCGAACGGAGTAAGATTAAAAAAGCTGCCAGACTGAGCTAAATGCTGGGGGCACAGTCTTTTCCTCAACCAGCCCACCATGTTATTATCAACAGCCGCTCATTTGCGAGCTTCATTTAAGTGGTGATAGATAAGGCAAGATGACGTGGTGAGATGATAACTGCTCCTCTACGCCACTCCTACAAAAAGCTCCTGCTGTCTGACCTTGCTCCGCACGAAGAACGAGTTGGGAAATAAGCCATAAGTAGCGAATTTGATTGCGCTTTAATTTATGATGAAACTTCCAGTTGCGGTTGCTGTTTATCAATAAAAAATATTGTTTGCGCAATTTGCGTTGGCGCTTATCCGCTCCAAAACTTTAATTGCGGAATTTGCGATTGTGCTTTGCCGTTTTAAAAAGTTGCTTGCGTGATTTGTGGTTGCGCTTTCACAGTTAAAAAATCTAATTGCGCAATTTGCGGTTGTGCTTTTTAATTTCAAATTTTTGGTTGCGAAATTTGTGATTGTGCTCTTTTATTTTAAAAAATTATTTGCGGAATTTGCGTTGCGCTTAGTTAATTGTTTTTTAAGTGCCCAGCTCTAATTGTAACAGTGTGCAGAACAAGCGGCCAGGCATCTTGTTGTGCTTAGGGGTGGATCCAGGGGGAAGTGGGGGATGCATCCCCCCACTAGTCATTTTCAAACATGTTTTGATGCACACAATTTTTTCCACAATTTCAAACCCCTTCTATAACAATAAGTCTCACGCCTTTTAAGCATGCAATAATCGAAAATGTGTGAACAAAATGCATCATAATTTTATTTGGTGAAGCATTCAGAGTTAGGGACAAAAAACTTCAACAAAATTTGCCTGAAAATTGTTCAAAAAGCACTGAAATAGCCACTACACTAGTATGTTAGTTTTCAAAAATTTTCCGGGGAAGCATGCCCCCGGACACCCTAGAGCCATTTTTGTTCCTGAGTTTGCTTCAAATTAATTCTGCCGAAAAAAAACATATGCTTGAAAAAATATCGAAATATGGTGCCCCTTCTTCAAAAAATTCTGAAACGCCCCTGACGTAAAACATTTTGAAAGAGCTTATTTACTCCATTTTCCAGGTCTAAACGTCTAACGTATTTGTATTTGTTAACATTCAATCTGATTCAAAATTGCATAGCCACCCACTAAAATTCTCTGGATCCGCTCTTGGTTATGCCGTTGGTAAAAGCACTAAACAAGATCCCTTACTTTAGAATGGTAAATAGGTCGCCATCAACTTGAAGATAATGAAAACACGAGCACGTTGCTGCCAGTCGCTCTACATCAGGGGTTCTTAACCGGGGGTAAATTTACCCCCTGGCTTCGTGGGGGTAAATTTTACCTACCGAAGGGGTAAATTTTCTGAATTAAAGACTAAAAAAAACTTGAATTTTCAGTATTAAAAAAGCAGCACTGGTACACTGGGGTCAATTACACTTTTTTCTTTCGGCAAGGGATAAACGGGGCAAAAAAGGTTAAGAACCCCTGCTCTATACATCAATGCAGCGCTTTACGTTTGTAACTGTGCTGCTTTGAGGCTATTTAAGCTGCGGAGACCCGCCAACTGGTGACACGCTACGGGCATTATACAAGTACAAGAACTTTGAAGTTTGCTAAAAATTTATTCACTTGCAGAGATGGGCAACCACATGCTGGCGTGACTGATTTCAGTATAAACGGTATCACTGTGAAGAAACAAATGTTATTCAATTTTGGGGACAACATTCATAAACTTGTAAGTAACCTATTAGTTAATGCACAAATACGTATAACTAAAAAAATGCAATAACCATATATTTTCGTCACTACAAAACAGCTTTTTCAAATTGTTTTGATGAATTTGCTCTTTCTTCAGCTCTTACCAGGAGAATGCGATTTCGAGATTGGAAAAATAGAATTTGATATAAATTCTGAAGATCCTGTGGTTGAATTGACTCTTGATATATTCGCTGAAAAAGCAAAAGCTTCATTTGAAAAGCAGGTAAGGAAAATTTAAGAATACCTTCGGGTGTGTTTTTTCTTACTCTTATCGATACGTCTTTAATTTCGATACTTCGATCCATTAAATAAGAAACGCATTGTAATTTCGATACTTCAAAAACATTTTTCTCTCAAGCAGGAAAAAGAAGTTCGTAGTTTTTCGTAACTAGAGTAAACAGTGCAAGCCTGTAAACTGATCCAGTTGCGAGAATTACTCTGGCTTTAGATCACCAGCTTTAAGTTTTCTTCAATATTTACGTTCTTCAAAACTACATCGAGTCATCATTTACAAAACAATTTTTGGGCGAAATAAAATTGAACTCAACCATTCTTTCTTATTGTTTTGCTGTTTAGGCTTGCGATGAAATCACCGAAGAATTAGAGATGTTTGTCACGCATGCAGCTGGAATGCGAGAATGTAAGAATTAATTTCAAAAAAACGTAATGATGTGGCTGTATTATGTAGTTATTTCAGACACAACACAAGACTCATTTCGTGTTGCTTGTAATAGGGGGGGGATAAATACTTTTTTTTAAACCCCTTCGTAAAATATGCTATCCCATAACAGAATCACGACGCAAAAAAAAGTTTTTGTCTGGGATGTTCCTAACCTCCTTGTACATACCCCCTGAAAATTTGCAAACTCCCCTATATTTCAAAATTGCATATTTTGGTTATTTTTTAAGATAAATATACGATGTAGCCATTCATTTTTAATGTTTTTAACCAGGTGTACGTTTATGCGCTTAAACAACCTTTTTGATAAAAATCAAATGTCACCCCTTTTCCTAGTTTATAGTAAATTGACTTTTTGATGAATTTCCAGCAGAGGTTTATTGCATGCATTTTTACCAATAAGCAATCTAATTCTAATGACAGTTTAATCAAATTGAACGTGGAATTCTAACACTACTTTTGCTGGTACCGGTAGTAGTATAACCTGCCGAATGAAAACTAACAGTGATTATTACAGTATTTGAAAA
Organism: Trididemnum miniatum; assembly: GCA_964006365.1. Classification (NCBI taxonomy): domain Eukaryota; kingdom Metazoa; phylum Chordata; class Ascidiacea; order Aplousobranchia; family Didemnidae; genus Trididemnum; species Trididemnum miniatum. The sequence goes on along the minus strand of OZ023232.1, from coordinate 9,159,116 downwards.
CTTGTTTTGTTCTATGCTGGACTCTTAACAATGACTCGGTAGTTAGCATAAATCTTGCACCAGGTAAAGCGCTTTGTTCCACTCGTTCAGTGTTGATGCTTGACAAACAAATCACCAAAGCTTATGCAGCGATTGAAATAGCAATTGGAAGAGACAAAGTTTATTTTTTTGCTATACTTGATCGACAAATGTTCAAGTTGCATGATATTGAATTTTCCTGCAGCTTTAGAAAAAAATGCTAAAAATTGTTTTACATAAAATAACATACAGTATTAAGAGGCATAATCATCTTCCTGATAAAAAATCATTAAAAATGAATGGTCACACCTGGTATTTTGGTGATACAATAAGCAAGATATGTTAATTTTGCTATTTGGGAGAACTCACACACTTCAAGGGGTATGTACAGAGGGGTTAGCTACACAGATGATCAAAAATTTTTTTTTGTGCCATCATTTTGTCATAGAATAGCATATTATAAGGGGGGGTTTATAAGCAATATCCAAAATTTTTCATTTATCCCCTCCCCCTACTTCTAACAGATTGCGGTGATTGTGTCATGAACGATCACATTTCTTGCATTGCTTTTTTGGTTCCAAAAATCGTGAAATTCATGAAACTACTGGCAACGATGTGATCATAATCTATTCTTGATTGTGTCATTGAAGTAGTTGCTTTTGGTTTTTTAAGGCCTTGATACAAGCAAATTTTTCGGGAAACCATCTCGGCCTATACCTTTACTTACGTAGGCTTATTACCTTTACATATGTAGGCTTATAACTCTCTATGTGCAAGAGTTGATCAGCAGAAAGCAACAAATAGGACATAAAAGTTGCACGGTAGAAAAAAATTACAAAAATCAATTAACGAGCGGCAGGACCCATCTCCGCGACTTAGCACCTGGGCAACACAGCTCCGAGTAAACGTCGCGGCGATGGCAAGGCATTAGCGACGCTGTGTCCAATTTGATCGGCGCATAAGTCGAATAGATTATCCGCACTGATAGCAATATGCGTAGCAATCGAGCTAACCGGTCGGCTTAGGCTATATTACAAGGACCAGCAACTACTTTATTGTTGAGTGTCATTAAATTTTTTAATGCTAACTTAACTCTAATCTGTTGATTTCGCCAGGATGAGGATATAAGTGGGCATACTTATTGAAGTCATTGTAAAAATTATTACTCAACAAATTGCTTTGCAGCTAACCATCCTGTGACAGACTTTTTTCCCGAGTCTGATAATGATAGATACATTTTTGAAACATCAAGTGTCACAGCTCCAAAAATTGAACAAAATGGCCTGACTTTCTTCGTAGATGGAAGCGTTTACAACACTGAAGAAAATCCTTCGCAAGAGTAAGTACGTATAGGCTATCTTTTGTACCTAAACCTGCTTGTACTAAGACTTGAAGTAAGAACGTCTTTTTCCAGCAACGACTGTCTGATATGTCAAGTACCATTTCCTTTTGAAGTTATTTCATTTGAAAATTTACACAGCAAAACCAAATCTAAATTTTTCAAATAAGAGAAAAAATCAGTCTATTTTTTCGAGCAAAAAGGTTCTTTCATGAAATTCTGACTTTTTACCAAATTGACTTGGAATTTTTAGGACTAAAGCAGTTAAAGCTAGTCGTTTGCATGGAAAAGAAAACACGATGATGAATTTAGTCTGCTTCAGCCACATTTCTTATGACCAACGTGTATCAGCAAGGTCCTTGGCAATTTTCAATATTTTGTACAGCTGGCAGTTTTCATTTGGGATACAATTTGCTTATTGTTCTTTTCCCTGATCACATGGACAAGCAAAAACTTCACACGTTCTCCAGCAAAAAAAGATTACCACGAAGCAATCAGTGCGTGCTCAAAGAATTACACTTGACCCTTACATGACAGTTGATGTTCATTTTGGGGCACTGGTTAATTGGTTCAAAGGAGACCAGGATAGCGATTTAGCCCCCCCTACCCCCCACTCACACTATTCTACCGCTTTTGTGTTTGGCAAGAAACGCTTTCATTTGCTTTCAGGTAGTACCCACGAGTAGTGGGAAACTGAGACTCTGATGAAATTCGTTTCGCCGAAACACCTATTAAAGCTGTTGAACTTTCTTTTTTCTTGACCAAGTAAATGAAATAATTGTTAAAACTAAATCAATTTTGCGGTATTTATTTAAAAAAAATTTTACGGTGACATTTTTGTTCAACAAACGCTTATGCGATCAGCAGGAAGTTTTAACATTGAGCCCTCTCTTGGGCTATGCAAGTGAATTTGGCATGTCTGTTGCTATACTAGTACTGCAATTTATAAATTCATTTTGTTAAGATTACCGTTTGAAGCTTCCCCTGCTCCTTCTCTGGGTCCGAGTCGACAGATGTTCCAGGTTTTACTAACCGAATACTTTTTCGATTCCTTAAATTATGCTCGATGGCAAGATGGTCTTCTTGATGTAGATTATCCACTGGAACTAGTAAGATTTTGTTTTTTAACGCAATTAGAACCATGGTGGTTCACAAGGTTTACTAGTCAAGCATCAGGCTTGATTCTTTCTCCAATGAAAATCTTTTTTTTCTGTTTTTTTCCAAGCCACATAATTGCAGCTTGGGTTTTTATATTGGTGAAGTATATGCATCAAGGAAGATGACCTAGTTGAGCATCGAAACCGCGAAACCAGATCCGGAGCCCAATGTAACGAGAACTCGGCCAACTCCCAGGAACTCTTTCATTGAATTTCACTTTTCTGTTGTTTTTTTTTAACTTCTTCAGAAAAAAAACTTTTGACTGTGGTGACTTTCTCATTCTACCCAAGCTTCTTTACTAACTTTGCAAAGCGCAAATGTGAAGCTTGCTATGCCGGACCCAGTAAAAAGGCACAAGCCTCCTATGTTTTTACTGTATTTACACATAATATCAAGATTATATACTTGCTTCATTATGTGTCTCGACTTACAAAACAACAAACAAGCATTTTCCGATCCTAGCTCCCATCCCTTCAGAAAATCCTGTGTGTGCCTTGCGTTGAAGATCGTCGTCGAAGATGTTTGATTCGACTTCAAGCTTTAAATAAATTTTAGTAACGTGCAAATCCTTCTCAGATATCACACTGAATTCAGTGTTGTCAACTGTAGAGACTCCACAGCATTGAGCAGCAAATTACGAGCTAGTTGCGAATGAATGTGACTGAAACTTTCAGTAAGAGCCTCGATTCGTCTCTCACTGGATTCAAGTTATAACATAACATCAAAAATGACGACACTTGACTTGGCAAAGACTTGCGCTGACATTGCAACAAGCTTCTGTAATCACTTTTGATACGGTTACATTTACTAAAAGTTGCATGATATCCATATGATATTATAGCCTACATGCTCGCAAATATATTGTTTGTAAAAATTTGTATTTTTAACAGATTGATAAGTATTTTAATGTTGACTTGACGCCTTCTTCACTGGCTGAGGAATATCCTATCTTTGAGCCTTATGTGAACAGGTAAGTGGCTTTAGGTTTGGATTTAACACGTGGCTGTGGTTGGTAGACTGGCTGATGTTAAAGGTACCAGTCATCTTTAATGCATTCATCTTTGCATTAAACGCATTAAAAGACCTTGACTAATTCAATGCGTTCATCTTTAATGCATTTAACTAGTCAAGGTCTTGCAGTGACAGAACTAATTTGTTTGTGATTCTACTAATGAAAGTTTAATGATGCTCGATTTGACCGGCTCGAGAATCGAACCTCGTACCTCCTGCACCAATAGCGATGTCTTGAACCATTTCGTTTACGGGCCGGTCAACTTTCGGAATTATTAAAAAAGTTGTAATGACGTAAAATTGTAGTCTAATGTTGTGACGAGTGATGTAAAAAACAGTTTTTTGGCATTGTTTTGTATTACCTTGTTTTTTTTTTTGTTTAGTAAGGAATAGTTTGATAGGGATGTGTTTTGAATGGCGAAATGTTTATTCCGAAGATCTCTTCATCGGTCTATTAATTAGAAACAGTTGTCAGATGATAGGCTACAGCAGGGGTGGCGAACCTATGGCACACGTGCCAAATGTGGCACGCCGCAGATTTTTTCTGGCGCGCCATTTGATACTTTAATTTTGATTTCGGTTAATTCAGGGGTCTTCAACCTTTTTTAAACAATCGCTTCTTTTCGGAAAGTGTGGGTCCAAATTGCCCCCACAAAGCCTTCACGTGCGTAGGGCCAGGGGAAGATCCAGGGGGGGAGGGAGGGATGTGGGGGATGCATAAATAATAATTTTCCAGTTTTATGATTGAATAAAATTTTTTCATAATTTTGAACCTCTTCATAACAATATGCCTGAGTCGCCTGAAGCACGCGTAATCAAAACTGTGCGTACAAAATACATCGTATTTGATGAAGCACTCAAAATTAAGGGCCAAAAATATACACAAAATTTGCCTGAAAATTGTTCAAAAATCAGTGAAATGACCATTACAGTACGCCTTACGTAAATTTTCAAAAATTTTTCGGGGGAGCATGCCCCGGACCCCCCTAGAGTTGTTTTTGTTACTTAAGTTGCTTAAAATTAACTCTGCCGAAAAAAGCTACGCTTGTAAAAGTGACCAAATTTGATTGCCCCCTCCCTGAAAAAACTTCTGAATACGCCCCTGACATGAAGCATTTCCAAAAGGCTTATTTACGCTCGTTTCCGGGTCTAAACGTCTTTGTATTTAGTTAACATTCAACCTAATTCAAAATTACATCCCCCCACATGAAAACTTTCTAGACCCGCTCCTGCGTTGGGCTACTATTTTTCCCACTGAAAACAGTTGAGGACCGAAACAATATAAAAAAAAAAGTCTTCACGTCTGCTGAACCACTTTCTCCACAGGTTATTAAATATGCTGCCACTAAATTTGAATTCGATTCCGATGAAGAATTATGCGATAAAGTCTCATTGATAATTGCTTTATGACAATAAATTCATTATGTTTTTGTTTTGTTTAATGCAATGGCACGGCATTAACATGCCAAACTTTATTTTTAATATTTTGGCACGTTCGCCGAAAAAGGTTCGCCACCCTTGGGCTACAGTATGCACCAATATCTGGCGCCCAACTTGAAGCAGCGCTGTCAGCTCTAGGACGTTGCGCCCAGGGAGTCGAACCGTTTAAAATATCGCTCCGGTTCCGGTTCAGGTTCAAGAAATTTAATTTTTAACGGTTCAGTTCCGGTTCAGGTTCAGAACTTTTCAAAAATTTGGGTTCAGGTTTGGTTCGGGTTCAGTTGCACCAAAATTTAAAGATTCGGGTTCGGTTCAAGTTTACAGATTTGAAATATTAAAGGTTCGGGTTCGGTTCAGGTTCAAGGATCTCAAATTTAGACGGTTCAGGTTCGGTTCAAGTTCACCGAAAAAAAGCGGTTTTTACCGGTTCGTGGTTCAGGTTCGGGTTCGACTATAATTTATAGCCTACCAAGTTGGCATGGTTCGGGTTCGGTTCAGGTTCAATGATCTCAAATTTAAACGGTTCAGGTTCGGTTCGGGTTCACCGAAAAAAAGCGGTTTTTACCCGTTCGCAGTTCAGGTTCGGTTCGACTCTCTGGTTGCACCAGAGATCAAAGGGCATTGCAACGGAGATGTTTGATAACGACATGCACGTATTTGACCTTGCAAAAAAATTCTGCTTTTATGAAGAGCTTCAAGTTGTTAATTTTGATTACTCAGTAGCCTACAAAAGTTTGTTCAGGCATCGCCACTCGCTAATACTCTATTCTTAGTTTGATGGTTAGAAAAAAGAGCCTTTTAAACTCTAAACTGGATCAATGTTAAAGCCATGCTGTGAAAAACAATATCTCAACCGCTCTTTTTTTTAGCTTGATATGCCAATTAAGCTCATTGATTTATCTACTAAATTCTGTACTGCCACTACGGCAAATTTTGAAAGGAATAATGGAAATTGGAAAAGCGACTACTACAACTGCTGCTACGGCATGGTTCCGGTATATAATACAGCCGCAGTGCATTTTACACTTCTACAAAAACTTCTAACAAAAAAGCGTTTAAAAACGCTGGGGCGCCCCCCCCCTTTCCCCGCAGGCGAGCGCACAAAACTTTGATACTTTAAAGCTGATACACCGGTTACATAATTGTTAAATGTCCAGCCAGCATTACTCCGGCATTCAAAGTATGTCAAAGCTAGTTCTAGGGGGGAAGGGGTCCAGTTTTGTTTTTCGTATGTCTTGAAGTTTGGACGCGATATGGGGCAAAAACTTTATTCATGTGCGTAATCCAGGTCTGTTAGCTCTGCATTAGTAACGGGGCCGCAGCTACAGGGGGCTATTGGGGACTGAGCCTCCCCAGAATTTATTTTAGCCCACCAGAAATAGTTATGTCAAAATGATGACGGTTTATAAACCCAACGGTTCACAATATTTTTTTCCAGATACCGGTAGCTACACTTCAATCGATGTTAAGTTTTAATCTCGAGACTAATTTCTGATTCGCATCCTAACACTAAAAGCAGAAGGGGTTTCAATTTTCACCGTTAAACAAACTAATGTCTGAGTCAGGGCAGGCGTGCCCAGGAATTTAAGAGAATGGGCGCAACCTGAAGCAATGCCTGCAGGGCAGGATTTAGACTATGAGAGGCTCTAGGCTATTTGATGACACTGATTGAAAGAGCAAGAAAATCATCACGTCCGCAGATGACTTATTTATCCGCTGAAATTTGGGGAAGAGCAAAAAAGATCTGCACGTCCTCACGTGTCCTGTTTTCCACTAAAAATCATGTTGCCCATGCCTGATCTTGGTGGCCGATTACCCAAAAAAGAAATGGGGTCTTCGTCGTGCGTGATGACGCCTCTCATATTCTCCGAGGCCCTAGGCTTCAGCTTGCTTAGTCTATAACCTACGTAAACCCGACCCTGCATTCCAGTTAACTTTCTATGAAAGACGAGCTTTTGTGCTTGTTTCAACTTCTGCTGGACTTATCCTTTTAAAACCTCCAAACGACTGTGATTTTCTGGCAATCGAACGTGTTAAACTTAACTCTAAAAAATTGTTAATTTGTTATACACTGTGTGATTTTTTAAATACCGGTCTGAATAGACGTCTAATATCTTTTATATGACCCCCTCCCCCCCAGAACTAGCTTGGACATACTGTACTTTTAATGCCGGAGTAATGTTGGCTGGGCATTTACCAATAATGTATATCAGCTTTACACCATGAAAGTTTTGTGCATTTGTCGGCGATTGAGGGGGTGAGGCGCGGACCCAATGGCCCCCCTGGGAACTCCCCTGTGAGTGTTGTGCAATTGCACATAAGCGCAGTTAACGCAATTTACATTATGAAAAATGAAAACACAACCGCTGGTTATAAGCAACCGCAATTGGGTACTACGGTGTTTAATTTTGCTGCAGGACATGTTATGTTTTTTTTTTTTTGTTGATGGTTGATGATGATTTCTTCACCTTTATCCTCCTATCACGAGAAAGCGGCGGAGGCGCTATGCGTAGGACGAATCTAGACTCGCTTAGGAGTTGTCTTTGTTTCCAAGTTTTCCGGTTGAATTTTCTTCTGACTTTAATTTGCTGCTTGCCAGATTCCACTAAGCAGAGATAATCATCGTGAAGCATCTTATCCAAGGACGCAACAACGAGACTAGGATGGGAGTTGAACCATCAACCTTGCGATCAAGGTCGTCGCAAAAACGACGCCAAACCACTGCGCCACGCTGCCGACTGTTGTTGTTGTTTTTGTTTTCTGCCCTTAATTGATCAACACATTTTATTTCTCTCTATCATTTATTTCCGCTTAAAATTTTTGTAAGTTTTGAGAGTATTACCAGTACGTCGGCGCAAATCGCCATGGCCAAGTGGTTAAGAGCGTTCACCTTGGAAGCTGGTAGACTGGGTTCTATTCTCAGTCGGGTCAAACCAAAGCTTTTTAAAACTGGTATCTGCTGTGCACTTGCTAAACGCTCAGCAATTAGGTGTAGCGCGGAGGATGAAATAAACAGAGAATAAAAATGCGTCAGTGAATTCTTGACAAAATTTAGTCTTGGCGCTAAAGGACCTTAGTAGTTATAAAGCGCCATGAAACCACACAACATTTCATTTACTTGCGTTTTTTGGTTCCGAGAGCAAGTTCTTTCTTTCATCTGCATAACTTTTACTGGACCGAATTGATCTGTTCAGGCTTGGGTAGACATAAAAATATAAAATCAGAAAAAATTTAAGTTGATTTTTCAACTTCTCCAAAAATATATTCAGCCCCCCCAAAATGTGAAGGCTGGCTACGGCCCCGATTAGTAATGGTACTGTAGCTGAAGATTTAAATCAGGTGTATGGCTTTCAAGCCTAATGTGTGACTATGACGTTACAAATGAAAACAAAATGTGTCCAATTTCAACATCATATAAAAAATATTAGAACGCCGAATTACGTCAGCCATAGAAAACTATACAGGCCGGTATTGAAAGACATTATCTATATATAGCAATACTTTGGAGTTAAGTTTTACACGTTCGATTGCAAGAAAAGTGCAGTCGTTTGGAAGCTTTAAAAAGATAGGTCCGGCAGAAGTTAAAGCAAGCACAAAAGCTTGTCTTTCGGAGAAAGTTAACTGGCATGGCTTGTGCGCCCCCTTCTCTTTTTTAATTCCTGGGCGCGCCTCTGTAACGTTAGAAGTGTTAAAAATGGTTTATGGTGGTAACAATCTTAAAAATTCGTACAAACTCCGCACTTGACTCCCAGCGTTTGATTAGGAAGTGCATGGAAAATATACTGCAGAGCTAAACCGCCTGTTTTCGCTACCTGTACTTTGGCGATTCATCGACCACTTCACACATCAGGTTACACTGACATATTTTCCAGCGCTTATGCCAGATATGAGCCTGATGTTGCAGCAACAGTCGCACCCATCTTAATTCAGAATCTCTTCTCCCGCAGTATGCCCAAACGCGGGGATACGGATTCAGCAAACCCTAGTTCTAATAGCCCTGCATCAAAAACTGAAGACCAAAAAGGTTACCAACTAGTTGCTTAGCTGGAGTAAACATCCTGAAAATTCATCTTGATTTCACTCACCCGCAAGGGGGCGCCCCAGATCCATAGCCAAGCGCCACTGCTGTAAGGTAACAACCAGATTGCACATGGAGTTGGCCGAGTGGTTGGTGCATTGGGCTCCAAAGCTGGCTTCGCGGGTTCGATGCTCAACTAGGTCATCTACATGATGCATGTACTTCACTACCACAAAAATCCTAAGCTGCAATTAAGTGGCTTGAAACAATAAAAAAAAAAGCTAACAACCAGATTTGGATGCCATTTGATCTCTTTTATTCAGTGTTAAAACTAAGGTAGTAACAGCAGCGCAAACAGAAAAAAACTTTTAAATAAAAAAAACATGTTTTAAAAAAAACGTGTTTTAAATTTGCAGTTACTTGTATTTAAATAAAAAACAATGTTTTAAATTATCATTTACATCTCTAGTTGTGACGCAGAAACAAACCTCTTGCAAACAAGGTAAAAGTGGAATATTATATTCAACGTCAACAAATTTAAACGGAAAATTTTACTGTTGTGAAACAATAGACTGACATTAGTGATATAGGTCGCGAATTTGCTTCTCTCTAGCAACAATTAAGTCAATCTTATATCCCTGAACCAGCTGATATTGCTTTCTAAGATGTGTTCATTTCGTTTTTCATCTACAATTTGAATTCATTGCAGCTCCATACATTACCGCCTCATTGCCGTAGAAAGCCCACGGTCAAAAATCAATGAGTCAGGAATTTTCACACGAGCAAGGATTCACGTCCGAGTTATTGGTGAGATAGAAGACGGAAGAAACGAAACGATCTTTGAATACAACTTTGTAAGCAGTGCAGACTTAATGCTATGTGTTTCGTATCCATGATATAGGCCGTTACCATTTGAACATTTGGTTGGCTAAGAGGATTCAATAATCAATATCCTAATTTTTCGATTATGCCTACTGGTAGCCTACTGTGATACTTCTGTTTTACACCATAAAACTACTAGTATTTTGTATTATACACCTCCACAAAGTTGTTTTTTTTATATCCATGGGATATAGTAAATATGTTTGAACGTTTGCATAACTTAGTCCTTCGAAATTGCCTAGCTTATGTCCAAATATAGAAAGTAGCAACTTCAGGTTTTTAAAAAAACTATATTCGCTTCAACTTAAGATTGTTCCAAGTTCTCTTAGTCTTTTTATACGCAATTAAGAAAACGGTATTAAAAAATAAACAACAGCAGCAAAAACAAAAAATCAAACACTCAGCAGTCAAGTCTTATTTGCCGAAAAATATGAAATTTTAAATGAAAATTGAATTAATGTAAATATTACATCAACACGACCGGAGATTCTACTAGAACAGGGTTGGGCAATTATGTTCCCACGAAGGGCCGCATTTCAAAAAAAATTTGAAAATTTTTGAAGCCAAGAGCCACAGACCGCTGATGTCGAATTTTTCACTCAAATTCAAGTGAAGATCAAAAAAAAAGGTCATCACGTCCTCAGATGTCAAATTTACCACTCAAATTCAAATGAGCAAAAAAAGGTCATCACGTCCTCAGATGTCCTTTTTTTCACAGAAATTCAGCGTGGAGGTGTACAAACAAGAAAGAAAAAGGTCTTCGGCTTGATTGTTTATATTTCTGTAAGTGCCCGCGGGCTGCATAAAATAGTCTCGCGGGCCGCACTTTGTCCGCCCCTGCTCTAGAAACACCTTTCGTGAGCCATTGAGTAAAAGAGCTGCCGCTTTATCGACAATGTTCATATAATTTTGCAACAGGGAGTTAACCGAATTTTGAAAAGAGTTGATACGAATTAAAGCAATAGGGAGTTAGCCGAATTTTTATCTGCCACTGCCGAGTTCTACACCCCCCAACGGTATCCAAGATTTGAAGTCCCCAGACCGATCCTCAGAAGAGTGGCTACACCGACTCTCATCCATCCCCTGAAGAAGAATGCTTCTCAAACGAAAGAAAAAGCTGAATTTTTGAAAGAGTTGACATAATAAACGCTTACTAAGTGAAACATAATTACTGTATGTTAGCTCATTTTTCAAGCCCGCATTATCGGTGCGGTAGGTCTGGGGTTCGAATCCCAGGCCTGGTAAATCGGCACAGTATCGCCAACGGCTTGCCACCATTGCGACGCTTCTTTGGAAGTGCGTTGCCCAGGCGTTGAGCCGCGGCGATGAGTCCCGCCACTCGTTACACTCTTCGGCGTAAAACGGTGAGTATAGTAAAGATTTGATTTTTTATTCAGAATGAAATACAATGGTCTCAATTATACGTGTGGAAAGATGCTGTGTACAAACGGTTGATTGAGATGAGGTGGGACATTGAAGGAGAAGGACCCCAACAAGCTCTCGCTATGAACAGGATGATGGAAGGAAATGCTGACAATATTTTGCATCTAAACTGTAAGAAAGTTAAACATTTCTCGTTACACATGAAGTAAAACGCACAAATATTGCTGAACATGGCACGAGCGTTGCTCAAGAAACTGTGATAACGAAATGTAGGAATGCCCGTTTCGTTGGCTGCAGACAACAACTTGCACTAGCCTAAAGACTTTGAAAGCCAAGTTGAAAAATTATTTTCAGTGTAGATTTAGATACTTGTCTTCATTTCTTATCAGACGACAAGGCCAACAGTTTAACAAATAACTGTGGACTGGCACAAATTTTTTTGTGGTGTTAAAAGGAGTGAAGGTTTTTATTTCAGGTCGTAAAGTCGCTTAAGCATGCTACAACGTCGTCACTACTGTAAGCTATAACATTAACCAGTAAAATCAGAAGATCATAGTTTTTCATAACATTAGATAGCTTGAATCTTGAATAAATGTGATGTTCTGCGCGGGAAACAAAATAGTGTGAGATGGCATATTTGAGTATATTTTAATGGCCGTCTACGGCGTATAGTCTTTTTTACCTATTTGTGCAATTCAGTTAAATACCGGTTATACACATGTTTGTCCTCACTCTCTTATGTTATCGTTTGAAGTAGGAATTAATGAAGACTAGAAGTGGATTCCAAACTTTGAGTTACAACCGGCTCTTGGTGTATCGGTGAGAACGTCCGCTTGGTAACCGGAAAACTGGGGTTTTAATTTCCTGTCGGGTCATACTAAAGACTTTAAAAGTAGTATTCGCAGCTTCCCGCCAGGCGCTCGGCACAAGCGGAAGTGCAAAGGGTTGAATGTGTGTCTGTTGTTCGTCTTTCTTGTATATCCTCTAACAGCGCTCAGTCATTTATAATTAATATTTGTAAAATGGGCCGCCAATCGAGAATGGCCTGCACAATGTGTGTTTAGCACCCGCTGTCCCGTACCTTTACCTTTACCACGTCTTCTTTACAAATTGTAGATCATTTGATGCATACACTGTTGCGTAGCTAACCAGAAATTTCGGGAGCTAGCTGTCGATCTCAAGAAAATGTCTTCAACCGTTTTTAAATCACTGTGATAATATTAGCGCCTACCCTCGCGGTAGTCCCCTCCTCCCCAGTTTGAAAAACCCTAAATTAATGCATGATGATGATCCTCTCATTACAGATCGCTTATCCCAAAATCCATATTTGGCTCCGTCGTTCTACGAATTCGATCTGGAAAGTATCACAATCAAAATGATGGAGGTAATCGATAATGTTTCGTGAACACCAGTTGATGTCATGGTGGATTTTATATTTTACTAAAAGTTGTAAATAAGAACAAGTCCCCAAACAGAGAAGCAAACGTTAAAACCTCTTTTATTTTGCATGTTTTGTAAAAAGTAGTCTATTTGCTTTCATTCTTTTATGTTCCATGACCCTTCTTATTTAGAGGCCTTCGCATCACCAAATAGACTATATCGTTTTGAAAGTTATATTTTAGTATCAATAATTTCATAAGAAAGCTACTGTACGGCAGTTGAGTGCTGGCTCATTTACAAAATACAATACCGTGCAGCCGTTGCCTCCCCCACCCCCCACCTGCTACGGACTGTCCTGGTGGAGAAATATTTGGTTTAAGTTTTAGGAATTAAGTATTATACTGTAGTATGGAGTGTATAACTGTATTTAATTAGCACAAATAATTGCAGGGTGGCGTTGACTTTGCCGGAGAAATTGGACTCAAGCCTAAAGGAAAATATTCTCCTCACAGGAGCGAGCATACGAAGAGAACAAATTTGTAGAGAATCTGTTTGTTCGAGGAAACTAACTTTATCAGAATAAAATTTGAAATTTTGAACAATTTTGAGAAGACATTGCGCGATATATTTTAAATTAAGTCATAAGTTTAACATCGTTGATCATACCTTACTCCATAAATCAAAAGCTTATTTCAATCAACCTTAAACAGTTAGGTTGAGTTGAACAATCATGCTGCATTTTAAATTGCCATACAGATTTCCACTCCTTAACGGCTGCTATGCCAAATGTTCAGGCAGTAATACCACTAACGAATAGGAAATAGCTGAGAAGATTTTGACTGTTACGCTGTCCATATGTCCAATTTTTAACGCGCTTTAGGCCCACGGTTCTTGTTTCTAGTTTCTGCATCATAATCAATTTCTTGGTGTCATAGATAAAAAAGTGCTTACGACATCAAGAAATTGATTATGATGCAGAAACTAGAAACAAGAACCGTTATGACACCAAGAAATTGATTATGACGCAGAAACTAGAACCAGGAACCGTGGGCCTAAAACCTACAAAAATTGAAAATGTGGACAGGGTATATGATGTACAATGCGACAAGGTTTACCTCAACAATTTAAACCTGTCTAAATCTGTTTTCTACTTTGTTATAAAGAACATAATAGTACATCAAGCGGTCACCACCTCTGACTCTTGCATCTTCTACTGCATTCAATTGAAGGCTAATACCTGTTTGGTGAACCAGTATACTGCATGTAAATTGATTGCTATTGCTGAAATGGGAATAAATTGCAAAAAAACAACACTTTGTATCGAACCGTGATTGAAAATTGATTTAAAAACAATTTCATTGAAAACGATTTAAGTTTAGATATTATAAGTTGCGATACCGGTACGTAGATGTGCTATTAATCATACTGTGAGGCTCCAATGAAATTCACCGTAAAAACGTCTCGGCTTTAACACGGCCGATGTTCATTACTGCTTTGCAATGGCGGCCCCCACTTCTCCATCTACTTCCACCAAGTTCTATTTTGGAATGTAATATTATTTATCAGGCATTAAGCAGTTTGAGTAAATCTGCAAGAGGTAATAAGTTACATAAAAATATTTAGGATGCGGATAGAAACGTTTTACTTCATTTGTATTTCCGTACCTTTCGTTAACAATTGAAAAAATAGTTTTACTGAATGTTCATTATGATGATTCAATCAGGAGAGTTTGCAGAAAATGACAGTTAAAACATAATTTCGGAGAGTGTCTGATGAAAACAAGCGGTGAAAGAACTGAAAATGGAAAATGCAGTTTGGAAACAATTCACATACGCAGAAAGCAGTAACAAAAGTCAAGAAAAGTTATACGAAAGCCTGCCGAAACCTCCCAAAAAGCGCCAAAAAGGAGAACTGCCATGGCGTTTTACTGATGCCAACATGTTTCGCGGGTACGGGCAGCAAAATATTCACCCCAGCTTCCGGACTACTTCCATTGCTCATGGAAGTCTTCCTCCTAGTGCCTCCACTATGCCAGAAAAATATTTCGGATTCAATTGTGAATTTACCAAAAGACAGTCAATCAGTGGAAATTACCGAAATAATTCTTTGACTAACATGTAGGCCTAATATTATACTGTATTTAGGCCAATAAACTTTTGTTGATACCGGTCAGTTGGCGTAGTAGAGTAAGACATCGTTATAGGCTCGTAAGGTAAGGTTTGGGATTCCCGGTCCGGTCAAATTAAGCGGAGTGTCACAACGGCTCGCCGCCGCTGCAACGTTTTTTTGTGCTTTGCTGTCCAGGCGCTAAGCCGCGGCTGAGAGCCCCGACACTTTTGTTGCATGCTTCGGCATATAGGGCGAGTATAAAGAAGATTTGATTTTGAATGTTTGTAATGCCGTACAGTTATACGCACATAGATAGGTACTAATATTTTTGTTGTCTTAAGCATTTATTTGAACCTGGTTCATCAAACGCCTTAGCTATAAATTATTGGGTTTTAGTCATTTTGGTGCACAAAGCCTCAGTCTCACCTAGCGAATGTAGCGACACGATTGGCAATGTCGGCAATCGTCGTCACTTTTTACTCTGCACGCGTTTTTCACCAATTGGTCCCCGATGGTCGCACAAAACATATCGCTGCAGTCACGCCTACGCGTCTCAGCTACAGATCGGGAAAAGCTAAAAAGCATTATTCCAGCTTACGACTAGACCAGAGTTTGTGAAAAATTCAATTTTAATCAAACAGATCATTCTTGTATGACACTATTTTTCAGCGGAAACAGAACCTTTGTCATTCTTAGGCATTAACCTCTCGTCGACTGAACCAGAGGTAGTTAGCGGACTGCATGAGTCGTAGGTGCTTATTGCGAACCATGCGAAAAATCACTTACGACCAATGCCGCTATTCATCCTTCGACCACAGTCCTGCCAATCAGTTTGCAATTCTGGATTGTTTTTTTTTTTGATCGCCGACCATTTAGCCTGACCAGTCGTCGACTGCGTGTAAAAAAACTGATCGTAAATTATCAGCTACAGGTCGTATCGCTAGGTGGCACTGGGGCAATTAGCCTGACCAGTCGCCGATCGCGTGCAAAAAAATGGTCATACATTAGATCTAACCGGCCGTTTCGTTATGTGTGACTGGGGGTCATGCCCCAGTACTGCTATATTTTGTTTAAAAAGAGAAGCTTTTACGACCCATGGCCATAGGTCACCTTGTTTTAGCAGTTAGCTTTTCTCGTTTTTTTTTTTTTTTTGGCAGTATCGCAGCACTAGTATTTTTTCCCTGTAAGGTCAGATGTTCCTTTTTTCCAACTTTTTAACTTCCCGGGAAACGGGAAATTTTAAAAACCCCAAATTTTCGGGGAAATTTCTTGCTCCAAAATCCGGGAAAAAACACTACCGTAAAGTTTTTTTTTTCAAGGTTGCCTTTTTTCATCCGTCATTGATGCATTTCACAAAATAATTTTCAAAAGTTCGGATAAGGTAAAAGAATACCGAGCGAAAACAAAAAGCGAATGTGTGAGCTAACTTAAAAACTTACATCATGTAGCCTATGGTCCGAGAATGCTTGTGAATGCTTTGCGAGTCTTTAGGCTTTTGGCTTTTGGCAGAACTGTTTCTCTGTTGAAGAGTGCAATTAAGATGACGTCGCAAATTTTTCATAACTTCCATAACAAAACTTACCGTATTTCAGTGCATAAATTTAATGGCATTAATAAAACGTAAGAAAAATGTAGGTAAACTTTCTTTGAGCCGGCAACAAAATTTTAAAAATCTCGTCGGTTTAATCCAACATTTCTCTAACCATGAGTCGCGACTCGCGACCGAAATGTGGTTCGCCAAGGCTTTATGTCAGATGCTGACACCACTAGAGGACTCATGCACATTGCTTATATTTTATTTACAGAGAGGCATAATTTTCTAACTTTTGTGTTCTTGAAAGCTCGACAATAATAAAGTGTCTGCACGTTACCTAACGTTGGTAGAATTGTTGGTGACCAATCCATTAAGTCATAATGATTGTCGTGCTTTATAGTCTATGTTGTCTTGACATGTGAGGAAATTCGTCGAATAATAATCAAGAGAGGGTGAAGTGAAAAATTATTATTTGAGTAAAAATGCCAAAAAATGAAACAAACTCCATTCTTTGTAAAATTTTTGAACACATTCTTTGTAAAATTTTTGAAATCAACAAGATAACTGTGGTTGAAGTGATCATTAACTTCGAATCAAGACTTGACTTGTGACTACAATGACGTCATTATGGCGGGGCCGGATTTATCAATAGACTAAGCAGCCTGAAGCCTAGGGCCTCGGAGAAAATGAGAGACCTCATCACGAACTACGAAGACCTTTTTTTTGCTCTCCACCGACATTTTCAATGAAAACAGGGACATCTGAGGACGTGCAGACCTTTTTTTGCTCTTCCAATCAGTGTGATCAAATAGCCCAGGGCCTCTCATTGTCTAAATCCGGCCCTGGATTACGGTCTTGGTTTCCTCTCCTTTTGCATGTATGTTTTATTTACAATATGATTGCTATTCTAAAGCAAATCAACCAGCCACATTTTAAAAACTTGTTGCGGTTAAAAGGTTCCGTTCTTTGTGTATTCAATGTGTTTAATTTTTTTTTGCATTTATTTGTAGGTACGCTCAATTTACAGTAGGTGGTTCGCAACTGTTCTTGCAGATAGTGTTTTTAAACAAATTTGGGTCCTATGAAAAGGATTGAGAAACAATGTTTTAGTCTATGACTTCATTGCCTTGTGTTGTTATAATTTTGTAATTTCATTGTTTATATAGACAAGGCACCAAGTTACTTATCAAACAAATTGTATCCGTAAATTAAAAGATAACAGTATGGTAGTATGGCGGATGTTTCAAGTACTTAATATGCAAGCCATAGTAAAAGCTGGCCTGCTACATTATTACCAATCAAGAAAAACGCTTTTAGGGTAAAAGATATACAAGCTAGAGGTGCAAACACATTCATCCTTTGCAGCATTTCTTGCTTGTGCCCTGTGCTAAGCAGTAGTAGCCTGCTAGAAAAGGCTAGTATTCTACGAATTGAAATTTTTATGTGCTTCACCTAAATATGACACATCACTTCACTTGCGGCGTGATAAATTTTGTCAAAGCGACGTTGGCGCAGCGCTTGAATGCAATGAAACTATTAAAAAAGGAGAGAAAAAAATATTCGACGTACTGCTTTGAACTGTCTTTTCTAAAGAAAAAATTAATCGAAGTTGAAAAACGCGTTGCTGTTGCTATAGGGTGAATAATGACCGAAAATCAACCTAACATGCTATGGCAAGTGTCAATACCGTATCGATATAAGTGTACAGACCGTAGAAATAAAGGTTCGTTAGAATACCGTATCGATATGTAACCAAGCAGTTACAAAATTAATACAATGACAAATGTCAAATGGGTGCAATTTTACAGTTGTGCATTGTTTGGAGCTTAAGTGGTAGTTCATAGGCTTAGCAAAACTTGTTGTAGGAAGAACTTTAGACCAAGAGCGAAGTATCCATTAAATAAATTACTCAGAAATAACACGATTATTGTCTTGTTTTCAAAAAAAAAAATGAAACAAGTAGCAAGCAGACGCTCCAGGCTCGAACACAAACATACTTTCTCGAACTCTGTATTCCTTTCCTCCCAAATTTTTGCGTAAGAACGTCCTAATTTTGAAGTAATGAGAGCGATTAATCTGGCCCCTTTCCAATAAACTTGCAATAAAATTCAATAATAATTATGAAAAAGACAAGCCCTAGAGGCAAGGAAACAGAAGTAGAAGAGCTTGGAGGAAAATTTAGGTCAAGGGAATAGTTAAACGGGTTATTTTTGACCAACACGCATGGGTTTGAAAGCATTTTTAGAAGTTATTGAATGTATAATTTTTTGGATTTTCCGAGGATTTGATTTTGAGCTCTTTAAAGAATCTGATAGCATTACTTTTGAGTCTTTCAGACCCAAGATAGGATAGTTATATGCGACATTTTCGGTAGGCCAGTTTAGGTGCCAGCTATGGATGCTGGCTGGAGAAAGCCTAAAAATTGTTTTTTTTTTGGTTTAAATTTAGGTTTACAATAAATTAGGTAGTCTAAAGAAGCAGATGAGGCGTCCTGATTTTGTTCAAGCACTGTTCTTCTATTTATTTTTATGTAAGCAAAGCGAAGCAAGTGAAACTAAAGCAAATAGTCGTCTTGTTCATAAAGAAAATAATAATCGTGGAGCAGATGAACCTGAGCAGGCAGTTATCACTCATCACAAGCTTTTTGATGAACATTCTCAGGAAAAATTGTTTAAGTTTTGGAGAAGAAACAACGTAGTGTTTTTTGAAAGTGCGCAAACTCCTTTTCTGAAGGCAGATTGGTGGCGATTATTTTTGCTTCTTCCCTCTGGCTTGCGAGAGAAAATCTTGCAGCAAGTTTTTCCATTTTTGATCAATGAAAATGAGGAAAGCATCCACTGCTCCAATGTCTACGCTCTTTGTCTAGAAGACAACAGCTGCCGATCCAAGTACTGGAACTTTTTATCCTCCTGCTCTCAATCTGTGGAGCAAATCTCCTTCCAGGATTGGATTATGACATCACAAATAGATAAACAACTTTGGGTATATAAAAACACAAAAACTTTGAAAGGACGTCGCACCGTTCGTTCTGTGACCAAAAATAAAAACATTAAGAAAAACGAAGTATTGCAACAAAAACGAAAACATTACGGGAAGAAATCAAGAAAAAAACGACAAAAAAAGAGACCAACACTTTTTAATCAAAAAAGAAAATCGTGGAAAAAAATGAAAGCAGCTCTTCATTACTGGATGGGTCGATTCTGGCCGGATATTTTTCTCTCATCGTCAAGTAATTTTTCACAATGTTCCATGGAATGCCTGAATGCTTTAAATCTTCTCAATAACACTGTATATGGGGCTTTGCTTGCTAATTGTGAATGTAAATTGAACTTTAACGTTAGGCGCAAAAATTCTGCATTTTGGAGCGAGCGTTCATGCGCAGAGCATCAACGCACAGTCGCCAAATGCAGACCTCGGTTGCATAAATCAAGCATATCCGAGATTGGGTGCACTGAATGGCGGTTGAAATGCGAAAATAACCCGAAGTGTGCAAAAGCGCAGCAACAGTTTTTTAAAGTGTGTTCTCAAGTGATAAACGGTCTTATGTGTACGACACAGTGTCATAAAGCGATTATTGGATTAAAAAATATTTCAAAACAATTTAATTCGTGCGTTTGTGACGGGAACGAAAAACCTTATTGCTTGAAAATTAAATCTCACATGAGGAGTTTATGTTTTCTGGAACAAAAATGTCAAAATAAACTCAATGTTCCTCTGTCCCAAAACATAATCAATATAGAAGATGAAAAATGCGAAGAATTTCTGAAGAAAACCTTACCAGATTTGAAAAATACAGGCGTTTCTTTTAAGTTCGAAATAAATGCTTGCATATTGGCAATTTGTTTCTTCGTGGTTAGAGTGATGTCTTAGCAGTACGCCAATAAAGTCTAATGTTGTGACATCCACATCCGTAAAACATTTAATTTTGAAACGATTTTGTTCATATTTCAAGTGTTTCAGTTCAATTTGAATCGTAGGATGTTATATCAGCGAGCCGAGTGGTAAGAGCGTCCGCTCCTGGAGCTGTCACGACTTCCGTGCTTGACACTCAACATTAAAGAATCAGTGTGGAGAACAAGCCGGCAAGTTTACTTGTTGTGCTGGTGGGAAAGACACTTAGCGGGATGGGATTTCATCATCTTAGAGGGGCAGACAAGTAACCTGTACCTTCTGAGCGAGCTCGTTATAGAGTTTTGATCGTTTTTTCGTGATATAGGAGGATAGATATGCAACTAGATGCAAATGTTTCAGTTCCATTTGAATCAGAGGATGTAACTATTGTAATTTGTATTGTATGAACATGCCCTTGTCTTTGAACTTTTGTGTTATATTTACTGCATGCTCTGTCGTTGGGAAAGACACCTTAACATCTCAGTGACTCTACATCACTGCGACATTCTTGTACCGTAATATGTTCGGTGTGCTGTGTAGTGCCTACTGTGCCGTGCAACTTCAATAAAAACTGCAAACTAACCCTGTGGTTGATTAACACCACTTTCGAATCCTTTCCGCACATGTTCCATCTGCAATAAATACGAACAATAACAACCTAATAACAGGAAAAAAGACTTACCCTTAGAAAATAAATGCTACGAAGTAGATAGTTGCGCATTTGCAGCGAGTTTTGTGTTGAACATTTCAAAATCTGTTAAATTTTTTTATATTCTTTTCGACATTGGCGAAAATTGAACTGAGTATTGGCCTTTATGTCACTTGTATTATTTCTGTCCTTTTCCATTTATCCGTAGACAAATTATTTCTTTGATGGATATTTAAGAGATATGATTGTCGTAACTTTTTTGTGAAAACTAGACAAAAAAAATAATTTTGACTAATCTGTTGACCGAGTTAAGTTTAAATGGTCCAAGTTTCACATAAGTATTAGTTGATACCACTTGCCAAAATAATTTTAATGAAATATCTCCAAGAATGAAAGTTGTTGTTGTCTATTTATTTCAGAACCGTTAAATTGAAATAAAATAGGCAAAAACAAAAAAAAAGAAAAATGCGTTAAGTAATATAAAAGGAGAACACAATATGCAGCTGAAATCTCAAACGAGACTGCGAAGTGACTGTTTTAAAGTCTTCGAATCAAGCAGCCACCCAATATTAAACACGAATGACCTTGCCATCAAAAACTTGAGGCCAAACTATGGGTTTTGGTCACTGAGTTACGTTAGAATTTTTATGTAAAAATCGCCTGTTTCAAAAATCACGACAGAAATATTGTCTCCAAAATTTTTCGACTGTAATGTGAGAAGCGAATCTGCGACAAATCTGTTTGTGTTTGAAACAATGAATTTGCTAGTTACGTCATGTTGTCTCTATTCTGCACGAAAGATTGCTTGGGTGCTAAACTTTGAAAGCAAAGTTTTGAAAAACTTTATTGTTTTAAGGCAATTTGGAAACAAAGATTTATTTGAATTGGAAACCAACTTTATCATTTTAGTCGCTTCAGTTCAATTTGTAGCGTCATCGCCTAAAAAGAATTTTTAAAATCTTTATTGAAATTTTCGAAAAATTTTATTAGACCACCGTCTGATTAAATTACAAAGACCGTATTGTTTTTGTCAAAACATGCATTACCATTTCTTAGTGCAGTGCTTTGAGCTTAAACATCAAATAGAAAGTAAACCTATAGGCCTATTTTCAATCTCTGTTGTTACTTTTTTTCATTTTTTCAAGTTAAGAATAAAATTATACTTCGGTTTTCACAACATCATTAAAACCAAGATGGCGGTAAAAAACTACCAAATTTTCAAACTTTTGTTTATGTTAGCCATCGGTTTAAAGTTTGCTTATCCCTGCATTTTTAGGCCACACAATAAGACAAAAGCAAGTGAATATCTAATATGTTTGAAACTTATCACGTTTTCTTTCATGATTGTCTTATCGTTTTTGGATAGGATAAAGTTAATATTTTCGCAATTCAATCTAAATCCCTTTGCGGTTGATCTTCTTAGGGCATTGATAGTTTTGTTTTTGTTATATTATTATTTCAGTCGTGAGGATAATGTGACCCAGCTCTTTTTAAAGAGTAAACAGGCCTACATTATCATTCTTATAAAAGATTTAATACCTCTATGTTTTTATCAAACTTCCTACTAATTTTGGAAAAAAATCTTTAAAATGCACAATATACTGTTCATGACACTATTTGCCCACCCACATAGATCTGCAAAACTTTATGACAAGCGGATAGAAATTATTGCAATCTCGGAACAGCGCTGTAGTCTGCTGCATTCAACCGATAAGCAACTGACTATAAAATAGAACAAACAAACCGACAATATTATCGACTAATATGTTAAATATTTCAGAAATATTTACTGAGACGCCTTGAGCAAACAAACTCAAGTACTAAGAATTGCATTTAACAGTTTTTTAAAATTTCTTCTGATTCAAACGCTACAGGTGATAGGGTTGCGTTGCTTTAAGAAAACGACGTCATAAACTTTGCAGTTATTATATTTAAAGGTAAGAGCTTGTGAGCATAAATGCTACCGAAATGACAGCGTTTATAACTGAAACAGTGAACACTGTTTCTAACTTTCAGGTCTCGTCAGTGCTGTTGATGACCGACATTTCCTCAAAGCAATCAATGCTGGGTAGAATTTACTGCCCGGTCACACCAACAGACTGCAATAACGAGATCTTAAAGGTTAAAACAGTTTGTAGTTAAGCAGTAATCCTTGTGCTTTTGCGTGATGACTACTTAATTGTTACATTTTTGATGTGCTACACATTTACTGCGTTTGTTTGCTCGTACATTCTTTTTATGTATTTTTAACCACAACATTAAGTCTTACTTTTCGAGGTAACACCAGAGTTATATAAATGCCAAGCAATAATGTAATATATTCAAATAACACAGAGACGTTTCACGTAGAATGCAATAACCATTGTCATTCTTATTGAAACATTGAATGAGATTGACATTGGCTATTATATTCTAACCGAAACCTCGCAGTACTATATTATTTGAATATGTTTCATTTGATTGGCTGTTTCATTCGTAATTAGAGTTATAATGATTCGCCCTGTTGTCTCCCGCTGTGTTATGTATTATTTTGAATGATAATGTCGTACCGGTAATAATCAGCTAGAGAAATCATCTGGTGCTAGGCTCAAGTGAAGCTGAAGACATTGATTTTCTGATATTCTTTACGGTCCATGTAACAAGTTACAATCGAGCAATGTGTAATTGTGAAGTATATCGCATAAATGATAAAGAGAACCACAAGCACCCTGACAAAGTTAGATTGACGATTTCGCATCAAAAGGTCAAAAATTATTTCAGCTGTAAAGTTAGAATTCACTGATGATAGCTTTACAGCTGAAATCGATTTAAATATAGTGTGAGCAGTAATAAATTTTGAAGGATTTTTCATCCAGCTGTAGTTTCTTACCAGTAATTAATGTGTAATTGTGTGATTATTATATGTGTAGGCCTTTATCGTTTAATCAAAACTAACCGTAGAAAATGCGAATTGTTATTGTTTTATCCGAAAAAAGCGACAACAGCGAAGAAACAAACGACATAAAGTTTAGTTTTTGGCAAATTTTCGCTTAGTCAATTTGATGCAAGTGCTTGTTGGCATCAGATGCATAAACAGAAGTAATCACTGCGAAGGCATTTTTTCCTACGATGCAACAATAAACTTGAACAAAGCTATAATTACAGTTGAACTGCTATACCGCTTGGGATCATGAGGTGATGGTCTATAAACTTTGTGTCACAGCGTATGCTTTAAGACCTGTCCAAGCCATGCTTATTTTAAGCGCTTAGCACATATTTGGCGATCACCTATACGTTATATAACAGCAAATACAGTACTGTAAGTTAGTGATGGCCGTAGGACAGTGACGGCTGGTGTTAAGGAGCTGCGGAACTGCAGCACCCCCAAAGTTTTTGCAAAAAATGTCGGAAAAAGTTAGATATAAAAAGTTGCATAAAAATTTTTTTTAACTTTTGGTAAATTTTTTTTTATAACTGGAAACTCTACAAAACTGAGCTGTAAATAAGAGCACACCTCCAGCCGAAAATGAAACAACCGTGAGCAGTCATGCGAATAGGAGTCTGATTTATGCAGATATTGTCCGTGGTCAGACTCGGAGCAGCATGCAGGCCAGCTCATGGTAGATTTAAATTATTCAGAAGAGATCATATATGAAGTTTTTGTAATTTGTGTACTTTTTTGTTGGTAAGGGCTGGGCCTTC
The DNA here is from genome assembly GCA_964006365.1 of Trididemnum miniatum. Lineage (NCBI taxonomy): Eukaryota > Metazoa > Chordata > Ascidiacea > Aplousobranchia > Didemnidae > Trididemnum > Trididemnum miniatum. Next base: position 9,134,623 of record OZ023232.1, on the reverse strand, counting down.
TTGCAGTGATACGGGTAGACCTGTGTAGGCTTGGTGTACCATTTTTCTTGATGAGATGATTGATGATGGTAGTGATAGACAAGACTAGACAATGTGATTGAGTAATAGCCGGTGTGTAGATGAAGTTCAATATGTTAGGTTACCATTACCCTGTCCACATGTCCAATTCGTGTGGGCTTTCGGCTCATATTGATGTGGGCTTGATGTCATAATCACTTTTTAAAATTACGCAGTGTCTAGAGGACCGGCCCGGTTTCTACAATCAAAACGCTGCTGCACCGGACTGCTTCGTTTGTTTCTATATCTGTATATGTGATGCTGCTGTCACGTGTTGCGTGGGACCGGTTTCCATTATCAAAACGCTGCTGCACCTGACTGCTTATTTGTTTCTATTAATGGTTTGCCGGTGCTTTAGACACTTCCTTTAGGCTAAATTAATAATGACTTAGACGCTTTCTTTAGATTACATTACGTTTATAAGCGTAAGAAGTTATGGGGCATCTATTTTTTATTCTCTTTTTCAAAAACTTTTCACTAAACACACTCGGCAAACTAGAGCCATAACCAATCATAATCTACGTACTCTCAGATATTCAACCAACAGATCCCAAAAATCAATAAAATACCAAGGAGCTAAACTTTGGAACTTTCTGTCCGTTGATTTACAAAACCAGTCTTTCTCTAAATTTAAACGAAACAATAAACAAAATCTTCTTAATAAATATCGATAACATTTTAATTAATCTTATAACATTTGCATTGCAATCAAATTTGATGCCGCTTTTAAGCGACTCCGCTGGGTGGCTGCTTGACTTGAAGACCTCAATCGGTCACTTCACAGTCTCCCTTGAGGTACTTTGTTTTCATGTTTTTATATTTTGAATGCAATTGTATTTGTAATTGTATGTTTCTACGCTCGATAAATAAACTGAATCTGTCTGTCTGTCTTAGGGCATACTTGGCCTTGGTCTCAATGTCATAAGCATTTGCAGCACCCCCAATCATTTTGGTCACGACCCGCTACTGCCGTAGGATACCTTAAAAGAATTCAGAATGAACCTATCAGCGATCAGGATGCTAGATTTCAAAGCAAAGAGCCCTGCGTGTCTTTGTGCGGATGTTTCTTCATGTTTATTTCATTCTTCCAACTCATGAATTACGTCGAGTAATTGCACCATCACTGCTATCGATCGAAACAAGATGAAAACCTACATCATCGAAACGATGCAAACTGTTTTGCTTCATTGGGTGAAATCTTTTTTCACAATGCTTAATTATACACTTCATTCCCGTCTTTGTCATCATCGCTTGGAGTAGCATTAACTTCCAATGTAATAAATGCGTACATATAACCGATGAAAATTGTGATCACTACACCAGAAAGACCGCCTGTAAAATACAGAGATCAAAAAATCAAATCAAAACTTCATTATACTCGCGGTATTATGCTGAAGCGTGTAACGAGTGGCGGGGCCCATCTCCGAGGCTTAGCGCTTGGGGAACATAGCTTCGAAGAAACGTCGCAGCGGCGGCAGAGTTGTCAATCGGGCTTGGGCTGTTCGGGCCGGGCTAGAGCTTGGATTTTGAAACATTGTCGGGCTTCAATCAGGCCGGACGCCGGAGCAAAACCGAGATTTTCAGTGAGTTATAGGGTTTTCGCGATTGCTGGAATAAAGCAAGGAAATCACCTTGTCGCATTAGTGTGACTATGGATGGGTAAAACTCATTTTCTTTTGTATTAAAACTTCTTCAAAATTTAAAATGATATTTTTGATTTCGGATTTAAATCGTACTTAGACTGACTGATAAATTAAGAGTTGGGTTCGGGCTTGAAAAACCAGGTTCGTGTCTGATCGTGCTCAACATCTTCGGCCCGTCGACAGCTCTGAGCGATGGCGAGCCGCTGGCAACATTGCGTGGGATTTGACCAGCCCGGCAATCGAAGCCCAGACCTCCTGCACAGATAGGGAGGTCTTTAACTACTGCAATGATAAATCTGATTTGGTATTTTGATATCGAGAACAAAAAAGTAAGAGAAAAAAACTCAATTTTTTGATGATACCAATATTTTGCATGGCTGTTATCAACAATTACTGTAAAAGAAAGCATTTAGCTTGCGTTGCTGCAAATTTTTGCTCAACTTATTGCCATAGCAACAAAATAGATTTGAAGTTATAAAGCAACAGTAAAAGTTAATAATAATATTGATAAAATTCAATGTCAGTATACCTTACCTGCAACAAAAATTCGATGAAAGTAAGAGTAGAACGCATTGAGGCCATTTATTGGAATGCAATTAATAAGTAGAATAGCCCAGTAGTTTAAGCCAGATGCAACAGAGATAAGTCTCTGGAACATTAAGTTTTTATTATAAATGAGTCGAGTAGTAATGTAGCTACGATCGCCAATCTTTTACGATTACCCTAATTGCAAAGTATGGGTTTGATTCTCGTCCTAGCTTGATTGTTTGGGTTTTGGAATACAAGTTTGTTCAAATCACAGTTGTGGGGTTAACTTTATGGTAGGCCTACCGCTATAAGATAGACTTATAGATATATGTTATGTATTTACAATATTACAGGCCTGCTTAGAGAGGTCGAAAAAAATATGGGCGGTACACCTTGACCACACTGATAAAACGAATGGGCAGGAGCGTTAAAACATCAAATCTTCATTATACTCGCGGGAAATATTACGCCGAGGGCATGTAACGAGTGGCGAGGCTCACGTCCGCGGTTTACCGCCTGTTGTGCAAGACAGCTTCAAAGAAACATCGCAGCGGTGACGAACCGTTGGCGACAGTGTGTTCGATTTGACCGACCCGCAAATCGAACCTATGACCTGCGGCACGGACAGCAATGTTTTTAACCACCACGCCAACCTTCCAGTGGGAGGAGGAGGAGGATCAGAAATAACTATGAGACTGCACTACTGCAACTGCAAGAGGTAAATTACCTTATTCCTTTTACATTCACGATGTTGCATTCTTACGCAGAGTTCAAGAGCAAGACCGACCCAGCTTAAAATGGCCCAGATAATTGTTTGTTTTTCTCCACCAACAGTAAATATAACGATGATGAAAGAAAAGGCCCCAGCCATGAGTTGTGAGTACACTTCGTGCTCGTAGTGAAGCAGGGCTGGATTGTAAATGTACCTGTAATTACTCAGGCATATTATAAGTTGTAACACTCATAAGCAAGTGTCAAATCAACATTGATTTCAATAAGAATTTCTGCATGAAGTTACATTTGAAAAGTTCAAGTAACGATAAATATAGCTAAGTTTAAAATTGTGTCGTAGGTTTAGTGGTTATATCATTGTAGTTTTAAACGTTGGCGCCTCAAATGCATTGTTGGATTTAAAAAGGCAGCGGTTTTTCATCCCTCCCCCCACAGTTTTGCTCATCATGAAAGTTTTTAATCCGACGAAAAAGTTCTTTGAAAAATACTCAAGAACAAAACGATGGATCAATTTTGACTAAATGTGATATAAGGTGGGATTTTTTTTATGATATTTCAACATCTAAGCTCTTTTCCCAATAATCTTGTTCAAGCAGAACAGTGTGGAAAAAAAATTAAAAAAGTCTCATGATTACGTCATAGATTGCTGTTGAAAGCCGAACTCATTCACATGCATGTTTGTAGCGAAATGGTTCTGCAAAGATTTGTCAACATACCCGACGCATTCCGTTAGGTGGAGATATAGAGACAACATCATCCATCCAGTCAACTTCAGATTCTAAGCGTAAGCGCGTGGTTGGCCAAGAATTTGATGTGTTGGGCTCCAGAACTAGCTTTGCGAATTCGATGCCTAACTATGCCATATTTTATGATGCATGTACTTCACTATTATGAAATATGTAATCTGTAATTTTATGAGCCTTAAAAAAAGAAATTTTCTGGCGTCTCTGTCTATTGAATATGACTTTTCATTTCGTAGCTTGGGCACAACCGGTCAAGTGATAAAAAAATTGCTTTAAAAACAGCATTGTGGTTAAATACACAGTTCAGGTTTATTGCATTATGGTAGAACGCCAGTTATCTAAAACGTCTATCATCCGAACACAACTTGTAAAAGAAATTAACAAAATGCCGTGCTGTGCGTCCAAAAATGCCATCGACTAAAAAGTGACAAGTTTAAAACAAAAAAATGCGTGATTACTATGCCCATATGCTAATAATATGCAACAAATCACAATGTAGGCCTATGTGTACTTTATAATGTGTATGATGTAATTTCGTAATATTGCATGTTGTTCGATTATTTGAAGAAGTCGATTATCCAAACCACACCTGGTTTTAATTAGCTCGGATAATCGGCGTTCTTATACTCTTTTATTTAAAAATGCAGGTTTTCTTTAAAAAAAAATTCTGTGCTGAAACATGGCTATTTAAAAACAGCATGATCATTTTATTTTTATGCTGTAGATCTTAGAATGCTTTTGCTCTGGGCTGAATTCTGAATACTCTGACAACAGACTTGGCCTAATAACCCATAATGGTGTACAGTTATATTTGTGTAAAAATGGACGACTATCGATCAGTCTTTTTACTTACAGTATAAACAGAACCATTTCAAATTTAAACACGCCGGCAAGTTGAAAGTATAAGCTGCCACTACGAAAAAAGAGAGGGATTGTGGTTGATATCGCAATAGCGTAAGCCCATTATGTTCTTAATGTAAACAAAACTATTTTTGTCATTGCACACGCCGGCTCAAGACCCAAATCAATATGATAACGAAGTATATTGGCAAAATAAAGCATTCATCAATAATGTAAGCTAATGATCATTGATCATAACATATTGCTCTCAACTTTTGAACGTGCTATTTCTTGAAATCAAGCAGCTAGAGGTCCAACGTTGACCAATATTTTCGTCAGAGCTACTATTGCCAACAAAAAAAACAAATTCCTTCACGATTTTACCAAACCGGTTCATGCAAACATATAGGCCTACCTAATGCACTACTCGACTTCCTCACATAGCAACCACTGTTTCTACTTTATTAGGTCTCATCAGAGAAGCTCAGAATTGTCTGCTGTAAAAAATTTCTAAATTCAGCCACTGTAAATGTTAAACTGGACGTTTCGACAACGTAGATTCAGATGTCATCATCATCAACAGTGTAAGCAAGGCAGTGCAAAACTGAAAGTTTGAAGAACTACTGTGGCGTTATGTTTCCTTCTTATGCCATTTTCGTCCCATAATTATTGTTTTCTCAACTTCAATTCAACGATTTTACTAAACTTCTGTTCTTAGAACTATAAAACAAAAAATCTTCACCCCTGTCAAATTGGTCAAATTGCATAAACGATGCACTACACGTTTATGCAAACACGTTCAACGAACATCATGAACCCTAACCTGCGAATAAACTGCTGCAAGCCCCGATCGATGTAAACATCATAAAACGAGTAAATTGTTGCAATATCCTTGCCATATTTGGGAGCGTAAACGAATCCGTCAATACTCCGTGCCATCCCCCCAGCAACGCAGTATAAAATCCTTCCTTTTGTCCAATCAAAGTAAAAGTTGACAAATGCAAGAAAACCTGAAATTCAAGATGTATTTGGATCAATCTTTCTTAGCTAAAAAAGATTTAACTAAATTATAAAAACACTGAATCTGTTTTGCCGTTGTGAGCTCATTAGATGGTATAAAGTTTATTTTATTCCATGCACCACCTGAAGAGCCGACAAACGACGAAACAGTCTGCAGTGGTTCTATGACTTGGTAATTTCATTTTATTTGGAATGAAACTAGCTATTGACAGTTATCGCGCACTCTGCCGGAGGAAGTTGAGTCTTGCTTGAACTTGAAGATCAACTTGTAGCCTAATGAAGGCAAGTTTGCAATTGCAAAGACATTAATTTTAACATGCGGTACACGACACTTCATTGGAATCTGCTTAGTAATGCCGCATCAGTTCAAGGGCTCCTCAAACTCTGTTTAGGGGAGGAGGGCAATTTACTTAAATTTTATAACACGTAATATTTCACGAATATTGTAGATTTTAACTCATTGGGGAGAAATCACCGTAATGCTCCATTTGGATCCGCCGCTGCTTATTTTACCAGACTTACCAATCACCACTAATGGAGCTGTTTTCATAAAATGTTTGTCATGAGGGAGAACCGAAATGTGGACGAAGTGACGCAGGAAATCAACTGCGACGACTGTGAGGAGTGTCCTCAACATTACCCTGATGAATCTGTTCAGGTCGTGCTGCCTCATCTCCTGCCTCTGAAAATTAAGGGAAGGAATGTTGTGGCTATATTAAGTTTTTTTGTTTTATAATTGCAATAAAAAGCTTTTTACCGTTGTGCTTGATCCTATAACCTAGATAGCCAAAGAAGATGGGCACCAACCAACAGGGTAACAAGTGAGCAGCTTCTTGAGGCCATATTGAGCTAACCTCTGAAGTTCCAACCCTATTGTAACCTCAAAGCTCAAGTTTATATTTGTTTGACCTCATGCCAGTCGGGTAAGACACTATAAAGTTGTAGTTTTTTTGAATTAAGTCCGTAAAACTCATGGTCCTTGGATTTCTTCAAAAAAAAAAAAAAACAACAATTAGCCTAGTACCCTACTGATCTAATGCTATTGTGTGTTAGGTCTATACTCCAATTTCTAAAACCATTCAACAAAGCCAAATGTCAATCAGCCCTCAAACCAATGACTTTAAAATTGGTATTCGCAGCTTTCCCTGCTTGACGCTCAGCATTAGAGCACAATGCGGAGAACAAGCCGACAAGTTTGACTTGTTGTGCCGTTGAGTAAGACATTTGGCGGGATCTCCCCATGTTGGTGTGGTAGACAAATGGCCGAGAACTCCTAAGCGAGCTCGTTACTGTGCTTTGGTTGCTTTCTCGCGATGGGAGGATAATATGCAACTGGACTCACCTGACTATTAAAGGCATCGTAAGTCATCAAAGGACCAAAAAAGAAGTAAGGACTGTAGAAATTATAACGCAATACCCGAAGGATGTCGATTTTTGTTATGGGGTTCTTGATTTTCTCCAACGCAACACTCGCACATCGAAATACCAGCAAGAATAACGCAGTTTGTGTTTGGATGGAACTTTTCGACTTCGTTTCAAGAAATCTGTACTGAAGACACACCGTTGGTTAAAAGCGATCAGATCATAACTATCTGACATAAAAATCTTTGCTAGACTCCGGTAATCTTAAAACTTGAGCAGTGCTGGTGACACTAGCTGTAGGCTGGGAATGCTACCCACAACTACATGGTTAAATTTTGCTTTTGTAAGATATAGAGGATTTAATATTCCATGAAAAATACACATTGTAATCATATTTTATTATTTTTTTATCATAAGCGGTGGCCAATCGTTGTCGACACTGTGTCCAATATGACCGATCCAGGAGACAAACCCATGACTTCCCGCACCGATAATGATGTCTTTAACCATCAACCGACAGGCCAACTGCGTGGTTGAATTTCAATAAAATGACGCAAAATTTTTATTCAAGCTCTTAGGCGAGAGCAGGATATTCCAAACAAGAAAGTTAAATTATTACAGGTGTTTGAGGCCTTGTTACTCATCTGATGAGCTCCATTGAGCGAAACAGCTGTCACAAGGAGAGGTATCAATGAGAACTGTGTTGTTTAAGTTTTTGGCTTTTTATTTCCTATTTTAAATTGCACTACTATTCAATTTAATCCGGAATCTTTATGTGTAAGAGCTAGGAGCAAAGAACTTCATCAGCATCCAGATTGGTGACCTACCTTTTGATGGACATCAACAACAAAATGCTTGTATCTTTTGTTGATGGTTTTCATAACAAAAATCTTTAATGGTTTTGAAAATATCTACGAGCTTCTGCGTCACAAATCTCGTCCATTAGTTTGCGATAATCTCAACAGCGAGATAGTTCAGCCAACCTTGAGTGCGCGGTTGTAGGTCGTTTGTGACAACTTCCATTCTTGACTGAAGCCGATTGTACAATAGCTGCTGACTCGAACAGCGCAAGCTTACTTTACAGTCTCCCTCATTGTTCTGGCTAAAGTCCCTGTATCACGCGCGACTCAGCTTATTTATTTGTTTAATTATCAAACTCACGACAAAGCTCATATTATTTAGATTACCTCAAACATGTTATTTTTGGAAGGTAATAAGGTAGAAAAAAGGATGCCAAAATCACGAAAGCCACGGAACGAAATTGGGCAATGCAAATATAAATCACACTGAAAGCAACAACCAGTGCAACAAATTCTTTTCCAAATATACGGAACACGGACAAAACTCCATACATAAACAAAACACAGCGCTTTCCCTGCAAAATACCAACTACTGTATTAAGATTTGAGTCAAAACGAACAGCTGCTTTGCAATCAAATGCTCAAAAGTATAATCATTCTAATCAGTGAGAGCATGTGTTCAAACCCCACTTATAATCACGTTTTTCCGATTAAGTTTAAATTGATCATAACTCGTGTTGGTTACATTTAAGCGTTGATTGATTGAAATTCCATAGATGAATTTGATTGTGGTGATCTGCTCCGATGGCTGACATGATGAATTGGTGATCATATAACGAGAATCAGACTGCTTTTGTTGAAGAATTTCAACAGCTCAATATTCATCATTATAAGACATTGCAGGATTACTCTCACCATTAAGTTTTCTTCAGAAATATATTCGTCTTTGAATGGACATCATCAGTCTTGTTCAAGAAGAACCACCTCGAATAGATCTCTTTGAATGCTATGAGTCTAATGAAGTCCATTCAAGGACAAAGCATATTCCTTAATATAATTTATTATGGTAAGAGTAACACTGCTACTTCAAATAAAATGACATTCATAGGAATTCATTGCATTTCGATTTGGAGACAGTGCAATCGCGAAAACTAAACTACTGTAAAAATGAACCTTGGGCAAAAATAGGGGGATAGCGAATACATTTGATGCGGCTCTAACACTGCAGACGTGATGTAAACTGTAGACTATATATGCTTTAGTTTTAGCGATACTAAACCACACAATTAATCTACGTTTACAAGTAGGCCAATCGCTCAGTATTGCTTACAACTGAGGAGCATGTTATCTTGCACTCCAAAGTGATGAGGTCAATTCTGACCAAGAAGCTATGAACGGAAAGATTTGCTTCTAATACTAGCCACTTGGCTGATTTCAAGCATGACGATAAACGTTCCAATTCGATGCAATTATTTACATTCTTTGAGAGCTTCAAATATCAGCTTTTTTGTTTTAGTTGCAAAGAGCAAATGATTGTACAATATTTGAATAAAGTAGTGGCATAAGTGATTCTATTTGAATAAGATTGATCATGATTTAAGTGTAAATCGAAACGTTTTGAAAGGTCCAAATATTTCCAATATTATTGGCTCCTATTTTTATGACTAAAGTATTCAAAAATTCCATAAATTGTGTTCCAAAGAGCAAATGATTTTAGCAAAATTAAATCTGGTAAACGTTTATAGTTTCCAAAACTACTTGAATAAAAAAAAGGTTTTAAGCGAACAGAAAAAACGTATGATACAATCAAAATCCACGCAACTGTCCAAATTTTGTCGCCGTCGCGTTCTTGCGATGACGCAATAGAAGAACGAAAAAAACAAATACTGAGACTGCAGCCGAATCATTATTTGAAAACAAATGCAAGATGGCAAGAAATAGTCGCAGCAATTAAAAGGTGCGGTTAAAAATATACAACCTTACCTAAAAAGCGATCAAACACAGCGATCAACCCTCCAACATTTTTAATTGGCAATAGACTTCTTACGCTAAACTACTCTTCTAGTTGTAACTCAACAAGCTGAACACTGTCAGACTATGTATATTAAAGGTTTCGCTCGGCAGGTTCCGGCGAGTATCATCAAAACCAATAAAAACAAATGAGGTAATTTTTAACTAATACTAAATTACCTCAAGTAAGAAGCGGTTGGATATCACCGATGTGAGAAAATGACCGAGGTACATCAAAATTATAACTTCTCGTGCATCGGAAAACCAGAGCCTCCACTCCTGATCGTGAACGTCTTGCATCCTGTGCAACATGCTCCACCCCTTTCCAAGATACGTCTTGTTTCTTTCATCAAGTGACTTGTTAAAAATGTAGTACGAGGAATAAGCTGTGCTTAAAATAAGTGCGAAGAAATAAGCCTTTGCTTCCTTACTTAATGCTTTTACTTTTTTAACTATTAATTTTTTTCGCTGCCTAAAATTAGCACTTTCCTGCTTCATTGCAAATCTGTTTGAATTTCTTTGGAATGTCACAAAAATTGTTCAAATTTAATAGAAAGCATCTCCACTTCTTTTAACTTTGGGCTAGAAACACATTCTTCTACCGCTCACAGTATATCATCAACTTGGTGTTGCTCCATATTATTACATTTGAGTTTTTAATTTTAGAGTAGCCTACTTTAGTGGCATTAGCTCTGTGTCAATTCTAATGCACACAATTACAAACAAAACAAACCTAACACAAAGTATTACTTCCTGCAAAAACAACAAATTTTATTCATCCCAATGATTTTGAGCACTTTCCAAGATTTAACTTAGTGAAAAAAGTCTCTTGAACAAGAATCGCAATTTTAATCCAACGGATGGAGCTCAGTTTTAATCAGTTAAGTGTAGCCTACTTCAATTAGAAAAATTTCAGTAAGATTTTAATAAAAATAAACTGCAACACCCGTATACTATTGTAACGTCATAATTAGAATAATATTACTAAAAAGCCAAAACTAACGTGTCAATTTTTTTCTTAGCAACCTGTTCTAATGTCTGACTTGGTGGTGCTGCTAAGAAGAGAGGATCACTGCTTATGTATAGGCAAATTGCAAAAATCTTCATAGCATATTATTCTTTAAAAATTGCAGAATCACCCTACCACATAAATTTTAATTGTATAAAGATATACATTTTGTCCTTAGGACATCATCAGTCCTTAATTTGAATAAGACTTGAATTGACTGCATCCAAAATGCCGTTAGTTGCTATCTTGTCCATTTGATATTTCCTGTCTTGTACTATTCATCTATTTCTTTTGTCTTTTTTCACTATGTTTCTGTATCCTTTTGCACAACTTTCTGTTAGCTACATTCACCTGAAGAGCTTATAACGAGAGCGAAACCGGTCGTGGATAGCTATTTTTATCCGCAACAACATTTCCCACTCCACATATTCAATTTAAATGGACCAAAAGCCCACGACTTTCTGCATCACAATTAAATTTTTGAGGTCATCATTGGAAAAAGTGGTCATGACACGAATTATTTGATTATGATGCAGAAAGCCCATTGGTTTTTGGCCCACCTAAAATTGGACATGTGGTCATGTGGACAGGGTAGTTATTTATAATGTTGTCTTTGTCTCTCTTGGAAATAATCTAACAAACTCTATTTGTCTGTACTTTGGTTTTTGTCTTCTGCATCTGCTATTTATCCTTTTCTCTGTATTGAATGCCCAAACGCCAGAACGATTACGTAATTTTGCTGTGTGGTTTTCGATATGGTCTTCCCTGATTGTTATCACTGATGAAGGACGTAATCCCGAAACAGGATGGCTCAGGTCTTATTATGTATGATTATGATATCACAAATTAAATTCTGATCAGGGGCGTACCCAGGGGGTGAAGGGGCTCTGGGGACGCCCCCTCGCAGACAATTGCACAAAGCAAAGGTGATATTCGTATAAAAAGGTATAAAGGACAATCTGAAGGTGTGATGACCTTTTTTGCTCTTCACTATATCCGGCCCAGCTGGATTGGCTTTAAAATGCGCCCACTCCCCTTTTCAAATATTTGAGCACGCCCCTGCTGATGCAGAAAGCATGTGGATCTTTGAAACTTTTTGAATTGGACCTGCTGGATCTTTTAGTGGATTTGTGATGTGCTACATAAAAGAAAACTCCAAATCAAATCTTCATTATACTTGTGAAATATATTGGCGTTACATTATACATTATACTTGTGAAATATATCTCCGAATAAACGTCACCGCGGTGGCGAGCCGTTGGTGACGCAATGTCCGATTTGATCGTCCAGGGAATCGAACTCCATACTTCCCGCTCCGACAGCGATGTGCTCAGCAACTGAGCTAACCGGTCGGTAAACCTCCGACCACTGCATAACATCCCACGCCAACTGCTGCAGTGCTGCCATGTTTTTATTAATTGACTGTTTCATCGCAGCAAAGAAAATAAATGGAAGAAATCAAAAGCAGTGCTTTCCTTCCTCCCAAATGAGCACCTCGGTGACGACGGAAAGAGGAAGAAAGCAGTCCATTGTCGAAATTAGATACTACGCAAAATTGTATTTAGAGATTGAAACTCTTTTTTCTGTACTAGAAGAATTTTATTCATATTTGTGGATTTTTTTTTCAACATATTCAACTTTTTTTATCTTTTGCAAAACTTTAAATGGGAGGGGACTACAAAGTATAGAAAAGGTTGGAAAACGCTACTATAGTCGATGGTACGTCTAAAAGAGCAATTTATCAGTTCAATGGAAACTGCTTTATTCAAAGAAAAAATTAATATTTGCTTTAACCCAAATATTTTTAGAAGCATTCAAATTGATTTTTAAGATGCAAGAAACATAGCATTTCGATTCTCAGTGAGCTTCGCTAAGAGATCGAGTTTACAAATCTTCCCTATGTAACATTGTTTATTTGATGGAGTTTAAACTAATATTTGCTGAGAGCAATGACTAAAAATATGAGTTCTGTGAATTTCAGACGTGATGGCAATGATCTATAAGCTAAACAGAAAAAGAAGTTAGGTCACATCAGCATTATAGTTAATAAACTACCACAGAGCGGGACAGCGCTGTTTCTGGCTATTAGCACTCATCAGTCGCACTCAGGAAGAAGGTACATTCATCCTTGAGAATGCTTGACGTTACTTTCAGGAATGTGGAAGCGGAAGCTGGAAGCGGTGGAAGCGGTCATATTTTGATGGAAGCGAAAAATATGCCGCTTCCGCTTCCACATTATTCAAAAAAGTAGTTGCAAATAACTTATTAAATATTATATTTTATTTAATTTATTAGACAATATTTTACAATGCTAGATTCGCATGGATGCCAGATCTCCCCATAGGCCATTACTCTTCGCTTGACTCTCAGATAGTACTGACATAGAATTGCTTTTTCTTTTAGCTTTCTTTAAGTTATAAACAACTAATTTATCAATAGCGCTAAAAATAGTTGACTCTTTTTTAATTATAATCATATCACGAAATATGTGGAGTGCTGTCAGAAGCGTACTTGGGGGGGGGGGGGGGAGGGGGGGCGTTGTGTCATCCCCCCTCCATCCTCTCCTTTTGACTTTGTCTTTTAGCAAAAAAAGAACAAAATTAATGATGTCAAGTGACTGAAATATGCCAAACTCTTTTGATGGTTTCTGTAGCTTATGGTCAGGGACGGTTCCAGAAAGTAGAATGAGGGGTATGCCTCCTCCTACCAGTCATTTTTAAAAATATTTTGATGTATACAATTTTTTCATACTTTCGAGCCTCTTCGATAGCAATAAGCCTTACGCCATAAGCAAGCATAATCGAAAATGTGCGAACAAAATGCATCATATTTGGCGAAGCCCTCAGGTATTAGGGTCAAATAAATAATTTAAACAAAATTTAGCTGAAAATTATTCAAAAAGCACTAAAATAGCCATTACAGCATGCACATTTTCAAAATTTTTCCGGGAGAGCATGCCCCCGGACCTCCGCAGAACTTTTCTTGTTTCTCAATCAGCTTCAAATTAGTTCTGCTGAAGCAAAAAAAAAACGCTTGAAAACAATGTAGAAATCATACGCCCCCTCCTCTTTAAAAATTCTTGCCATGCCACTGAGTGCAGTGTATCAACATTTTCCTAATGAAGGGAGTAAGTTTTGTAGCAAAGTTGCAGTAAAAGACTCCCAGGATTGTGACTCAATCATTCCTTTACACTTTTGTTTGCTTTTTGTAAATTATCGTTAAAAAACGCTTGCTAAAGTTTGACTAAGAGCTTTCAGCGCGTTGGAAAAAAAGCTACGGTTTACGCTATCGGCTACCAACGCACTGGTCGTATTTTACTAGCAAAATTTCGGTGAATTTTTTTTGGAAGCGGAAGCGCTGTAAGCGGAAGCGATAGGTGTCGAAGCGAAAGCGGAGGCGGAGCTGTTTGCAAATATACCGCTTCCACATCCCTGCTTACTTCACAATCATCCTCCGGATGCCCCGCTCTATGGTACTTTATTGGTGGAGTGGCTTTGCAACTGTTGGTGATGGAGGATGATCTATCCTCCGACCCAGTACGTGGAAGTTGTCATGACATCCATTCAGTAAGCCAAGAAGGACAACGTCGTTTTACCATTATACTGTAGTTCAAAATCAAATGTTCATTAAGCCTACCTACTGACCTTATTAAGCCGAAGCATATGAAGTGGCAGAGCCCATTCACGTAACTTAGCGCCTGGACTACACAGTTGAAGTCCATTAAGCTTAAATCAAGTAATCAGACGTTTTTTAGATAATCAGCTACAGCTGCTAATCAGCCAACACAAATCTGTTTCAAAGTGAAAAGTGTTTTTGCAAATTAAATATTAATGACGTGCAGTTTCTGTGTTTCTTCGCTTCTGCCAAAATATTTACGTAAAGCTACAAAAAAATTATATAATATATTGTCGGAATTCTCTGTTCTGAAATAACTTTAACGACTTGACATTTATGTTATTAACTCGTCACTGAGAGCAATATTGATTAAGAGCTCTGCAGCGATGCGACATGCGACAGAAAAAATTGAAATTCAGTACGCTGTAGGCGTAGCAGTAACGACGTTGCCGTACGACTGGTCTAGAGTTCGATTTCCAGACTGGTCAAATCGAGCACAGATTTTGCTAAAGGCGTGCCACAGCTGCGACGTTTCTTAGAAGAAAGCTGTGTGGCTTCGGCGCCAAGCCGTGGAAATGATCCCCGCCATTACATCTACACACTTCGGCGTAATACCGCGAAGTATAGAAGATTTTTTTGGAATTTTTGCTAATTTCAGCAAAGAGTACTGGAAGTAGTGAAGACTAGTTAACTTAGAGAAATTTGCATAATTTTTGCATTCCAATTTTCAAGGAGCATCAGACTGATCTTCTTTGACCGGTTTGGGGTTTTCACAAAAAATTTTGCACGTTGCTGAGACTCAGTGCGTGGCTAGACTTAGTGGTTAAATTTAAACAAAAAAAATCAAATCTTCGTTACAGAGTTAATGTCAACGGGCCGAAGATATTGGGCCCGACCCGACCCGAACCCAATTTTTCAAGCCCTAAACCGAATCCTAATTTATCAGCCGGTCTAAGCCTAATCTAAACCCCAAATCAAAAACATCACTTCAAATTTGGAAGAGATTTTAATAAAATAGAAAATGAGTCTTACCCATCCACAGTCACGCTGGTTATGAACAGCAATATTTCTACAAGGTGCTTGTTCTCTTTGTTTTATTCCATCAATCACGAAAACCATATCACTTACTGAAAAATCTCAATTTGCTCCGGCGTCCGGCCTGATTGAAGCCCGACAATTTTTCAAAATCCAATCCCGATCCCGGCTCGAACCCGACCCGAAAAACTCGATCCCGATTGACAGCTCTGCTTCGTTACACTTGCGGTATGACGCCGAAGCGTGTAACGCGAGGGGCGAGCTCCATCTCCGCGGATGAGCGCTTGAACAACACAGCTCCGAAGAAACATCAAAGCGGTGGCAAGCAGTTGGCGACACCGTCGCCGATTTCACCGGCCCGGAAGTTGAACTCGAGACCTCCCACACCGATTGCGATGTGCTAAGCAGCTGAGTTATCCAGCCGTTCACTTTGTGTTGGTGGTGAACGTTTACAAATGCCCTGCTAGACTGCATTGAAATGAATTTTTTGAAAAAGCTGAATGAGTAAAAAGAATAGAAAACCTGATTAAATGAAGCTCATGAAACGAAAGAAATTTAAGCTCGTCAGAAACGAAAGGAAATTAAGCACGTCAGAACACTTCAAATAAAAGAAAGAAAATGATCCACCAAAAAAATAACCGGTGAGTTTCAAGGTCAAAACATCTTCTGTTCATCAACCCTAAGTAATATTTTTTCTCAATGAGATCGTGTTTTTCGATTCGACTTTTCTGCTGTCATAGCAATTCAAAAAAAAAAAAAATTCTGCTTGATATTTTATATAAATAGCGTAACAAAAAGATAATGTCAGATGGCAAGAACAGACTCTGTAAACTTGTGACGAATAAAATCAAAATTTGGCAGAGTTTTGAAGGCCGTAAAATTGATTCCTTGTTTTCCTAATAAATAAAATATTGTTTTTGCGGTTGTCCTGTCGATCAAGAAGGTTGGCTTTGCAAACGAAAGTGAAATTTGAGGACTACGGTTGACGATTATTATTATATAACAAATTTAAATCTATTAATTTTTCTTTTAGTTTACCGGTAAGTACAGTAATGACAGATGTTACGAATGCCCTTTTGAATAATTTAAATGCTACTAAAATTATTTAAATATTAAAATGATGAACTTTATTTACTTGCTGATCGAACATGTAGCTTAAGGCAAAAAAGTTACTGTAGATAGAAATAGCTGCTTGTTGGAGTTGAGAAAAAATACTGTATATTTGTAAATAAATAACTGAGGTTATTTTCAAATTATATTGAACTAAAAATTCAACAGTTATTGAGGGAGACTGCGAAGTGAGCTTGCGCTCTTCGAGTCAGCAGCCACCCATTACATGTCAAATGCGATCGGCTCTAGCCGCGAATCGAGCCCGTCAGGTAGGATCTGTCACCTGTGCGCGGTACCGCTCGGCCATGACGCTGATATTTAAATAGGTCGGCAAGTCAGATTTATTAGGGCGTTTACATACAGGTTTTGCACGATTATGCAAAAACTCATTACCCAGAGCAAGCACAGAAATTCTATAAGTTTAGTTTAAGGTAGTGGCTTTCAATCTTTCTGGTGGAGTGGAATCCCTACGAAACATTTAGAGACTTGAGGAACCCTGTGTAATTATTTAATTAACTAATTTACTTGAACCCAGCTCTAAATTGTAAACTTGCAGAACCCCTGGACTCTACTGGTGGAACCCTATAGGGTTCCGCAGAACCCCGGTTGAAAACCACTGGTTTAAGGCTCAAAGATAATGTTTGTGTTTTTGCTTAACCAGTTTCGAATTACAATTCTTTTGTCAGTATCACAATAATGTAACGCAGCGGATTTGCGTGATTATCAGAATCTAAATGAAATGTTGCGTGGTTTTATGGCGCTTTATAACTACTAAGGTCCTATAGCGCCAGGACTAAATTTTGTCAAGAATTTAGTGACGCATTTTTTTTTTCTGTTTATTTCATCCTCCGCGCTACACTTAATTGCTGAGCGTGTGGCGAGTGTAACAGCAGATACCAGTTTTAAAGTCTTTGGTTTGATCCGACTGAGAATAGAACCCGGCCTACCAGTTTTCAAGGCGAACGCTCTTAACCACTAGGACATGGTGCTGTTTAAGATCTACAAGGGACAAAACAATGATTACAATAATCATTACAAAACTCTACAAGATGGACATCTAAGATGGCCGAGTAGGTAAAGCGTCTGTCTGTGGAGCGGTAGACTCGGGTTTGATCTTAAGTTTTGAATGCTACCACTCAAAATTTTAGTTCTCCCCTACAAAGAGGTTTAAAAAATTTCTACTTATCCCTATCAATATTTTAGAGCTAATAGGCAATAACTGCAGCACTAGTGAGATAACAACTTCAATACGCCCCTTTGCAAACTCCAATTTGTAGGTTCTCCTTGGTATTATTGCCAAAATACTGATAGAGTTTGAAAAATAACGATTTGGGATAGTAAATCACTGTAAAAATGGGGTTATCCTATTTTAAGGAATTTGCGGCTGCGTCCGCAAAATCCTTGGCGTCTTTTAAAAAGTACTACCAGACAGGAGGGGTAATCCTATTTTTAGGATCCTGTAAGCCAAAAAATATTCAAAAAAGCAAGCCGTTTACTGGATCCTAAAAATCGGATTACCCCTCCTGTCCTGGTAGTTCTTTCCTAAGACGCACTTCGCTTTGTGTATTTAAAATGGATTTTTGTTCCACTGCGGTAATAAAACATTTATCATTTCTGGTGTTTAGTGGCTATTACTCTTTATAATAGAGTTAACAAAGCCAAAAAATGTTCCAAAAAGCAAAACGTTTACAGGATCCTAAAAATAGGATTACCGTTAAAAATTGTACTGTATTGGCATAAAATCATGCCACTATGATAATGGTTTTGTGTATAATGTACTGATAGTGATTTTATTTAAATCAGTAGGGAAGTGCTCAAAGTTTTTTACTTGGGCAAGTTCCCACATGTTATTTTGGATCGTAAAAATTATTCTTGCTCCTTACACCTTATTCTGGTTGGCTAGCTACCGCTACTCTCCTGGTACATCGTAAAAATTAACATTTAAAACCCTGAAACCAGAGATCTTACCGGTATCAGCAAACTACAAATGCAAAGATGAGACTGCAAACCTAAACTGCATATTTTGGTATTTACGAAGCTCTTTCTGTTAACAATCACTAGACAGTTCACGAAGTTGTGCTTTAAGCAGTATGGAGAGTTTCAATTATTTGAAATTTTAGTAATAAAATTGGAAGTCCAGCACGCAAGCACTGACTTCTGTTTGTCAAGGATCAATGAGTAAAAACGGATACGGATTGGTGATCATTGAAAAAAGTCAGAGGTCTCCTGTGGACGCTTAAACAAATAAAAGCTACACAATTTGTTGGAATGTGTTCAACTTACAAATAAACTCATTACTACCAAAATTTAATATTTGTGGCATATTTTACTGAAATCTCTACGGACAAGCATAAATCCTGTAGGGATTCCCTACTCCCTACAGATGTCAAAAAATCTCTACAGGGAGAAATTTCTACGAGCAGCAGCCTTGTCTTGCAAACCAGCAGCTTTAAATTGGTATTCACAGCTTCCCTGCTTGACATTCAGCATCAAAGAGACAGCATGGAGAACAAGTCGGAGAGTATAATTGTTCTGCAATTTGAAAGGCACTTAGCAAGATTCGCTCATCTTAGAGTGATAGACAGATGGACGGTAACTCCTAAATGAGCTTGATATAGCGCTTTCATTGCTTTTTCTTGGCAGAAGGATAAATACAAGTAAATCAAAACAAATAAATCAATAAAATTTAAACAAACGCGTTTCATCGCCTGCCGGTTTATCGTGGTGTCATGTTAAAAAAATATTGAAAGAACTTACATGAGCTTCAATTAGGCAGTTTTGGGAATATCATCAAAAATCAAAAACATAATTTTCAATATACTCGCAGTATTACGCCAAAACGTATAATACAAATCGCGGGGTTCATCTGCGCGGCTTAGCGCCTGATCAACGCAGCCCCGAAGAAACGTCGCAGCGGTAGCAAGCCGTTGGCGACACTTTATCCGATTTGACCGGGCTCGGAATTGAACCTAAAATATCTCAAACCGATAGCGATGTCTTTAACAAATACGCTTACCGGATCATGATCAATCTTAATCACCAAAACCAACCCAAGTCTTCATGGAATCAATTTATGTTGTGGTTCTCGTGCTTTACCATGATACAATGTTGCTGATCTGATTGTAATGAAAAAAGAAATTAATTGTGAACAGTGCTGAATTTAAAATGCTGGCACTCCACAGTTTTTTACTCATATAGTAACAATATCCTATTTTTAAAAAACATTGCAGATTTTTTAAAAACTTTAAAAATATACCAATAATTATGTTGACTTCACTGCAAACAATGGTTGTTCTGTTCTTATGCTTCTCTGGTATAAAGGCGAGGAATCTTCCAGGTAAATGTGTAAAATTAAATTACTTTTTGAAATTTTATAAAAAAAAATTTAATATGACTTTTATTTGACAAATTTTTCATCGAAATTAAATTTATTGTTTCATTTATCACATTATTTTAAATCAAATGTGTTTCTCATATTTTGAATTAGGCCAGCAGCTTGAGGTCAGATAGAGTAATGAAAATGTTATTGCTTTCTTACCCTATTGACCGATATACTGTAATTAATGAATGGCTCTCTAGCAATTGCGTTTGTAAAAATAAAATTCCTCAAAAAAAAAAAAAAAAAAAAAAAAAAGAATCGTTTCTTTTCTAACTCTTTGTTTCAAGAAGAAATATATTGATAAAAAAATCAATCAATCCAAGTACAGCGTTGCTTGGTCGGTGAACACTGACGCTATTGGCCTTTGAGCTAGCTTTTATGCCAAGCAAAGACCATGTTTTGGAACTCAAACATATGTAATGTCACTGCAAGCCACTAATAGTGATGATACTGCACTTGAGAGCCAGAGAGCGGGCCATTCGATTTGATGCGGTTGACACGATCAAATCAATTTCGATAAAAGTACTTATACCATTTAATTGCTGCAATGCTGCATTTGTGTCTTGGGAAAGACCGATTCATTGTGTATAAATTCGCTTATCAACGTTGGTAATGCCCAACGTTACTGACATGCAAAGGGTTTAAAGAAAGTATTTACAGTGATTTGAGATTGATGGTTTGTTGAAAAGAAAGCTGTTTTATACGAAGTTGCATATTTATTTTTGCTGCACCATTTTACTCATTTTTTTGTGTTTTTTTTAGTTGAAAATATTTCCTGGATTTATAATGGCAACGAGGAAAAACAAAAGGTAAAGTCAATTTTTACTGTTTAGTGGTAAGATTCTTATACTGTAAGTTCGTTGAGACTGCATTAGTCCAAGAGCTCATGTCATGGCATTTTCAGAAAATTTTTTAATTTGAACCATATTTCGTTATGCAACTGAAGTTATAATAATTTATATAAACTGTACCGGCCGTTAGCTCAGTTGCTAAGCGCACACGCAATTGGTACGAGAGGCCTGGGGTTCAAATCCCGGGTCGATCAAATCGTCACAGTGTCGCCAACGGCTCGCCACCGCTGCGACGTTTCTTCGCAGATGTGCAGCCCAGGCGCTACGCCGCGGAGATGGACCCCGCCACTCGTTACACGCTTCGGCATAATACCGCGAGTATAATGAAGAATTGATTCGATTTGAAGTTAAGAGTTAAGCAGTACAATTAAAAAGACAATTTCTCACCAACTTCGCACAATCAAGTACCGTAACGCTCATCAAAGCAATATTTTTTCTAATGCAATTTTGAAAAACGCTACACGCTTTAAATACGATTTAAATAAAAAAAATCAAATCTTCATTTAACTCGCCGTATTACGTGTAACGAGTGGCGGGACTCATATCCGCCGCGGCTTAGCGCCCTGCTGGACAACATAGCTCCGATAAAACGTCGCGACGTTGCAAGCGATTGGCGACACTGTGCCGATTTAACCAGCCCGGAAATCGAACCCACACCTCCCGAACCGATAGCGTGCGCTTAACAACTGAGCTAGACGCCGACATATGCTTGCTTAAATTATCCTTACGAAATAATCGTTATCGATAAGAGGCTTTCTGTCGCTGTCAAAGTACTTATTCTACTTCAGTCTTTATAATGCAAATTTTCCAAGCTGTTTTCTAGCTAAGATTTCATGCTTAATTTACTAAAAAAATAAAATCTTCATTATGCTTGTGGTATTACGCCAAATTGCATGTCGAGTGGTATGCCCGATTGCCCGTCTCCGCACCTGGGCAACACCGCTCCGAAGAAACGCCGAAGCGGCGGTGAGCCGTTGGCGACACTGTGTCTGATATAACCTGCCCAAGAACTGAATTCCAGACCTTGCGCAACGATAGCAGTTTTTGGCTTAACTGCGACAACCGGCTTGTTTTTACTTTACTAGCTTAACAATATTTTGTTGCGTTTGAAGTAGGTTCATGGCAGTCACTTAAGAAGCAAGTGTTCACATATTTTAAGAGTTATTTCGAAGTAACATTTTTTTATCATCACTAATAGCAAAATATCATATAGGCATGATCTATGACGGCTTGGCGGTAGCGGGCGTGGTGACAAATTTTTCGTGACGGGTACGCTTCACGACGGGAGTGTATATCGCACTTGACTCATATTACCAGTGGTTGCTTACGCTAAGAGAGCGAACTCGTTTCGTCGTCTCTATCAGCTGTTGCTGACTTTCAAAAGCAAAAAATCAAATTTTCATTATCCTTTCCGTATTACGCCGAAACGTGTAACAAGTGACGTGGGCTATCTCCGCGGATTTAATAAGCGCCTCGGCAACACAGTTTAGAAGAAACGCCGGGACGGTGCTGGCGACGCGGCATCTGATCTGACCGACCCGGTAATCGAACCGCACAACCACCGCTGGCTTTAATTATTACACTAACTCAAGTTTACTGGATATAGAGATCAGTTATTTACTAAAGTTGGCCCCTTTGCTTACTAAAGGCAAAACGGCCAATCTTACCTATATACTGTATGATACGCAAATGGCATTGGTAGCATTTTCTAATAATACTTCTCGCATAATTTTTAGACAAAATGCAGAGCTAAAATGATAAAACTTTGCTATCAAAAGATAATTGAACAGTGCAACAGTAGGTTCTGACCTTTACGAATTTTAGGCAAATCTACAATCACTCATGGCAGATTTGGAATCCATTTATCCCGAAGAAAATTACAATTTTGGAGAGAGTGGAATTTCCAATGAAGAATCTTCGCTAGTTGAACAAATAATTGATGTAAAAATATTTTAATTTAATTACATATCTGTTTGATTTTTTTCCTTTTCATCTGACGGCAACGAGAAAGGTTCGATCATAGCGTGAGACAAACTTGACCCGCTGAGAAGTTAATTAAACCATTGTTTTTAAATCGTTTTTTCCGCAGTTGAACTGAAGACAGCATCAGGCAGTTTAGCAAATTTCCAAAGATGCTTCAAATAAGACCTTAATTTAACGCAGGGGTGGGCAATTATTTCACACGAAGGGCCAGATTTGGAAAAACTGTTAAAGCCGCGGGCCGCGCGCTGATTGGAAAACAAGGTGAAGGCCTTTCTTTTGGAGATCACGGTCCACGTGCGAATGTGATCTCCAAAAAAAGAGGTTTTCACCTCGTTTTTTATTCCAATTTTGCACCGTTGAGGCTTATTTTTTGAAAATCACTGCCATCCATGATCTCTAAAGGAAAAAAAAGGTCTTCCGCTAAATTCACGGTGAGAATTTAAGTTTGTATAAGTGCCGGCGGGCCAGAATAAAAGGACCGGCGGGCCGGACTTGGCCCGCGGGCCGTAGTTTGCCCATGTCTGATCTAACGAGAAAGCGACAGAGGCGCTTTAGATAGAACGAATCCAGACCCCGTAAAGAGTTGTTTTTGTTTCAAAGTTTTCCGCTTAACTTTGGCCTCCTACGTTTTTAATTTGCTGCTTGTTGTAGGCAAGGGTGTTAGAAGGTAGGGGTTGAGGAGGGCTGAAGCCCTCCCTATATTTTTTCAGCCCCCCTATAGAAATGTTGAGCACCCCTTTTCAAAAATTTATATCTACGGTACACCCTATTGCACTTCAACGACGGTTTATGCCGCAGTGGTCGGCAACCTGTGGGACTTTTAGCAAATTTTCGTGGGCCGTGGGTTATTCAGTTATACAAAGTCTTTGTGGGCCACATGCTAGCTGCAAATAAAAAGTAAGCCCAGACAAATAATAATAAAAACCTTCCCTTTAATGCTTTGCGAGTAAAACAATCCAATTCTTTTTCTCCTGGCAGTAAATGGCCACAAAAACAAAACTTGTAGTACCATGCACAAATCGGGTGCCATGTGTCTGTATCTCTTTCATGCAATGCTCGCTTTGTTTCTTCTGTTCTATCGAGGCGAGTGAGCAGAAAAAAAAGCACGCGCTTTGCGTTTTCTCTGCTTTTAAAACAAGTAGGGTTGCCTGGTTGGCCTTTTCTAGGCCAATTTTTGAAGTGGTTTGGCAGTGAAAATGGTGTTTGGCCTTTAGGTTATATACTAGGCAGGCTAGTTTTGTTGTGTCAGTTGCGATACGTTTACTGCTGAAGAAAACCTTGCAAATCAAAGGTTGCTAAAAGTGTATACACAGCAAGGGTGGAAAGCTGGCTACTTGGCGTTAAGGTGTCAGTTTCAGTTTCGGTGTGTTGAAACTCAGATGTCAGGTTTCAGTTTTGGTTTAGTTTCACGGCTGTTGAAAAATAGGTTTCAGTTTCGGTTTCAGTTTTGCTTACGCACAACTTCTGTTTCTGGGTTTCAGTTTCGGTTTAAGTTTCATCGAAAAAAGCTATTTTATTTTGAATACGGATTTTTAAGTGCTCTACTTTTTAGCGTTTTTGTTGTATTGCGATGATAAGTAGCAGCTCAGATGGCCAAGTGAGGAGAGCAATTGCTTCAGAAGTTGTCGACTTGGGTATAATTCCGAGTCCGGTAAAACCAAAGACTCAAAAATTGGTATCCACAGCTTTTTTATTTGACGCTCAGCATTAAAGGAACTGTTCTGGTAATCATGGTGAATTGGTGATGACGATTTTTAAAACCCAAAACCTTAGAAAATTCTGAACAGGTTTTGGTTTCAGTTTCGGTTTTGACGTTTCAAGAAAAAACAATTTCGGTTTAAGTTTAGGTTTTCAAAAATTTGGCTGAGTAGGTGTCAGTTTCAGTTTGGGTTTCAAAAATTTTCTTCAAAACCGGGTTTTCAGGTTTAGGTTTAGGTTTTGGTTTCCACCCTTGATACACAGTAAGCCTGTAAACAGATTTTTCTTCTGATTTTCTTAATGCCTTCGTATTACCCTGCCAACATTGCTTCGATGCCGAAATTCATGTGGATATTTAAAAATTTCAAAACTGTTAACAATTGTCAAATTTGGCTTTTTTAGGCTGTTTGGCCTTATTTGACAAGCTGTTTGGCATTTTTTGTTTTCTGGACCTGGCAACCCTGAAAACAACGCACCGTTTTTTCATTTTGTAGTCGCGTTGTATATTCGTTTTGTAGTCGTGGTTTAAAATGTAGTGTGCCTTCAACAGCTAGTCAGCTATTGAAAGTGTGATCTGGGCCGCGTTAAAAAAAGGTTGCCGACCACTGGCTAATGGCGTCACTTGTTATTCGTTTCTTTTCTTCATTGATACCATCAACCCATCGTACTAACTTTTGCAACTTCGTGACAAAAGTGAGTAAAATCGCAAAAACTGTTCGATTTCTAAGTAACTTCATGTACAAAGCTCTTAGAGTGTTATTATGATGTCACAGTTAAATTTTCTCCCATTTTAATAGAAACTTCTGGGCAAATAACAGCGAAACAACAAAATATCAACTTAGAATTGCAGTGGGACCAGCTAGCTTATTCTAGGAGCAGTGGCGTAGCGAAATATTTTAAAAGGAGAGGTGGGGGGCATAATTTTCACATTTTTTAAGCGCATTTTTTTCGGCAGAATCAATTTGAACCTGATTGAGAAACCTAGGGGGGTCCGGGGGCATGCTACCCCGGAAAAATATTGAAAATTTGCATGCTGCGAATGGTTACAGTATTTTAGTGCTTTTTGAATATTTTCGAGCAAATTTTGCTTAAATTTTTGACCCTATTTCTAAGTGCTTCGCCAAATTATTATCCTAAGCGAGCTCGTACTTTCCTAAGCGAGCTCGTACAGCGCATACATCGCTTTCTCGTGATAAGAGGATAAATATGCAACTGAATACAAAAAAACACGATGCATTTTGTTCGCACATTTTCGATTATGCTGTCGAAGAAATTCGAAACTACAGAAAAAATATATACATTAAAAACATTTTTGAAAATGGCTGGAGGAAGGATGCATAGGCCTACCCCTCATCTTACTCCCCTGGATCCGCTCCTGGCTATAAGCTACAGAAACCATCAAAAGAGAGTAGCGACTACAATTATATCTTATATCCAGACTTTCATATCTCTACAAGAGTTTGTCATATTTCAGTCACTTGGCTCCAGTAGCGTACGCAGGAAGTGGCTCCTAGCCGTGCCCCCCCTCCCTCACGCCTTTTTTGATAAATGTTAAAAGCCTGTGTTGTTCAAATACTGCTACAAAAATCGTACCTTAATTTGGAAAAATTTCTTCGCGCGCCCCCCCCTCAGAAAATTTTTGCGTATGCCACTGCTTGGCTCCATTAGTTGTGTTCTTCTTTACTAAAAGGAAGAGTCAAAAGGAGGGTGGGGCATGGCACAATGCTTCTCTCCCTAAATACGCTCCTGCCTAGGATCCTAAGGCTAGGAGCTTGTAAAAAGATAATAAGTTCATCTGGATACGTGTTATGCTAGCTATAGAGGAAAGCTTGAGCTCATCAAGCTATCTCCTTGAAACTTTTACTGAAGTAAAGTGCATGATACGCATGACGTATGTTGCGATAACAAGGAGGGGGCTTCGCCCCCCAGACGTTGGTATGGTAACACAAATTTCAGCTCCCCCCTCCTACTTAAAAGTACTTCCAACGCCACTGGTTATAAGGTTTCACCGTTCAAAAATAAATATCACGAAGCATCTTATGCAAGGACGCAACAACAAGGCTAGGGTAGGAGTTGAGCCCTGAATCTTGCGATCATGGCAGTTGTAATAACGATGCTCCGAACCACTCGGCCTCGCTGTCAACAATAAACTTAAACTGTCATTTTCAAAATGGCGTAGGGGGAAAGTAAAGTTTTTTTTCCATTTTTTACGCAAGCTGTTGTTTCAGTATCAACATAGTTTTGAAGAAGCAGCAAGGAAAGACGTCTTTAGCAAGCCTCACTTACATGTCAAATTTGATCCAGTTTTGTGCATTCGTGACATAAATTTACGCTGTGCAGACATTAGGCTATATACCGAAATCGAAAGGTCTAACTTGAGAGCGGTATTTATATTCAGATTCCAAATTACTTTTAAATGATAAATGTTATTGATACCAATATTGGTAACTCATTATGGTATTCATTAATTACCAGATGATCGACGGCTTCAACAACCGTCAAAATAATGCCGTAGTAGTGCCAGCGGATGACCCCTTGAATGGATGGGTATTGTCAGATGGGAAGAAAAAGTACTCCATTCCTCAAAAAAATCTCAATCCATATGACCGACGGAGTCCTTATTTTGCAGCGCATTTGAAACGAGGGTTGCCATATTATAAATCCAGATTGAGATATCCTTCTGTGCTGAAGAGAGATCATTCTTCATTAATTTACGACCACTCTAACAATAACCAGTGAGTATATTGCTATTATAGCACGCATAAGTGTTAGGTTTACCAGCAGGCCTGCAACAAGAAAGATGGAAGCTACCAGTGATGGGATTCAAAATTTTAAGAACAGGTTCTTTTTTGTTGTCGTATTCATTGTTTTTGAAGGCGTTTTGAGGAACCGAAAAGGTTTCTCAAAATTGTCCACCGGTCTCTCAAAATCTGCTTTTGCAATAGTGTAGGAAGCTGTGTTTTACGCATAAATTTAATTAGCGGTCTTTCAAAATTGCTTAATGGTTCCTCAAGCCAAACCTCAAAAAAACACTGGTTGTAGGCTACTTACTAACAACAGGTTGCCTCATTTTTTTTAAAACTAATTTTATGTCGTAATCTCTACTAAAGTAAAAAAACAAACAGTTTACAACAAATATACAACAACAAGATAATAGATACTTGTACCCCAATCTTTCAACACTGCTTTGACATACTGGACAACTAACTGGTTTTAAATTTCTGAGCATAACGCTTGGGACTTCTCACTAACTTCAATAAAAAACATGCAGCCAGAATAATTGTTTTTGATTATTCTGATTATTGTTTCTGGTTATTATTCTGATTATTATTATTATTTTCGCGTTATTATCATTATTTTCTGGTTGTTATTCTGATTATTATTATTTTCGCGTTATTATCATTATTTTCTGGTTGTTACTCTGATTATTATTATTCAGAAAAATGTTTGCGATTATTCTGGATGCATGTTTTTTTATTGGTCTTAAATGCTTTCTTTGCACCACACTTCCATAGAATTCTGGGCATACTCTTACGTCACATTAAGTACAGAACGTACAGTTTTCAACCAGCTTTGAATTTTATGGTTTATTTCGTGTAATCGATGCGTTTTAAATTTTCTGCAATTCAGGCGCCAGCCGGGATATTTTTGGCGGACTGGCGGTTGAGGAACAAAGGTCTAATGCAGTGGGTTGTAACTTGTCAGAGGTATCGAACCCAACAAGTGTGATGCAGGCAGGCACCGAACCCTTAGTTATAACCAGGAGTGAATCCAGAAAATTTTGGTGGGGGTATGCAGTTTTAAATTAGGTTGAATTTTAACTAAGTTCAAAGACATTAGACGTTTAGGCCCGGAAAAAGGCCTATTCAGAGTTTTTTTAAGGGGGAGTGGCACCAATTTTTTACATTTTTTTAGTGTAGTTTTTTCCGGCAAAGTTAATTTGAAGCAAATTATTGAGGAAGAAAAATAAGGCTTTAGGAAGTCCAGAAGGGGCATGTACTGTAATGGCTTTTTTAGTGTTTTTTGAACAATTTTTAAGGCAAATTAATGTTTTTGCCCCTAACTCTGAGTTCTTTATCGAATATGATACATTTTGTTTGCACATTTTCGATTTTGCGAGCTTAAGGCGTAAGGCATATTGTTATCAAAGAGGTTCGAAATTAAGAAAAAATTGAATTCATTAAAAACATCCTCCCCCCTGGTTATAATTTATGCTTCAGAAACTCACGGTAAACTTTAGCCAACAGTGACCTAAGATTTGTTGCCCATAAAATTTTTTTTTTCAATAAAACAAAACATGAATTACACTCAGAAATACTAATTCACCACAACTTTATGCCTTCTTGTGCAGTTGTGCAAACTGAGTATTTGCGTAAACTTATGGTGATCTTGGCCAAACCCCTGCTACAGCCTCACCGAACCCCTGGGTTTTGGTCCAACCCAGTTTAAAAACCACAATTCTAATGTCTATATAACAAACAGCCAGAACGGGTTTGCTGATTATCCCGACATTCCAAAAACGGGTTCGCACAAACCCGTGCTGCGAAGCCCTGAATCCCATCACTGGAAGCTACCCTACAAAGCAAAATCCACTTCTTAAAAATATTTTGAAATGGTTGTGTGGAGACCAGAGTAAAATTTTGCCCCCGTAATATATTCCCCCTCAGCAAAAATCGATTTCTCTGACAATTCGACTGACTTTTTTTTTCAGCCGGTGGTCATTAAGCTGTTTAGATTTGTGTTCCTCGAAGTGTCGTCACACCTAAATGGGACTTAAAACAAGGTCAAGGCAAAAGCGGGCAATGATGCAAAAACATTTGAACATACCTAAAATGACATTTTGCTGAAAAACGAATAGATGCAATTCTCTGTAGCCTATAGGCTAATTGTTTGAATTTGAAGAAAAGGGCTTTCATTTTTCCATTTCGCTCTCGTCTTGCATCAGTTCATTGACAATGGCAGAGTGGATGGAGCGTCTACCTCTGGTGTTATAGACTTGGGTTTAATTCCGAGTCGGGTCGAATCAATCACTTTACAAATTGGTATTCACAGCTTCTTTGTTTGACGCTCAGCAATAAAGGGACAGTGTGGAAAACAAGCCGGCAAATTTACGGTTTTGCTGTTGGGAAAAGCACTTAGCTCGATTGTCCCACCTTACGCGTGCTAGACAAGTGGCCATGACTCCTAAGTGAACTCCTTATAACGCTTTGATCGCTTTCTCGTGATAGGAAGATCAATATGCTTCAAACACAATAGAGGACCACGAGCACGAATGTAATAATTTAACGGTAACTCAAAAGAATTCTTTCCGAAAACAAGACTTTTGTTTCCCGAGACATCAACAACTAAACTGTTCTTTTCAAAAATTGTACGTTTGGTGAAAGTGCTACTAAATATTAATGTATTCTTCACAAAATTAGTCATTTAAACATTATAACTGCCACTATCGAGTTCTTATTGATGAATGATAGAAAAATAGTCTATTATAATAGAATTTTTAGATGAAGGTCCAGATAATTATCTAACGTAAATATAATTATGAATTTGATGTTGAAATATACCAGCAGCTTAACTTTACGTAAAAAGTGCAATTGACGCACGTTCGGTTGTACGTATTTTCACAATGACATAGCTAAAATACAAAAAGTGTACAAATTCAATGGACTAACATTTGCTTAACAAATAACTGAAAGTGCCGCTGCGGCTTTTGAAAACCATCAATCAAAAAATAAAAGAAAACTATAATTTCTATTGATTATTTTGACCTATCGATTAGCTAGCTACCCATAGTTTAAAGGACAATTTGGACCAAAAATATGGGAGAAAAGCGGTTGGAACGTGACTATTTCTGTTGCGTTAAGTTAAACGATTATAAAGCAAGCTGTAATTCCGGAAAAAGATAATCGAATATGTTACCCCCCGCCCATCCCCTTAGTAACGCCTCGCTAAGATATTATTCACGACATCAATTGTGCCAATCGCAATTTGCGTGACTTGTGTGCCCTTTTTCTGGACGAGAAGCGTCGAAGTGTCGGTCGTTATGTATGGCACACCTTTGCACACCTATCTCAGTGTATGTACGTTAAATTAATCCGAAAACCGGCGCATTGCAGTGTTTTTTGACCTTTATTCCCCCAGCGCCCCTTTTCAGAGGTTTCCATAGTCTGCCGCCCACCACAATGAATCTTAACCTTTTTTCCCCCAGGGCAGTGTAACAACTTTACAAATGATGAGTGTTTAGAAAAAGACCGGCTTAATCACCAATCTAGTTGCCTTGCATTTGAAAGAAGCGATATTATTTAATACATTTGTTGTGGGTCCATATATTAAGATTTCGCTCGTCGCACCGCTGCAAATGATGCAGTGAGTTACTGTCAATATCGTTACATCTTCTGAATATAACGCCCCATACACTGCGTCCCCTGAATATTTCCGCTCCTCGAAAAGTCAACAGCGCTCCATAGGGACGGTAGCGCCCGGGTTAAGAACCTCTGGCGTAGTGGAAAGACATCGCTATCGTTCCGGGAGGTCTTGCGCTTCGATTTCCGGACGATCAAATCGAACACAGTCGCCAGCCGCTCGCCACCGCTGCGACGTTTCTGAGTTGCCCAGGCGCTACGCAGCGGAAGTGGACCCCACCAGCTCTCGTTACACTTCTCGGCGTCATACCGTGAGCATAATGAAGATTTGATTTGAAGCTGTAGTGTTTCGTTTCTCGCAAAATACCTTGATTTTTGCATCGTGGTCTTCAGAGTTTTCTGCGTGGAAAACCACGATGCTAAAGTCGAAGTAATTTGCGAGAAAATTTTCAGCTTTTTGGAATAAATAGCGAATTTGTCTTTAAAAGTTGGTAACTATTCACTTGCGCATGAATTTTTTACAATAGCCTATATTTGCGGCAACAGTTATCAGTACAATTTAAAGGAGAAAACTTGAAATATAACTGTTAATACCAAACACGTAAAGGCGACAAAAAAGCTATTTAACTGTCCCTCACAGTAGCATCGCTTACATATACGATCGGGATCACACCTTGCTTGGCTAACCGAAAACAATATCAATATTGGGAAATATAAAGCAGAAATTCGCCTTCATATGCCAATATGTTTAGTAATTTTTCTACATCGGATGTCTTGTCAGTTTTCACTTTTCACTCAAAGTGTATCACTTGTTTCAAATTATATGATTCGGCGAATACCGTACGAGTTTGTTTTCAACACGCAGCGAAACAGGCTCGTGATCAGACAATCCTTGCGGTTGATCGAAAAATCAAATCAAATCTTCATTGTACTTGCGGTATATATTACGCCGTAGCGTGTTACGGGTGGCGGGGCTCATCTTTGTGGTTTAGGGGATCTGGATAGCACAGCTCCGAAAACGTTGCAGCCGTGGCGAACCGTTGGCGACATTACGTCAGACTTGACCGGCCAGAGAATCGTACCCAAAACCTATCGTACGGTTAGCGGTGCCTTTGACCACTACGTCTAAAAAATCACATTTACCGTGTTTACGGAGTCAACATTTAACTACTTACATGTTTATGCTTTAAGCACAAGCTCAAGTTACTTATGAAGCAAGCTACCGACTCACCGTAACAGCACAGCTGCTAATGAAAATAGTTATAACTGATGCACAAGTTTTGCTGGTTTAACTGCTTCATGGCATTTCGTTACATCACTGCGGGTTTGATGCATCGATGTGCGAAGGTGAATTGTAGAGATTGATCCAGTAACCTCACAGTACACCAGAGATGTCCGCAGTCGCTTTTTTGAGACTCCGTCTCCAATCCTGCTCCAAAATTGCTGAATCCTACTCCAATCCTGCTCCTGTTTACGCCAAAAATCAAAACTCCAACTCCTGTTTTCTCTCCTGTTACTCGGAGTATTTTTGCAAACTTAACGATCACAATATTATCCAAACTTTAGGCCTACGTTAAATTTCATGCTATTGAGATTACTTGTGTTTAGAGACTGTGCGCGAACCGATGCCTCACAGCGAGCGTAACTTCTGTCAATGTTCAGTTTACATCACAATAGTAACTTAAAGAAATAGTCACTCCGGATCCAACTCCTACTCCAGTTTTGACGTTAAACTTAACTTCGAGCCCAATTCGGCTCCGAAAAAATTTGCTTGACTCCGGCTCCTGCTCCGGCTCCTGTACATCTCTGCAGTACACGTGAATAAATAAAGTAGATAAAGACATAAGTCAACGTGAATATTTTTTAGGGAAGACGAGGTTCCTGAATGAAAGCAACGACTCTTCAACTCCAAACTTATTGTTCTGATCTAGTTAGTTGTATTCAATGTAATAACAATATTTGTTTTCTTGTACATTTCATCTCCAAATCGCAAATAAACACATGATTGATGCTCATTAGTATTCTACGAGAAGAACAATGGGAGTTAGTGCTGCAAAGCATTACAAGCGTTTCAATAATGAACGAGCCATACGAGAAGCCGCCCACCGAAAACTATACAGTATTTGTTTTGTGACTAGTGTTGTAAGTCAACAAAAACGAATTGTTTTTTTTGCAAAAAAAAACTCATAAAAAAACGTGTTTTTTTATTCTGATTTTTTGTTATACTCGTATGTTTAACAGATATATTTTAATAAAGTCCTTCGTAATGTTGCTGCGTATTGCTATTTAATATTTGGGGTTCAGTAAAATGCTGAAAAACACGTTTATGGGGAGAGTATATTTTAGTCACACACTTTTTGAAATTGTATGTTAATGCGAATCAGGGTTACATTTTAATACTCTTTTTATTTTCTGTGCCAACAACATGGGTACGCTTGGCGCTATCGGAAAATAGGCACCCTTCCAACAAAAGGACCCATTTTTTGCTGTTTTTAATATCAAATTGGGAGAAGCAATTTGCTTTGTTTTTAGCAGATATTTTAACCTAGAGCTACGACTTAACCATTTATCGCAATATAAGATGACCAACAAGGGTGATTAATTCATTGTGTCAGCACTCAGCAGTCAGCAGCGGTACACACAAAAGATTTTTAATTATTTACTACGAAATGTCAACATGATATGGAGCCACAAAAACCTTGCACAAATTGATACGTTCAAGGATCAAACCCAAATCTTCATTGAGCCAGTCAAACGACATGCATTCGCTGCACTTACAGTAACTTCGAGTTGCAGAGCAAAAATTAAACATAAGTTACGCAACAAAGAAAGCTTTAGTTTGCAAAATTAAATCGCTTGAGCGTATCATTAGAAACAAATAGATTTCAAGGGTTTTCAATAATGGTCTTGCGGCTCGTTAGCGGCCCAACGCTAGAAAAAAGCAACAGAACTGGACCGTTAGCGCCTTAACGGACCGACAAAAAGTCCTGCTAACGGCTAGGCTTGGGGTTTCCCTTTTTCTAGGATTTTCAACAACCCGGGAAACGGGAAATTTTCAGAAAAAGTCTCGGAAATTTCGGCAAATTTTCGAAATATTCGGGATTCGAAAAATTTCCGAAAATTCCCGCGGGAAATTTTTTCGAGCTTAATTACTTTGACTTTTTTTCTGATTTTCAGCATTTCAGGTTTAAATTTTGGAAGCTTCTATTTCACCGGAAATTTCCGGTTACCGAAGTTCGAAAATCGTGATTGCACAACCGGAAACTTTCCCTGCGGTTCCGCCGCTACAACTTAGTAACGTACTCGCCAGTAGCATATGAAGTTGAATAGGAATGACAAAGGCAGCGAAGGTCTCAAAAAAGCCCAGTCTCAATAGGGTTAGGAAAGCGAAAGAGATAAGGTATAATTACGTTCCAAAATACGTGCGTAGGTTTTAAACTAGATGCGTAGATGCAAAATCGGACGCAATCGCATTTTGTGTAGACATATCCGTCAGATTCGTTCATCAAAAATCGCATAAATATGCATGAAATTCAAAACGGATGAAAATCGCATTCTGTCTGTGTATTCAGTGTCGGATTATGGTTATTGACACAGAACTAGGGTAGGATTGAATTCAATTTACTGATCGGATGGCCGAGTGGATAGAGCGTCTGCTTCTGGATTGGTAGATTCTGGGGTTCGATTCCGAGTCCGGTCTAACCAATGACTAAAAAATTGGTATTCACAGCTTTTTTGCTTGACGTTTAGCATAAAAAGGATAGTGTGAAGCAAGCCGTCAAGTTCACTTGTTGTGCCGTTGGAAAAGACACTAAACAGGATTCTCCCATATAAGTGTGGTAGACAAGATGAATGTAGGACCATTGGACACTAGACAACTGGGCACCAGGACAACTGGGCACCAGGACAACTGGGCACCAGGACAGTTGGGCACCAGGACAACTGGGCACCAGGACAACTGGGCACCGGACAACTGGGCACCGGACAACTGGGCACCAGACAACTGGGCACCAGGACAACTGGGCACCAGGACAATTGGGCACCAGAACAACTGGGCACCGGACAACTGGGCACCAGGACAACTGGGCACCGGACAACTGGGCACCGGACAACTAAGCACCAGGACAACTGGGCACCAGACAACTGGGCACCGGACAACTGGGCACCGGACAACTGGGCACCAGGGCAACTGGGCACCGGACAACTGGGCACCAGGACAACTGGGCACCAGGACAACTGGGCACCAGGACAATTAGGCACCAGGACAACTGGGCACCAGGACAACTGGGCACCAGGACAATTAGGCACCAGGACAACTGGGCACCAGGACAACTGGGCACCGGACAACTAAGCACCAGGACAACTGGGCACCAGACAACTGGGCACCGGACAACTGGGCACCGGACAACTGGGCACCAGGGCAACTGGGCACCGGACAACTGGGCACCAGGACAACTGGGCACCAGGACAACTGGGCACCAGGACAATTAGGCACCAGGACAACTGGGCACCAGGACAACTGGGCACCAGGACAATTAGGCACCAGGACAACTGGGCACCAGGACAACTGGGCACCAGGACAACCCCAATTGTTCTAAATACATGACGTTTGCCTACACTTCGGAAAGTGCAAAAATTAGTCTAGCCTCAACCAGGGACAATTGGTCCCCTTAAGGCCCACAAAACATTAACTAGAGGGCGACAAGCGCAAAATTTATTAACCTGTTAACGACAATTAATTAACCACTTAAGACCAGCGGACTGCCACTACGAATGAAACACGAACAAAAAAATTTATTGCTCAACTGGGAGCCACTGATGTAGAGAGTACCCAGAAGGGGGGCACAAACCAAAAAACGTTGAGATTCACTGGTCAAGTCCATAAGTCCATATTGTAGCAATTATAATTGCTTCAGTCGTATTTTTTTACATTTCTCATTGCATTTCATAACGGCGGAAGCGGTTACTTT
The DNA here is from genome assembly GCA_964006365.1 of Trididemnum miniatum. Taxonomy (NCBI): domain Eukaryota; kingdom Metazoa; phylum Chordata; class Ascidiacea; order Aplousobranchia; family Didemnidae; genus Trididemnum; species Trididemnum miniatum. The sequence goes on along the minus strand of OZ023232.1, from coordinate 9,098,879 downwards.
GAAGCATTTCTTCGAATTGCTTTCACTTTCAAAACAAATTGCCGCATCCGCTAACAGTTGCCGCTTGTGCTAAAACCAACCATTGTCAGCGTTCCATTTCCTCTTCTAGCTTCCGCAGCCACCTCTTTTCTAAACATGCAGAAAAAAATTAACATTTCAATGAAGCATCGGTAAATCAAAAAATGTGCCGTTTGTGGGTGAGCCTAATTCAATCATTATCATGATTTCAACTTCTAGCTCAGTGGTTCTCAAACTTTTTTAAAAAAATTACGCAACGGTCCCCTAGCAATTTTTTTAATGGCTCACGGTCCCCTTGAAAAATTAACACAAATAAACACAAAAAAACACATTGATTTTTTATTGCATCAATGTGACGAGGGCACTTGCTTCTTTGCAAACTTATTCAAGGAAAATGAACAATTTACTAGAGTTAGACTAAAATCACACATTGCAGTATCCTTCTCTGAAACCAATACTGCTGCCACCACCCACCAGATTTTTACTTTTAAGCCATCCGCAAAAAAACTTGATCCTTTTTGCTACTGCACGTTCTCCATCATTCGCAGACTTCACGCTAAAGGAGCCATTGCACTAATGTGACATCAAATTGCTTCTTGTGATATCATAAATGCCTATGTAGCCTGTAAGGTTTCATGACAAATTGTGTTTGTTAAGTTGATTGGAAGAAAAGTTGCCTGAAAACTTAATTTTACACAAAATTTTTTCTTCAGGATCGTCGTTTTAATTTTTTTGGAAGGTGCTTCGCGGTCCCAGAAAATTTGTCTCGCGGACCCCAAAAGGACCGCGGACCCCAGTTTGAGAACCACTGTTCTAGCTCAAAAGGTAACTTTTGACCATTGATATGGGGATAAAACACTCAAACGACAAATGCTTTATGTGAGAGGTAGTAATTGTAGGAATTAAATCGTTTTGCTTTTTAATTGTAGAAGGCAGCTAAATTCGGAACTTTAATTTTTTGTGGCAAACGAAAAGACAGCTAGACGAAAAGGGTTTTTGTGAAAAACAATTCATCATGATAATAAAATGTGTGATTGAATTGTATAAACTATACTAAACATAATGGGGTATTGCTTTTATAATATAACAGGTTGATGTTTAAACTTTCCGATAAAATGTATGCAAAGAGGAAAGATAAGCCTATTTTTCCTTGTGGTGTGTATCAATTGGAATGCAACACATCATGCATTTTATGTGTAACTTGCAATTTATGGTACCATCAAAATTGTCTCTCCGCCTACCAGCCTATGTGAAATCAATGGAATCTATTAAAAGACATCTCATTCATTTGCTCTTCTTGCTACCGAAACAGTGACAAAGCATTTGACTTCTTTAAAAGTACTTCGAGATTCAATGAGGTAAAGTGGTTCTATGCTTCGATGAGTAAAACGAGCTCATAAGATTAGACGCACATAGCAAATCAGGAGTGACCTCTGCTAGCAGAGAAAAATGAAACAGTTGGTAGAAAATGTCTCTAATATGTGGTTGCGCTAGCTACCCTATAAAGTTAAACATTTATTTTGATTCATTCCCTGAAAGTTGTTTGGGTCATGACGTTATTAAAACTTTTTTCCCGCGCCATCTCACAGCGATAAATCGGTTACTATGCAAACAAGGCGTTTTGCTATTCAGTTGTTACTCTCTTATTTACTTGCACATTCTTTATTTGTTTATGTTTGGGGTTAACATAATTTTGGATTCCGTAGATTCAAAGGTGACATGTTTCTGTATGCTTTCAAAAAAAAAAAAAAAAAAAAAAAAAAAGAGCAACTTTACTTTAAATTGTCGAATACTTCAGCTATTTAAAAGTTTTTGTTTTTAAGGTAAATTCGGATTTTTGGTCAAAACTTTTCCGGTAATTTTGGAAAATTTATTTAAAAGAAGAATTTACGACAGCTTTGGTTGAAAATTTCTGAAAATAGTCAACAAAAAAAAAACTCATGTGAAGCTATCTAATGACCTTTTGGCTTAGCACTTTTGCAACACAGCTCCCTAGAAACATCGCAGCGGTGGAGAGCCGTTGGCGTCACTGTGTCCGATTTGACCCAGTCGGGGAATTGGAGACGAGATGAAAGGAGAAAATGTGCACATGTCCACGATTTTAAGCGCACATTTTTCTCATGAGCGCATTATTTCCGAATCTTGCTAATAACGTTGAGTGGTGAAGATGTGCTTAACCGTTACTTTTGAGTAACGGTTCCAAGTGATTACTTTAGAAAAGATATTCGATATTTTTAATCCGTTACTTGTATTCGTTACCTGGCTCAGAAAGTCATTACACTTCTACTAAGCATGTTTTAGCTTCAAACTAGGCGTAGTTTAAAAGTTATTAGGTCAAAATGTTGCGTTGGGTCAAAATAAGGTCAAGTTCTGCTGTTTAAGTCAAGATGCAAAATCTGCGTCGTTTATATTGTTTAGTATGCATTGTTTAATAAATAGATGAAACAAATTACGTCGTAATCATTGGTTGCCAGCTCGTGGAAAGCAAACTGGCAGTACCTTTTTCAACATAGGCGCATTAAAACACCATTCGAGTATAAAAGTAGTAAACTGTGTTAATGACGAGACAATCGTTTTCGAATAATTCCAGAATTTCATTGTTATATCGCAATAGCCGGAGATCGAGTTTTGAGGATGAGCTTAATTCTAACAGCGAAGAAAAGAGTGGTTGCCAGATTGGACAATCTTGGGTGCAAATTCGAGAAATTTGGACCTTTTTTAACTTGTTTGGACCGAAAAAAAGTTATTTTGTACTTTTAGACTAATTTGATTAAAACAACTTTAGTGCTATTTTATTCGTTGTTTATGTTGGTTTCGTTGTACCTCGTTCATAAAAAACTATTCAGCATTAATTTGCAAGGGACAAATTAATGTTTCGACTATAACCAAAGTCTCGTCAGCCTTGCTACGCACAGCCAATCCAGGCTAAACTCATTCCAGACTGTAAAGACTCTGTTTTTGCATTGCTTTACCTGTACATCTCGACTTCATCTCTTTTCTAGGTTGTGTCCTATTTTTGGCAGGCGACTGGCCCCAAACAACGATACCCAATGAAAGAACCTATAACCACTAACCCACAACCAAGTTACCGTTAGCCTAACTAGCCCACATCACTAGAAGCCCCCATGGTAACCCACTCATTTGCAGCTGCAGACGCGTTTCGACCTTATTATGGTCTCATCAGTGCAGCATAGCAACCTACCACCTTCCTAAAAAAAAAAAAAAATTCTAACCTTCAAAAGAACTACACACTCCAAATCTAAGCCTCTCCTCGTTCTGCTCAAGGTAGAACATTTGAAATAAAACCTTCAAGAAAATAATACAGGCTGGATTATGATGTCACAGATTCACTGTAAACAATCGATCAGAATAGAAAAGTCCGGTTGGTTTAAACATTATTTTCCCGGTAATCTGAGAAGGAATAATTTGTTTAAGGTTTGTAACTATACCAGTTACCAAAACCTACAAAAAACCTCTCTGCCCAACCCGTTCGCCCGTGAAAAAGCGGGGGACAAGGCAGGCACTGTGTCTGCACATGCAGCCCAGAAAACACAGTGAACGTCAGCGCTTATCGGTGGTTTAAACATCAATATCCCGGTACGTTTGTCGAACTGCATGTACAGTTACAGGATCCAGCAAGATGATACAAAGAAGGATATGTAAGTCAAATAGAATTCTTCTTTCCTACACTTCTCCGATAGGCACCCCCAAAGTCAGGCAACAACAAAGCCCAATGTGTTAGGGTAAGAATAGGTCCAACAATAAGAGTACAGTCTTTTAATGGAATGGAAAATGGTACTCCCCCATGGCCTGTATTATTTTCTTGAAGGTTTTATTTCAAATGTTCTACCTTGAGCAGAACGAGGAGAGGCTTAGATTTGGAGTGTGTAGTTCTTTTGAAGGTTAGAATTTTTTTTTTTTTTTTAGGAAGGTGGTAGGTTGCTATGCTGCACTGATGAGACCATAATAAGGTCGAAACGCGTCTGCAGCTGCAAATGAGTGGGTTACCATGGGGGCTTCTAGTGATGTGGGCTAGTTAGGCTAACGGTAACTTGGTTGTGGGTTAGTGGTTATAGGTTCTTTCATTGGGTATCGTTGTTTGGGGCCAGTCGCCTGCCAAAAATAGGACACAACCTAGAAAAGAGATGAAGTCGAGATGTACAGGTAAAGCAATGCAAAAACAGAGTCTTTACAGTCTGGAATGAGTTTAGCCTGGATTGGCTGTGCGTAGCAAGGCTGACGAGACTTTGGTTATATTCAGCATTATTTTTACTTGCTTAAACATGTTGTCGCTTTTTTCGTGATAAAATTTTTATGTCAAAAACAACGTCAAAATTTTAAATTTTTTACGTCAAAATTTTAAAATGTTTAGGTCAAAATCTGGTTGCCCTAGTAATCACCAATCAAAATCTATTCGAATCTAAAAAGAGCAGCAGAATCAAAACAATTAAATACCACGCGATGACGAATATTTTTTCTCTTTTGTTTGCCATGACGCTCACCAGTAGAGAGAAAAGTAATCATTGCGGATTCGACTCACAAACGATTCCCATTATCAAGCACGTGGCAAACGAATATTTTTTCTCTTTTGTCTGCCTTGACGTTCGCAAGCAGAGAGAAAATATCTGGTACGTAGTAATCATTAAGAATTCGACTCACTAACGATTCCCATTTTCAAGCACGCGGCAAACGAATATTTTTTCTCTTTTGTCTGGTTTGACGCTCACAAGCAGAGAGAAAATATCTGGTACGTAGTAATCATTAAGGATTCGACTCACTAACGATTCCCATTATCAAGCACGCGGCAAACGAATATTTTTTCTCTTTTGTCTGGCTTGACGCTCACTAGCAGAGAGAAAAGTAATCATTAAGGATTCGACTCACTAACGATTCCCATTATCAAGCACGCGGCAAACGAATATTTTTTCTCTTTGGTCTAGCTTGACGCTCACAAGCAGAGAGAAAATATCTGGTACTTAGTAATCATTATAGGAGTCGAATCCTATAATGATTACCAAGTATTCGAGTCCTATAATGATTACCAAGTACAGGCACCAGATATTTTCTCTCTGCTGGTGAGCGTCTAGGCAGATAAACGAGAAAAAATATCAAACTGGCGGCAAACGAATATTTTTTCTCGTTTGTCTGCCACGCAAGCGTGAAGGAATTTATTGACTCGTCAGTCAGAAGCATTGTGAAATAAAAGTGGGAGTCGTTTTCCAGCTTGGGTTAAGTCAGTTCGCTTGCGCTTCTGAGTTAACATTTTGGGTAAAATATCGATTTAAAACGAAATTTTGACTTCGAAAGTGCTGTAGGCTTCTGTGCTGTAGCCTACTCATGCAACACAGCACAAAAACTAAACGTGGCATACTGTTGTCGTCGTCGTCGTTTGGCGGGGCATCTCTTCCAGGACAGATGGAAGGACCAAGGCCGAGGGTTTATCCTTTTACCACCCTGGCCACCAAACTGCTTGGGTCAGATGCTGACTGTAAGGGACTTCAGCCAGCATCTTGTTTCGTCATCCAAAACCATTAGACCAAACATACCTCGGGGTGCTCGATGTATGGGACACTGTGAGATGATGTGATCTGCGGTTTGTTCACTGGCACCACAATCACAATTCGCTAGAGGAGCGAGACCCCATTTGTACATGGACGAACAGAAACGTCCAACACCAGAACGCAGACGGTTGAGCTTGACCCAGGCTGCCCTGGGCAGACCCATACCCAAGGGTCTGGAGCTAGCCTTGGGAATGAAAGCGTGGAGTGACAATGCGTTGGCAGAGTACTCCATGTCCCATTTCGTGTTCGTCCACTCGGCTGCACGGACGTCCATCTCAGAAAGACTGTCTAGTAATTTCCGAGCAGCAGGTACAAATGAGCGTCTAGATTTCAATCTCTCCCTACATACGTCCTGTGACTCATGAAACTGGCCATGTAAAATGTGGTCAGGGTCCAGGGAGCTGCGGTTGGCTAGGGAGAGTGTCGCTCCTTGGCGGCGAAGCTCAGCTGGCTGGATGCCTGAAAGAACCGGAAGGTAGACCGATGGAGTGGGACGCAGGCACCCAGTGACAATGCGCAAGGCGTCATTTATTACACTGTCGATAAGCCGTATGTGCACGCTGCGGCACCAGACTGGTGCGCAGTACTCGGCAGTCGAGTAGACCAGAGACAGGGCAGCTGTGCGTAATGTCTTAGCGCTAGCACCCCAACCTGTTCCGGCAAGTCGCCTCAACAGTGAGACGCGAGCACATAGCTTCTTGCGCAATGCTTCCAGGTGAGGACGATATGTGAGCGATCTGTCCAGTTTGACCCCAAGATAAGTGGGAACTGGACAGAAAGGTAAGGTCTTACCGATGTTACAGACCTTAAGCTCACGCTTAGCCTCTCGATTGTGGAGGTGAAAGGCCGCCGTCACCGTTTTAGTGTGGCTAAGCTTCAATCGCCAGGTCTGGAGATATTCCGAGAGTGTAGTCATGTCCTGGCTTAGAGTCCTTTCCAACTCCTCCCATTCTCCAGATGTATGAAGTATCGCCAGGTCGTCGGCATAGGCGAACTTCTTGGAGGTTATGGAGGGGATATCATATGTATAGATGTTGAAAAGGAGGGGGGCCAGGACCGATCCCTGGGGGACGCCGTTTCTCAGGCGTCGTAACCTGCTAGGCTTGCTGTCGCCAGTTGTAAGGGTGAAGCTTCTGTTGCGGATCAGCTCCATAATCATACGAACCATGTGCTTGTCCGGCAGAAGCCGCAACAGCTTGCAGGTGAGGCCACGGTGCCAGACAGTGTCATAGGCAACTGTCAGGTCGATAAAGACGGCACCGGCCTTCTTTTTCGCTTCGAATGCATTCTCAATGCTTTGCGTGAGCAAAGTGACTTGATCCACGGTGGATCTTCCGCGTCGAAAACCCGCCTGTTCCCGTGGGAGCAGAGGGTCAATAAGAGGTTCGACGCGGGCGTAGACAAGTCGCTCGAGAATCTTGTAGGGAACACAGAGCAAGGAGATCGGACGATAGCTCTTTGGGTCCTCTACAGGTTTCGAAGGCTTTGGGACCGCTACTACTAGCGCTCTTCTCCAGATCTTAGGAATTTTGAGGTGGTGCAGGCAGGAAGATAGGAAGCCACGTAGCCAAGATTTTAAGCTGGCTCCAGCATGGATTATTAGCTCCGGACAAATGGAATCAGGTCCAGGAGCTTTGCCTGGTTTTAAATGTTGGAGGGCAGCAGCGAACTCCCGATGGGAGAAACTCCCAGAGACATTCGCAGGATGTAATGAATCAGCCCTCCAAAGGTCAGACACTTCCTGCAAAACGAGCCGAGATGAGCGTCGATTCACACCTTCGTATTTCCCGTTTTTAACCAGCTGAGAAGCAATAGCATCAGCTGAAACGGGACATTGACGAGGGGATTGTCGTGACCTACCAGTCAAGTTGTTTATAGTATTCCATGCCAGCCGGCTGGAGTGCGAAAAGTCAATGTTGCGGACCGTCTCTGACCAGCGATTTCTCCGCTTCCCGTCGAGCCTTGTGAGTAGGGCTGTGGCAGCCCTATCCGAATCAGGGCCCCCAGGTGACTGCAGGAAATGCTGATAGAGGTCTTCACACTCCGCATCCCAGCAAGGTATGTGGTTTGATCGTCGACCACGAGGGATGCATTTCTTCGCCGCAGTGCTTATTACCTTGCAAAAGCACTGGTAAACCTGATCGATGTTTTGAGATTCAGGTGGCGGTATACTCTTGGCCAGTTTGTTGGTTAGGTTAGAATAGTGGTCCCAGTTGGCCTTGCGGAAGTTCCATCGCTTTACAGGCTTGCTCGGTTTTGGATGAGCAAGTTTGGGTGGACTTATAAGCGAGGGTCGGTGCTGTGACCTTGGGAACTTTCCTAAGATACGTCTGTCGGGTAAGCGACTGTCCAAATCGACACTGGCAAATGCAAGATCTGGGTTGGTGTCTGTTTTCCAGCGGCCAGAGTGGAAACTGGCGGCCTCCTTGGGGCTATATAGCAGGGTGAAGTTGTTGGCACTGGCCCAGCCAGCCAGGCATTCATCATCTGGATTGTTATTATTATAGCCCCAGTCAACATGGTGGCAGTTGAAGTCGCCAGCATAGAGGCAGGGATGGGGGAATGCTGGAAGATCAGATGCTTGCATCCGTGTTGGAGGGGGTTTGTAGACGTTGACTATTTTATAGTTATCAACATCCACGCACACCCACTCGATCTCCGATGTTGGTGGGGACTGGTCGATTAGGATCCACTTCAGACGCTCATGGACAAACGTAGCAAGACCATGCTTCCTGCTCAAGGAAAACCCAGCTAGATGGTAGCTCGGAAGATCTAACCTTTCTACCGAGGTGCAATGGGTTTCCTGTAAGAGGATGACGAGTGCCTCACACTGTAACGCAAGATGATGCAACACGCTCATCTTGCTTGCAGTGAGGCCTTCGATGTTCAGTTGGAGAATGCTGGGCCTTTGGAACTTGTTGACGGTGCGCCGAAGATGCGCATCGCCCCGTCCTGAAAAGGACGTTTGCCGCTGCCCAGCTTGAACATCGTCAGGTGTCTCGCCGTTAAGGCAGATTCGGTTTCTGTCAGCCAGATTAAATAGCGTAGACAGAGTAACGCTCCGGGCTACGGGAAAGCATCTGCCATCCGGAGCTCTGCCATCGGAGCTCTGCCATCCGGAGCTCATCTGCCATCCGAAGCATCTACCATACTGTTGTACATTGACTCGTCACAAGGCTCTTTGTACTAATCATTCATAAATCTCACGTGGCATAGTATCGAGATTAAGGGATGGTATAGTAACTTTATTTTTTATTAAATTTCGTTGGGACGATCAAAAGCGGCGTAGCATCGAGAGTGGCATAGAAGCGGAGTAGCATAGTATCGAGATTTGACTGTAGCGCAGACATTTCTATTGCCTTGATCGCAATAAGTCAATGCCGAAATGATGACATCATAGATTCAACCACGGTATTTATAGTTCCGCTGCTTTCGCGGTGAAATAAAAAGCAAAAAAAATGCGACATAAACCGGTTCAAACCCGTATTTTTTGCCTGGTTTTCATTTCGAGTATCTTGTATTGTAGATGGCAAACGAATACAATTTGGAATCGGTATTTTGACAAAACGAATCTGTTACTATGCGATACTTCTTGTTAGCCGTTACTTTTTAACGAATGATTACTATTCGCCCATCTCTATTGAGTGGGTAGTATACTAAAAAGGGCTTGATCATTACGTGGGGAAGGGTTGGGGGAGCTTGAGCAGAGAGGATTAATGGCTTTGATGCGTGAGGTTGCACTTGAGGCAAAAAAATAATTTTTTTATTTAACATCTTAAAACAAAGTATAATTTAAAAGGGTCTCGCGAATGATGAGTGGCTTGTATGCTGAATAGAAGCTTAACCGTTGGGGGGAAAGAGGTTGGGGAATTATGCCATGGGGATTAATGGCTTTGAGATTGGGGCTTAACCTGAGGTAAAAATGCAATTTTTAGCACCTTATAACGAGGTATAATTTGCAGGGGGTTTTGTGCATTGAAGCTATTGATCGCCTGTAAAAAGCCCCAAACCCTCCTTAATTAAGCCTTTTCAGCTTCCGACCCACTTATCATGACTCTCAAGACCCTTTAAACTTTGATTTTTTGAAAGAAAATACGCAAAAATTGCATTTTTGCGACAAATTTAACATCAAGCATTAAAACATTATTTCCCATTAAATATCCCCCCCAAAACCATATTAATAACCCCCCTTTAGCTCACTACCCACTCATCATGACGAGCAAAATTATACTTTGTTGTAAGACGTTAAACAAAAAGTACATTGCCTAAACATAACCCCACGCATCAAAACCATTAATTCCAGTAAATGAGCCCCCCCTCCCCAATAATTAATTCTCTTTTAGCTTACTAGCCACTTGTCATGACTCACAAGACCCCCCGAATTATATTTTGTTGTAAGCCGTTTAACAAAAATTATCATTTTTTTCGCAAATATAACCCTATGCATTAAATTCATTAATCCCCACAGCATAAGCCCCCAAATTATTATTAATTAATCCCTTTTCGACTCATGACGCGCTAATCATGACTCGCAAGATCCCTTTAGAACAATAATTTGTTAGAAGTAAAGGAAATTTTTTTTGCATTAAAAAAACATAAAAAGTTGCATTTATTTTTAACTAAAGTTGCAATTATTTTTAACGAAAGTTGTAAAGTTGCATGAAAAAATATAACCAGCTGTAAAATCAGGGCGGTATACTGCTAAACTTTTGTGCACTTAACGCAATGCTTTAACTTTGTTTGTTCGTTAAGTTAACGCATTGCGTTAAGTGCACAAAAGTTGAGCAGTATACAGCCCCATTTGTCAAAATTTGTGTCTATTATTGACATGAACACGATTTATTTACACACACTGCTAAATATTTCCATACACCGTCCTGAGCAAAGTGACGGTCTGTAGCTAACAGCTGGTTTGCCAAGCATGCTGAAGCTCGGAATTGCAAAACACAGCGAGCCTATTGTTACAGCATTCTGTGACAGTTACTGCTCGTATTAAAACAAAGCAGACGTAACGCAGACTTACCTACACCTGGAATATTACAAGTAAAATTACACATGGCTGTTCATACTTTTTTGTGAGATTTTTTTTTAATATTTCCTAAAAGTTGCCTTTAAAAACCAAACAAGTTGCTAAATATAATTTAGGCAAACAGCTTCATACATGCTGTAATAAAGTTTTTTGTTACTTAGGAAGCTTCCTGAAGCTATAAAAAAAGTTGCAAAGTTGCAGAAACTTGCCCTGGTTATAAAACGTTAAGCTAAAACCGCGTTTGTCTTAAATCTAACTCAAATCATCAAAGCCATTTATCCCTATGCAGTAAGCCTCCAGCCCCAGCTCTCCATTAATTAAGCCCCTTCAGTTTATGACCCGTTTATCACTACTAACCAGATTTGGAAACAATGAACCCACGTGCACAAGGCCACATGAAAATTATATGCCAGGGAGAAACACGTTCACGAAACGTGCTTAAATTCGCTTGTCGCCGCTGCAAGGAAATTGAACTCCAGGCCTCCCACATCAACAGCGATGTCTTATAGCAACTGAAAGAACTATGTTGTAGCAGTTTTTCTTTGTTGCATTTTAGTGGTATAGAAGATTTTTCGATACTTAAAGTGTCAAAATTTGTTTTCGTTAATAATGACAAGGAGATGAGAGGTTTTAGCAAGTTTGCAGTATATCTTTCCAAGAGCTACTCACACTTCCTTTTCTTTACAATGCACACGTTCTGCTATAATTTTTGGGAGATGCATCGGTAATCAATATTTTGCTTTCGAACTAAGCTGTAATGTAGCTTGCAGAGCAACTTTAATGATTAATATGAGAAGTCAGTTTTAAAACAGCACTGCTGCAGTTTTGTTGCATGTTTTTAATCGCAAACTATTTTAGGTGGTACTTTACCCACCCAGAAAGAAGTCGTTAAAAGAACATTTTTAATGACAATAACTTGTAAGAATGTCAAATTTCCTTTGGGGGTATTGGCACAACGTGCTTAACTCTCCCAAGGCAGCATATATTTTTTAGCAATGAAATCCTGGTAAATAGTACAAATATTGCACCAGACCCACAATTCAGCCATCACTAGCTACTTTCATTGCTGCAGATTACTGTTTCTCTTGGTTGGTAAACGAGCAAATTGGAATTGTTCAGCATTAATTTTGTGAACATATATCCCGAGTGCGACACTTTTGTTTTGAAACTAACTTCTCGTTTTAATCACTAAAGTAGCGTGATGTGAAGAATTGTCATTCTAGTGCAAGTGCCAAAAATGAAACGACACTCCACACTTCAACATATTTTCTCAACTCGACAGAAAACTGCGGTTGAAGTTTTACTGAATGACGGTTAATGGTCTTGTTTCCGTCTTTTACATGTAAGCAAATTATTTTTAAGGATCGGTGCAGGTATAAATTGAAGCACAAAATAATTCAATATAACTCCCGTAGATAGTGTCTACGAGGACACCATCAACCCAAGTTACAGTCTAGAATAAGTAGAATCAAAACCAAAATTTATTGATTTGCCTTAAAATAATCATAATTTATTTAAAAGCAAATAATTCCAATGCAAAAAAATAGGAAACAAGACGGTAAAGACAAATAGTAGTCAAACTTCAATCGCAATATTGTTATTAACTTCCGACAAGTCGAATTCAAAAATTATGCAAGTTCTATTCTTTGAAATTTGCATTCATAACTCATAATTTTTTCCTTCACCCTTTCTTCATTATTAGTTATTACTCTGCAATTTTCATTGTAACCGAATTAGATTATATGTAAAGCAATGCATCTTCTACAAAACTGCAACCAAATATAACGCGTGCCGTTACGAAAAGAAACTATAACTGACTGCTTGCAAGATATAGAAAATAACTAACTAAAACCTTTTGTCCAAAAAAATAACTGTTTATGAAATATATTGTTGCTTCTTTTTTTTTATTATGCTATTATTTTACGCAATGAAGAAATAGCCTTCTATACAAATCTACAGTAACGAAAGTTTCGTAAATAAAAGAGTCTTTAATATTAGATCTATCGCTGTAAGGTTATTGGAAAGTTTCCATGAGTTTTGTTTTACTGATGAACCAGGCTATTTTCTTAAATTTCTAAATAAAGTGTCTTCACTTTACCTTTAAAAGGAAATATGCAAAATAGCTAGACAATTTTAAGTGAAAATGCTCAAATTCACCCAAAAGACAAGATTTGTTAAAGCATCTCAGAATTTTGACAAGGTACTGTGGAACAAGTTTTTTGAAAGCATAAACTTGTCACTTTTGCATCCTGAGAATCCAAAGTCATGTCGCTACGAAACCAGACATTTGGGCGCGCAATGCGTTGCAGCGCACTTTTAACTCATCTTTTTACTTAAAAAAAAAGTCATTAAGAACATTTTTACAAAAATTTTATGCTTGTAAACGTGCTGGTAAGTGTTTTAATTTTTTCTAATTTCTTAATTACGACAAGTAATAAGCGAACGAACCAAATGATGTACATTTACGGAAACTTAAGCAAGAAAAACTAATGTGTAGTCGAGGTTAAAGTAACCGATAAGCAAAGACTTATTTTATGTTTATCTAATTGCATAATTCGAAGGACTTTGCGATAATTGTTTTGTGTATTAAAAAACAAACGAAGGTTTTAGGTTTATGCAAGATATTTTTTGTTTGCGCCGATGTTTTTATTTACCTAACCTAAGCTACTTAATTGCTGCAGGAAACAAGCGAGTCAACAGATAGATATAGATTTACGAAAACTTAAGTAAGAAAAATAATGCTTGGTCAAGGTCAAGTTACCGATGTAAGCAAAGTCTTACCAATGCGTTTTTAATTGATGTACGATTCGGAGAACATTGCGATAGTTATTTGCAACACGACGCAAAGAATAAGCAAAGAGTGCTTTACATTTATTAAAGTAGAGACTAGAGAATCCCGTCAAGTGCCATCAAATATCACTGTAAAGCTTGTTATTCACTTGCAGGCTCGTTATCCACGCTTTTTTTGCCTTTGCCTCCCGGCAAAGAACCTGCAATAACCTATTTCAAAATGACTGGTTTGACCCGGTTTACCTCGGGTAGCAAAATCTGTTGGAAAACTTCGAATTGCTTATAGGGGTACGAAATTATGGAGCGAAATAGATGATGACACAAAAAGCATGCATTAAGTTTCTTTCAAAACCCATTACAAAAAAGTTTTATTGAGTAAATATTGAAAGCGTTTGGTAAATTTGATTGGCTTACACTACTCGCGGTGTGTGTGTCTTCAGTTACTTGTTTTTTCACTACTGCACTTTCCTTTGTCCCGCTGATTTGTTTTTCATTTGTAAATGTTGTACTACTGTATGTTATGTTCGATTATGCTTGAGTTTGTTTATTAATAACCTTCACGTCTTTTCACACAACAGGGAGCATCTTGACTTGAAAACCTTACGGTTATTCGATGCTCCCTGCTGGCTTCAAGATTGTCGATAATAATATGGGTATTTTACGCTTGTGTTTTTTATTGAAGCGAGCAAAAATAATAATAAACTCAAACTCGTAACCGAACTGCAGTCTAGTGCTCCAAAAGCAGACGCTACGTCCATTTGGTCATTCCCGAATAATTTTTCGTAGAAACGTTAGTGCACTGCGTCCGAACATTAGGTTGCATAATTAACTTTTAAAAATACAGTTTATTTATTGCAAGTTCTTACTAGCACTTCGTAATCTATTAATCGCCGATTAGTTTGCTGCAGCTGCAATTGTTTGTTTCTGACACATTTAAATCGTGTAAAAAAACTTATAAACTTTTTTGGAATTTTGCTTAGAGCTTAAACCTTAACATTTGCGATCGCCAATTTTAATCTTCGCAGGAGGTTTCTCGAACACAATAGTTCTACTAATAAGTGGAAGCAAGAGTGGTAAAATTGCAAAGATGAGCATGCGGTACCCGCACTCACAAATGCCGATCGAGTGCGTCATTTCAACGATCTATCTCTTATTTGGTTCACTTGTTTCCTGCAGCAACTAAGTAGCTTAGGTTAAGTAAATAAAACCAACGGCGCAAACAAAAAATATCTTGCATGAATGCAACACCTTCGTTTGTTCTTTATTACGCAATATAATTATCACTAAGTCCTTTAAATTAAATAATAATTAGTTAAACATAGAAATACGTCTTTGCTTATCGGTAACTTAACCTTGACAACGCATTAGTTTTTTTCACAACGTTTCCGTAAGTATACATCTCTTATTTGGTTCACGTGTTTCCTGCAGCAATTAAATAGCTTAGCTTAGGAAAATAAAAAGATCGGCGCAAACAAAAAATTATCTTGCATCAATCCAAAACCTTTTTTTGTTCTTTATTGCACAAAATAATTATGATTACCGCAAGTCCTCTAAATCATACAATTATTTAAACATAGAAATATGTCTTTGCTTATCGGTAACCTGACTTTGACTTCGCTTCAGTTTTTCCTACAACGTTTTCGTAAGTATGCATCAATTAGTTCGTTTGCTCATTACTTGCAGTAGCCTAATCTCGTTTTTATTACTTGCAGTAATTCAGCATTTAGAAAAAATTAAAACACTAACACGGTTGCAAATATAAAATTTTTGGAAAAATGGTGTTAACTGTTAATAAAATACTTTGAAAATAGTAGAAAAATAATTGTAAAAAGTGTGCTACAACGCATTTCGCGCCCTAATGTCCTCGCGGCCAAATGTCTGCGGCGAGATGTCTCGCGCCCAAATGTTGTAGACTGTGTTGCTACGACCAATGGATCACGAGTTTTGGCATGTTTATGGTTTTTACTTTCAACAATAAACAAAGTTGCACTACCAGTTAAGAAAGCAACAACCTGAAAGCTCTATCAACGTGAATTTTTGGACTGACTCACTATTTTCGTAATTTTTTAATCAATTCAATTTTTTTTCTTTGCATTAATTTTTTAAAAAATTTTAAAGCGTATTGAGCAAAGACAAGAAACTTTACGCTACCAGCTTTTTATTTGAAGCTTTTCAGGAATTCCATATGCCTCTCTTTCTTACGATTTTTACCGAAAGGTACCATCAGACGAAAATTTATGAGAATGAAATTTCTTTTCCTTGCTGCTGTATTTTAAAACTTTTTACCACAAGCCATTGTTTAAAAATGCATTTTTAAAATTTTACGACAAGATACCCCTGTACCCCACCGCATTTCACGCCACAATCGCCAACATGTAGGGTTTTGACTTAATGATTGGATGCACTTGCTCCAAAGTGGAAGTTTAGCTATTTGGCCAATGGCGCACAGAAAGAGGGGAAGTTTGGGGGGTCGAATCCCCTTTTTGAAACCAAATCCTCGTTTTTAAAGTGAAGTGTCCAAACTGTGCAAGTGCAGTACGTGTTATTATTTCAAAGCGGCTGTGTCAGAATTTGCCTCGCATCATACTGAAGCCAAACCGGCTTGTTGGCGCAGTGGTAAGACACATTGTTATCGGTGCGGGCACTCGGGCAGGGGCGGATCCAGGGAGGGGGTAAGTGGAGGATGCATCCCTCCAGCAGTCACTTTCAAACATGTTTTTGATGAATACAATTTTTCTATAATTTACAACCCATTTGATAACAAAAAACCTTACGTCCAAAGCACGCATAACCGCAAATGTACAAGCACGTTGCATCCCTTGGTGAAACACTCAGATTAAGGGGCAAAAACTCTAAACAAAATTTGCCTAAAGATTGTTCAAAAAGTACTAAAATAGCCACTACAGTATGTAAATTTTTAAAAAATATTCCGGGGGAGCATGCTCCCGGACTCCCCCATAGCATTTTTTATTTTCAAGATGCTTCAAATTAATTCTGCCAAAAAACACACTTGAAAATATGCCAAAATTTGGCGCCCCCTTTCTGAAAAAAATTGTGAAAACGCCGCAGACATGAAAATATTTTTCCAAGGTTTTTTTTACGCTTTGTTTTAGTCTAACGTCTTTGTATTTAATTAACATTCAACCAAATTCAAAATTTCATTTCCCCCCCCACCAAAATTTTCTGGACCTGCTTTTGAGTACGGAATCGAGTGTTTTTTAAGCCCCCCCCATCTTTGAAATATGCTGGGTGCGCTCTTGCGTTTGGCCAAACGCCAATAATATTGAACGCAAGATGTCTCGACGCCAAATCGGTCACATCAGACAGTCGCACTCTGGCTCTTATCACTTTTTTTGAAAAGAATTGGTATGAATAGGTTAATTGACAACGCGATATACCGTCAACTGGAGTGACTTTGTTCAGTTTTAGTTTTACACCGATATACAGATATAGGAGGCCCCCACGCTTTTTCTCTCTGCCAAACTCAACCTAACTGGGTAACGTCTAATATCAGCCCCCAGGTTCAGTTAGGGTTAGGTTTGGTTTAACCAGGGGGTTGATACTAGACATTACCCCCCATATCAATTATCATAAGCAGCGTTTACCACACATAAAAATGACTTAACTGCTTATCTAAACACACTGTGGTAGATCGCTGACTAAAACTTTTAAGTGTTGCCATTTTTAGTATTAAATTAGTTAGGGGGCCAAGTGGTTATCGGGGGGGTGCAAAGTTTGAAATTAAGCACAAAAGCCACTGCTTTCAAAAAAGTAATCTTGTTGATTGGGGGGGCCAAGCATTCCAATTGGGGGGGCAGGCCCACTGGAACCTGCCTCTTGGCGCCGGCCCTGTCCAGCTTTCTCATGATCTGTGTTTTTTGGATTAGGAATGTTACTTTAAATTTTTGTAGAAAAATTTTCTCCAGGACTTGAATGCAAAATAAATTTACTCATTAAATGAATATTTTATCCATTCCCTTTGAAAAAATTACGATGAGCTAAATACGCGAAAAATCATTTTCAACAAAACCGCTACAGCCTTTTCGAGAGTCACGTGATGCGTAAAGAAAGTATAAGTTCAAAAATTTTACAGTGACACGGCAACGGTGATGTGGTGTAGGGGTTAGCGATGAGGCCCACCACTCGCAGGGCAGGGGATCTATGCCCTCCTAGGTTTTGATTTTTGTCAGCGCCTTATCCTGAAGTCGCTGTAGCGATTCTGTTGAAAATGATTTGTCGCGTATTTAGCTTCTCGTGAAAAAATTATCCGCATAACTCCGCTAAACTCCTTCTAAACCTAGAATATGAACAAAGTCACCTCATAGCAGGGTAAACTTTGTTAAGAGCAGCGGTTTTAACGTGTGAACAAAGTCACTTCATAGCAGGGTAAACTTTGTTAAGAGCAGCGGTTTTAACGTGTGAACAAAGTCACCCCGAATGCGGGGTGACTTCGTTCACGCACTCGTAAGCAAGTAGTGCTCATTTTCCAATGCTGCAACCATGCTTCTCATGTCACTTTTCTTGATCTTCTATTCTCCCCTTGCATGTTCATCGTTTTGTTGCTTCTTTCCTTTTCTCGTGCTGTCCAATTATACTGTATGTTATTTATGCATATTATTCTTGTGTTGACGGTACAGAAATAAAAGACACTAACTAACTAACTATATGCCAGCAGATACGAAAGCAAACATTATGTGATTGGAAAGTTGAGACCTCAAGTGGTCTGTCGAAGTACGGGTAGGTTTTTGAGTTCCATCAGTTGCAGGTTTAAAACTGTAAAACAAAAAGTGTCCATATTGAACAAAGTCACCCCGGTTGACGATAAACAATTCCGCAAAAAGCAAAATGATGGAACAGACTATTCAATGTTTATTCACTTGGTCATAGGCCTAATCCAGGTAATCAGTATTAACAGCAATTAATGTTGGTACAGGTAGCAAATAAGGAAGAAAAAGTGTTGAAGCAAGTTGTGATCAGGGAAAAGAAACTAATCTGCTCATTGGCAATTTTGAAATAAACAAACTGCGGAGACAAAGTTACAGATCCTTTAACGTTAACCTAGACCAGTACTCCAATTCACTTTTGAAGCACTGTCCCAACCTAAAACGTAAAGCAGTTGAAACTACAGATGATGATAGTTGTCTCTTCAATGCTGTCTCAATTGGTCTGTGCAGCAATGAAAGGTTATCATATACCGTACACTTGAAGTACTTTGCGATATTGAAATGATAAGCAATGAAGCGGCATGTACAAAACATCCTATGGCAAAAAACTTTGCATTCGTCAGTTCTACTTACTGGGAGAGTTCTGAGTTGCAGGTACCAGTATTGTTGCAAAAGGGGAGGGTTTTCTTAAGCTTGGACCATTCTTGCTTTATCCAAAGTGATTGAAGCTGATATATCAATATACCCACCATGTAACGGTCCAGAAGATATGGCAAGAGACATTTTAAATTGTGTATTCGCGTAAAGCTTCCGCAATGACCCAGTTTACATCATGTGGACCAGGATGGGGCCCACCACTCAAAAGTGTTTGACCCCGAATCACTTTGTTGCTCTTCTAAGTGATGAAGCATTCAGTAATCAAAACCCAGACAGTCCCAATATTACCATTTCTGAGTCAGACTTCTGCGAGAAAGTTTTGTCACCTATTACAGGAACCACTATGCATGACATTCTTAGTGAGTGGGGAGAAAACAGTTTTAGCTCTCCAACCAAAACCTACCGGTACCTTTGCCAAATCACTTCCACCCCAGAGAAGTAAAAATAAAACAGGTACCAGCAACATCATAAACACGGAAGTCAACCACGTTCAAATGCGAAACAGTGAGGATGAGGACGTAATAGAGAAAACCACTATTTTCTCCATAAAAATGAAAACAGAAAAAAATGAAAAATCAAGAGATTTAAAAAGAAAGCCAAAAAGAGAATCTGAACTCATTTCCAGTAAACGATCCTCTCAGGTAATCGTTTATGAAGATAAAACTATTCACAAACCATATTTGAGTGACAGTGGAGCAACTAAATTTGTGATGAATATCGAAAAAGTAAACACCCAGAAAGGTGTGAAACATGTGATAAAACCCCATTGTCAGACTGAAAAAATACACACTTAGAAATCTCAAAAAACTGATAGATACTTTTTGGACATCGCGGACATGCACTATTTAGTAACACCCCATATTGTAGTGTGTTTTCCTAAGTTGTTAGCGGTACTTTTCATAGGGTTTTCATTCAGTAGGGTCGAACTAAACACCGTATGGGACCGCATGGGCACCGTATGGGCACTTATGGGACCGTATGGGCACTTATTGAACCGTATGGGCATCGTATGGATATGGTCCCATAAGTGCCCATACGGTTCAATAAGAGCTCATACGGTGCCCATACGGTCTGATACGGTCCCATAAAAGCCCACACGGTCCCATACGGTGCGCATACGGTCCCATAAGTGCCCATACGGTTTCATAAGTGCCCATTTGGTTCAATAAGAGCCCATACGGTGCCCATACAGTCCCATAAGAGCCCACACGGTCTCATACGGTGCCTTTACGGTCCCATAAGTGCCCATACGGTCCCATAAGTGCTCATACGGTTTCATAAGTGCCCATACGGTCCCATAAGGGCCCATACGGTCCCATAAGTGCCCATACGATTCCATACGGTTCCATGCGGTCCCATACGGTGTTTAGTTCTACCGGCCTAGCTGCTATGGTACCGTACATTTGTTTAGGGTAGTCTAGTCTACCAGACAGTGGCGTCTTCTCCAGAGGTTCAAGGTGTTTATTGCTTGCGTGGCAATATCACTGGCACACTTGTTCAGTATGTTAATTCATTAGAAGTGTCTTTTTCATCGGAATTCGGCTCCCCTACTTTGATTCTCAAACTTCAAGAACGGGTTTTCGGCTACCAAACAATGCTTTTTGCACTAGAGAAGCCAGAAAACATTTAGCGAAGTTTGAAAATCAAAATAGGGTAGCCGGAGGGTGTCTCTATTTAAGGAATAGTATGGCATAGTACTGGTATAGCATACGGTAGTATGCAATAGTATGGCATAGTAGGCCTACTCCAAATGTGCTGAATCCCATATAAGCCATATGCCCCTGAGCTTCAAACGGCCCTTTCGTCCCAACCGTCCTAAGTCTCGTTTGTCCCAGGGATCAAAACATACTGAGACCCAGATCCAGTATTGCCCCAAATGCCCTGAGCCCCATTGGTCGTAGAGCCCCATTTATGCATAGGACATGCCCCAGTGCCCTAAATTAACATCCTATTCCTAGGGCTATTTATTGCTTCAACCGTCCTGTCCTGAGGTCCTTTTGCCCTAAATTAAGCCTGAGGCACATTTACCCTGAGGGCCATTCACCCCAAATTTAACTCTTTATATGGGCCCCTTTACTCAAGTGCCCCAAACGTTCTATCGCCCAGTTCTGCCCTACTATACCACAGTGCCTTACTTACTATTCCATAATTATAGTGCTCCCTATTTATGGAATAGTGTGGCATACTATTCCACAATTAGAGAAACCGATGAGTGATGTAAATTCGTAATATTGCATGTTGATCGATTATCCAAACAAATCACTTATCTGAACCATACTTGGTTTTAATTAGTTCAGATAATCAGCGTTCTACTGCACTATTATATAATCAAGTATGTATCGGTGAGTTTGCACTTTCTGAGTAACTGCTAATTACACCCTGTTTACAACTACTTTTGATCACATTTCCTCAAGCTTTACATTTTCTGATGAAACTAGATAAAACTGAAGCCCTCTGCACTAATTATGGAGCTAAACACAATTAGTTTATGAATTTCTCAAGCTATTTTCTATCGCTTAAAAATTACCCTAATGTCCGAATCTTTATGTTCATCCAACAGCTTACTGTTACGAAAAAAGTAGTGGGTATGTGTAGCAAAAGAACTGATCCCCATCACTCGTATGCATAATAAAGTACAAATACATTGTGACTTATTGTGCCAGCGCATTGTTAGCTCTGGAAGAATAGTTATCAATCGTTTTCTTTTGTTTTAGACTTGTCACTGTTTTAATAGCTGACATTTTTTAATGCTAGCATGGCATTTTTGGACGTGCAGCATGGCATGTTGTTAATTTCCTTTGTTGAAGTTGTGTTCGGATAATAGGCGTTTCTAATAACCGGCATTCTACTGTAACATAATTTTAGAGAATAAAAGACAATATTAGGCTTTGATATTTTCACCTGATCTTTTTTTTAATTTTCTGGAGATAGCAAGGAAATTACTATCATGCTAATAAATCAAAAAAATATTTGAAATTATGGAGATAATTACAGATTTTAAAGGTGCACGAATTTACCCAACGTCTGCATTTCGTTACAAAGCAAAGAGGTTTTAAGGCTATCAGCTAAAATTTTACATGAGTTATCAGTAGGTATTGGTATCTAGAAATGATTTTGCAAAAAATCAAAAAAAAAATACATAGAACTATTTTGTTGGGAAGAAAAAATGTGTGGACAACCAGGAAAAATTTGTACGTTAGGAAAATCACTTTATAACAGAGAGTCAAAGAGTGACTTTTTCTCTTTCTGTTTAATTAAAATGCAAAAAGTGTTCAATTTTAAGATTGAACCCAGGCGCAACATCACAATCCAATCATATGAGTTGCGCCGTGTTTGTATCAATGAGATTTTGGCTAACTTCTAATCATTTTCAAAGATTTGATGGTCGATATGGCCTACTGGCTTTTTAAAGTTGTAGGTCAAATTTGTTTTGTGGAATGGAGTTTTATGTTGACAGCATAACTAAAAAGTCATTTTCTAGTAAAAAAGCCAGAAATTATAATGAAAAGTTGGAAGTAGTACCATGGTTGTATTAATGCAGATTTGTGTGTACTTGCTTGTCATTTTCCAAAGTTTGTCGACCTGCATATATATTTTAAAGTTGTAGTTAAATTTGTTGAGAGTAGTGGAAATTGAGTGTTAATAATATAATCGAAAAGCCATTTTCTAGCAGAAATTCTGATAAAAAATTGGAAATAGTATTAACAGTTGGTTAGAAGGTCCATCCCTTACTGCTTGCGTTGGAAAATTTACCTAGTTGGTAATTGGTATCATTATGTTTTTGTACTTAGCAACTGTTAATGCTTCTAAATTTTTACTTTGGGCTACTGTGTGTATCTTTTTAAGAGAATAGTTGCTTAATGCTTGTTATTCCAAAGTTCAAAGCCTGTGACTATCACCTTGATTTATGTGCATATATAGTATAGGCCTATACAACATCGCCACAGTTATAAAGTAAAAGTTGTAAAACCCAACAGTCTGTTTATTCCCTGATGATCCCTTGTGGGTAAAACAGACTGTTGGGTTTTACAAATTTTAGTTTTTAACTGTGGTGATATTGTATATTTGCTCTAACTGAATCTAGTTATCGAGCACTTTTTGAAATACTGATTTCCACATTTATTGATTAGTATAGACCTATATGATATGCTACCTATTTTTTGTAAACACTTGTCTCAAGATTATGTGCCTAAAATGCGAATTGGGCTTATTGAAAAAGCATTAGATGTCCAATCGCATTAAACTTTTGAGCTTTTTCACGCATTTGTTAAACAAATTTCGGCAGGCGGCAGCATATAATGGAGTGAACCTTATTATGCTCACTTGTACGCCACTGCTACCAGACCCAACAGCTTAGCCTAATTATGGTCAGTAATGGGCATGATAAACCTTTGTGCACTAAAGCGATAACGATAATTGATGATTTCAAAAATGCTTTGGGTGATACCGATAATCGATAAATTGCAATTTCTTTAGGCGATATTGATAATCGAAAAATCATCGCCAATAAATTTTTCCAATAAATGTTGCGGTAAATTTTCAATTTGTTTGATGAAGTTTTTTTTCTTGTAAGTCAAATCACAAAAGTGTTTTGATTTTTCAGGAAAAGAAAGCAGTTCACAGACTCTGCCGTGGAATTAAACAAAACAAAGAGACATTTTTTAAATTACAACAAGAGTTTATCGATACTGTGAATTTTGCCATAGCGCCAACTACCTAACTTTAAACACTGTGCATAAAGAATCGTTTATCGCGATAATTTATCGGCAATAACAAAGTATTATTACAAAAGCAATATCGGTAATCAATAAATCCAAACTATTTTGAGCGATAATGATATCAGTAAAAAATTATCGCCAATAAGTTATCGTGATGAATGCCCATCTCTGATTATAGTATATCGTCACGTTAGTGCAAAAACTGCGTAAGTCATTTTTTGGCGAAATTGAGTTTTTAGCACCAACTTGTTCCTCAGGGTCAGCGCTAACGCTTGACACACTTTTTGGAAAAATAAGTTGACGCGTTCGCGAGTTATGCTCCAGTTTCTAAATTGCGTAAGTCAGCACAGTTATTAAATCATGATAACACATAGTATACCATGAAACCATTTATTCTTTCTTCTATTGTTATTTTGCTTGTGACGCAAGAGTAGATACATTCAATCACATGTTTTTTGCGTTTTTCTCAAAACACAAAAAAAATGACTTATGCAGTTTTTGCACTAACGTGACGATATTCCGGTGTATAAGGTGAGCGTCAGATGAAACGAGGTATATACAAAATTTGAATAAAATTTTGTACATTTATTATATATGCTATCGTTTGCATAAGAAGAAGTGTGCTAAATCACAAAAGCATGTTTGTTTAGTCGTCTAACTTTTTTCCCTTCTTGCATGTTTTTCTTACAAAAGTTGCATATGTTTTGCACAAAAGCACACTTTTTTTCTAATGTCCATGTTATTCTCTTGCTTTTTTCTAATTGACGCATCAATGTATGTTTTTTCATTGTGCGCATCAATGCATGACAGTGATGAATTTGATGGTTTTTAGATATGAGCATGAAAGACGATTCATTTTCAATATTGATGATGCTAAATAAATAAGCTTTCTTGCTTGTTCTTTTTTCTCACTAATGCTTTTTCCATATGCTATAAAAAATCTTCATGTGACATTTAAGATACGATATTTACATGGTGGTATAAGACGGTCCCAATTTTTAGGGGAATTTTTTTGGACTTAAGGGTCGTCTTATACACCTTGTTACATGTTATCCTTCTTTGTAGTTTACCTAGGTTTAGCAAAATATGGGAACTTCACGTAGTAGAAATCTTAATTGTGTTTTCTGTAAAATTTTGGAAAACTCAAATGGTGTTACTGATATTCTTCTTTGCAGTTTACCTAGGTTTAGCAAAATATGGGAACTTTACGTGGTAGAAATCTTAATTGTGTTTTCTGTAAAATTTTGGAAAACTCAAATACTGTTACTGACAGTAATAAAGTACTTAAATCCAATGAAAGGTTAGCTGTAATTGCTGATATTCGTCCTGCCTCAAAGCATCATTATTTGGTGATACCAAAGTCGCATGTAGAGGATACAAAATCATTAAAAAGCTCAGATGATATTAATTTGGTGAAAGAAATGCACGAATTTGGTAAAGATTATTTGAAATCTGTTGCAACGCCAGAGGAGTTTGAAGAAGGTTTGTTTGGTTTTCATCTTCCTCCATTTGTCTCTGTTAAGCACCTTCACCTGCACATCATTGCTCCATCAACTTCGATGTCATTTATAAATTCATTCTTGTTCTGGAAAAACGCTTGGTACTTTGTCAGCCCAGAAACACTTGTTTGTCGGTTGATTGAGAAGTGATGTAGATCCATCAGTGCTCAGCAGGAGTGTGTTGTATATTTCTAATTAATACAGTTTCTGTGTCAATTAAGTATTTTTTCCTGTAGGAAATAATCTAGTTTTCAGATTTGAAGTGGCTATTTTTATGGGCTAGTAACATTTGTCGCTTGAGTTTATTTTATTACTTTGTCACGCTCTTGTACAATCAGGGGAAACGTGAAGGGATAATGAAATAAACAAAGTACTGGTATCGGTATCTATAGTTATTGTTGCGGTCACGTTACCTTAACCACTGCCTTTCAGATTTATCAATTTTTTGCAGAATAGGCCTTAAAACCTGCAAGTATTTTGCTGTATACAGTAGGATATACCAGTACGCAGTGGCGCATCCAGAAGGGGGGTTGGGGGGTGGAACCCCCCATTTTGAAACTGAACCCTTGTTTTTAAAGTGAAGAGTCCAAACTGTGCAATTGCAGTACGTGCTGTTATTTCAAAACAGCTGTGACAGAATTCGCCCTGCATTGTACTGAAGCCAAATCAACTGGTTGGTGTAGTGGTGAGAGACGTTGTTATCAGTGCGGGCAGGGCTTGATCCAGGGGGAGATGTTGGGGATGCATCTCCCTCACCAGCCATTTTCAAACATGTTTTTGATGAATATTTATACAATTTTTCCATAATTTCGAACCTTTTCGGCAACAATAAGTCTTACGTCCTAGGCACGCATAATCCAAAATGTATTAACAAAATGCCTCATGTTTGGTGAAAAACTCAGATTTAGGGGCAAAAATAGTTCTGCTGGAAAAAACTGTGCTTGAAAATATGTCAAATTTTTGCGCCCCCTCCCTGAAAAAATTTTTGAATAGGCCTACGCCGCAGAACATGGAAACATTTTTCAAAGAGCTTTTCATGTTTTTTTTGGGTCTAACGTCTTAGTATTTAATTAACATTCAAGCTAATTCAAAATTTCACCCCCCCCCCACCAGAATTTTCTAGATCCGCTCCTGAGTTCGAGATCGAGTTTTTTTTAACCTCCCCCCCCATCATTGAAACATGTTGGGTGCGCCCCTGCCAATATGAGACTGCTAGAGGCTTGATGATTTATTGCTGGGGTGGGTAACCTTTAAGGCATAGCGGGCCACATTGCACATATGATATTTCAGCGAGCCAAATTTACGTTTTATGCGTAAAGAGCAAAAAAAGTTCCTCTGAAAATTTAGTGGAAAGCAAAAAAAAAGGTCATCACGTCCGCAGAAGCCCAATTTTTCGCTCAAAATTAAGTTAAGAGCAAGAAAAAGTTCATCACGTCTGCAGGGCGTAGTTTGAGCTGTGTAACTGTGTTTTGACATGTTTTCACTTTTCAAGATGCCGAAATGTTAAAAGGAGGACGTATGGTAAGCCTAGCGTTACATGAGCCGTATGTACACGCAGGCAACATTTAAAACTTAAGCGGGCCGCAGGTTCCCCATCCCTGATTTATTGGAAGAGTTACTCTATTTCTTGTATGTAATGTTTTGTTGCAAAGAATTCAACTTTTATCTTTCTCTTTTTCTACTGTTTGTTGTCTTCATAAGAATTACAAAATCTCAACTGTTTTATAGAATGACATGTTTATTGCAGTGTTCGCCTGCCATGAGCAGGCCTGCCATAGTCTACGGCAGCCAGTGATGGGCACGATAAACCTTTCTTTACTAAAGCGGTAACGATAATCGATAATTTCAAGAAAGCCCTGGGCGATACCGATAATCGATAAATCTCTATTTCTTGAAGCGATATCGGTAATCAATAAATTATCGCCGATAAATTTTTTCGATAAACGTTGGGGTAAATTTTCAATGCGTTAGAGTTAGACGAAGTTTTTTTTCTTGTAAGTCAAATTGCAGAAATATTTTTCTTGAGTTTTCAAGAAATGGGAGCAGTTTACGAACTCTGCCATGGCATCAAACAAACAAAGAGAGATTTTTTAAATTGTAAGAAAACTTTATGGACACAGTGTATTTTTCCATAGCGCCAACTCACTAACTTTGAACACCGTGTGCATAAATAATCGTTTATCACGATAAATTATCGGCGATAACAAAATATATTATAAAAACGATATCAGTAATCGATAAATCCAAACGATTTTGAGCGATAATGATAATCGGTAAAAAGTTTATCGCTGATAAATTATATCGATAAAAGCCCATCTCTGACGGCAGCTTACAAATAGGTAGTGTCTATAGCACCGGCTTTGTTTCTATTATCAAAACTCTACTGCATTGGACTGCTTGTTTGTTTCTTTACATGATGCTGGTGTCACGCTGGTATGACGTCATGAGCAGTAACTTGAAATATTCGATTAGGGGTATTGGAGTACTGTTAGGGGGTAGGTTGGGGATAGGGTAGAGATCTAAAGTTAGCATAATGTACCAGTAATTTAGAGGTTGGTGAGTATAAAGAGCAAATTCAAAAGAAAAAGGCCGCTGGTCCTCTAGACACTGCCTTACAAATATTTTATCAAGAGCATGCTACATTTTGAAACGTATCTATGCAGCAGATTGAGTTATTGCCTACTTAGCTGTTTAGTCTTTTTTTAATTTTATCAGGAAATCTAAAGCATTACAAATTTTGCTGGTTGTATTGGTATATCGCTGTGAAACCTGACATTTGGGCGCGAGACATTTGGGCGTAGACATTTAGGCGCAAAGACTTTTGGGAGCTAAATGCGTTGCAGCGCACTTTTTCATTCATCTTTCTACTTTAAAAAAAATTTATTAACAACATTTTTACAAAAATTTTTTGTTTGCAACCGTGTTAATGTTTACCTTGAGTACGCATTACTTTTTTTTTGCTAAAGTTTCCGTAAGTGTACATCTCTTATTTGGTTCGCTTGTTTCCTGCAGCAATTAAGTAGCTTAGGTTAAGTAAATAAAAACGTCGGTACTAACAAACAATATCTTGCATCAATCCAAAACCTTTTTTTGTTCTTTATTGCACAAAATAATCATGATTATCGCAAAGTCCTTGGAGTTAGACAATTAATTAAACATGGAAATACGTTTTTGCTTATCGGTAACTTGACCTTCTTGGCTTCGCATTAGTTTTTTTCTAAAACGTTTTTGTAAATGTGCATCAGTTGGTTCGTTGGCTTATCACTTGAAGTAATTAAGAAATTAGACAAAATTAAAACACTAACACGGTTGCAAATATAAAATTTTTGTAAAAATGGTGTTTATAAAATTTGTGAAAATGGTAGAAAAATAATTGTGAAAAGTGCGCTACAACGCATTTCGCGCCCAAATGTCTTCGCGCTCAAATGTCGTAGACCGATTTCGCTGTTTTGTCAAAAACGTGATTGGGCTGTGTATGAATTTATGTTTATGCGTTATTTCAGCTTTTATGTAAATTTGAAATGTTTTTCTCCAACTGGTTCCAAATTTACTCTCATCTACATTTTGCTACGTAACCAAAGGTGCAACAATAACTAGCTTAAAATTAAATAGCAAATCTTATATAGTCCATGCGTATATAATTTTTTGAGTGAAAAAGATTTTGACTAGTTCAATAACTACTAAATTAAGGTTGGGTTTGTCCCGTGAAGAGTTGGGTCAAGATGTTGTATGTGGCACTGATTATACTGATTATGTGGTATATACCGGTGTGTCATCATCACTATGGTCGTTATTATGTGGTATGACATGATGAACTGAGTTCAACCCATTTTGGACAGAACACGGACAACTGACCGCTGCAAAGGGGCCGCCATGCAAACTGACCGCGAAGCAAACTCGCCACCACGACAACTGACCGCCAAAGCACTAGGCTCGAAAAACCACTTCGCACCTTACCGCTTCTCAAACTGGGTTTATTTTGTTGCAATAAAATTTCGTACAAATGTCCGATTTTGCTCAAAAAATTTCGGACATATAAAATATTTTTTGACAAGATTTATGAACAAACCATTTCACAAGTTTACTAAATCAAATGTTAATAATTACTGCATTTCACAAAACCACGAGACTAGTTTTGAAAACGAAACTATAATCACGCCAAAGCCACGCAAAAACACGGAACGTTTGCATTATGCTGCAAACAGACAAAATAATGGGATATCAATGAAGGGACGCAATAATGCGTAGTGTGAGCTCATCCGTTCAACACGGGGCGGGCAAAAACCAAACGCACTGTCGTACGTTTTGATTATTGATTTACAACTGAGTATGTTTACGTTTTTGTAATTACAGATATGACATGCTTACTTGTTCAGATAAATCAACTAAAAAAAAGGGCAATCCTAAGAAGTTTATGGAATGTCACTAAGCAAATCATTTAGTTCTTCGAGCGTTGCACTGTGGTGGAGCAACCGCTAATCTTGTACCGGCCTCACTTGGAGCTTGATACCCAGAATGAATATGCTGTGTCATAATTATAGTGTTCAAATATTGCAGCATTTCGTTTCAATCACATTAATTTGTCTGCAGTTGATGCAAACGAGCGGTTAAACAAGCGGTTTCTTGTTTGTTCATAAATCTTGCCGAAAAAATTTTAAATGTCCGAAATTTTTTGAGCAAAATCGAACATTTGTCTGAAATTTTACAGCCAAAAAATAAACCCAGTTTGAGAAGTGGTAAGGTGCGAAGTTACTACCAAATTAACACGGACATTAAGTAAACAATTGTCGCAAAGCGGTAAGATACGAAGTGGTTTTTCGAGCCTCGTGCTTTGGCTGTCAGTTGTCGTGGTGGCGAGTTTGCTTGGCGGTCAGTTTGCATGGCGGCCCCTTTGCAGCGGTCAGTTGCCTGCGGCCATTTTGCGGCGGTCAATTGTCGTGTACCGTTTTGGACTCGAATAGCCTATCCTCAGTTTATTGATTATGTGCTACTTCGCTTTTAAAATCAGTTCTTGTAACTACATGCTTACCCTTTTTGTGAACAGTTTTTGAGTTTTAAATTTGATATGTGTTTGTCATTGTTGTAAACCTGATCAAAAATTTGATTTTGCTCATTCTACTAGGATTTATCTAGGTTAATTAAAGCTGTCTTCATCGTTTGCCAGCGTAATTTTTGTGGTAAAATAACATTCAATATGGTTGATGCTCAAAACAGCGCATGTGCTTTTTGTAAATTGGTTGTAAATATTGGTGAAGGCAATTCAAATATTCTTCAATCAATTGAGAAGTATGCAATACTTGCTGATTTGAAACCTGCGTGTCAACATCATAATTTAGTAATACCTCGTCATCACAAATCAAATCCAAAAACATTGAATAAAAAAGATATTGATTTAGTAAAGGAAATGCATAAGTTTGGAATGGTACATTTAAATGACATTGTGGAAAAATCAGACAATGCTGAGGATCCTCATTACAGATTTCATTTTCCACCATAAATTATACAAGTTGTGATCATTTATATACATATGCATGTTCTCTGCCCAGCGTCTTCTATTAAAGCAATCTTTGCTAAAAAGATATCAAGAAAGCTCCTGTTATTTTGTTAGTCCGGAAAAAACTAATTGAAATTTTACCCAAGATAAACAGCTGAAGCTGCAGAAAGGTATTTAACATCGATAAGGTGAACCAGTTTTATC
The DNA here is from genome assembly GCA_964006365.1 of Trididemnum miniatum. Classification (NCBI taxonomy): domain Eukaryota; kingdom Metazoa; phylum Chordata; class Ascidiacea; order Aplousobranchia; family Didemnidae; genus Trididemnum; species Trididemnum miniatum. The sequence continues at coordinate 9,068,245 of OZ023232.1, read as the reverse complement.
ATGTGGATATTGCTATGTAATATAATGAGTGTATGTAAGGATAATTAGGTGCTGAGTAAAAACTGAATACAAGTTATGTGAGAACTTGGTTAAGTATTACAATATATATTTCATTTTTACTCTGCAAAGTGCAAATATTAAGTGAGTGATTTAAGAAAACTTGACGTTTAACGCAAGCATCTGGTGCTGTGACATTAGACTGCTAAAAAGAGCAGTCCAGCACTTTTTATGATTTTTGTGTTTCTCTTGTAGTTATTACATAAAAACGGCTTTTACATTTTTTGTTTCTGGAGGTGGTTTTATGTTTTCATTGATATGCATTGCTTAATTACTACTTGTAATAAGCAAGCACACTTTTTGCCTTACTGTTGCTTATGTTTCTGTTCCATGATGTCATAGAATTTACTCGTAAACCAGGACTAAGTACAGTAAGTGCATACCTGTATGGATTACTGACTTTTCTACTGTGCTACTTTACTACACAGACTTTTATGCAAAAAAGTTTTGTTACTAATGGGTAAATGTTATGAGTATCAACTATTGTTTACCTACCAATATGCAGATTCTTAAAAAATTATCGCTACTGATTAATGATTATTAATCGCATTGTTTTAATATTGTTTAAGAATGTTTTTATTAGTGTTTGTTTGTATTTACATAATGCAATACTTTATTGTTTCAACATTTTTTCCTTACATGCATTTGATATATTTTGTGGTCATTTTAGCTCATCGGCTAGGTAATATTTATTCGTAAATTTTTTAAATTTAAACAGTATTTAAATTAAAGTGTCAGACACAATGGCTACCACTGATTCTTATAGAATTGCTGTAGAAAATAAAACCGAATCATCATCTGAGGAAGGTGAATTATCAAGTGATGGTGAAATTGAGGTGGACACTAATTCGCAGCATGGTGCGATGGATACCATCCACTCTTCAGTACAAATTAATGATCCAACTGCGAAGCGAAGACCAAAAAATATTTGGAGTCAGGTTTTAGCTGACCAATCATCCAATGATATATCTAGTAGTTTGGGAACTGTAGGAATGAAAGGTTTGATGTCGCGGTATGAAGTGCTTTGCTTTCATTTCGTTAACATTGTATTGCATAAACGACTGCTAGACAGGGTTGCCAAATATTAATTGTAATTAATATTCTATTGCAATATTACCTAATTTTTTTCACCATATGCATTGTTGAGTCTTTACTTTTGTAATGGTGCATTACCGGTATGTCGGATATAGCCTTGCCTTTCCGTTTGGTATTTACTTCATTCTTGATTCGGGGCTAATTTATCTAACTTTGGTAAATTGATGATAGTTGTTGGCACGTGTATGCCTTTTCTTAGTTTATAAAAGAACTATTGTGTTGGAAAACTCTTGAAGAAATTTAAAAAGGGCGTAGTTGCAAGAGCAAAATTGGCAAGTTGCGTAGTGGGTTTGCAGTATAGGTCTTTTAGTAATATATCTATTTCTATATGAGCTAAATACTATAATGTTGACTAGGTAGTACCGGTACCATATTTTTAAGGTGCCTCAATTATCGATTTTTTTTTACTTTTTCGGTAACTTGAGTATTGTTTCCTTAAAAGCGAAAAATGTAAGCTATTTTTGCTGGAACCAATCAACAAACAAGTAAAGTCTCGCGGTCCGGTTCTTAGCTGCAGAATCTGCTCATAAAATAGCCTTGCTTGTTTTGATTATCTTATATATATTTGTAAACTTTTGCCTTCATACCACAGCAACAGTAATTCAAACAACGACATGTTTGAACGTTGATTATAGCAGCATTAATATGTTGCAACATTGCAACACAGTAAATCACCAATAAAAGTATATTTAAAAAAGCCCCCAACAGGCTGTTTCGCTGTGAGCCTCTAGAGGGGGAACTGTAAAACTATAAGAAGTGAAATCTAGAAACAGTATACAAAACAACAAAAGATTAGAACTGCAAAAGCGTTCAGAATAAAACTCAAACTGACCCAGCTTGACTTGAAGCTCGAGTCTCGCTGAGTCAATTTGAGTTTTATTCTGAACGCTCTTGCAGTTTTAACCTTTTGTTGTTTTACTGGTTCTAGATTTTTTGCTTATGCATATAGCTTTACCGTGCTACCTAAAGAGGCTCACAGCGAAACAGCATGTTGGGGACTTTTAAATATACTTTTATCGGTGATTTACGGTGTTGTATTTGTGCTCTGGCATACACCATTGAGCTCTCTGTTTAGCGCAGCGGTGAAATCACATTACATTATGCTGCAATATTATTAATAGCAACCTTAGTTGAATCGAAGACATGTGTAAACGAAGAAAAGTTCAGTATACGGTATTGGCGCAAAAAGAGTTTTTGCAGTTAGTAATGCGTTTTTATTCTGTTAATTACAATTTCAGGGGTCCCGAATCCTTCTCAGTTTCGCTACCCCGGCGGCATTACAGAGACGATGGATCCAGTAGTTCAGATGGTGAAGCTCCTGTGAAAGTGAGAGAAATCTTAACAAATAAACGAAATAATACTTTTATTTCCTGACAAATTGAATAAGCAAAATTTATTTGTGTATTTTCTGTCTTAAATTTACGTGTTTTAACACCATTTTTGTTATTTACAAAATTAAGCTTGTGCACAATCTTAGTGTTTCGACAAATCTGCAGCGGATCATATGCGTTTAAATGCTAGGTGTAGTTGAAAGCTAGGGTCAGGTGCACCAAGTGTCACGCAATTTTTTTAAGAATATGATCAGTCTTGATACAAAATTTTGTTTTTGTTCATGACAGACTATGAGGACTGAAACGATAGAGGAGGAGATGGAAAATTATATGATTGAACGACATTTTTTGAACCAATCAAGTAAAACTAAAAGTAAGTGTTGATGTTTTCCAAAAAATCAGATCTTTGTAATGCTCACTTTATTACGCCGATGCTTGTAACGAGTGGCGGGGTCCATCTCCTCGGCAAAGAGGCTGGGCAACGCTGAAACGTTACAGCGGTGGCGAACCGTTGGCGACACTGCGATTTGACCGATTAAGCAGAATTACGCCAATTTTAAGATTATTTCATCAAACGGTTTTATGTGTTACAAGTAATCGAGTATTTTGTCTCGAATTTAAACAAATTTTTGTGTAGTAAAGTTTAGTGTAATATAGTTGTTCACGCACCGGCTTTGCTATTTTCGTCATCTGGACCTGGGCTGGGTTCGATCCAACGTGTGTGTCTCCTATTAATTGGTTTGAAACTGTTCTGCCGCTGGTCACCGTTTTTGGCTAGCAGATAATCGTTTTGTTTCCACAGTTTGTAATTTTATTGCAATTCTAAGAAATGCCCTGACAATGTGTTGCGCAACTGTTCACGTGATTTGTTTTCTTGTAGCACATAGCACCTTTAACCTTCAGGTTCGTTATTGTTCAGTTGTGGTTCGGACCAATTTTAACTTATTATTTTAAGTCGCCATTTTTATCGAGAGAAGAAATCTCAGTTTTATTACAGGCAAAGCCTGCAGTTGGCAAGTAATATATCCTATGTTATTGACCCTTTGTTTCGTGAAACTGCTTTTGTTTTGGATTCAAGTTTGGCTTTGTCAGAAAGATTCAAGAATAAATTCAAGATACCGGTATTTTAAGTTTGGTTGAAACGTCAGATGCTTTGCTAGTAAGGCCTTGGAATTCCTCCGGGCTCTTATTTTGCGGTCGGTTACGCAACAATAGTATAACCTTCATGAACTTGGGTATCTGTTGATGGTGGCATAGTTACGCGTTGCTATGATGCATAACGCCTTCAAGTTTGTACATGTGCTTCTGCATTAGATTCAAATGGTATTACATTGCTGTAAAAACTTTAAAACAGAATTCATCAGATTAATTGCATTGGTGTTTGCTCTGCATAAATTAGAAAAACTAACCTTACGCGCACTTCCACAGTGCGTTGAAAAAACTTTTTATTGACGTGCAAGTAGTTTTTATATTTTGCTGTATTTTAACCCTCATCGTTGAGATGAATTTCGTTCCAAAGCTTTTTGCATCTGCCAGCGAATTACAGACTAACCAAGATGCTAATTGGGTACATTTTCGAGGTTTAAGATACAGAACAAGTTACCGTAATTAAGTATGACGCGCAAAATTTTTCATTAAAATACTTAGGGTGAGCGTTATGGACGAGGGCTGTACCAGCTAAGGTAGCAGGCTAGTATTTCTTCCAAAATTACAGGAGCACGTTATAAACGTTTGCGTGTTGTACTGGAGTAAACACGGTGTTTTCATTTTTTAACCTTGCCATTTTATTTGCCTCCTTTCATATTTCATCTTCATAAATAATGATGCTTCAGAATAAGTTTATCTTTACAGTTTAAATAACATGTGGGAAAATCGCACTCGCATATGTTGAACTAGGTAGTGGAACCTTGTGAACGAAAACTGTGCAACAGTTTTTCTGTGAACTGGTTGGGGATGTGGCGAATCCAAATTTTTTGCCGTTGCCGATTCCGATACTCAAAAAAATTCCGATGCCGATACTCACCGATGCCGATTTCGATACTGATTAATCGGCACATCACTAATACTGGTTTATGAACATGTTCTACCAACTTTTTCGTAGCAATGAGGGAAAACTGCGCGGAATTCAGCGAACACGTTACACTCTTTGTGAAGAGAGATGCTCGTGATCGTTGAGAAAACGACACGTTACATATTTGAAGAAATCTAAGCATTAATGCCCGTAGCATTCTACAATTGCAATAATTTGTTGGTTTTCCAGCTTTACCTGCTTCAAAAGTAGCGAAGTTGAAACGAAAGAAAGCGAAGAAATCGAAATCTGGCACCTGCCCTGGTTATCAACCTGGTCAGCGCGTGGTGCTCAACAAAAAGTTGGAAATATCAAAAGATGATTCTGAAGACAGAGTTGCTGAGGAACTTAGTTTCAGGTTGGTTTAAAACTGTAACGATTGCTAAGTTTTATGAAAAATTTTATGGATTTACTTTGGAACGCAGAACCGTCACTGAAAGTTTTTTAAGCTTTTGCGGTTGATGAGAAACCTGTGTTTGAGGAATGAATGATGATGTACATAAGTTTTCTCTGCTTACTAAAACGTAAGAGGCCGTCTTGTCAACCCCTAATCTCACGCTTTAGCGAAAGGTCGTGCAAAAAGAGTTATGCCACTTCTTCTCATCCTCACGTCGTGCTGTATCCGGGGAATAATTGTGTAAATCAGTATGATATTTTTTCGATAGTGTTGTGCCGCTGCAACTTCAATGAAGAAAAAATTTCATTTTTTGCATGTTGTCGAAATTTTCAGGTTATGGGAAAAGAAAAAAGATCTGATTAAAGCTCTAGTGCGCTGCATTGGAGTGGAACGAAGCTTGTTTCTCTATAACAAAACTGAAATCCTTGAGCTCAACGGAGGTCTTATGACGTTACAAGTAAGTTGCGATTGTATTAGTGATGTACCGATGCCGATGTATCGGCTTTCCCCAACATCGGCCGATGCTCTGACATTTCATAATCTTTCACAAAATCAGCAATTTATGTTTTAAGCAAATACTCTTCTATAATATGACTTTGTCTAGACGTGGCCATGAAGAGTTCATAAGAAGCTTCCTCTTCGTAATACACTTTATTCGCATGATAGCAAACGGCTACGTATTGTTCAGTTCAGTTGTTTTATTTGTCAAGTTACGACATTCAATCAAAATACATGCTCACAACATTTGCACAACATAGACTGTAGGAGTGTAGGAGTCCCATGACGAGGAGACAGCGGAAAGACCACAAGGGTCATCAAAGTCTGCTGCCATCTCACCAAACTCCGGTGTGATGCTCGGGAAATTAAACACAAACACATAATTTAATGCCAATTGTACCAGCTTACAAGCATAACGAACAATGCAGAGTGCATAAAAAAAAAAAAAAAAATTGATAGTAGTAACACCAGTAACAGAAACTTTAATAATGAGCAATTATAGACCTATTAAACGAAACGAAATACAGCAGCCTGTACATTGATCCAGTCCGCTTGTCGCAAGCCATTAAGCATTCTACTTTAGAACACGCGTTCTACGCAATGCCAAGTTGATATTTAAAAGTCCGCTACACCTGTTTTATCGTGCTAGTAACATTCACACAATTGCAACTTTACTTAACCGTTTTGATCAGTGTTAATTGCGCTTGGTTAAAATGTAGAACTATTACAGCAATGCCCGCAACCTCGAACTTCAAAGCCTTGTTTAAGGCTTTGATTAAAGCCGCTTACAGGTGTTAATAGAAAAAAGATTTTCCTATGACAAGACGCATAGATCTAACCGATTTTGCCATAAACTTTGAACTTCTGTTAGGTCTGTCACTTCGATTTCCGCGGACTTTGCTCTTATCATTGGAGCTTTACTTCAACAAACACAAGCGCTCTTGTGCAACTCATGTAAAGACGTACTTTCTTCGTTGGTTTTACGCTATTCCTTATTATTCGTTGAAAGACGCTGGGTGGAATAGCCATTTTAATTGTTTTGTGATCGGTGTAATCGCGTATTTCTCTGGCGATTATCATCGCTGTCGTTGCCGGGAAGATTTGATCAGCTGCCACATAATCAGCGGACAACGTCTACGCATTTTGTCTTGCAGTTGGGAGTGACAGTTTTTAATACGGTGATCCACAATCGTTTATTTGTGCAGCATAAACGCCGTTTTCTCTAAATTAAAAAAACAATAAACAACAAAATTAGGGACACAAATTTCAAATCTCGGAAGGAAAATACGTGCTAACTATTAGTGGCAGTAGGCTATGGCATGTAACAGTTAACCAGAGCGAATGTGCAATTAACCAGGGCACTATGAAAGAAAAGCTTGCCAGAAGTGTTGGTGAAAGCAGTAATGAGTTTGTATGAGGGTTAAAGGACCGAAAGTCAGAGTTGGATCGGGTTTATCGGAGGAATTTGGGGTAATGGTTGGTGTACATCAAGGTTCTGTGATATCACCATTGGTATTTGCTATTGTGGTTGATGCAGTGACAGAACAAGCAAGAAAAGAGCTATTAAATGAAATTTTGTACGCGTATGATCTGGTACTGATGAACGAAAATTTGGAGGATCTAAGGGAGAGGTTCCAAAGGTGGAAAGGTGCATTGGAAAGCAAGGGAATGAAAGTAAATATTAGAAAGACTAAGATAATGGTGAGTGGTGCCGAAGGAGAAATTGTACGTAGCAAAGTAGATCCGTGTGGAATATGTGGGAAAAGGGTGTTGTCTAATGCGGTGTTGTGCACAGTGTGTAAGAAATGGATTCACACTAGATGCGCCCAAACGAAAAAAGTATGCTGCAGTTTTGCACGACAATTTGTCTGCAGAAGATGTGAAGATATTGGAGACGGCAAGGAAGAACCAGTGGAGGAATTGTGTGATGAGTTGGAGACGGTGAAGAGTTTTTGTTATCTTGTAGATAGGCTGAATGCTAGTGGTGAGTGTGAAACTGCAGTGACTGCAAGAGTAAGGATCGGATGGATGAAATTTGGAGAATGCGGAGAGTTGTTACTTGGGAGAACGTTTTGTTTGAAAATGAAAGGGATGGTGTATCGTAGTTGCGTAAGATCGGCAGTGTTATATGGAAGTGAGACGTGGTGTTTGAGGGAAAATAAAATGATAATTTTAAGAAGAACCGAAAGAGCTATGGTGAGATCAATGTGTGGAGTAAAACTAGTGGATAGAAAGAATACTGAAGATCTGATTAAAATGCTGGGCTTGAAGGAAACCTTAGATAAAATGGCACAAGGGAATGGAGTAAGATGGTATGGACATGTGGTTAGGAGGAATGAGGAGAGTATTTTGAAGAAGGCAATGATGCTTCAAGTAAATGGACGACGAAAGCGAGGAAGGCCAAAGCATACCTGGAAGAGACAAGTCGAAGAGAGTTTGAAGAAGATTGGATTGGGAGTGGAGGAGGCTACAGATTGTGGGAGATGGAGAGAGGGAGTGAGAGCGATTGCTGAGGGAATGAGGTACATCCGGCCACCTTCGGACACGAGGAAAAGCCGGATTAAAATTGAATGATGATGAATGTGCGCGGTTGTGTGCTCGAGATTTCAGGTGCAGTATAGTTGCTTGACATCGGCCGATGCATTGGCTTAGAATTACCGATGCATCGGTGAAACTGCCGATGCATCGGTTTTTCCGATGTTGAACATCGGTATCGGTACATCCCTAGATTGTATAATGTATATTTTAATAATGCTTACTCTGGCTGGCCTTGAGCGAAAATGCTGGGAGCAATTGTAAGTTAGTGGCTTCATCAAAAAAATAATCAAATGTTTATTATACTCGCGGTATTTCTCTGAAGCGTGTAACGAGTGGCGTGGCTCATCTCCGCAGCATAACGTCTGGGCATCACAGTTCCGAAGAAACGTCGCAGCGGTGGCGAGTCGTTGGCGACCTTGTGTCCAATTTGAACGGCCTGTATGTTGATATACTTGTTCTTTCAGTTGAAGGACTATTTAAGTAGTTGTGACGAGGTTTGGTGACGATTAATGGTAATTTTTTGTGTGTAGGGCAACAGACGTCGCACACCAGGAGGTACTTTCCTCCACCTTTTACGAACAGATGAAGAGATTAATCAAGGGGAAGTCAATGTAAGTTTGTCCAATCTTTGCCACACATTTGTATTATTTGTTGATTCTTTGGTGCTGCATTGATTGAGATTTTGTTTATCTTTTCATCGATATTAACTGAGTTGGTTGTTGATTCTCGATGAGAAAAACCGTTGTAACTTGCAGGCTGCGGACCCGAAACATTTTTAATCGAGTCCACGAAAACTTTGCAAGTTCGGTTTCCTGGTTTTTATTTTTCTAGTTCGAGTTTAGTAAATTTTACTGAGTTCAAGTGAAATTCACGTAGTTTTTATCCAAATTTAGGCTGAGTTTAAAACTAAATAAACTTTTCAAAGTTCAAAAGGTTTGTGTTTCGACTTCGGAAAAAAGAGCTAGTTCTGCGAGTCGAGTCCGCAGTTCTGCTAGCTTCCGACTCAATGATTTAAGACGATTTGTTGTGACATTTCTCTGGTAAGAAAAAAATTTCTATACTGTAAAATGATATTCGTTGCTAGAAGGTATGTAAGTTTACGTTTCTCCGTGTTGGTTTTCGCTTTGTCAGATGTGTTTTCGTAAAAATGACACAAATATGTGGCTTCTTTTTTGTGACGATCATCATGGTCCAGATTAGAGTTTTATAAGAAGATTCACGAAGTTCAGATAGTTTTGATAAACTTTGCAATTTTGTCCATGGGCAATGGGCATTATGAAACCATGGCATGCATTTGCTATCTTCCGTAAATATTAAAATATTCACATGGCTGCGATTAAGCTAGGGGTGATTGAAAGCGTTCTGTGATACATCGACGCTAGTTTGGTGTTGCTGGGTCGACATCTCTGTTACCTTTTTTATTTTCGTTGGAGAATAAGTCTGTCAAGTTGGCTGCACGATAAGAATAATATATCGCTGATTGCGCACTTTCAAATTGCACCGTTTATCGGCGTACATGGTGAAAATAATGCCACGAATTGTTACAAGTTTTTTTACGTTTCAGGAAATATTTGAAGCGGATTACCTGCGCGATCGTGAACATTGGCGCTCTGTGAAAGAAGCGAAGAAAAATAAGAAAGTAGATGTCGGAGCAACTCCACACAACAGCCCCCAGATGGAGCCCCCCGGTAGCCCTCAAACTAGCCCCCAGATGGAAGGGGTGGAACTGAAAAATGGTGAAAGTCATGAGAATACTGAAATGGAGACATGAGGGTTTTGAAAAACCACATCACGCCATAATCCATATTGATGCTGTTCAAGTAGACAGAGACACTAATGCTCGTGAGATGGTTGCAGCTTATGGCGGTGAAACATCTGTTATGATGAAAGGCAAGTGAGCGGAATTATTTTGAGCCGATGATTTCCAGTAACACCGATCACAACTGCCAAGCACAAATTTGTCAACTCAGCCGATTATTTTTTGTTTTATGATTTCCGCCAGGTGGCGCTAAAAGTATTTATGATTAAACCTGTTTTGTTTTGTAGGTTTTTCAAAAATTACTTGTTACAATTGTTACATGCTTATGTTTCTCGGTTATCACGAAAGTACCAACCATGAAACGTTTGTTTTGCTGATTTTCACCGTTGATCGCATCGCCACCATTTCACTCATAAATCAGAACATAAATGGAAGTAATGAACTGATACTTCCACGTCTCGGTAGAAAAGTAGAAAATGATTCTAGGGGGTCTGGGGGTATGCTCCCCCGAAAATTTTTGAAAGTTTACACTCTGTAATGGGCAGTTTAGCGCTTTTCGAACAATTTGTAACTCAAATTTTGTTCTTTTGCCCCTAATTAGTTCTTCACCAAATTGCATTTTCGCACATTTTCGATTTATGCGTGGCTAAAGGTGTGTTTTCACCAGGGCTGCAAACTCAAAAGTACTCGATTATTTTGCCGAACTTGAACTCGAAAAAATATTTTTTCTGAACTCGAACTCAAACTTAAACTCGTATAAAACTGTTCGAGTTCAATAAAAAGATATTTAAATTGTTGAAAAGAAATAAAAGATCACTACGAAATATAGTTTGTTGTTCAAGTATAGTCGCAATTCGTGTAAATTAAAGTTATGAATTTACCAAAAAGAAAAGCTGCATGTCGTATATTTGTTCATGCCATTGCGACCTATAAAGTCCAGGGCTTCGAACTCACCGAACTCGGTCATTTTCGCCGTACTCGAAAAATAAAATTAGAACTCGGACTTGCAAAAGTTGATTCTTAGAACTCGGACTTGCAAAAGCGTAAGAAGTTGGTGGAAATATCTCTACACAACTCGATCCCCAACGGTTTTGCTTTTTATCGGTTATTTTGTAACGCACCTTACGATTATTTTCTAAAATGCCCTGCGAAGTGACGTAGTTTTACGTTATAACTTTTAACTATTTCGTGGTCTACGTCATCTTGCGTATGAAAAGTTAAGTCGCATCGCATTCTGTGTAAACACACCTTAAGGCGTACGAATTATTGTTAAATTAAAAAGGCTTGAAATAATGAAAAAAATTATCAAAAACATTGTTGAAATTGGCTGGTGGCGGGGGATGCATCCCCTGGATCCGCCACTGATCACGTCCGCAGATGTCCAATTATTTCCACGCTAAATCAAGTAAAGAGCAAAAAAAATCTTCAGATGTCCCAGAAAACAGTAGGTCTAATCAACTTTAATGTTCACCAATCCCGCACTCCCTAGGGACGTTTCTCGCACCCCTGGTTAAGAAACCCTGCGTTGCACGCTTCGGCGTGGAACCGCGAGTGTAATGAAGATTTGACTTCGATATGTTCTATTAAAACTAGGGAGAAGTTCCAAGCATTATGCTCCCAACTTCACGTCTAGTTTTTGGCGAGACGTGATCATAGTGTTCCACGAATCGACGATCCGGATTTTCATCATGCTTGCTACAAATTGATGATATAAACTACCTTCCTGGTCAATGTCATGCCGCAATTCTTCAAGAAATTTGCGGTTTTGAAAGTTAAGTTTCTCAGTGTAAGGTGGATTGATTAATCGCTCCTCAGAATCGTACGAGAGGAATGAAGAGTCGCATAAAATGTTTACTACGTAGACAGTCCGGTCCAAATTTAGTTTTTGGTTTGTTGGAGAGTCCTGCATTGTGCTAGACGAACTAGTTGAACGATGCCAAATTTTGGATGTTGGAAGTCGACTGCCCCAAGATTTTGGTATAAAATATTCTCGATATCAAGTATGCATGACAAATTTTGTCAATGGGTTATTATGATTAACTGCTACTACGGGGTCCTACTAAACACCGCAAATTGATGTACTAAACACCGCGAAGTACGAGAACGGACCTTAAAACCCTAATTAAAAGTCCTTTTGCAGTTCTTTGTTATGGTATGATTCCAAGTCCTTTGTTTTTCTTTGCGGTGTTTAGTAAATCAATTTAAGGTTCTTTGTCGTCCTTTGCGGTGTTTAGTAAGACCGTAGCAACAAAATCTTAAATCTACAGTATACGACGTATTTCGAAATAAAGTAAATATCGGACGATTGTAGCTAAAGGAAGAAAACAAAAACACGGTAATTCTCAAAACTGGACGTTTCGACAACATAGATTCAGCTGTCATCATTAGCAGTGTAAACAAGGCAGTACAAAGCTAAAAGGAAAAACTCTGTCATGTACTGCCTAGCTCGGAAATGTCCGACAAATTGTGCTTTAAGTCTAACCAAAAAACACCAACAAACCAAGTCGGAAGTTTCCCATTTATTTTGTAGCCTAGGTGTTTTTTGATCCAAATCGAATACATTTTGGACCAAATATGCTGAAAAAACACGTGTTGCAAATTAAATAATTTTTTTTCCCAACGGCCATAAGCTGTGGTGCCATAAAAATAAACTTGAAACTTTCCCAACGGCGCCCCATACTTTAGGCACACGGTTTTTGGTTTTAGTTTCTACAACTGCATCATAGTCAATTTCTTGATTACATAATCACTTTTTTTAACTATGGCATGAAAAAATTGATTATGATGCCGAAACTACAACCATGAACCCTGGGCCAAAAGCTCACTAAAATTGAAAATGTGGACAGGGTAAGTATGATATCACTTCTGGGATTATGATTTGAAAATGTTATCGTGGACAAAAAGAAACTTGCTTGATGAAGCAGGTTACTCTTGGAAGTTTTGATTATCTAAAAAGAAACAGAACCATTTTTTAAACTACAACGTTAAATACGGTGTCATTGGAAAAATCAGTGATTTTGTGGCTGCGAAAACTTCGGCCAGGCCTGGCGATTAACGATGATAAAACCAGAGTTGCAGGGAAGTTTTTTTAACTTGTTAGCATTAAATCCGCATGGTAGCGCAGTGAAATCAAGCGAAACCGTGGTGCTCAGAATCAGCTCATAAAAGCACATGGAGTTGGCCGAGTGGTTGGTGCGTTGGGCTCCAGAACTGGTGTCACGGCTTCGACGCTTAGCTGGATCATGTTCTATGATGCATATACTTCACTCTTGTAAAAACCCAAGCTGCAATTGTGAGGCTTTAAAAAAAAAGGAATCAGCTCAGATACAGTAAGTTAGTTTTATTTGCAGCTCAAGGAGCTGTTGACTGAGTGGTTAGCGCTTTGATATTTGAGGCTAGCTTCGCGAGTTGGATGCTCAATATTACTAGATCATCTTTGATGATCCGTGCACTTCACTGATATAGGCCTACAACCTCACCTGTAATTGTGTGTGGCATAAAAAAAAAGATAGCTGGATTTGAATCTCAAGAAATTGGCCAAGCGTTTAGTGCATCGGACTTTCAACTGATTTCACCGGTTTATGCTCAGCTTTCATGATGTATTCGAAAATTTACGAATTTTTCTCTAAGTGCAGCAAGAGGATTTGCGCAGCAAAATCTTCACTCTAAACGCGGTACCGCTAGCGCGATGTCATATGTCGTTAGTTTTGCCGCTTAAAACTTGAAAGGCTGTCATTTACCCTTACTAAATAAACCCATACTTACTGTAAGCGACCGTTTTTGCATGTTTGTGTTAATGCTAAGGTAGGACAAATTAAGTGGACTCAGAATAGTCATGGGACGAATTAATTGGGCAAGCTGCTTATAGTTGGAGTGACAATTTCCGCTGTAACAACGCAGCTAAGTTTCCTTTTTTGCTCTAGGTTTTCCTGGAATTGCGTCATCAAAATTTCCACAAATAATGATCAACAATAGAAGGCTCTAAAAATGCCATTAAATTTTTGTAGTGTTTTCGGTTTTTGGTGCGTTTGTGTGATGCTTCGTGGCCAAAATATTTTTTATTGTTTTCAGTGTTCGCAGAGGCAACTTCCATAAAAATTACACAGCTATCAATACCAAGTCTTGACGTTTTGCAATGGAGACTTTTGGAGTTTTTGAAGGCCAAGCCCTCTTCCAAATTTATAGTTATGCGGTATAGCAATAGATTGGTACTTTAATACTTCCAAACGAGTCCTACTAAACACCACAAAGGAGCCACACAGAACGACAAAGGACTTACTAAACACCGCAAAGTACGACAAAGGACCTCCTAATAACCCCAAGCCTAACCCTAATTTAAATCTAACCTAATCCTAATTTAAAGTCCTTTGTCGTTCTTTGCGGTGTTTTGTAGATCAATTTAAAGTCCTTTGTCGTTCTTTGCGGTGTTTAATAGATCAATTTGAAGTCCTTTGTCGATCCTTTGCGGAGTTTCAGTCCTTTGCAGTGTTTAGTAAAACCGCTTCCAAACGAACGAGATTGCACAATAAACGTTTTTTCGATTCCTATCCGGATGGGATTAATCGTGGATCCTTTCCCTCCCTAAAAATCGTGGATCCGCCCCTGAAAATGCCGCTAACAAGGAAAATCATGTCAATGAGGTTTCCAGCAGAGTTGGCGTGACCCTGGGATTATATTTCGAAAAATGCTTGATATTAATTATCAAAAATCAAATCTTCATTACGCTCGCGGTATTACGCCAAAACGTGTGAAGATAGGCGGGGCCCAACTCCATGGCTTAGCGCCTGGGCATCACAGCGCCGAAGAATTGTCGCAGCGGTGGTGAGCCGGTGGCGGCACTGCGTTTAATTTGACCTTTTTGAGAAAACTCATAACTTTACGCGCCGATATCAAAGTCTTCAACCGCTGTACCAACCAGCTCTGCAGCCACTTTCTTTGCATATACCTGAACGTCATTATTTTGAGGTGGAGCAGTAAGCAGGACTTGGTTGGTATCAGCTACTTCGTACTTCGGTATACTTGAACTTTCGCGCATGGATTACAAGCCCGTTGCATAAAGGCTCCTTTACAATACTCTAAGTCAGAAAAAAAATTGATGTAGATTCAAAATACATTAATAACAGTAGTAAATGTTCCAGCCCGGCGTTGCTATAAATTTAATATCAAGTTTAACTTCAGTGGGTTTCGATCTCCCACTTTTATATTATTCGACTTCACTCTACACTGGCGATCAGTTTAATAAGTTTTCATCGAAGACGCCGAATGCACTGCGACGCGGTGTAATTTCGCAACTTCGTTTGCGTTTTAAACCTTTGGCAGCAAGTCACTAATTGAACAGGTACACCGGTTGTTGGGATCAGCAACGAATTGAGATGGAATTACACGTGCACTTCGTTAACTGTTTCAGTCTTGATTTGTGTGAGTTGGTGAAAAGACGTTGTTTTTAAGTTGAGTATTTTATTGGAAGTTTTATCTCGGAGCCAACCTCGGTGAATTTTTGTTAGTTATCCCTATTTTATGCATTACATCTGGTTATATTTTACTTTCAAGAAGTGGTTATTTGATTTGAGGGAAAGCTAGTGAAGGCTTTGGAGTTCCCCCTGAGCAACGATTTCTTTTTGTGTGACGAAGCTCGATTCTACCGCGATAACACCAGTCACGGACGTAAGGGCGGTTTCGTAACAGTAAAGTTGAGTAATTTGTTACACGGCAGTACAACGAATGACACTTTGACCTGAAATGAAGTTTGGACGAATAAACATTGGCACAAATTTTGTTGCGTATGCGCTAAACTTGAGATTACAAACTCAACTCGTAAATCTTTCTCAGTTTGTCATTTATTAAACATATTTTAACTTCCAATACTGCCGGCAGACTGTTGATATAAATCAATAACTGCACAGACAAATTTCTGAACGATAACAACAAATTTTATCAATGTTGACGAAATTGGCAATGATTGGACTTCCGGAAATGCAAAAACAACCTGATTCATTTCTATGAAAATATAGCAATGCCGAAAATGGACACATGCATATTTGAGTGTACGGAGACGTATAAGTGTTGAATTATGCTACGCGCTGCATTGACAGCGTTAGGTTGATGTTCAATAATATTGACCATGACTATGCAATGATGTACAGTTACTCCAGAAACTTATATCGTCGCAAATTTGTTTTCTGCAATAAATCAAATCAAAATCATATCTTCATTATACTCGCGGTATTACGTCGAAGCGTGTAACGAGTGACGGGGTCCATCTCCACGGCTTAGCGCCTGGGCGGCAGGGCTGCGAACTCGATCGATTTTTGACCGAGTTCAAGTTGGAGTTCGAGTTCAAGAGACATTTGCTAGTACGAGTTCAAGTTCGAGTTCTAAGAATTTTATTTTCCGAGTTCAAGTTCGGCAAAAATGACCGAGTTCAAGTTTGAGTTCGCAGCCCTGGACTTTGCAGGTCGCGATGGCATGAACAAATAAACGACATGCAGCTTTTCTTTTGGTAAAATCATAACTTCAATTTACACGGATTGTGACTATACTTGAACAACAAACTATATTTCGTAGTGATCTTTTATTTCTTTTCAACAATTTAAATATCTTTCTAATGAACTCGAACAGTTTTATGCGAGTACAAGTTTGAGTTCGAGTTCAGAAAAAATATTTTTTCGAGTTCAAGTTCGGCAAAATGTCCGAGTTCGGCAAAATGATCGAGTTCAAGTTCGAGTTCGCAGCCCTGCTGGGCAACACAACTCTGAAGAAACGTCGCAGGGTTGGCGAGCCGTTGGCGACACTGTGTCCCATTTCTTGGGCCTCGTAATCGAACCCCAGACCCACCGTACCGTAGGTGGTATCTTTAACCATTCCACCAACGGGTTGGTTTTCTGCAAAATATAATATTCACAAACTAAAACTGTTGCGAAAATGCAGTCGTTATTATCTTTTTTTTTAGGCATAGAATACTGCTCATGTGCTGATTAGTTGCATCAAACTGGTGAGTGAAGCTGAAACATTGTGGGACATGGTTCCAAAATGCTTGGTTTAAAACCACATCATAAATTGTCAAAAACAAATCTTCAAAGCAAAGTTTGTCGCAAATTTGTGGCGAAGAGGTTTCGTTCATGCAACCGCAGGAATGCTGCTGCTTGGAACTGCGCCACATGTGTAGTGACCTAGTCACTACAATGTATGATAACTGCGACCTCGCCCTACACATGGAGTATAAACCCCCAATCAAACAGATCGACAGCAATAGCTTCAGGGGTCCCAATTTTTACACATTTTTTAGAGAAGGAAACATAACTAGCCTAGTGGTTAAGAGCGTTCGCCTTGAAAGCTGGTAAGCTGGGTTCTATTCTCAGTCGGGTCAAACCAAAGACTTTAAAAAACTGGTATCTGCTGTCCCACTTGCTAAACGCTAAGCAACTAAGTGTAGCGCGGAGGATGAAATAAACAGAGAGTAAAAATACGTCAGTGAATTCTTGACAAAATTTAGTCCTGGCGCTACAGGACCTTAGTAGTAGTAAAGCGCAATAAAACCACACAACATTTCATTTAATTTAGCATTAGTCTAGCAACAGCCCGATTGTATCCATTAAAGACGCTGATGCGTATTACAAACAGCGACAATTTGCAGGTAGGACTAGGGGCAAGGCCTCCTGGCCAGCATTAGTTTGGCAACGAAGTGTTGTGATTGTGAAACTATTTTGACCTGAACGGTCTTATCTTTAAGCCGTATTTCGGATAAAATATTTGCGTATCAGATTCGATGCATGATTGGAGCCCACCGCTCTTGACAATTTTTTTTTTAGTAGTGTTAACGCAAAAAGCACCCATTCATTAAATTTGTTGTTCTGCGACTTTTTTAGCCTTTGAATAAAATAAAAATATATTGAAAAAAGTTTGTAAAAATCCTTCGAACTCTTGACAATTGAAATATCTGGCTCATTTGTTTACAAGTTTTGCGTTTCAGTTAATCATTGAAAATTATAATCTTGCCCCATTCACAATCTATTCATTTACCGGCGCAGTTACAGTAGAATTGCCTGTAATGCATGAAAGCAAAACAGTGACGGTATAGGAGTGCTGAAGACCTACATAGATAAAGCCTCAACTGTGCTTGGCCCGAAGACTTCTGTTCCTTCGGAGCCGCTGAGTTGATGTCTCGTAAGTTAACCTAATTTTTTTTCCAAAGTACAAGCCTAATATTTTCCATTTTGGGCTGCTGTGCATTAAGCAGATAACTACTAAAAAAACTGAAAATTTACATGGCGGTAAAACTTTCTTTTTTCTTCGAACATTATTGATTATTATCAATAACCATTAAACCGCCATGTATTTAATTATGTGCACAATTTGGCTATTTTTTGAGACGGTGACCAATAAACAAATCTGAATTTGCATGAAATACATCACTCGAGTTACGGTTAGACGCATTTGCATGAGATACCGTATAGATGAAGGCAATGTAGTGTAAAAGTAGTTACCCATCTTTACGGCTACATCAACATAAACACTGTAAGTGGGCAACGTAAGTTTTTAAAAACATTTTGTTTTATTTCGCAATCCAGCTTAAAATTTTTGCGTCTTGTTTAGGGTTAAAAAATGCTGCAATAAACGTAGATGCAAACTCCTTGCTTGTTTAAAATTGCATTTTCTTCAAGTCGGTCATAAATCATATGTTTTGCTTTCAGTACAAGAAAATTTTCGCTTTCGTCCGTCAACTTATTTGGCGACTTAGCCGCCAATGATGCATTGCTGAAGTAAAATCCAGGTTTGAATAATTTGTGTAAGGTAAAAAATGATTAATCACAATGTTGTTGCCCAACAACGTTGCATAACTCCCCGAAATAGTGTCTGTGCTAAACAAAAGTTCAAACATTTTTCTAAATATACTAAACTTTTGTATTTGCGTTGGCCTTCAATCTTTTTTTTCCCCAATGAATATTTTAAAGATATCGTACTGATGAAACTGATCTGTGGCAATGGTTAATTGATTATTACCATATGCCGTCCAAAATAACATTTAAACTTTTGTATTTGCGTTGGCCTTCAATCTCTTGTTTTCCCAATGAACATCGTACTGATGAAACTGATCTGTGGCTATGGTTAATTGATTATTACCATATGCCGTCCAAAATAACATTTAAACTTTTGTATTTGCGTTGGCCTTCAATCTCTTGTTTTCCCAATGAACATCGTACTGATGAAACTGATCTGTGGCTATGGTTAATTGATTATTATCGCATGCAGCTCAAAAGAACATTTTTGCTTTTGCAGTTTGTTAGTTAGTTGGTTTGATGCGCAGCTGTTCTTAAGGGGCAGAGGAATTGGCGAAGCAGCTAAGAAACGTGCTCATTTGTAGATGAGACGATCAAAGAAACACAGACACACATGTATCATGATATATGTGTGTTTTACCATGTTTGTTAAGTAGAGGTTGGAGACGACGCAGCACATAACACAAAGTAAACTCAATTTTTTCACTTCACATGTGTGCTCTGCGCCCTTCAGCCTTTGAAGTATTGGGGGCTGCAATTCCTACTTTTGAAGTTCGAAGCAGGGCCTGACCGAAAATGAAGTCCAAGTTTGGTGGATACAAGCAAATAACTTTAACGGATAAAACAAATCGTTGGTTCACAGATGACTGAACAACTTAGATTGCAATAGAGCCAAGGATGCAGTTGAAACGTTGCTGAACTCTTTTTTATTTTTGAACCGGCGATTGCAGCGGTAACGTGGCTCAGCATAGCTGGGGTGACGATGATTTTTCTCCTTCATTTTTTGTCTTATGTCATCGGAGCCTCCACAATGCGCAATATTTCTTCACATCACCCGACTGACTTTGTTTCCCACCATAGCTCCGACTCACTACACTCTTCTTTTACTAAATCCTTCGACCTTCTCCTCCGATGTCTTCCATTTTTTACGTGGTACTTGCATCTCTGGCGTCGTTTCTCCAATATAGCTTTCTTCTTTCTATTACTGAGTGGCGATGATCCAGTCGGATAAAACCCCAAAACAAGGTTGATAAAAGAATATTCTGGTGTTCTTGGCTGGTGAAATTCGCTGGTTTAATTCATCAAAAAAAAAAAAAAAATCAAATCTTCATTGTACAACCGTTGTTATGCCGAAGTGTGTATAACGAGTGGCGGTGCTCGCCTCTGCAGCTTAGCGTCTCGGCAACAAAGTTACGAAGAAACATCGCAGCGGTGGAGAGCCTTTTGCGACACTGTGTCTGATTTACCCGACTCGGGATTGAACCGCAGACCTCTTATACCGATAGCAATTTTTTAACAACTGAGCAAATCGATTAATCCAACCGCCGGTTGGATAAATCCGTAACAAAAATAAACATTTTTCTTGCCTACTCTGATAAAAATGTTTTTGTTAGTATTTAGTTTCTCCTGCGATCATAGCGCTATAACGAGCTCGCTTAGGAGTTGCTGCCCATCTTTCTACCACGCCATAATGGGGGAATTTCGCTAAATGGCTTTCCCAACAGCACAACAAGTAAAACTTACCAGCTTGTTCTCCACACTGTTTCTTTAATGCTGAACATCAAACATGTAAGCTGTGAATACCAATTTTAAAGTCATTGGTTTGATCCGACTTGAAATCAAACCCAAGTCTACTGCTCCAAAGGCGGACACTCTTAACACTTGGCCATCTGAGTTGTTAAAACGATATTGAACTTGTTAGTCACGTATTTAGGTTTTTAGATTAAAAATTTTAAGCACGAAGGTTTTAAGATAGTTCATGACCTTAGAAGGAAAAAGACTGATCGTGAACAATCGTTCAAAAATAAGCGTCGAGACATGATGACGTAATAAAACCTAAGTTAGTATGCTAATCCAATTATTCAGACTCTCATTCGCGAGTGGTTTATGACAAAATCCAGGTTCTTGAAAATTTTGCGAGATTGCGGTGTTGTCTGATATATTTCACCAGTAAATGATGGGTGTGGTCTGTGGAGTATTTGCAAAGAAAGGTATAATGGCTTGTCCTAAATCAGGTTTTGGTATCCTTCACAAAGAATTGTTTTTTTGCCACACTGCATTTGTGTTAACTCATGTCAGCACTTCAGCAATTAGTGCGTTTACCAATACGCGACGGGCGGCAAGGCAACCTTTTTCGCGCTTCGTTTTATTTTCCTTTCTCACCGGCCACGCGAGATCCTGTAACATTTACTTGCATTATAATCGTTGTCTGGTTGCGGCGCGCCGCTCTTCGCCTATCTATAGAAGCATTGCTGTATTGCAGTTATTTTGCATCGACATTTCGCTTCAAGCAACAAAATTGTGTTTGGGCCGATTTCGATACAGCAGTGATTTAAATTAAAAGGGCAGCGCTGCGGTTGAAGACATCGCTAAGCATGCGAGAGGTCCTGGGTTCGATTTCCGGCCAGGTCAAATATGACACAGTGTCGTAAACGACTCGCCACCGTTGTGACGTTTCTTCGGAGATGTGTTGCTCAGGCTCTAAGTCGCGGAGATAGGCCCCGCCTCTCGCTGCAAGCTTCGACGTACACTTCTACTGCGAGTGTAACGAAGTTTTGATTTTGATTTAGAACAAAACAGTTAACGTTCTCATATAATTAACTGCTATTTACAATATGATGGACGGTATAGAAGCAAAAATAACACGGCTATTAATTCGACGTCTTTCGTAGTGGTAGGGGACACACTTTTCAAATTACTGAATTTATTTCAATTATTGCAGTTGTTAGCATCAACCAAACATCAAATTTACACAGCAACGTCTACACATTTCAGTGCTCTGCTTGTTTGATTGTCGTCAGACTCGACTGCCTTACAGAAGAAACACATCTCGGCTCTGTGTTTCTCAAAGACGCGTTACTCAACTGGAAAACAGAATCAAGACCCGCAAAATTTTTTATCATCAACCTACTCAAACCAACAAAGCTTATATACCATGGAGCAGATACCGGCCATTGTCATGTCGGTCAGGAATGTCTGATTTTTCGCTCGGAACTATAGGGTTAGGTACTCGAGTCACGCCAAGATAGTTAAACAACAGGGTTCTACTTCTACCATTGTGATTGCAATAAGAGAATAATGACCTACCATATTAATTTGCTTACTCCATATGCCAAAAAAATCATGGGTTTTAGAGGATCGAGATGCTTGGAGGCTCCAACTCGAGCAGCTGTCCCTGCGACCTACCAAGGATAAACAGGTTCAGAAAAGTAAGCAAGTAAAAAATAACTTTAACCTCTGCGGTTACGTGATTACTGGAGTTGCGTTGCAGCTGTTGGTGATGGAGAGCTGTTATAGCCTCCGACTTGACAAGAGGATGTCGTCATGACTCCCTTTCAGTGGGCCAGGAAGGTCATTACTTCATAATCTAAGATAACGTTCATGGTACAGTTGATTCTTGAATTTTTATAATGTTTAAAAATGGAATAGGATTAAAAATTCTAGAATTTATGTTCCTCAAATAAACAGACATGAGGAGGAAAATGGGTTTTAATTCTGCGGTTAGACCGACTGGACGTGAGTTCACCTAGAAATTCAACCCAGTTCACTTCTTCTTTGCCAGCACGAACTAATGATTGAAACAACTGGATAAAAAAAGTGCAAGGCGCGAATGAATCGCTTTGAAATGATAAAAGTAAGCCTCGAGTAATCGCAGCAAGTGTCTATAGATAAGAAACTGTTTGGACAGACAAGAATGAAGCAAAAATCGAAAAAAGTTTTGAAAGAAATTCATGTGTCTATAGATAAGAGTGTCTATAGATAAGAAACTGTTTGGACAGACAAGAATGAAGCAAAAATCGAAAAAAGTTTTGAAAGAAATTCATCTTGTTTTCAACCTATTAATTATTAATTTTCTCTTCAAGTAATTCGCTAAAATTTCTCGCATGAAGTCGCGTGCCACCTCCAAGTTGCAACCTTTAAAAACGCTTTCTTAATCCACTAATTACGTAAGTATCAGGTGTAGACCGATTCGAACTTTCACGGCGCACAAAATCTTGGCAAAAAATGCTAGGCACACCTTGCAAAATCAAAGCACTTATTGCAGCAATAAATGACTGCTGAAACACCTGGCCACGCATTGTAGCATGGTAGTCAGGGTGTTTCGCTAATAATAATAATACTGTTTAAAACAATACTTTCGCAATCGTTTAAAATAATACCAAGTTTTCTGCTTGTAGTGTTTATTTTTTATGCATTGAAACCAGATTCACTTGTCTCTTACAATGATTTTCGCTGCCGTTTGAAATAATACCAAGTTTTCTAATTGTAGTGTTTTTTCGTATGTTTTGAAAGCGAGTTCACTGGTTAAAACAGCTCTGGTTTCAAAATCCACACCACAAAAGTTTCGTTCGCGATTGCGAAATCCGTTGTTTGCGTGAACGCGCCGTTGGTAAAGCGTTTGGAAAATGACTTTGAGCAGCTTGGTACAGCCGGCCTATGAAGCGATTCTTCTATTAACCAAAACCATCACGTACCTTTTTTGGAGTAATTAACTACCAGCATCACATTTTATTCTGTCTAGCTACTTCTTCGATACGTTTTTTCAGTTCACGTTTGTAGTCTTTGTTGGTGTGAATAAAAAACTGGCCGGTTGGCCCAGGGGTTGAAGGCACCGCTATCGGTGCGAGAGGACTGGAGTTCGATTCCGGTCCAGTTAACTCGGATGCATTGTTGCAAACAGTTCTCACTGCTGTGACGTTTGCTTAAAGCAATGTCGTCTTGGCGCTAAGCCGCTGAGATGGCCCCGCCATTCGTTACAAGACGCAGTACAAAGAAGATTTAATTTTTTCACTGTGAAATTTCCATAATGTGGAGGCTGGATGCTTCGGAAATAATTACAGGTCTGCACTGCATAAATTTCATCGCGCTAGAGCAGATAAAGATTAGCAATAGCTAGGCTAATATCACTAATCTGCGTTTAAATCAAGATCAAATCTTCATTGTACTCGCGCTATTACGCCGATGCGTGCAACGATCGAATGGGGGTCCATCTCCGCGACTTAGCGTCTGGGCAACACATCCTAGAAGAAACGTCGCAGCAGTAGGTAGCCGTTGACGACGGTGTGTCTGATTTCACCGGCCAGAGAATTGAACTCCAGATCCCCCGCACCGATAGCGATTTCTTTAACAATTGAACTAACCGGTCGGTGAAATTAATCTGTGATTAACTATTGGGATGAATTTTAGATTTTTGTTGACTATAACGAGATGGAAATGTTATACGTACCAAAAAGCTCATAGCGTGGTCATCATTGTAAAATAACTTATCCAATTCCTTTTCAATCTTACCAAACTAATAGAGACTTACTGTAGGACTTTGTTATTAGTTATTACGGTTAATATACTGTATGACTGTACAGCATTCATACGGAAAGAAGTTCTACTTTTTAACGAACAAGTCCTTGTGCAAGATTACTCATCAAATAAAAGGTTAACGTTCAGAGTGCTTTGTAATATGTGAAATCCAGGAGCATATTGAAGGGAGGGGCATTTTACCATTTTGCACCCCTCTTTTAGGCTTTGCTTTTTGTAAAAAAAACATCCAACGTTGCTGAGTGGCTGAAATATGCCAGACTCTTTTAATGGCTTTTTGTGGTTTTTGAAGTTTAAGACCCCAGTTCAAAGTTTCTCGCTACGCCACTGTTGAAGTCTGTACCATTTTTTTTAAAACTTTCTCACAATATCATTAAGACTAAACCAGATTAGCCTCTGCATCAATAAAATTTAAAGATTTGGACATATTTTTTTGCTTTGGACGATTTGTGTATCTTGATTTGGCAATAACTGTCATGATACAAGGCAATAAAGCCTTATTGAGAGAGGTTAGGCATCAGCCAACTAGGCCACGAGCCAGTCTGCCTTATTCATCAAATATTAGTCGTCGTTTGATGAGTTCGTAAGGCTGTGTTGCGCACTATATCTGTGATTAACATCGTTATATTTATAAATAACGTCAAATTAGGTCTGTAGTTGCAGAAAGAAGATTAACGAGCCACAAAGACACAAAATAAGGTTTTGCAAGTTTTAATAAAAAAAGATGTATGACATAAAAGCAACTATAAAAACACATCGAAATTTTGTTCATGATTCATCACAGCTAACTGTTACAATACGATCACCTGAACAACATGCAATGCAATAGACGTCATTGATGACGTAAGCCACCTGTAATCTGTATCTCAGTTTTCGTAAGCAAGTAATAAAAGTTTAAATATTATAACGTGCCATGCATGAGGCAACAAGCAAAACAAAAGAACAAACTTATTTTATTCGTTTTGTTAAAGGGATTATTACACAATTAATGCTAATTGCTAAGCTTATTCACAATTAGCCCATACGCATTTGATATCGTCATTTAACTATTCATTCAATGCAACCAATTGCACAGAAACAATAATCATACAAAAAATGCGGATGTACACAAACAACAAAAGAATTCGAAAGCTAACTACAAAAAAGTAAACAAAAGTTGTGGATTAAAATAATGTACAATATGAACTTTTCTCTTCGACTGAAATCTCGCTTCATTTTATTAAAGTGCAGAGCGTTAAACATTTTCCGGGCTGATCATTCAAACATACCAAGGCAGCTGTTTTGGTCTTATTCGACATCATCAGCATAAAACATGTGAAGCGATGGGCATAAATAAATAACAACTTGACTAGAAATGTTGGAAAGAAATACACCAAGTCAGGTCAATTCAATAGCAAACTTCGAAATATTTCTAAGTAGGTAATGCTCTTGCATATTGTAAGTGTTATGGAACTAATGTAAGTTCTTGCTTGAATAAAAATCGCAGTCACGTTGGTGGTATGCCAAATTTTAGTATCAATGCGACATGGTTTTCAGTGTAATTGAAACAACTAACTTTGAAATAAGGAGAGTTCTATTGTGTAATATGCGATAATATTCCAATTAATAATGCTATATTGCTGTTGTGTCTCAATTACTAAGCCTCATAATGTGAAGCGAAATTGTTTGTAACCTTACCAGTGTTGAATTATAATAGGTGTGAGGTATATGATGTGAAAAACTAAAGATTGGTCTGGTAAACAAAATGGGCAGCCGGTAGAATGGAAATGGCAAGGATTTCCAGTGCATGGATTTTCTAAATGAGAACAGCGTTTTAGCTAATAGCAATTACAACATTTTAGACCCAATTGTTTTTTCCTATCAATGCATAACGTTTATAGTGGTTTGCAGCTTTGATAAAGTGGACACAAGACTTTTACTGAGAAACAAACATTTTTGGGAAAGCAATTTTTCTTGCCTAACCTACAAACCCAGTCTAATCTTTTAGTTTTGATAACCTATACACGCAGAGCCGGCGCCAGAGCAGTCGACTTAGGGGGGCGCAAGGTCCCCTCTGACCCCCTTGGCGCCGGCCCTGTATACACGTGTTAGGTATGACCAAGAGCACGAGTCGATTGAAATAACGGAATTTCTTTTAAAATGAACGTCACGATTTAGATTGATGCAAGGCAGAAAGCTATTTATTTCTCACCACATTTGCAGCAAACGCTAGTGTCAACAACGAAGACTACAGACCGAATTAGGAAATCTTTTTTTATATCACTAAGCGCTCTTTTCAATCCAACACATCTCTTCATTTCCCAGCAAAAGCACTTTTAGATTTGCTGGAATATTTGTTGTACGTGTAAAGAACTTTTGGATAAGGTTAAAATCACTCCACTGCAAAGGGTAGTGTAATTTCTCTGCTTCGGTGATTATATATCTTCACCAAGCAGCTGGAATATCACTAGTTTGAAAAATGACGGTTTCTGTCAGACAACAACGATGTAAAACAAGCGATTTCTGTTCATCTGAATTCTATAAACTTTTCCTCAAGTGTTGATATTTTTTGTTATGATTCGAACAGATTTCGTAACAAAAGTTAATCTATTCTTAGCTGGTGACCTTTAACCCCGAACAATTTAAAGTTGAAAAGCATAATTTATCTCAAATAGTGCTTACTGGGACTAAAATAGCTTCGTATTTAGGGGCAGATGATGACAACGTAACAAATTTTTGAACATATTTTTAGTAACTTTTGCAATATTTGCTACAACCGTATGAGATAGCAATATGAGAACAGTAAGCGCAAACGAATGTCCAGAAAACGGGCAAAAGTTTATGGCAGGTCGATCGTGATTCACTATCCACACGCCTATACCGTGTAGCCGGTTCAAGCAACGTCCTATGAACGTTTAACTGGTGCAAGTCTAACCGCTATTACGTCATACTTCCTCTTCACGGCTGATTGCATTGGCAGAAGTATCGTGTTGCTGTGCCTTACTGCGCACCTGAGACAATTATCTCTTTTTCAGTAAATTTATTCCTGTATACTCCCCCTTATCGAAAATTTGGTGGGAGATATTTTAGTGATGGAGTTTGTTGCTCCATTTCTTTTGATCATATGCGCAGGGGAAGAGCTTGGTTTGTTTTGCAATGAGACGGGAAGTTTGACGTCACGGTCCACGGTTCCGACTGCAGCTTTCTTCATTTTTTTTAGCTTCTTGTTTTGCGTGATTCGTCTAAAAAATTGATAAAATATCATAAAAAATACAAAATACACACAAAAAAATCTTAAACCACTGATAAACATAACTAATTAAATTTTAGTATTGATATTTGCAAAAAAATCTATATTTAAAGCCAAAAAAATTCGAGACAATGCGTCACAATTTTTTCAAAGAAGCAAATTGTCTCTCTTCGTTTGTTTTCCCAAAATTTTGTCTAGTTTTTGAGATAAGTCAAAAATTTGCGCCTTCCTGTGACGCAGAAATTTTTGTTAATGCCATGAAATGGCTAAAACAAACCTTTTTGTGCGATTCAAATTAATTTTGAAAAAGAACGAATACAAATCATTAAAAGCTAGCTAACTATGGTAAAGGGAATCATTGAAAAACTTGATTGTATACGTCTTTTTTAGTAACGACAAGCTGCGGCTGACCGCTTTACTGCAGCAGAAAAAAAGACGTTCGAATTAAAAAAAATTAACAAACTAAACCACTGTGTTTCGCCGTCACCTTCGATTAAGTAAACGCTTCTCAGTGAACAGACTGAGAGGTCAGTGAAAAAATTGAATAGTCGATGTCGTCGCCAGGCAGAGTCCATAACAATTGCGATTGGGGAGAAGGGGGTGTAAGGAGTAAGAGTAATGGTTTACGACATTAGAGTCTTAAAAAAGTGATTGCACACTAAAAAAATTTGCTCATTGCTGCAACTGTGCATTATCTTCCCCCTTTGAAAAATATTTAAGAATCATGCATGACATACCGTTGAACTTTTGTGCAGAAATGCTTTAAGTTAAATGTCGGACAAAAAAATTTAAAATGGTTAATTTTAGCTTAAAATTTTAATGCCGCTAAAAGAAACGGCAAGTACTTTTACTTTTGCAAAACCTGCAAATTTTTACACTTTTAACGTCAGCCAATCACAGACCAGCACTCATGCAAAATGGTGGTAGTCGTAACTGACCGGTTTTTAGCGTATCTTTGCATTCGTGCTGTTATGCGATATGCAATAGACTATTAGTTGACACTTCTATTCCCATTACTTTAAGTATGTATCGGTAAGTATAGGCTACAACGGTAAGCCGCAAAAGTAAAAAAATCTAGCTTGAAACCGATTTATGAATAGCTCAAACGACTTTAGTAATAAAAATTTCTGACGACTATACTTAAAAACGATATTAAATTGTACTTTCTGTTCAATGTTTAACTCTTCACTATAGTTTTTCGTCGAAGTTTTGAAATTGTCAAGAGTAGAACCAAGTGTTTGAAACTTCATCTACTTAAAGTATATAGGATTTTGTATTTTTATTTTCCAGTCATTAACTATTTAAATTTTTTTCGCTAACTATTCTGCGTGCTGCGTTGAGAGCGGTTTGACTGGGCTCACGAATAGCAATAGAAACTTTCGAATTTACATTTAATTTTGCATGTAGTTTGAAAATTTTACGTCTTCTCAATGCACGTAATTAGTTCAAGCAGTCTAGAACACTTCCACACACAAATCGATTTGTAATGCTGCAGTTTTATTCAATCATCGCAGTAATAAAACATTCCTATTCAAGTGCTAATTCAGCTATTAAGATATCGCTATCGGTAGGAAGATCGGGGGTTCGATTCCCGGGTGGGTCAAATCGGACACAGGGTCCCAACAAAAACACCGTAGAGACGTTTCTTTGGTGCTCGGTTGCCCAGACGCTAAACTGAACGGTGTAGTACGCGAGTATTATGATCTGATTTTATTGAAGTGCGCTAACCAGCACATGGAGTTGGCCGAGTGGTTGGTGCATTAGGCTCCGGAGCTGGCTGGGTGGATTTGATGCGCAACTAGGTCATCTTCCATGTTGCGCATACTTAACTAACATAAAAGCCTAAGCTGCAATTGTGCGGCTTGGAAAAAAAAAAGAAGTGCGCTAGCCATATGTAATTCAAATTTCATTTTAAGTAGATTATATTAAACTTCATGAATTTTACGGCTAAGTATCCTATTCTAAAGTGTTAAAAGAGTTCTAATAAATAGAGCATTAACGTGAGCACTTAGCATGGTCAAAATATTGCTAAACATAAATCTAACCTCATCAGGGTTATACAAGAAAAATAAATCGTAGTAGATTTAAACCACATATTGTGGTGCAAGTTGGTAACAATAAAAGTGGAGTTCTTTTCTTAGCTTTGCCACTAACCTCAAGCAATTACTTTCCAAGGTGAGTTTTAACTTGCTTGAATTTCTTTTATGTTTATGTGGTTCCATTACCATATTAGTGTATAAATCAGTATCTTAGTATTGGTCGGGGCATTGTTTTTACGGCAATAAAAATCGTCGGTTTAACTGTTACCCGAAATATGACTTGTTTTTTGAAGACGTATTGTGTCTAGCGTGGGTATCGAACTAGTAGCCATCGATTTCTCGATTCGAAACTACGGCAATGTAGCTTACACATTATTCTCACAGTATAACAAATGCATATTCAAATGCTTAAACTCATTACCTGCAGCAAAATGGCAAAATCATCTTCGGCCAATTTCGGAAAGAAAGAATAATACAAACAATATTAATTAGAAGATTGACGTCAAAGAGAACAAGGTAGACAAGTTCCGGTACCACTACAATCAGTTGGATCACCGTAAAAATGATGTCACTGATGAGGCAAACGAGTGCAAGAAAGAAAGCTTTGCGAATAAATCGTATAACTCGGCGACCTTGTTGAGTCTTGCTTCTAAAAAATAGTTATACCTTTTACATTCACATCCTGTATTAATGTAATTTTTTTAATTATTTACATCGTAAAACATTTTTATTGTTCCAATTTTGCATTACAATTACCCAGTCCACATGTCCAATTTTAATGGGCTTTATGCCCGTGGTTCGTGGCTCTGGTTTCTGCATCATAATCAATTTTTTGATGTCATAGTTCAAAAAAGTGATTATGACATCAAAAAATTGATTAGGATGCAAAAACTAAAATCTAGAACCGCCGGCCTAAAGTCCACGAAAATTGGACATGTGGACGGGGTAAGTATTGGCCTTAACGTTGTGAAAAAAATTTTTGGACGAATTAATGGGGAAGCAAAAAAATTTAGTCATGTCAAGCAAAAAAATTTAGTCATGTCTTTTCAATCAAGAAAATTCGCGAGATTGCATGAACATAGCATTCAGAAAACACAGTAAATTCGCTATCAAAGTTAACGAAAAACGGTTTTTCCATTACAAAAAAGCATTATGTGGTATTTTTTTTATCCTGATTGAATGCTACACTTTTCGCATTTCCAACTTTGTTTCAAGCTGGCCCATTGCGACATCGTGCCAGTTCAAGGTAAAGGTGATAGTTCGGGATTATCAGGAAATTACCTCTAATTATACCGTCAAGTTCGTGTAAACATTAATTGAACAGCAGCTAATTGTTTAAGCAAGCAAGAATGCCATCAGACCAACAGTTACTACGAGTTCTGAAATCACATTAACATCTTCCAAGTTAAAGATAAGATGACACTGCTTAATGTAGACAAACATCTGTTTATTTCAATTTTATCCCCTAAATTTCTCATTTTTCGACGTTACTAAACTATTAACGAATTCTCCACCAGCAAACTGCTTGTTCATTTACCATTTGTTCAGCAAAATAAATCTTGGAACAAATCATAACTTCAGGCAAAGGCGAACTTTTTAAGATAGAAATTTTGACTCAAAGATGAATTCACAAATATTGAAAGTTAACGTTTTCCAATCTTTATAAATTAATTTTCATAACAAATTGCAGAAATTGCAAATAAACTAGCAATTCTTGCGTAAACCAAACACTGCAGTCCGTGCAAGGGAACTCGGCCAGAGCTACTTCATAGAAAACTTTTTTGTGCTGTGATTCACGCTTATCTACAGGCTCTTGCAGCTTATCGCACTTTATTACTGAAGAGGATGTGAAGAACAAACCGAATATTTAGGTCCACGACTCACCCTCGTCGTTTCTTGCTGTTTTTGTAGCTACCAGCTGAGGTTACGCTCCAACTGATTCCTCGTTTCACTTGACTTGTGATAGAGTAAGCTTTGTTTTTGTTGGCAGTTTTTTTCTTGTCGCTTTCTTGTTCGTTGCGCTGCTTTCTGTAAATGACTCCAGGTTGATAAGGACTCTCCATAGATCTGCGGTTATCCTCTATCCCTGCATTTAGCATTCCCTCATCATTAGTCAAGTTTGCATCCGATGCTGCTTGTATTGAAGGATCCTCCTGGTCGTTGGAAAACAGGTTCGAAGAATTTTCCGGATTGATGTCGGATCCAGTGGAGGTTACAGTTGATGCTCCAGCTTTTCTTGCTTCTCGATATTTTAAAGTCTTTTTAGAAATAAGAGGATAAATGAAGAGAAAGAGAAGGCCGACCTGCATTATAATGACAAAGCAAACAAGAATGGTTGGGATAAGTTCAAAACCGGAGTCATCTGAAATGTCTCTACATCCAGTTGATGATGCTGCATAGTTCCATCCTGTGACTTGTGGGATGTTAAATAGAACAGTGAGAATTGCACCACCTGCTAACATGCAGAACAAAATCACCCAACTGGTGATGGTCACCAATGGACTTAATACATTGGACAGAACCGGACTGGCATAAAAGATACTTTGACGAAGCCACAAAAAGATATAAACTGGGTATAAACTGAGAGAGTAAAAGACAATGCTCACGGAAACAGTCACTTGACACCCTACGTCAGTTTGCCATCCAATCAAGGCAACAGCTTGGTCACTAAGCAATCTTCCAACAGCCATGGCAATGCTGATCAAACAGGTTTGAAAGAGGATTTTTCCTTTCTTGCCACGTAGTTCGCTGCCTGGTTTACAACCAGTTTTGAATCCAAATTTGGCCATGGACACAAGCAAATAGACCGTTATAGTAGTAACACATATTAAAACTGCTTCGGATATGATCCAGTACAACTCAGAGTATGGAGCTTGAACCGAATTCACAAGATTTCTTTGCACATTGTCATTTTGAAAGGGAATTTCAGTACTTGATGCATTTTCCATGTTGTTGTTTTTATTTTACAAAACTTCACACATTCGTTATAAACAAAAACCGATTCTAAACAAAAGAGCAATACTTTTTGTCGATCTCGCAATTTTATTAGTATTTTACTTCATTTAAAACAAATACAATGCACCGAGTTGTATTACTTTTTAAGTTGTTGCATTACATGCGTTGCACAAATTGATGTTTGAAAATGATGAATTTACTTTTTTTGCAGTACCAGGTACGTAACTGATACTGATAAAACGTTCCGTCGAATGAAATACGCTCAAAACGCTTTTTAGGTATATATAGGCTTACTGTGTTTAGCATTGCAATGCATCATGGAAGTTTCGTAGATGCAATTTCGTTTGTGTAATTAACGCAGGTTGTCTACAAAATGGCAGAGATTTATTACGCGATTCTATAAATATACACACAATTACACACGAGAATTCCATATTAATATCAATTATTCGTCATCGGAATAGGATTACAGACTTTACAGGAAAAAGAGTTCAAAACCATTATTGCGCACGCATGAAATTTAACGTTAAAATTTTTACGTACAACTAAGAATTGGGATTTTTAGCAAATTAATTTTTGATTTTGTAGCAAGTTTTCTTCGAACTTGACAAACGATTTCGTAAAATTATCAGGAAAATCAAATCCGTGATAATTCTGCATCAATGTCTTATAAAGCTCGACTGATTTCGTGATTTCCCATTCCAAAATACTAAGCAGCGAGGGTATATTATTACAATTTTACTAGAAGTTCTCAAAATTAAGCAAAGCAGTACAAGACTCGATCCTGTCTCTACATTTTCAAATATCAAATAATGTTCTCTCTGTTTGTAAAAATATTTCAGTGTGAATTCAATAAAACACGTTTCATCAGCAGCATTATACGCGTTTAGTTTCTTTATGTTTTGTTTTTTGTCATCATGCGAAGTACAGCTAACGTTTATGTAAATAATTACAATGATCATCAATATTTCGCGTTATTTTGTTCCTAGCAAAATGTGGAACGAAAAAAATGATACTCTGATCACATTTACATCACATAGAAAAAGCACGCAAAACAACTCTTTGATTTTTTCAGTTTATTATTTGTTTTAACAAAGGTTATTGCGACACACCGCAGCTTGTAGGAATTCTTTCGATAACTAATTATCATACAAAAATGCTAATTATCACGGTCTTTTAAATTGTGATAAACCTGGTGATTTTTGCTTTGGCCTTTAACGCCTTAATAAAAGAATCATTTATAAACTAGAATTACCTCGAATTCGTGCAAAGCTAATCATCTTCACTGCTTTACGCTCACTCATCTTTTTGCTTAGTCTTCGCTCACTGATAGTCATTACACTAAAATTAGAGTCTCGTTCACTCAATTCATAAAACCTATTCGGAAAATTTAATTGACGATTTTTTGTCTTGGAGTGAAGTTATGTGCTCCATCTTTAGCCTAATTTGCAAATGAAAAAGTATCAGAGAACGTAATCAGAATTTTTCAAGAACTAACTCATTAAAAATTTACTTTGGAATCTAGTATGCTTAACCTGCCAATGAGATTAATACCATTACTAGTTTAAATTATTTACAAGCAGCAGACAACTTACATTACACGTTATAGATTAACTGGCTATTGCAAGGTGACACCTTGCCCAACTGCAATAACTGCAATGTTTCAAATGTAAACTGTGTATATTAGACCCTACTAAACGTTTTTTTTTATATAAAGACTGCTGCTTGCTTGACAATTTGCACACACAGAAATTTACTTTGCAAATTGATGCGAGAACTGAATTTGCATTCGTCATTAATGCCATGTACTGAACGGTATAAAACTACAAAAAAAAAAATTGATATAAAACGTTTAGGCAATTCAAAAATGCTTGAAACTCAACAAAAAAAGATAAGGTTACGAGAAGAAAATGAAATAGCAGGTTCTAAACTCATTGTGTTAAAGTTAATCACCATCAGCATTCATTTAGACAGAAAAAAGCAAATAAATCTCTTTAGGACAAAACAAATAAAACAACAAATCACATATTACGCAAAACAGCTCGGATGCATACGTTTCAGCGAAAATTACAAAATTTCTATCCAAGCTGTTTTTTTTTCAAAATTTTGTATCGGTCATTTGACCGATATTAGCTAAATTTGCCCAATTATTTTCGGTCATCTCGATAATATTTCGGTCAAGTGTGTAGACCTCATGAAGTGATCTTCAAAAAAAAAAGGTCTCCACCTAGCATACTGAAGTTTTTTGCGGTCATTGTGACAGATAGGGCCTAAAAAAGCCTAAAAAATTTCTGTCATTGCCAAAAAATTTCGATCAATGACCAACAAATGATCAAAAAGAAACATAGTATCCAATTCATAAGCTACGTTGTCAACGAACATTGCGAACGATTACAAAAACTACATTCAAGACTTTCAAAAGTTTGTCTCAAAATACAGTATACAAAACTTCGTTGATCGATAGTTCAGCGATCTCGGGAATGGTAACGCATAATGAGGTAATTTACTACAAAACCAAACGTGCTATTACTGTGTTTACGTAGAGAGGTTTTCAGTGTTTGTGAACAAGCCTAGCGATATAAGATTCGCTACACTGCGAAAAAAGAGTCACCGCTACTGTAGAATGCAAGAAGCGAATAAAATTGTCGCAGATAAAGGTTTGAGCTATTTCGCAATTTTTTCGCACTGTTATTGCTTCTGATGTACCCGGTTTCATACCAATGCCAGTGCGAAATTTTGAACGCTGACGTGTTTGATGCAATAAACAAAAAAAAAAAAAAACGCAGATTGGCACGCGTCCAAACGGATTTGAATGCGTAAAAAGCCGAAAACTCATTGTTTTAAAACAACTAAAAACACCGGTGACATCACGCTCTTTGCATCGGTTTTTGCTAAAATAAAATGTTAAAGCTTTAAAATAAGTTAAATGCTTTTAGGTTTCTGCATTTAAATCGTTTATTTTTGCACCAAAACTGAGTTAAACTCGCAACTTGCCACAATCGTTGACTAAGTCAGCCATTAGAGACTAAAAAAAATTCAGTTTTATCGACGACAAGGTTGCTTGAACCACCCTCAATTTCCCTCGTATCTCACCCCTGTCTACATGTCCAATTTATGTCGGCATTAAGCCCACATTGATGTGGGTTTGGTGCTGTGAGCTTGATGTCATAATCACTTTTTTAAATTATGACTTTAATATTGTGAAGTTTAATATTGTGACGCAGAAAGTCCACAGCAACAAGCCCACATTAATGTGGGCTTAAAACCTTTCAACTGCATTTTTCTCGCTGTTTCGTGCTTTCGACAAGGTGTTCATTTATTTTTCTTGACAAGCTTATTATTTTTCTCGTCGTATTTTTAAATCTTTTATTAAAACAAAATACCAAACTTCAATGCGAATTCTTATCAGGTCTGCTTGATTCTCATAGCTGCAAATTACGACTTTTACATTTCGAATTGTTAAACACTGAACTATCTGTACACAAAGTAGCACAGATATTAAGTCGATGAATACGACGACGTGACCGACCGGTATTCGAACCCAGACCTTCTGCACCGATAGTAATACCTTAACAACTGAGCTATCCAGCCGATTAATTTCAAAAAATAAAATAATATCTACACAATAATCACCCTAGAATTCACAAATAAAATCTGGGCCCAACTATTAGCTTTTTCAGAAGCATAACATCACAGATCAATTTGCTACAAAAGATTTAAAAATAATGCGTCAAAAACACGCTCCGGGGTTAGATCAGTTTCAAATAAGCATTCGCATTCGAGTCTGGTATTATTTGTTTTGACAAATGATTTTTAATTTATTATTATTATATCTGATAATGCAATTCTCACCATCAAATACTCGCATTTGGGTCTATTTTTGCGTAAGTATACACAAAGCTTTTCAATTTACCAAATTACTTTCAAAATTCAAAAGAATAATTTGACGCTTAGTAATTGTTTGATCTTGTGATAGCGCTAACATGCTTTCAAAAATACAAAAAAAGTTAGAAAGTAATAAAAAAACTACGAAATTCTACTTAAATATACAAAAAACGATGAAATTGTCACCAAACTATCGTTCTCCTCTTTAACCTCCCTCCTAACCAACTTGCTTCTCTGTTCCTAACAACTCAAATGCAAACTGTTGCATGGTTCAACCGAACTGCATGGTATGGTGACGTCATTTTTTCTTTTTTTTTCCATAAATCGTGACGCGCTGCTTTTTCAATAGTCGCACAAATTTTTTGAACGTGTCTCTTTTTTGTCTTTGTTTTACGGGTTACGTTTTTCAGACAATTGAATGTCTGGTAATGAATGACAAAAAATTGAGTCTCAAAAATCATGAAGGCATAAATTTGATTCAAATTATAGTTAAAAAAACAGATTGTGTTCTTTTTTCAAGTCCTGATTGTATCTCTACAGTAGGCCTATGCTTTCTTACATGCAGTAATCGTAGGCTATTGACAGCTGCGATTGCATGTAAATTACACGAAACAAACTGCAATGCTTTTCACTAAATACTCTATTTGTTTAATAAAAAGTTTAGCCATAGCCATTGGTTTACGTTGTTACGTCCTTTGGCTGTGCTTTCCATTCTTTCTAAGCTTTTGAAGTTTGAACTCATCAACACAAAAACCATTGATGTCATGCGCCAATGTTTAAACGGCTGCTGTATTTTGGCTACAAATTTTGCTTGCAAAATTATTACTGGCTGAATACTAGCTGATAGTATTTACTAGAAAACACAGTTAATATTGCGGCTTTATGCGCGGTATTAATGTTATAAAATAACTTGCTAATTCGACCTTTGCGTCGTAAGACAAAATTCAAAGCAATAAAGTTTAGAGCATTTTAAATCAAATGCTAAAATAGATACCACCGAAATTTGCTTTGTGCAGCAACTGGTGTTTTTTTTTTTGAAAAAAGAAAGTGTTAATATCAGACAGTGAACATTGTTTCGACCTTTGAGATCTCATCAGTGCAGTTGGTGGGACAGACATTCACTCCAGGCATGCTTGAAAAGGATTTTTTGCGTATGGTTTGTAACTATACCTATGTACAAGAACCGCGAAAACCCTCTTTGCCGAATCCGTACGCCCGTATAAATACATACTTGCGCTTTCGCATAAGCGTTAATTTGTTTGCTTAGCTTAAATAAATACTGACGTGGTCTGAGTTTTAGGTTAGCAAAGCTTTCAGCATTGATAGGACGACACTACGAAACAGATTGCGACACCGTGTGGTTCACATGTAAACCTTTCAACTCTTTGTAAATTCTACTACATAGGCCACATGATTCCACAGTTATTGCTTCACACTTGACCCCAGAATTGTGAATGGACTGATTAGCTACTACTCGAACTCGAAAATACAAGGCTGAATCCGACCCCAATCCAAATTTGATTAAAAGCCTTAAACGAGCTTTCAAAAAAGAAGGTGCAGGTTGTTAAAAGCTGTCCCCTTGCTTGACTAATAGCAGCCCCCCCTTTTTTTCAGGGGGGGCTGGGGGGCCCTAATTTACGCGTTTATTTCTACAAACATACCTCTGCATGAATGTATTTGAAACTTAATAGGTCTACCATCGAAATTGAAACCCAAGAAAGAGCTTAAATCCAGAGATGTTTTCATTAAAATTTTGTTTGTGGGGTGGGGGAGAACAGAAAAAGTGCAATCTTCTTATTGCAAAAAAAATTAACTTGCGGCTTGCAAATGTCAAATTGAGCATCTTAACATATAAAGGCAAACCAGTGATTGGTAGCATCTAAGCCAGGGGTTCTCAACTTTTCAACCGTGGCCTTTGGCACCCCAAAAAGACTACAGAGTATAGAGTGTTCTCTTGGGAGCCACGATAGTAGGAATCATTAATGAATTATAACAGACCGGGGCTCTTAAACTTACACACTACAGGGCCACGGTCTTTTAGAGGTAGGCTACAATCAAGGAGCCACGGCTTAGAAAAGATTGAAAATCACTGATCTAAGCTTGCAGCATGAAAAAACACTTTACAGTAGCCTACGTTTTGAGACGAGGCGAGGTACAGTAGTTGTCGTAAGTGTCGTTTATAAAAAACAATAGCAACTAAGCTTTAAACCAGGTCCCTCCACCAATGTATTGTATACCCTACTATCTGCACTGACTTTGCAGACAGTCACTCAAACGAAATGTAACCTACCGGATTTGCAGTGTAATTTGTCGTAATGAGAGGGCGGGGCTAATTCTCGACGAGGTGGAAGCTTTGCTTTTTTCAGACATAATTTTGACGTTAACAACTAACCTTCAAAATCGTTAAAATGAGCAGCTGTCATAAAATAAAAGCGGCGGACTGTGCAAAACATCTGTAGCCTAGATTTAAATTTTTTAATTCACTTTGTTTTGCTGTGCAGTGCTAATCCTAGCAATTCCTTTGCCAACAAAACTGCTTTTTCTAGTCAGAGAAAGCAATTAAAAAACGTTTCGATTCTAGTTTTACGCGTGGCGGTGCGATTTATGAAGTTCTACTAATTTTTTTCTACGCATCACTTTATCGGTGCAAGAAATTACGTTGATTGGAGTTGAGTCATTGATCACCCCGACTTTATATTTTCGTATGCTCCGAAAAAGCTTACTGCCCTAGTTGTTTTCGAGACCGTTTACGTGACATACCGTGAAGGTGAAGCCTCTATTTGAGCGCCACACGGCCTCAGCGCTTTATTTTCCAACCCTTCTTTTTTCCTATCATGGCGTTGTAATAGAGGTGATTCAGTTTAGAGGATGGTGCTATGTT
Organism: Trididemnum miniatum; assembly: GCA_964006365.1. NCBI lineage: Eukaryota > Metazoa > Chordata > Ascidiacea > Aplousobranchia > Didemnidae > Trididemnum > Trididemnum miniatum. The sequence goes on along the minus strand of OZ023232.1, from coordinate 9,029,204 downwards.
TTTTGACTAGCTGGTCAGAATTTTAAGGAGATAAACTTAATGAATGAAAAGAAAAAACTTATAACAGAGTTAACATTTAACCTTTGAAGAAAAAATATTTACGGTAGCTGTTGGGGCTGCTAAAACTATAAACTTTAGCTACACAATTACCCTGTCCACAAGTCCAGTTTATGGGGGCTTTAGACCCACGGTTCTTGGTTTTAGTTTCTGCATCACAATTAAATTTTTGATGTCATAATTTAATAAAGTGATTTGACTATGACAGGGGTGGCGAACCTTTTTCGCGAACGTGCCAAAATATCAAAAATAAAGTTTAGCAAGCTAATGCCGTGCCATTACATTAAACGAACTGTGGAGAAAATAGTTCAGCGCACGTGAAGACTGTTTTCAGGTGGAAAAACAGCAGCTCTACGTGCGTGAAGGCTTTCTGAGGGCAATTTGGACCTACTCTTTCCGAAAAGGGGCAATTGTGTAAAAAAAGGTTTAAAGCGGTGCTTATTAACCTGGTGTACGGTATACCCAATTAAGTGTATACCGAGTCTTTCATTGCGGCCGTCGAGATGGTTTGATGTGGTCTCAACTGTTAGGCATAAATTTGAAGCAATTCGTATTTGTCTTGTTGTGACGTAGGTCTGATGCAATTGTGTGCATGGGCATAACACTGGAATCTCCAGCACAAGTCATGCTTTTTGGACGAGCATTTTCACATCACTTTCTGTTTATTTGTAAGCAAGTAGATCGCTGGCAAAAAGTGTTACATTTCCCGCTGAACTTTATTTTTTACATTTGTGTTTACTGCTGACGTATTGTCAATGATTGAAATATACCTCACATGTCGATAATTTGCCATGATCTGTCCCTGCGGCGAAAAGGTTACTTTTTGAAAATAGTCGCTACGGCAACAACCCTAATAAAACGACGAACGGAACAGCAATGAAAGTTTTGTCAATATGCATCATAAAACATCGATTCGATATTTCGCAATGAGGTTCAGAGGTATCGATTGCTTTGTACTTTTCCACGATCACAAAACGTTTCGCCGTAGCAGTGGAAGCTACAACAGCGAAAGCACGCGACCCGCGACAAGTTGCTCTGAGTTGTTATGGCCCCTTGCGCCCGAACAAGTTGTGCAGGCCTGTTGTAAATCAAGATGTGCTCGTATTGCACGCTAAATATTGCCAAATCTTTTCTCCTAAATCGCGGTCAAGTGATCAATGGATATTTTGAGTTGTGGTAATTGCAAGAAATAAGCGCCCCGTTGAGTGCTTTGTTCTTTTATTGCGAAGCGGACTACAGAAACAAAGTCGTGTCTTTGATTAAAACGTTCAACCTACCAATGGGAGTAAGTTTCCTTGATATTTCGTATTCAGTGCGTCATACGAATCAATGAAGTTATAACTTTTTGAAGCCGTCTTCAATAAAACTGCACTAGATTAGTAAAATTGTTTTCGCACTTTTTCAGTTTTGTGCTCCAAATTTTATAGTAGAGACGAGGGCAAATCACGAAAGGCAAATGTCGAATTGACCGTCTAAACAGGCAAACTTAAGATATTTTTTCCGAAAAGAAACAGGTGGATAGCGTTAGAGTTGAAGACGATGTTGAACGTTTACAACTGTCATGCATTCTACTACGGTTGGAATTGTTTCCGCAAGCCGTGAAGAATGTATATTGGAGAAAACCGTAGAGTTAGGATGTGTTATAGAAATTGACTCACATATCACAGATGCCGAAAGTTATAGGGTTTTCACTTTAGAAGATTCACAAAATGTATCACTTCTTGATACCATTCCGCAAAATCGTAGCAAGTTTCAAAAGTCATTGCTTCAGGGCCGGCGCCAAGGGGGGCCTGGGGGGGCTTGGCCCCCCAATCGATATGCTTGGCCCCCTCAATCAACAAGCTTACTCTTTTGAAGACAGCGGCTTTTGTGCTTAGTTTCAAACTTTGGCCTTCCCTGATAAACTCTTGTCCCCCCCAAGTCGACTGTTCTGCCGCCGGCTCTGCATTGCTTCAAGATGATAGGTTTTCCGAATGGCTTGTTTATACGCAACTCTTTAATCTTTTTTTGGCTTCACCCTTGCTTCTTTTTGTGTTGTTTTGGCTTTCGTACGCTCTGCGCGCGATTTCAGGCTGGCGCCGAAATCATTTACACATCAGAAAAGATTGTATGGCGATTGTTGATGTGATTTGGTTCCTTACTAGCTGAGAAAACCGTCTTGAAAAAAATTTTGATAAACGGCGTAAAACGCTTAATTTGTTAGTATATTCTAAACCAGTGAACCAGTGCTTCTCAAAGTGGGCGATATCGCCCCCTTGGGGGCGAACTTTGTTTTCTTTAGTTTCTGTGCTCAATTATACATTGCTAATGCTATCTGTGAGGTGTACAAAGTTTTTGAAAAATTGTAAAAGGTGTACCACAAAAAGAAGGTTGAAGAGCCCTGGTGTAAAGTATCAAGTGGCGTGCCAGAAAAAAACCTGCGGCGTGCCGTACCACATCTGGCACGCGTGCCATAGGTTCGCCAACCCTGGGCTATGACAACAAGAATTAAATTGTAATGCAGAAACTAGAAGCAAGGACCGTGGATCTGAAGCCCACATAAGTCGAACATGTCACATGAGGACAAGCTAAATATAGGTTGTAGGCGAAGCAAATCTGGTCATTGTTTTTGCCCGCCCACTTTAGAAATGCTTCCGCCATCGCTGGGCGTAAGTTGATGAATTCGGGACGTTTGTAAGGTTAAAGCCTCTAGTACAGCAAATCAGGGTTAATATTATTCAGAAATATTGTAAACTAACAGCATGAAAACACTACAACATCTGTTATTTCTGTTAAATTTCTGTACCATCCTCATTTTCGAGGAAGTAATCCATAATTTGGGCAAACATCCTTTACCCTTAGCTAACCCGCATTAATGAGTTATGTAGTTAAAGGGAAACAGGTTGACCTTTGGGCTCATGTTTAGCCACTCCAAACTAGCTCATTTCTTTGAGTTTTAATTTGAATAAAATGCACGTTTTGAGAATTCACAAATAACGTTTTTACGCAATGTATGTGACAATAACGCATGTAACTACCTGGTTTCAGGAAACTCGGAATTAACTTTGAGTTGAAAACAGGAAAGCCGGAACACGGCACAAGACGAAAAAGGACAAAGCTTGAATATTCGCACGTTATAAAATAAAAAATTTATTATTTTTTTGTCGCCTTTGGGGTGAAACACGATGTTTTTTAGTAAAATAAAGTTTGGCGTGGTAATTTTTTGTGTTCCTCCACGAATTGTTCTACCGTAATACATGGAGGTAACTTTGGAATTAATGTAGGCCTAATGTTTTTTTTTTGTTTTCCGACGCTATCAATTTCAAAGACATTTTCCCTTTTGCAAGCCAGCAAGTACCTTGCGGACGTCGTGTGAGTTTATCACACCAATCTTGAACAATTTTTGTTGTGTTTTTCCTTTGCCAGAACACTACTGCCATAAAATGATAGCAAACTTTCCGATTCCAGATAGAAATACTGTAAGCATTTGCAGTTTTCTGAAATGCAGCGACGAACCCTAGCTTGGACACCAACCCTATGACCAATACGCCAAACCAATCATAGTTTTCATTTTCATTTTCTCTCACTTTCTTTTTCATAAGTGGAGTGAGATGGTAAGGACATGTTTTGAAAAAAGAGGATGGTGATGTAGTAAGGAATGCTTCAGACATTAGTGTTGAGGGACAAAGAAAGAGAGGACGAGCGAAGAGAACGTGGAGAAAGCAAGTAGAAGAAGAGCGCTCGAAGGCTGGTCTGAATTTGAGGGTTGCCCACAATAGAACTACTGTAAATGGACAGAGAGGGTGCGAGTAATTTCCATGAGGTCAATCAACCACTTCTATTAAACGGAAACAACACCGGATAATGGCATCATTATCATCATGACGTGAGTCGTGACCACAATAAAGCACAAAGAGTCAAACGCATTCACATTTGCTTAGCACGCGCGTTATCTTCGATGTCTCTGAAACGAAATTGCTTCCTTTCACACGGGCTGTTTTTGAGTGATCCTATTTAGGAAAAAGTACAGGTACATCGGCAAGTAGGCTACATTAACGACAAAAACACCTGGGTGAGATTTAACCGAAGGTTTTGCATTAACGGCTGTTAACTAGCCGACCGTTCTCAAGGCCATCATGATCATTCGCCTGAGTTCTAGGGTTCCCTTGCCCGCACGAAAAACGCAGCCGTAACCCACCCAAACTCCGTGAGCACTTACTTGTGCTGACAGTTTTCAAACCAGCAGATGTGCGAATGCTGGTAGACAGTACCCGTCTATCCCATCGGCCCAAAAATGAGACGAGATTTTGTACGTCACAAAAATGCATCAAAACCCATCAAATACGGTTCGCCTTGACGCGGCCGAGCCGACACTCGAGACATGGCTACACCATTTTGTCGGCACAGAAACGCTACTCCAAAGCCTTACGTAACACAAGTCATTATTTTGTGAATGAAACTTTCCGATGATTTTTATGCCTCGAAGTTAAATAAGTTCAGTCTCTGTTGTTCAGGTAAGTGACTTGGAATGCCAGCATCTAACCTTACGTGTCACGAATGAAACGTCATCATTCATAGCCTGGCAACTTTCCCCACCGGTAGTATCAATGCAACAAAACAAGGTTGAGGTGTTTCTGGTTCATTCGACCACTTGACCCACTTTTTGGAGTCTATCCAGTATCTGTCAGAGTTAATGAGTTTTTTCTCATATTTTTTGGGGTACTTCCAGTCAATGACCGAAATAACTTGAAATGAACTTCAGTCAAAGGAATTAGGCAAATCCAATGGAATGTTTTCTTTGCATCGATAAATTACAAATCTAGCATATTAGCATTTGTATTTGTAGATTCAAAAAAATTGTTATTTTCTTTTAATCCAAATAATTTATGATAGTTTGTTAAATCAAGCTGCAAAAAATTTTATCAAAAGCCTATATGACTTATCCCACCAAAATTTAGCAGTAAGTAAAATGTTCACAATTACAAAACAAGAGTAAGATAGCTTCCTGTTCTTGCAAACAATACACCACAATTGCTATCAACAATGCCAAAACTATGCAGTTATACACGATGAAATTGTCGTCTTCCAAAAAAATTTTAAACTTTTTTTTTCAGATGAATCCACTGGATATGGTATTCAGCCACAATTGAAACGAAGAAACTGATAACAGTTTATGAATGAAATAAAATTGCTACAACATTACTACTTTGAGAATATGGTAGTTGAATCCTGAAGTATCGGATTTTGAAATCAGTCGGTTAGCTCGGGTGTCAAGGACATCGCCATCGGTGCTGGAGGTCTGAGGTTCGATTACCGGCCCGATCAAGTTAGATACAGCGTCGCCAACCGCTCTGCATAGTTGCGACTTTTTTTCGCAGCTGTGTTACCCAGGCGCTAAGCCGCGGAAATGGGCCCCACCACTCGTTACAGGCTTTGACGTAATAACGCTGGTATAATGAAGATTTGCTTTTTTTTTGATTTGATGGAATTTTTTTGCCATTGCAACGTTCTTTTTCGTTATTGTTCAGAGACTATCTACGTACCTCGAAACAGTGCCACACTTTTTTCCACATAAAATCGTAGTTTACAAATCAAGAATCTATCATAATTTGTTGATTTAATGTCAAAGATAAATTCAGTATTTTTTTATCGCATTGAAGAGCCACGCAAAAATCAACGATGCGTCGAATTCAATCCATCCTGTTTTATAGTTTTCCTCTTGGGCACTAACCTGTTCTGGACAACACTAGCCTATCCTGTTTATGTCCTCTGAATCCTAGACGTGACCCAACTATCACCTTGGCCAAAAAATTTGCGTCTTTCCTCTCTCAACCTTGTATCAGTTATAGTTCAGGTGAATCAGGTCCCAGTAGTCGGATATTTTTCGCCAATGGTCTGCCAAGTGTCAACTATTGCAAAACCCCACACCGCCCATTGAACAAATTACACTTTAACAATGTGAAAAATAAGCGTTTGTGTAGCACGAAATGGACAAGGGTAAGTTTGTATAGGTGGCAACACAGTATTGACCTTTCTGGTTAAGCTAGCGAACCTCAGTGGAACATTGTGTTAAAATTACCGAGCCGGAAATTTTCTTACCCGTGTCAGGTAGGTAAAACCAACTACAGCCAAGAAATGAAACCGGCGTATGATTATTTTCTACCAGAAAAGTTTTTTTCCTATGGTGCCCTTTGTTCCCTGCCAAAATTTAGGAAGTAGTTTCACCCGTAGAAAAAAGGCTTTTAAGCCCTAAGTTTGCAAATATGTGTTATGTTGCATGTTGTATTCTCGTTTTTTAATGCTTTATTATAAATCCCACAGCAATTTAGGGCGAAGATAATACACTGTAAAAACTTTGCTTAAAAGTGCAAGATGTAGGCTCTTTGTTCTCAACCTTTCCAGTTCCTGGAACTTCTAATCGAAAATGACTTGGGGACCCCTTGCTTGCGCAAACTGCAAAAAAGCAGTATATTGAAAGAGCAAACAGTGTGAGACTGGACCCTGGTTTTTTATTGGGGGCACCGTTAAAAATTACCATTGATGTAGCGACACCGTCAGCGGCACGGCCAATAGCGGTACCGCGCACAGGTTACAGATCCTACGTGACAGGTTCGATTCGCGGCTGGAGCCGATTGCATTTGACATATATAACGGGTGGTTGCTGAATCGAAGAGCGCAAGCTCACTTCGCTGCCTCCGTAAATTACTGCTAAATTTTCTGTTCTGTTTTATAGGCTATAGCCTACTCTGCTGCAAAACTTCAAATAGTAGGGTATACCCGCAGCAGAGGGAGTACAGAGTAGAGCGTACCCACAGACTGTTATAACGTTTTTGCTGCCGACGTCCATTTTATAGGATTCTTGCACTAACTGTAACAGCGAAATTTATTTTGCAGTGATTAGTTTAACTGCATTCATCTAACTAGGCTACTATTATACTTGAATTGAAATATGTAGAGCCGATGTAAGTTCATAAAATGGAGGACATAAAAGACATTATGGCAGGCGTTGGAAAACTTACAAAGTAAACGCTGCAAAAATCAATTTTACGACTAGTTTCGCGGTTTGACCACTCATCAGGTAGACTCGGGTTTGAACCCACGACCTTGTGATTGAAAGTCAAGATTTCTAGCCCGGTAGTCGAGTGGTTAGAAAGCTTGACTTTCAATCACAAGGTCGTGGGTTCGAACCTGAGTCTACCTGATGAGCGGTTAAACCGCGAAACTAGTCGGAGAATCGATTTTTACAGAGTAACCTAGTGAATTTTCTAAGGCCTACCGCAATACCGTACTAATGTAAATAGCATGTTTAATTTTTAGTTTATTACAGAACGTTGTAAAATGAAAGTTATTTTAAGCCAAATCAGCTTCAGACTCATTTGCTAACCATGACATCATATGAAATGACGTAAGTAAACATGCTTACATTGCTCTAAAAAAAATTTTGAAACTTGGATTGACGCCAATCTTTAAATTGTTTGTCCTTTGGAATTTTGGGAATGTTTTTTTTCGAAATTCTGTAATTATAGTGAAACTAGAGTGATAATGAAAAAAATGAAACTGCTAGGAGTACAAAGAATTTGACCTGGAACTTTTCAAAGCAAATCGAGTCATGTTACATTTAAAAAAGGGTTGGAGAATCCTAATGAGGTCGGTTTTAGGTAAGACCGGGATTAGGCTTTAAAACTTTGGTTGGGCTCGGCTTTATTGCAAGTACGAAACGCTCCACTATTTACTTTTGGATTCAATTCGGGCTAATGGGATATTTTTTATAGCTTGAATTAGGTTGGGGGTTTCATTTCGAAGCACGAGGCAGGCCTGACTCAAAACTCCGGGCCCGAAGTCCACGCATCACTCTTATGGATTTAATTTACACCAAGGGAGTCGAAAGTGTACCTAAAAGCAGAAAATTAAAACCAATAGCAGTTTCTCGTTCTTAAATTATAGCGTTCACCGGTACGCCACACAGAGCCCATGGTTTTGGGGGTTTGCATTTTTTCATAATAACGCATGCTGGTTTACAGTAAAAGCACTACTAATAGTTAGCCTATACCGGTATGTCGTTTAATTGAGTCTACCTCAGTGTTAAAATCTCCATTTGAATGCTTAATCACGTTAATTTCCGGTTGATAATGAAATACACACGGTTTAGTTCATTTTGCTTGTGCGACCGCTCGAGTTGAACTTTTTGCTTGAAAACTGAAAATCATCATCCTGCAGACAGCCAAGCTACGCTATTCCATAAAAGTCAAAAAGCAAATTAAAATCTTTTCTTTAAGATCGCAGAGTGACATAATCTAAGACAGTGGTTCTCAAACTTGTCGGAAGTATCGAACCCAACAGGTGTCATGCAAGCATACATCGAACCCTTAATTATAACCAGGAGCGGATCCAGAAAATTTTAGAGGGGGATGCAGTTTTGAATTAGGTTAATTGTTAAATGAGTGCAAAGACGTAAGACGTCTAAACCGGAAAAAAGCATAAGCTAGTTGAAAATGTTTCACGTCAGGGGCGTACTCAGAATATTCTTAAGGCGTTGGAAATTGTTTCACGTTAGGGGCGTATTCAGAATATTCTTAAGGCGGTGGAGGGTGGCATAAAATTTTTACATTTTTTAAGCGTATTTTTTTCCGGAAAGTTAATTTGAAGCAAATTGAGGAACAAAAATATGGCTCTAGGGGGATCCGGGGGTAGGCCTATGCTTCCCCGGAAAGTTTTCAAAAATTTAGACACTGTAATAGCCATTTTAGAGCTTTTTGAACAATTTTTATGGCAAATTCTGTTTAATTTTTTTGCCTCTAACTCTAAGTCCTTCACCAAATATGATAGATACACTTTGTTCGCACATTTTTGATTTATGCGTGCTTAAGGCGTAAAGATGATTATTAATAAATAGGTTTGAAATTATGGAAAAATTGTATTCATCAAAAACAGCGTTGAAAGAGTATGGTGGGGGGATGCATCATTCCACGCAGAGATAGTCATTTACTACAACTGTAGGCCTATGCCTTTTTGCAAAAACTTATTCTGATCTTAGCCGAACCCCTGCTACAGCTTCACAGAACCCCTGGGGTTCGGTCGAACCCAGTTTAAGAACCACTGATCTAAGAGTTTCCGAGAAACTGGGTTTTCTAATATGCTGTAGTACGAAGTTTCAACTTTACGTAGTTTGTGGTGACGGCTTTATGTCGTTTTCATTGATGAAGAATTGTGTATTGAGCGTGTATGATGACATGAAATGAAATGTTGTGCGGTTTTTATGGCGCTTTATAACTACTAAGGTCCTTTAGCGCCAGGACTAAATTTTGTCAAGAATTCACTGACGTATTTTTACTCTCTGTTTACATCATAGCATCTGCGTTATTTTACCCTGCGGTGAGCCTCTATAAAGTGAATAATTTCAAATAGGCAACATGCCTCATAGTTACCATTCTTATTTTTTGTACTGTTTCATGAGGAAACTATTTGTTTTCTTTTGTTAAAAAAAGCTCATGAGGCAATTTTAAATTCATTGTAAGCGGAAATAGGTTTGCCGTTTTTCTTTCTATTTTATCAAGCAGTACGTCAAATATAGTAGGCAATTTTGTCTCGAACTTTTATGACTTTGAGTCAAGTAATTTAGTTCAGCGTATTCTCTGAAAAGTTGAGCTTATTCGAACAAAATTTACAGCATGACTAACTCAATGGCACCTCATAAAATTTTGAAAGCGATCAAACGGACTTTGTTCAACCGTTTATGACGTCATCCACAACGTCTTGTAAAAAACTTGCCGTAATTTAAAACGAACTAAAAAATTTTAGCTAGCGATGCCAGTTAACTGTACAGCAAGCATAATTATCGTCCTCTGAATAAATTCTTCTCAAAATACACCATACTACCATCTATGATGTAAATAAACACAAACGGTGTAGACCAGGAGTGTGCAACCCACGGCCCGCGGGCCACAATCCGGCCCTCCAGGCCAGTCAATGTGGCCCTCGACGATGGCAGGACAAAAAATTTTTTTTTTTAAATCGATTTATTTAGCTATTTGTACCGTCTATAATACACGGGTTGTGTTTAGCATTTTATAATTTTATACATATTTGACGGTGACTGGCACTCGACGTTGTTAAAATTTTCGAAAGTGGCCCCCCAGTGATCCCTGGTGCAGACATTGATTTTGAAATGAGGTCATTATATCAAAAAAAAAAAAAATCCTAAAAAGTTTGTCAGAAGTCATAGGCACTCATACTATTTTCTTTTTCATTTTACCTCGTAACTTCGGTAAGGTAAGGAACAAAACTAGTTAAAAATGGTTCATAAGTAGGAAAGGGTAAATACAATAAGGGTATACTGTAAATGAGAAAAAATATGACTAAGTTTACAGTATTTCAGTGATGGGTTTGCAAAATCTACGATTTGAGGTTTCTGATGGTAAGGTCATGATTGCTGTGGATGTATAAGTTATAAGTAGGAAGTACAGGTTAATGAAAAGAAATCGATTTTCGATTTGCTGATGTAGTAAGTCAAGTAACGGCTTCTTGCAACTCACTACTTAATTAATTTAATTACGCTAAACCGCAATTAAAACTACTCTAAAAATTTTGCTTTATCGAAAATTTGGAATGTTATGTGGATTGTTGTGGTTGTACACGCACGCACGGTGGATTTCTCTTTGTTATGACCGTTTTTTTTAGTTAAAGATAGTATTTGAGCTAAGTCTTTAGTTGTCCCGTGATTATGTTTAGAAGGTAGCATGTTTGAAGGAGAATGCTTCCTGAATGACGCCATTTGGATGATTTCACCCTAAATGTTGACACAAGCGGTATTTAACTTCATGTTAACTTTATTAACGTATGTTAAAAATATTAACTTCCAGCACTCGCACAAACGACAGCGTGTGGTTTGAAGAACAGCAAAAAAAACTGATAAAAGATTTTCTTCCACTTTCCTCTTTGTACAGAATTATCACTGACGCATCTCTACCTTTCCACATTTTCACCGCTTTTGGCAGGAAAGCGTCAGACCAAGCAAAACTTATCTCCATCCCCACCGCCAAAGTATGACCACAAAGATGCTTCAGATAGACAGAGAATTGTATAGTTCATCGTCAAAGAAACTGTGGAACAAGTGGCAAATCCAGTGTTGAAACTGGTGGCCGAGTTTTGCACGCAGTTTTTTAGATTTATTCGTTGTCACTATACCTAACACTAGCTACCTATACATCAGCATGAAGTTTAGGGCCAGATTAAGGGAGCTGTAGCCCCTCTTGTGATAGGGGCCCCATTGCAAACCGCGTAAAAAAGACTGCTACTGACGTCAAAGTCAGGTCCGCAAAAAGCACAGGCCCCCCAAGCCTCAATATGGCCCTGCCACTGATGACGTGGCAACTTACAAAGATGATAGGTCATCCACATCAGAGATTGGATCATCATGGTTTGTAGCTATTGAATATTTTCTGCTTCGTCTTTCTGTGTTTTCTGAAAACAGGAGATTTTATTGTAACTACTTTCAAACTTGAACTTTTATTTGTAACATACTTTCATGTATTACCTCTTACGTAAATCTTGTTTATCATACATCATCATTATTGGAAACAGCAAGATTACTTTTATCATATATATTTTATTAAGAAGTATAATTCGTCCTTAAATGACATGTACCAACCTTATTCAATTCGATAGCCATGAAACAAACTCACATGATCTTATTTTTACATAAACTGCTACGAACAGCTTCAGCTTTCATCAATTCTGGCCATATACAAAGTGTTCCAAAAGTTTTGGCCACATTTAAAGTCCCTATACATGCTTACCTATGAATAAAGCAAGATAAAAGTTGTGCCATGTCAAAGCTAATTACATCTTTTTTTAAGTTTTCATGCCCTTAATAGTTTCAAAAGTATTCAATGTCAAAATGTACCCAAGACTTTTAGAAAACCCTATTCTACTGTAGGATCTGTGCACTCATTTTTCTCTCGAATGAATTGCTGGACAAATCAAGGATTTCTAGCTGGCCTCAAATCAACTTTAACCTTCGCGACAATATGTCAACCCAAGAATTTAAAAGTTGTATCGAGATGAAAAGGGAGTGTGTACGAAGGTTCGAAGCTACACAGAGTACAGTAGTTTAACTGAGTGATATGTTGCATAAAAAATTGACACTCAACTTATACGTTTCTCGCCATTTTTTAATCAACCTTCAACGACTTCATGATTTTAAACATAAATTATAACAAAAAAATAGAAGTTTCCAAAAAAATACAAGAACTTAAAGCTAATTTAAGAAGTTTTGATTGCTTCGTAATTTTCAATTGGCTGCGATAAGTACCGAACCGCTTAGACTTTTGTTGACCGCTTAGACCTCTTGTGGAGCCTGGAGATCAGAAAAAAGGGGATTTTATTTTAACTATCATCAAACTTGCATTTGTATTTGCAGTATACTTTTATGTATTACTTCTTATGTAAATCTTGGAAAAGTTGTTATTTTTGGAAGCCTTCCAGTTGTGAATGGATGTTGCAACGCTCTGTTCCAGGTCGTGAAATTTCAAGTGTTTTTTCTCGGTGAGTAATAAATATCGGACAAAGTTTTGGGTAAAGGTTGTCGGAGTTGAGGCAATTAGTGCAATTATTGTTGCCAACATAACAATTAGCCAACAGCTTCCAATAAACAGCAGGCACGTTCAGTAGCTTGCAGTTGTAAAAAATTGTATGATCTATCAACGATAAATGAAATGCAAGTGAATTACATGATACTACTTTCGAAGCATTGCCACAGATAGTGAAAATAAATTTTACTCTTCTCTTCCTCAATCACCCGAAATATGGGCAAAATCTCCAGTCGTGAATCGAACTTGTCACAACAGAATGTGCGGCACTGTATAAAGTCTCGTTAAAAAAAAAAAAAGATAAACTCTTACAAGCTGTCTTTGAAAATATTCTTTTGTCTGATTGCTAATTACAAAATTTCCAAACCTGAGTGATCTGATCTAAGCTTAATTCTGCACATTCACCAACAAAAATAATAATCATTTTAGGCTACAATTTAACTGCAGTGTAGAAATTTTAAGAAAATAACTAGAGGTTTGATCGGGTAAATAACCGTTTACCTGATGGCCTCATTTATTAGTGCATCGTCTTTTGAATGCGCGCATAAGACTGTAAAAATATTTAGAAAAGATTTTGCCGATACAAAGCATTTGAAAACTTCGTCACTGCCTAATCACTTCATTTGCAATTCTTTTTTGCGGGCTCGTCCCATTATCGTTCCCGGTAAGTTTAAAGTTTTTATCCACAGAACCCTGGACAGATTCATGTTTTTGTCTGACCTATGCTACAGTTTAGTTAGGCTTTCTAGTTCTAGGTATAGTCCATGCGCCAAGCCCACAAAAATGTTGTCATATCGTCCCTTTGCTTGAACTAAGTCTTTGATTCTACTCTAAAAGTGTATAGTAACTGTACTGTTAGTGCAGTAGTCCAAATCTGAAGCATGCCAGCAACTATCTTTTTAGCCTTATGTGTTGTTGAGTTTGATTCTATGCGCATTGCATACCTCATTGTATTTGCGAATGCATTTATTACACCGTATTTTTAAGTAAATATATTTAGATACATTTTTTCAAGTTGCTGAGCTTGTGGACTTTTTGCCAAACCAAAGCGACGACTGGTAAGCATGAATAGTTCACAGTAATTCGGACCCGGTGTTATTTTGGCGTTTTTCGATCCGTAGGCCTCAGCAACCGGATTAAGACATGCTTAGTAATTCAGAAAGGAGATTCAAATTTTTGCCAAATTGGCTTGAGAGGTCATTTGGCTCAAGTTTAATCTTCTTTGTTTTAAATGCGGATTTTTTTGTCTTTGGGTTTAGCAGCCTCGACATTTTCTCATTACTCTATCACGATGCCAACATTTAACGCTCAAATTAAGCTGCAAGTCCAATCTTAAGCTTGCGGTACTCGTAAGAATTTAGTTCCAAAACAACTTCGCCAATTTCTCGCGAACATTTTAACATAGTTATAATTAATTTGTCAATATGTGATTGCCAAAAGACATTTCACGCGATTAAAAAACCAAAATCGTTCTGTCTTACTCCGTTGTGTTCATGGAAAGCTACTTTACATGTGCAGCGGAGTCAACCGATCTAAGTTCTGAAAATGCCAGGATAAGTTATGACATAATCTACCAATTGCGTAGGCTAACTTTCGGCGCTTTGTATAATTTTTGCGCTTGTAAATTGTGACATTTTTTAACATTTCCAGGTACAATCATCACGATATAACATGCTTTGTCTGCAACGTTATAGAACATGGAAGAATAAGTGCTGTAATGCAAAAACCGTATCAGCTTGAACATAAATAAATATAATTCATTAATATACGATAAAATTGAGACCAAATTTAATGTAAATCGATGAAATACCCAATTATCACTTATAACATGAGAGCAATGACATTTAATGTAGCACAGTACTTAACCTACCATTAATTGCTTTAAAAGAGTAAAAATTGTTTTTATTGGTCACGTAATTTTTCTTGTCTCTTGAAGCATGAGTAAATGCATAGTTGAAGATTTTCACATCTCTATAAATATGTAAATTTGCATTTTAAAAATTAAATGACCTATCCGATTTGCTCCTTGCTCAAGGAAACGTAAAGAGTCACTCAAAAGCGCTGCAAGCAAGATAACATTTCTTAAGCATAGATTCCACAAACAAAAACGAAAAAATGCAAGGAGCTGGACGATTGGTTGAGTGTAGAGGCCCAGGCACCAAGAATTCGCAAGTTTAATATTTAACAGTTACTCTATCCTCAAGTCCAGTTTAAGTGAGACAGAGGTCCGCAGGTTTTCTGCATCACAGTTAAATTTTTGACGTCGTGATCACTTCGTCCAATTATGACATCGAGCATTTGATTATGATGTACAAAGCCGGTGGGCTTGTGTTCCGCTTTAACTGAACATGTGGGCAGAGTCACTGTTATCTGCTACATTTACCTCATTGCGATCTCACGTTTAAGGTGACGTGCTGATACCGGCATGCGACGGGGATATCCCGACTTGTGACCCACGCGAAAGAAACAAGCGACTATAATCCAGGCCAAGTAGTGATACGATAGCTGCGATCAGGATTTCACACGTATTCATCGTAAAATACAAATGTGATACGAAAAAAACTCTCGCCTTTACTGTGCCCGTAAAAGCAGCTTGAAAGGGTAATTTTAGCACATTCCCGACTTTTCCTTCGAATTTTTAAAAAATTTTTTCAGTCCGCTTTTCACGCGTAAAATCAGTTAAGTATAAAAGATTGTGCCGTAGAAAAGAGACAGCATAGTTTAGGTGTGTGTGTTGGGGAAGGGGGGGTTAGCCGCTATCATCATTGAGATATGACTGTCGTTACAAAAGCCTTTCCAACGACACGAAGCGAAAAGTTTGCGGAAAGCACAGATAATGTACAAGTAATTGCAATATCAAGAAATTATGCACTTCGTGCACAGTACTATAGTTCTCACCGTGGTACCGAAGTATGCACCGTTCTCACTCATTTTCTTTTATCTGACAATTTCTGATTTTGCCGCACGTCGTTTTAAAAGTATGACTGCCACGAAACCATCTTATTACACCGTTACATGTAAAATGTCTTCGTATCAATTACAATTTAAAACATAAAAAAAATAATTGCTTTTCCTTGGTAAAATCTGCTTTCTACCTCTCAAAGTGCATATGAATAATCTTTATGTATTTACACTTTACACATAGGTCGAAACTTTATGTAATCTTTACGCTTACACTTTATACATGTAACAAGTTTGTACTGTCTATACCCTCGACGTAACATCTCGGCAGTCCATCAACAGCTACAGCGCATTGAACCCAGAAGTTACGACAGCAATTATACTGCCGTAAATATCAAAAACAACGTAACTGCGTTTTTTTCAATTTTGAGTTTTTTGTATTTTTGGGGTCCTATTCAACACTGAATGAGAAAACCTACCCCCGAATCATTATTTTCCCCACTTTTTTCACTTCCTTCATGACCTCATTTTCCCCAAAATGCAGCAAATAAATTGCAAAAACAACGTAACGCTCGTTACGCTGTTTTTGTGTTGCATTTATCTTGATAATATTACGTCGATAAATCACGAAAAGACCGTAAGTACTTCACGTTGTTCTTGAGATTTTTTCCTTGTTCGTAAATCTCTTTCAAAAATTATGAAAACACCGTAACGTTACTTACGTTTTTTTTTTGGTCTTGCAATAGCGGTGTTTTTTCTTTGATCATGAATTGCAAGAACAACGTAAATGCAAAATATTGCGTAGCAGTGCAGTTGCGTCAACTGTTCTATTGACTTAGTTTGTTAAAATTTGAGTTCCCACTATTCATTTTGCAGTTGCAGGGATATGCTGTTTTATCGATTTATTTAGGCTTGAAAAACAAGCGAATAATATAATTAATTGAAAAAACAACGTAATGGATAAAGTTCAATTTCAACCCCCAAAACACCAATTTCAAAACGCTCTATTTTACCAAAATATTAACAGTTTGTAGATAAAAGCTCTTTTCGTCGAAGCACGAAAAATGAGCGTAAACTGACGTCAATCAACCGAAAAAAGAAATCGGTTTTCAAACCGTCAACTCAGCGCTCACTTGCTGGTAAAATTATTCATGGAGATACGGATTTTGTTAGCACCACATAATCACCATTACTTTGCTTAGATCTATTAATATATTTGTAAGTGTGTAAGGTGTTGTGCGTGTGACTAAACTATCTACACATAAATTGGTCAAACATAAAATGTAGTCTCAATTTCATCATCACCACTGCTCTTCTGCTCGTGTGATAAGTGCAGTGTGAAGAGTTGGCTGTGCCCATCAACGCAACTTAGCGCTTAAGCAGCACAGCTACGAATACAGAACGCTCCAGCGATGTTAATTTATTGGCAGCACAGTGCTTGCAGATTTATCCTCTATGAGATAGCCATCAGTATCTCACTCCAAGATGGGAAAATCCCGTTAAGTGTCTTTTTCAACTGCTCAACAAGTGGACTTTCCGGCTTGTTCTCAACACCGTTTCTGTAGAAGGAAACATT
Source organism: Trididemnum miniatum (assembly GCA_964006365.1). Classification (NCBI taxonomy): domain Eukaryota; kingdom Metazoa; phylum Chordata; class Ascidiacea; order Aplousobranchia; family Didemnidae; genus Trididemnum; species Trididemnum miniatum. The sequence continues at coordinate 9,012,104 of OZ023232.1, read as the reverse complement.
AAGCAGAGATGTTGTGGATACCAATTTTTGAGTTATTGGTTTTACCTAACTCGGAATCGAACCAGGTAGCCTGAGTTGCAATATTCATATCACACACCACACTCCTGACAAAAGTAGCAACCCCAAACCTAGCAACTTTACATGAAACAAGCATATTACAATGCGTTACAAAACCATTGGAATGCCGAGTTAGAAAATTTCGGTGGGTTAATACGCTCAGAAATGGAAACCGGTTGGGTCGAGATTCTTCGACCGGCCGGTCAAGCCGGTCGAAAAACCAGTAAAATTCTCCTTTCTTGCTACTAAAATACACCTATAGCACCAACCGAATTACACATACCTTTATGCATTTTTTAAATAAAACAGTTTTATGAAAAACGGCATTTACAGATCACACCTCGTGAAAACAAAGGTTTGTTGTCTATTTTTAACAGTGAGACATGCAAGCTTATTAGCGAGATTGACGTTCTCTTTTTTTGGCAGGATTGTGATATTATATTATGATGTCATTACATTATCGTACCGCTCCATCGTAGCCTATAGGTCAGGGATGGCGAACCACTGACCCAGTTGCAAATTTCAGTGACCCACTTGAAGTTTACAAAATTTTGAACTACGGCCTGCGGACGCGATGACCTTTACATCTGCGAACATGGTGACCTTTTTTTGTGGTCTTCACTTGTTTTTGGGCGGAAAATAGTGACCCTGTGGTTCACCGCGGCCCGCCATTTTTCTTTTTTCTGTCTACGACCTTAAATTTGACCCACCACTTAAAAAGGTTCGTCATCCCTGCTATAGGCTTTAGCTTCTTTCCATGCGCGCGGGCCGGTCGGGTATGACGTAACAGCCCGGGCTGGTCGAGAAAATTCTGACCGGTTCCATCTCTGAATACGCTATTTGAATTTTTGCGCATATAGCGTTAGTGCTGAAACAATCCATTACAGTATAAGAGCATGAAGATAAAAAAATCAAATCTTCATTATACTCGCGGCACTATTACGCCGAAGCGTGTAACGAATGACGGGGTCCATCTCCGTAGTTTAGTGCCTGGGCTACTCAGCTCCAAAGAAACGTCGCAGCGGTGGCAAGCCGTTTGCGACACTGTCGCTGATCCGAGAATCAAACCCCAGATTTGCCGCACCGATAGCCTGCGCGCTTAACAACTGAGCTAATGGTCGGTTCAGCATGAAGATACTACAGTACCGTTAATTTGCTTACATTATTTTTGCCTGCCGGTTAGCTTAGTTATTACAATATTGCTGCCGGGCGGGAAGTGCAGGGTTCGAACTCCGGTTTGGTCAAATCGCTAGGTTGCGGAGATAGATCTACCCTTGTTTCACGCTTTGGCGTATAACAGTACCAAGGGTATAACGAAGATTTGATTTTTTTTCTTTTTTTTTACTATTATAGTTTCGTTTAAGCCACTTTTTTCTGCTGTTTCCTTTAACCGATTACCGACTGTTCAATACCGACAATGGCAAAGGTTTTATCAAGACTCCAGTTCACCGTGATTACCAACGTGCTGGTTATAAACTTATAATTTGTCATGAGCTCAATAATACTCACAGTTCACACACTTTGAAAAACAACGGCCAAGGAAATGCGTAGGTACCAATATGTCAATATTTCAATGATGAAGGTAAGTTTGTTTTTCCGATCTTCGAAATATCAACACCTTTTTTTCTGAATAAACTCAAATGTGAGCAAGACAATTGAATCCAGCAAATCAGCAACAGATATGTGCATCACATGACCACATCAACGCTTCATTCATGGCCGTAACATCAATAGGGAAAGTACCATTTGAACAGAGTCGTACCAAGTCTTTTTTAATAGTTCGATCCATACCATCAGAGCAATAATATATTTTGACGAGTATAGCAGAAGGCCTGAAATGGGGGCATAGCCTTTTCTGTACTGCGAAAGCCACTATAGCGGGTGTCAAAAAAAGACTTACAGAAGGCTTATATCTGTTCCAAACAGATACTTTTTTTTTCATAAAGTTGTAAACAAGTTCAATGGCTAGAGTCAGATTAGGTTAGAGTCCAATATGATTTAAGAAGCCGCAGCCAGAACTTCCAAGCTTGCGTTAATCCTCACTCGATTTACTTCTTACGTTTTTTTTGCAAGATAATTCGGAAGCTGCGCGCCACCAGATGGTCAAATCAAATTCAAATCTTCATCATACTCGCGATAATACGCCGAAGCGTGAAACGAGTGGCGGGGCCCATCTCCCCGGCTTAGCGCCTGGACAACACAGAAACGTCGCAGCGGTGGCGAGCCGTTGACGACAGTGTTCGATTTGACTGGCTGAGAATTTGAACCCACGACCTTTAGCACCGATAGCGATGTCTTAAACCACTACGCCAACTGGGCTGGTCGCTACTACTGTAGATGGTCGCAATGAAAAAAGAAACGCTTTAACGGAATATTTAATCGATGCATACAGCGGGGAGGAAACACGCTAAGTTTTCACGCTCTGTCGAGAACTACTGTACAGCCGCATGTAGGTCACTTTCTCCCGAGTGTCTTGTTATTTTTGAATGCCTTTGTTGTGCGGTATAGGCTATATTTTGTGTGCTAACGTAGCCAGCATTAACAGATAGGTTAAATTAGACAAAACAAATTAATCTTCTTCGATCAAAATATAATATTGCTGCGTCATATTTCTATTGTAACTGCCCGATACGTTTTGATATTTTTGAAAAAATAATTTTTAATAAATTCTTCGTAGCTAAAATGTGAAGCTACTTTTTCAAATTAACACTATTTTGTTAGCATTTTATTTTGACAGACAGTGATAAAATCAGTCTTTTTGCTTTTCGTTATAATGTCTGCCGTGTAATTGTGTAATTATCAATAAATTTGTTACAAAACTTTTACAGTTTTGTACTGCCTTGCATACACTGCTGATGATGACAGCTGAATTTATGTTGTCGAAACGTCCAGTTTTGAGATTTACAGCGGCTTTAATTTTCTTCCTTAAGCTATTTTCGTCCCATATTTATTGTATTCCAAAATAAATTTATGGTTTTTAGTAAACTTTTTACAAATGATGAAAGAGTTTTTGAGTATTTTAGTAATAAATCGGTAACTTTGAATGACAGATTAAATTTCATGGTCACTCGTCTCTTCATTTTATTAAAATTTTGTCGTTTTTTGTTCATGAATCAGGGTTTGATTTCAAAAAATCGCGTTATTGTTTCGGCTTGAAAAGACACTGATGTAGCTACAATACAAACTACAGTACCGGTATAAGTTCTACAGCAAAAAAATTAAAGTGAGAATCAGTAGAGCAGCGGTAAATTTTACAGTAAAAGGGTTGAGCCTAAACTGCAAAGGCCGTGAAAAGAGTTTGGTATTTTCAGGTACTGCATAACATTTGAACTTTTTCTACTAAAAGGCAAAATTAAAAGGGGGCGGGGGGCGTGGCACAATGCCCATTCTAATCTAAAAGCTCCTGGTGAGAACAATAGAGTCAATGAAAACCGAAGCATGTTAAAGTGACGTTTTGATTAGGTTGCTATACATTGACATTTTTGTCATTAATTCTTGTAGTCATAAGGCAATATGCATGTGTGCCAGGGGCAGGATCGTTGAGAGGGGGTCCAGGGGGTACCCTTGGTACCGGCACCGGAATTTTTGAGGGGCCCAAAATTTTGAGAATGCCGCGCGTAAAAACTTTCGTAAAAAGTTTGAAAGGGCAACTTTTGACTGGTTGAAGGCAGAAAAAGTTACCCCTTGCCGCCATCTAGCGGTACTACCACTCACTCACAGCAAGGGTACTACCCCTTCCCCAGTCAGCGCCACAGCTAAAGTAACCTATCAACCAAGAAAGTCTTAATTGTGTTCCGACTCCATAATGTGATGTGGTATACTGGAGTATCGCTGTTGCTGTTTTTAGATGTGTTATTGCTACCACCAGTACGAGTGGAGGGGAATGCGGGATAATGCCATTCCTACGGAAAACAACACCATTCCCCCATAAAAAACTTTAGCGTAAACCATCCCCCTATAAATACAATAAAAATCTCCCTTTACGTCTGCGTGAAAAGTCTGCAACATCTCCTCATAAGTGTTTTTACAACTCGAGCACTAAACATAACCATTAACCACACCCCTTAACTTATTTTAATATGTATCGAAGAAGGCCTGAGGGGGTACGGGCATAGGAGCCCCCCTGCGTACGCTACTGGTCATATCGATGTCAGAATGATGCTCAAAAAAGAAAAAGGCTTCGGAGAGGAAATAATTTTTATCAAATTATGCAAAACGCTCGTTTACTCAAAGTTAACTTAGGCCTAATACAGGTATCACTATGATTTCATCAGTTATAGTCAAAGGCGTCGTGCTATTGGGGCCCCGGGAGGGAGGGGGCAAATATATAAGACCTATTTTTTTATAATTAAAAAAATTGAAAATTATAAAAATGAAAAGTTTAGCCAGTGCCATTTCGTCTTCATCCTAAACGCGTCTCTTTTTGACGCAACATATTCCATTTTTGTTTATTAATTTTTGCTTAAATTAATCCCTTCGACTTAGGAGTAAAGTTAGTTTCTTGGTCTGTAGTTAGAATTTAGAAAATATTTTGCATGCGTTGTTGAAGATTATAGAAGTCACCTACACGTCATCCCATCAAATGTGCCAAAATCAATCATGGTTACAGCCTCCTTTCATTTATTTTAGCTAAGTTTCTGCTTTTAGACATAGGATGCTAAAATATTTTTGTATTGTCTGACACTATCATAATGACTGCACTCACTGCGGGTATGTCCTTTTTCGATACAAAAGTGCGCTAAAACGAGTGTTTTTTATGTGAAAACCGTAAAAATTCGTTGGTGACTCGGAGCTACGTAGCCAGACCCCCTTAGCTTTCGGAAGCTGGGGGCTTCACCCCTCCCAAAACCCAAACTATGCCCTCCTTGCTAAATTGTGGGGCCTCACTGATTGCGCATAATGTCTATGATTAAAAAGAGGACGGAGGCATCAAAGTAAATTTTGGTTTTTTGTGCAAAAATATGGGGTATCACGACACATTTTGGTATCTTTTTCTAGCTTCTCTTTTTTCGTGATCTTTCTCTATGCTAAATCCGATTTTCATAAAGGTTGCGATCAGTATATCTGTTTAAGTTGTAACTCAGGCCCCTGGAAATTTTTTGGTTGCACGACGCTTCTGGTTATAGTTCGATGTTTTTGCAGATCAACAGTGGTCACTAAAGGAACAATATATTGCTGTGCTGAGAGTTACCAGTAGCTATATGGTAGGCCTATATTTCAACTAAGATAGTTAAACTATAAGCACCAGCACCTGGTCAAGAGTTTTATTGGCCCGTTTTTGGTTGTTGATCGATTTTGATATAACAAAGTGCCTCTTCTGGAAAATCATCTCTTTTATCATTTTGGCGGACCATCCTTTTTGTCACTTTGCGGGGGCCCGAATTTGATTCAGGTACCGGGCCTGTGCTTGGCTCTCAACGCCCCTGGCCAGAGGCGTCCAACTTATTGAGTAACGGGCCATTCTGCTTCTCCAAAATTTTTCGTGGGCTAAATTTGAGTACCATGGCAATTTTAAGCGATAATAAAAACAATTTGCAAAATCATGGTTTATTTCTTTGCTATTTTTCGTGTCCTACTATACAGTGCTGTACATTGTGCGCGTGCTTGCTGCACGTGTACCATGCACGTGCTGTATGTTCTATATCATTGGTGGCACAATGAGACGCCTTACCACATGTTAATCAAGTGCATGCTCGTATCTGTAAATGCAACTCACAATATCGTGTCAGTGCGTAAGGACTAATTAACTAACCAATGTGAAACTTAAATGGGTCACTTTGAAAGCTTTGGCGGGCCGCAAGTGACCGGCTGGCTGCGCGTGGGACGCCCCTGGCTTAAACAGATTAACTACAGTACAAACCAGCAATACATCGCTTTTGTAGTACGTATGGCTGAAGGCATACTGTAGTTTCGGCAGAGCCATAATTGCCCATGTCTGTTATAAAAAGGCACTTGATGATGAAAACATAAATTAACTGATAAATTAACTGGCTGCACGCAAAAAACATCAAATATCTGAGAAGGTTAAAAATTTACCAAAGGGTTGCAGTTTTAAAAAATCTAAAAAATTTTTCACGAGGATCTAAAGCAATTAAAAGATTAACGAATCCCAACTTCAGCTTCGCTAGTCTGAGCCGCGCTATAAATTTTAGGCAATAGGCTACCGGCAGGACATGCTATGGAATGGAATGGAAGACGATTTTTCCATATTCCATATTGCAAAATTTCTGCCATTCCATATCCATTCCATACTGAAAAATTTCCATTCCATACTAAAATTGTTTTCCATATTCCATTCCATTCTTCCATACTAATGTAATTTAACGTAAGCCTAGTGGTAAAAATACGCTATAATTATTAAATTATGCAACATGCGCATTGTTTGAAGGATAGGCTAAGCTTTTCAATCAAAACCTAGTCATGCTCATTCGTTGAACAAACCCACATTGCAAAAAACGCAATAAATAAACACATGCATGTAAACATACACGCAGTGGCGTAGCGAAGAATTTAAAAAAGGGGGGGGGGACATAATTTCCTCATTTCTTCAAGCGTATTTTTTTCGGTAGAACAAACTTGAAGCTGATTGAGAAACACGAAAGGCTCTAGGGGGGTCCGGGGGGCATGCTCCCCCAGAAAGTTTTTGAAAATTCACTTGCTGTAATGAAAAAATTTTTAGGCAAATTTTGTTTGAATTTTTTGACCTTGATTCTGAGTGCTTTGCCAAATATGATGCATTTTGTTCCCACATTTTCGATTATGCGTGCTTAAGGTGTAAGGCTTATTGCTATCGAAGACATTCGAAATTATGGAAAAATTGTGCACATCCAAAACAGTTTTGAAAATGGCTAGTGGGAGGATGTATACCCCTGGCTCTCATCCTACCCCCTAGATCTACCCATGAGCATGAGCTACAAAAATTATCGAAAGAGTCTGGCATATATCAGATACTTGACACCATCAGTTTTGTTCTTTTTTTCTAGAAGGCAGAGTCAAAAAGGGGGGATGGCATGGCGCAATGCCCCCGCTAAATACCTCGGTACGCTCCTGCATAGACACAAACAATGCATTGATGCTTAACGCAAAAGAACAATACAGTCAGCCACTACTAGGGTTTACCTTTTTCCCGGGTTTTCAACTTCCCAGAAAACGGGAAAATTTCAGAAAACTTTTCGGGAATCCCGGTAAATACCTGGGGTTCAGAAAATCCTTGGGATTCCCGAATTCGGGAAATTCCCGGTAAAATTTTCCGAGCTTGATTGTTTGGCCCCAAGAGGAGTGACAAAAACATTTTTTCTAAATTGCATCATTTCTAATCCAATTTTAAGCATTTTTTAACGTTGTTTTGACGAACTGAGTTCGACTTTTTCAACAAGTTAAGGAAAAACTTTGTGATCTCCCGAGCATTTGGTCGTAAAAAATTTAGAAAATTTTGAAAAATAATTTTCAACGAGTAAAAAAAAATTGAAACACTACATAAACGCATTTTTACTTCAGAATGATAAAAATCAGTACAATTAAAACCCTTAAAATACAAAAAAGATTTCCTGGGATCCCGACATAAATTTCCCGGGAAACGGGAAATTTCAAAATTCCAAATTTCCTGGGAAATTTTCCGTCCCGATTTCCCAGGAGGAAACACTAGTCACAAAAACATGCTAAACACTTACACTGCAGAATCGAAAAGTGACTAATCATCCTCCTTCTAGTTTGGTAGTACTTCGTATTTCTTGTAAGTTTTGATATAAAAAAGTATGGAAGACCATCTTCCATTCCATTTTTCAAATCTTCCATTCCATTCTAAGCATCTTCCGTAGAGAAAATGAAGTAATTTATCTACGCGACGAGTAAGGCCTAGACTCAAGACCACTTTCGGCGGCCAGTAAAATAGTGCCGTCTGTAAAATAGTGCAGATCGTAAAATCCATTTGGAAATGATCGGAAAACTTACGTCATTCAGTAGCCGCCAATAACGCTCGCGAATAACGCTCGCGCCACTGAATGACGTAAGTTTTCCGATCGCTTCCGAATGGATTTTACGATCTGCACTATTTTACAGACGGTACTATTTTACTGGCCGCCGAAAGTGGTCTTGAATCTAGGCCTTACTCGTCGCGTAGTTAAATTACTTCATTTTCTCTTCGCCAAAGGATTAGAAACGAAATCCTCTCTCGTCACATTGTTCTTCGTTTCGGGTTTTGTCTTAGACTGGATGAAAGCGTATTTAGTTTACAGTCCGCAAAATGTGCGACTTTTTACGTTGCCATTTTGTCTTGAAACAGAGAAAAGTGTTTATTCGTTTTTAGTCTGCATGTAATGTTAATTTTATGAATGGCACTGCATTAAAAAGCGTTTGAGTAAATCCTTTCTTGTTGTATAAGGTGTCGTTTGTAAAATACGTTTTGCTTGCACTCTACGGACGATTTTGCTCACCTCATAATATAGATTAGACAACTGTATCGATAACGTTAGCAAACACTCCAGTTCAGTTGAATTAAAAACCCGGCGTGTCTAAGTTCGATATTATCATTGAAACCCACTTATGCCGCATATTCGAAGTAGCAACATTTTTGAAGTCTTTCTCACTGTATTTTTCAACTTAATGCAGTTTGCGCGGGTTGTAAAGAAAGCTACGCGGTTGATCAGTTGAGCTAGATACTCAGTGAAACGTGCCAGCGACCCAGCATCACCACATATGTTCGTAAATGAGCTTATTATGGTTGACCCCGCACTCGTGACACCATACGCATTAATAGAGCACAAAGAATGATTCTTTGTTAACGTTCAGTTCAAATATATGAATTAAAAATCAAACTAGTTGCATCTTCTCGCTTCTATCTATGGCGTTGTTTCGCAAAAAAAAGAAAACAGAACGGACAATGCGCTTTACAGTGCTTAACTCCTCGTGCTCTGTTGTCAAATGTGATACCGGTACATGAATTTACGTGTTTGCACGACGCAACAATGTCAAACAACGGTATGACAACATGACATTTAGGCATTAGAGCAAACGAGCATTTGAGCCTCCAATCAAATTCAAAAAAGACTGCGGCAAAAGATCACATTTTAACTTGAGAAAGTGAAAAATGCAAATCTGAAAGTTTTTAATGGCAAATAATTTTGAAGTTGTGCAAAAGTGCATAATGAATATGAGACCAAAATTCAAGAAGCCTTATTCATAGAAAAACAGAATTTCAAATTAACTTTTCAATTATGTGCCAGTGCGTCTTCGTTTCCGTTAAATGTGTTTTAATGTTGGTATTGCTTTTGTTTACGTTCTTTGATAATTATGTCGTTGTAATCGTGGGAATTAATGCTGTGTACTCGCAAATACTTTGACCGCCAATATACTTCGCTCTAATATCGTCTTAATATGATTTAATGATTGCACGTATTGTGTCGTATCATCATAATATTAATTCACTACACTTTAAAATACTACTACTTCGAAAGTTTTGCTGTCACTGTAAAAAGCATCATGTTTTCTCTGATGAGGACCTGAAGAAATGGGTCAAAAATGTTCAGTTTTTTAATAAAAATGCTATCAATTTGAAATCTACTGGCATTTGCTACTTTATGGTATAGAAAAAGTACCTCTTTACCGATTCATTACTAATTATTAAACAAGAGATTATAAAACATTTCTGCCGTAAATATCGAGAACGACGTAACTGCAAAACTGTAATTGTTGAGAAAATGCAGTTAGAAGGTTCAGACGCGTGCCCTTCCGTTTCTGTTTGTTTTTTTAAGCTTATTTTTTGTACTTCGACTGAAAGAGCTTTTATGATGAATAACTGGATTCTAGTTTATGAGATTAGAAATTTTAGGAAAATCTTCCACGTCACCATAGGAAATAAAGGGAACAAATAGGGGAAAACACAAAATTTGAAAAAAATGCCAAATAGGGTAAAAATTAAAAAGATGAAAATTACTACAAAAATGATAGTAATATGAATTGAAGTATCAATTGTCCTATTTGGAGCTCATCAGGTGGATGTAGACAAGGGCGTTGGAAGGTGGGGACTAAGGGGGGCTGAAGCCTCCCCTGTATTTTTTTCAGCTCCCCCATAGAAATTTTAAGCCCCCCTTTCAAAAATTTGTAATTACTGTACACCCTATTGCACTTCAACTATGGCTTAAGGCGTCACTTGTAATTCGTTTCTTGTCTTCATGGAGTCATTGATACCATCAAACCAACGTACTAACTTTAGCAACTGTGACAAAAGTGAACAAAATCGCAAAAACTGTTGAATTTCCTGGTACCTTCGTGCACAAAGCTTTTAGAGCGGTCCTAATAAACACCGCAAGGGACTGTAACACGACAAAGGAGCGACAAAGGACTTACTAAACACCGCAAAGTACGACAAAGGACTTCAAATCGATCTACTAAACACCGCAAAAAACGACAAAGGACTTGGAATCATACCACAACAAAAACGACAAAGGGCTTTAAATTGGGGTTAGGTTCGGGTTAGGGTTAAATTAGGGTTAGGCTTAGGGTTGGGGTTATCAGGTCCTTTGTCGTACTTTGCAGTGTTTAGTAAGTCCTTTGTCGTCCTTTGTCGCTCCTTTGCGGTGTATAGTAGGACCCCTTTTAGAGCTTTACTATGATGTCACAGTAAAACTTTCTCTAATTTTAGTAGAAACGTCCGGGCAAATAACAGCGAAACAACAAAATATGAAATTGAATTAGCTAGCTTATCCTAGTAACAGTGGCGTAGCGAAACATTTTTAAAGGGGGTGGGGGCCATAATTTCCACAAAATTTTTAAGCGTATTTGTTTTTTCGGCAAAACAAATTTGAAGCTGATTGAGAAACAAGAAAAGCTCTAGGGGGGGACCGGGGGCATGCTCCTCCGAAAAAGGTTTGAACATTTACATGCTGCGAACGGCTATTTTAGCGCTTTTAGAATGATTTTCATTCAAATTTTGTTTAAAATTTTTGACCCTAATTTTGAGTGCTTCGACAAATTAATATCCTAAGCGAGCTCGTACAGCGCATTGATCGCTTTCTCGTGATAGGATAAATATTCAATTAAATAATAAAAAATATGATGCATTTTGTTCGCACATTTTTGATTATGCGTGCTTAAGGCGTATCGCTATCGAAGAGATTTGCTATCGAAGAGATTCGAATCGACAGAAAATTTTAATGAATTTCAATAAATGACTTAAACTTGAATCTGACTCATCAAGATCTTAGGCCAAATCAAGCGTAATCAGAAAAATCTGATTCCGAGTGAACCCACGCCCGCACCAATTAGTGACGTATCACCAGCCCAATGGTTGCGGCGAGTCTTTACCGGAGAAACGCCCTTAACCACTCGGCCATGGTAATCTGACGCCGGAGCAGCCGAATTTCTCATATTGATTTATAAGCTTGAATTACTCTTTTAGCCTATAACAGCTAGACTGGATAGACTTCGGTATACACGCCTTCATCGCTTAACCTTCATTAATACAGAAAATTTTAAGCGATAAAAACATATTCGAAAATAGCTGATGGGAGGAGGTATATCTTTAATCCTAGTCCTAGCCCCCTGGATCCGCCCCTGACCATGAGCTACAGAAACCATCAAAAGAGTCTAGCATATTTCAGTCACGTGGCACCCACTAGTTTTGTTTTTTTATTAAAAGGCAGAGTAAAAAAGGGGGAAGGCACAATGCCTTCTCCCTAAATACACTCCTGCCTAGGAGCTTGAGACTAGGACAGTGATGTGCGTTGATGCCGCTAATTTGACGGCGTCAATTGACGCCGTCAACTTTTTGTTGACGCAAGCCGATGCGCCGCCAATTTTCAAAAAGTTGACGCTGGGCGTTACGCCGTCAAAATTTCAGCTGTTTTAGCGCCAAGCGTCAATTTTTTTTAAATTACAATACTTTTCTTTGCTTTATCCAAAACAAGCGAGGTGTTCTTTAAAATAAAAACGCTGAATTTGCGATCACTCGGAAAGTAAGGATAAAATTAACTTCAGTTAATGGGCGCGCAACCGGTTTTGAACGTAAAATATTTCAATTATTTTTCTCCTATACGGCATAACATCGGTTTTATTCAGTTTTGTGCGTTTCGAAAATAATGGTTACACAAGAAGGGTATAAAGTTGCGGTAAATTTTTGGCTTAAACCAAAATTCATTTGTAGTTACTGCTTAAGTTAATTATCATTTCGATATTCGATACAGGAATGAATACAAAGTTTAAATATGCTTATAAATAGCCACGGTGCCCATTTGACCGGTGCTCAACTGCTCATTTGCCCCAAGTGCCCATCAACAACACCACTAGAAGCCGCCCCGGCGAACATTACAACGCAGAGTGGTCAGCGCATTGGACTGCGAATGTACTTTCATAGGGTCAATGCTCGGCTAAGTCATCCACCATGATGCACATACTTCACTATCAAAAATAATAAAAAAAAAATATGTATTTGCGGTAAGTTTCGAGACGAGGTAATAAAAGGACTATACGATTTATCATTGCTATTCAAAAAAATTGACGCTGAAATTGACGCTGACGCCGTCAATTTAAAAATTTTTGACGCTGACGCTGACGGCGCTAACATTTTGGGCAATTAACGCTGACGCCGTCAATTTTTTTCGCTGACGCGCACATCACTGGACTAGGAGCTTGTGAACAGATATAATAAGTTCAATGAAAAAAGGTTAACACGTTTGCAAACGTCGATCTGGCTACTGTGTGTTATGCTAGTTAGAGAAAAGCTTGAGTTCATCAAGGTGTCTCCAAGTGACTTTTACTGAAGTTAAGTGTATGGTACGCATGACGCTTGTTGCGATATATTAAGGAGCGATATTATGGAAGAGGCGAAGCCCCCAGACGTTAATATGGTAAAACAAATTTCAGCCCCTCCTACTTGAAAGTACTTCCACCGCCCCTAGATGTAGATAAGAATAAGATTAAAAACAAGAAAAAAATTAGTTAGCCTACCATAGAACTGGCAATAAGAGATAAGCTGCAGAAAACCTTTCAATTAGACAGGACCAACAGACTAAAGAAACTTTTTTCATTCATTATTCCGCAAGGTAACGTCACTCTTTAAATCTTGTGGGGCGTTCAAAGCTCAACATCAAATATGAAACCAATTCAAGCACAGCGAGTTCACCAAAAAGGCAAGTCAGAGATCACTCCTCCTCGTCAGTCAAGGAATGGATGTCTTGAATCAGCAAGGAATCTCCAATTTTTCTGGGATCTCCTATACTTATCAACAAAATCATAAATGATGAATAATTGGATTCTAGTTTATGAAACAAGAGATTTTAGAAGAATCTTCCAATTAAACGTCACCATAGGAAACAAAGAGAACAAATAGCGAGAAAAAAACAAAATTTGAAAAAATTCCCAAATAAGATAAAAATAAAAAATAATAAGGTAAAGATGAGGCAATAAGGTAAAAATTAAAAAAGATTTTTTTCTTGTTTTTAATCTTATTCTTATCTACATCCACTTGATGAGCCTAAAATAGGGCGATTTCAATTCATATTATCACAATTTTTGTAGTAATTTTCATCTTTTTAATTTTTACCTTATGTAGAATATTGTGGTTTATTTGACCATTTTTTATTGACTGTTGTCGCTTCTGAGTGTCTCACTATTCACTTACCTGGTTTCGAACGTGCGTTACTCAACTCAAGTAATCAAGTAGGTATTGCGCTCACGAAGTTGTTGTTGTTGTTCACGTCAATTCGAGCAAACCTTTATCATTCATTGCACAGTTTTTCTGTGGTCAGCGACTGTAGGTTGCAGTTACCAGTTCTAAATAGCTTTTTCAGTTGGTTAGCAAACTGAGTTTTTACTGAAGTAACAGCACAGCACATGACGTTTAAACAAGCTTTATTTTTCAGTTTGCATATTATTTTCAAGATTTAGCTGTTTGAGTTGATTTGTATTTTAATTTGTCAATGTCAAGTTGTCAAGTGTGTGTGTCACGATCCACCCAATTCAGGTATGTAATGATTGCTCGCTAGTGGAGATCTTTACTGCGTATAGTTAATTAATTTCGCTTTTATTTCGTGTTTAGTATTTGGGGATTATTGCGGAACTATTTTCTATTGAGTTGTGAATCTCGATGATCTCGATTCGCAACAGTTTTTAAACCGTCCTAACGTCCATACGTCATTTTTTTACTCGAATTTCGTTCAATCTTGTTTGTGCATGAGTTTGCACCCTCCCGCATCATTGTTTTACCACGTCTATACCGTCAAAAGCTTGAAATTAAACCAAAGAAGGATTTACAAGTGACTGGATTGTGGTTGCGGTCGAGTAAGAGGAAAGGACGCGTTGAAACTAGAGAATCAAAGCGTAGATACGCTACACCTTATTTGGCATTTTTTTCAAATTTTGTGTTTTCTTCTATTTGTTCCCTTTATTTCCTATGGTGACGTGGAAGATTTTCTTACAATCTCTAATCTCATAAACTAGAATCCAATTGTTCATTATTTATAATTTTGGTGATAGGTATAGGAGATCCCAGAAAAATTGGAGATTTATCTCTGATTCAACACATTCATTCCTTGAAAGAGCTTTTATCTACAAACCATCAAATCAAATCTTCATTATTCTCGCTGAAGCGTGAAACGAGTTACGGGGCCCATCTCCGCGGCTTAGCACCTGCGCTACACAGCTCCAAAGATTAGCGCTTGGGCAACACAACGGTAGCAAGCCATTGGCGACACTGTGCCGATTTAACCGGCCCGGTAATCGAACCCCAGATCTCCCGCACCGATAGAGTGCGCGTAGCAACTGAGCTAACGACCGGGTATCTACAAACCATTTTTTTTGGTAAAATTTGGTTTTTGGAAAATGGTGTTTTGAGGTGTTAAAATTGAACTCCTATCCATCGTTGTTTTTTCAATTGATTACATCCGCTTCTTTTTGAAGCATAAATCGATACAACAGCGTAACTGCAAAATGAATTGCACGATCCAAAATTTTAGCATAATAAATCAAAAGAACAACACAATAATATTTTGCAGTTACATTGTTTTTGCGATTTATCACTAAATAAACGGAAACAATAACGTTGTTCTTGCAATTATCAAAGAAAAAACTCCCGCCACTATTGCGAGACCGAAAAAAACAACAAGAAAAAAATTTCAAAACTAGCGTAAGTACTGCGGTCTTTTTGTGATTTATCGACGTAATTCTCAAGATAAACGCAACACAAAAACAGCGTAACGAACGTGACGTTGTTGTTGCAAATTATTAGCCGCATTTTTGGGAAAATGACGTCATGAAGGGGGTAAAAAAAGTAAAAACAATGATTTGGGGGGAGGTTTTTACATTCAGTGTTGGATAGGCCCGGATAGGACGCCAAAACTGCAAAAAACTCGAAATCGAAAAAAATGCGGTTACGTCAATTTTGATATTTACGGCAGAATAATAATTGCTAAACGATTATAAAACAATTTAAAAACCATATCTTATTTTTTTGTTATAATACGTTTCTTGCTTGCCAATGTTAATTAAAATGAAAGCAAAACGTCAAAACAGGTGCAAAGCGCGCAGAAATACAAACGCGTAATCACTTACGTGTGACCATGGACTGCTATCATGCGCATTGTGTCTAGTTTCCAATCCATCATTGTTTTCAATACATCATTATTGTGGTCTATGGTGTGACTAGTGATGTAAACAAACAGTTTTTTTACTATTGTTTTTATTGCCTTGTTTTTTTGTTTTTATTGTTTTTTGATTTTTGTATTTTGTTGCATATTTATCCCCCTATCACCAGAAAAGGATCAATGCGCTATACGAGCTTGCTTTGGAGTTGCCGGCCACCTGTCTACCGCACCAAGATGGGGGAACCCCGCTAAGTGCCCTTCCCAACGGCACAACAAGCAAACTTGCCGGCCACCTGTCTACCGCACCAAGATGGGGGAACCCCGCAAAGTGCCCTTCCTAACGGCACAACAAGCAAACTTGCCGGCTTGTTCTCCACTCTGTCCCTTTAATGCTGAGCGTCAAGCAGGGAAGCTATGAATACCAATTTTCAAGTCATTGGTTTGACCCGACTCGGAATCAAACCCAAGTCTACAGCTCCCGAGAAGGACGTTCTCACCACTCGGCCATCTGAGCTTTTTTTTTTTTTTGGTTAGAAACAGTTTGGTAGAGATGTGTTTTAAGTGACAAAATGTTTATTCCGAAGTTTTCCACTTGATACGTTCCTTTCATACAGTTGGTATATTAATTAGAAACAGTTTCCAGATAATACAGTATACAGCAACAACTGGCGCCCAACTTCAAGCAACGTTGTCAGATTGAGGACATTGCACCAGATATGTTTGATGCCAGCAGTGGCGCACCCAGGATCTGGCAAAGGGAGGGGGCGCGACCTTGGGTCTGGGGGGCGAAACCCCAGCCGCCGGAGGCTACGGAGGTCTAGGAGCGTAGCCACCAGCCGCCGACAAATTTTTACGGTTTTCACATAAAAACACTCATTTTAGCGCACTTTTGTATCGAAAAAGGGCATGCAGTGAGTGCAGTCGTTATTAACAATGCAAAAATATGTTCGCAACTTATGTCTGAAAGCAGATACTTGGCTAAAATAACAGAAGGAAGGCTGTAACCATTATTAGTTTGAAAAATTATAGACTGAAAGTTAGATTTTGCACCTTATTACAGGGCCAAAGGGGGGGCATGGCACCGTGCTCCCCCCTCCCCTGCGTGCGCCTACGGATACCAGCATGCGCGTAGCAGACCTTTGCAAAAATTTTATTTTGATTAAGAGCTTCAAGTTGTTAGTTTGATTACTCAGTACAAAAGTTTGTTCAGGCATTACCGCTCGCTAATATATAGTTCTTAGTTTGATGGTTAGAAGAAGGAGCTTTTTAAACTTTAAGCTGAATCAATGTTAAAGCTATGCAGTTAAACACAGCACGTCATCCGCTATTTTTTACGCTTAATTAATATAACAATTAAGTTCATTGATTTATGTACTAAATTCTGTACTGTCACTACGCCAAACTTCGTGAGAGATAATGGAAATTGGAAAAGCGACTACTGCTGCTGCTACGCAATGTTCCGGTATAATACAGCCGCAATGCATTTCATAATTCTACAAAAGTTCTAACGAAAAACCGCTCAAGATTGAGAAACGATCATTTTCACATTGTTTTGGTCACTGTTAGAAGTGTTAAAAATGGCTTTTGATGATAACGGGCCAGAAAATTCGAACAAACCCTGCTCTTAGCCCCCAGCGCTTGATTAGAAAGTGCAAGGGAAGGATTTGCCAGCGCTGAACCGCCTATTTTTGGTTGAATTCACCACAGAGATAGAACCGGTCAGGATTTTCTCAACCCGACCGATAGAATTGAAAATCTACGCCAGTTGACCGGCAGGTTGCCGGTCACTGGCCAGCCCGGTCGACCGGTTTTTTTTACTGAAGGTTTACGCTCAGTGTTCAATAAACCTAATGACGGACTGTAGTTTACACTAACTTCGTCACTAGATGTATAGAACACGTAAAATTTCATCTAATAAAAAGAGTATTTGAATAAAAGTAAACAAAAAACAAACTTTTGTTTTCAGTAGGTGTGAATTGTTAATGCCGTTTTTCATAAACTATATTAAAAACACATATCGGATTGTATATTTCGGTTGATGTTCAGGTGTATTTAGTTGCAAAAAAGAAGATTTTGACCGGTGTTTGACCAGCTTGACCGGCCGGTTGAAGAATCTCGACCCGACCGGTTTCCATCTCTGATTCACCGACCATTTTGCACATCAGGGGCTGTATACAATGCTTTTCGTACGGACACGAAAAGTCGTTGTTTGTAAACCGTTCGTGTTCCGATTTTCTGTTCGTGGATGTTTTTAGAGCCTAAAAAAATGTTGGTGAAGGTAAAAAAATTATTCGTGATTTCTAAAATCGGTTTAAAAGTTCATAAATTTGAAATATTTTTCTTCGTATATTTGCTTTGAATTTTTGTTTGTAAATAAAACTTATTAAAAAAATGTCTGAAATCTTCGCAAAAAATAACTTTAAAAAATCTTCGTGAATTTGCAAACAAAATCTTCGTATTCGGACTTTCATTATCGTACGAATTCGCCATCTCATTTTTAGGACGCTACAGCAACACTCAAGTATACACATTTTGGTTTTCTTCTTTTTTCAACTGTTGCGGAAGTTTTTGAAGGCGTAATTAACCATTTCTTCAGCGGATATCCGCTGTCGCCCAAAACAGCCTCTAAACTCGTCGTTTTCAAATCTGTCATACAGTCCATACTGCAATCGTAAAAGCTTCCTGATGTTAGAGTCTTTATAAATTAAAACCGTGTCTAGTGGTGTTTGATCTACGGAACGGCTCCCCATCGGCTGCTTATTTTCTTGCACAACATTACGGAGATTATAAATCTTTTGTTTCGTCATGCAAAATTCTTGTGAGACTTCTTGCTTTGTTTTTTTTTTCGAAAATGCCACGCTCGCCACTTTCATAACTATCTTCTTCCGTTTTCAATAAAAAACTCACCAATGACGAATTGATACTGGTCAAATACTGTAGGCTATTTTTTATTTGCTGGTTGCTTCAATTTCAACTCAAGTTGTCTGTTATAAAATTAGTTTTTCTATTTTATCTCGACTAAAAAAATCTTCGTAAAATTCACAAATGGTCTCTAGCAATCGTGAATATTCACAAATATTTTGCAAACTTTACCAAGATTTTTGGCAAATTTTAAAAATATTCAGATCAACAAAAAATTTTCGTATTGACAGAATTTTATGCGTACGAGCAAAAATAGTATTCGGCCAAACCAAATAATCTTCGCCCGAACAAAAAAATATTTGTACGAATAAAAAAAAATCTTCGACCGAAAACGTTTTCTTTGTACGAAGATTCTAAAATCTTTGTCTTTTTTGCAAAATCTCCGCCCAAAAAAATCTGTTTGTACGAATATTCGGGAATTATATTCGTTCCGAAGAGCATAGTAGGCCTAGACCATCAAACTCACGAACTACAAATATTCGTGTTCGTACGAAGAGCATAGTATGCTGCCCCAGCTTACTACGCTGCGTCGATCAGGGGCGGTATACTATGCTCTTCGTACAAACACGAATATATGTCTGGGGTGGCGGCTTGACTCGAAGACCTTTCATGGTCACTTCCAGTCTCCCGTATCGGCAATATTGTAGCAACTTATTGTTTGTTCATTTGTTAAATTTGAAGTTAAACTGTGATCTTTTGATTTGTGTAACTTGAGTTCTGTTGTTTATGTGCGTGGTAAATAATTTACTGCTCTCTCTCTCTCCGTTCGTGAACCGTTCGTGTTCTGATTTTCTGTTCGTGGATGTTTTTAGAGCCTAAAAAAATGTTGGTGAAGGAAAAAAATTTTTTCTTGATTTGTAAAATTGGTTTACAAATTCATAAACTCGAAATATTTTTCTTCGTAAAGTTTGCTTTAAATTTTTGTTCGTAAATAAAACTTATTTGAAAAATGTCTGAAATCTTCGCAAAAAATAACTTGAAAATATCTTCGTGTTTTTGCAAACAACATTTTTGTATTCGTATTCGAAATTTTGTCATCGTACGAATTCACCATCTCATTTTTAGGACACCAAAGCAACGCTCAATTACACATTTCGGTTTTCTGTGATACGAGTAGTCTGCATTAAATCTTCTTTCCTCAACAGTTGCGAGATTTCCTACAGGTGTAATCAACCATTTATTTAGCGGATATCCACTGTCGCCCAAAAGCCGACAGTCTCCAAACTCATCGTTGTCAAATCTGTCAAAGACAGACAAACAGACAGACAGTTGATGATTGCAATGTAAAAGAATCATGATGTGACGCAGGCCATCTTGCTACAACATCCCGAAAAATGAGATTTGAATCACAGATAGCTTGCATAGCAGATAGCTTGTTTATTGAATGATATTGCTTTCGGTTTACGTATGCATATTCGTCAACGGAAAGTGCGATCGTTCGAATGTGCGACCCATCAGTAGCACCAACTACCATTGGCATTCCTGAAATTTACTGGAAATCACCAACTGTGTATGAGATTTCTGTTTCATTTCTGGGCATGTATGCTGTGTGTGCTGAGACGCTTTACTCACAATTGAATTTACAAAAGCTGATAAAACACGGCTAACAGTTGATTGGGTAGCATGCATAAAGTCCTTACTGCAATTTTAAAAGCTGCAAGGTGCTAGAGTCTTTAAGCAAATTGAAACCTTGTCTAGCAGTGTTAGGTTTACGGAACGGCTGCCCATCGGCTGCATATCCTCTTGCACAACATCACAGAGATTATGAATTGTTTTGTCATGCGAATTCTTGTAAGATTTCTCGCTCTGTTTTTTCGAAAATGTCTCGCTCGCCTCTCTCGTATCTTCTTTCGTTTTCAATAAAAAAACTCACCAATGACATGTTGATACTAATGAAATAACTTTTTTATTTGCTGGTTGCTTCAATTTCAACTTAAGTTGTCTGCTATAAAATTAGTTTTTCTATTTTAACGCGACTAAAAAAATCTTCGTGAAATTCACAAATGGTCTCTACCAATCGTGAATATTATTAGCCCGATCAAAAAAATATTCGCCCGAACAAAAAAATATTCGTGCGAATAAAAAAAATCTTCGGCCGAAAACTTTTTCTTCTCACGAAGATTCTAAAATCGTCTTTTTTACAAAATCTTCGACCCAATAAAAATCTGTTCGTACGATTATTCGGGAATTATATTCGTTCCGAAGAGCATAGTATACCAAATTCATGAACTACGAATATTCGTGTTCGTACGAAGAGCATAGTATGCCGCCCCAGAGGATATTTTCTTGAATCATTATGAAGGCAATTTTTTTAAATCAAAAGACTTGCAGCCATGCTGACGGTTTATATGCCGAAAGTGATTTTAGTACAATGCAGGCTGCTTACATTAAAGCTTTAACCTATTAAAAATCTTCGTCAAAAGCTACTAGTGGTCTAAAGCACTCGTGGATTTTCTCAAAAATTGTAGCAAAAGTGACAAAAGTTTTTGACAAACACGAACGTTCGATCTAACATTATCCAACTTTGTTCGTGCGAAGAAAGCATAGCATACGTAATGCCGCGAAGATATTTTTTCAAATTTTTGACAAAAATTTTTGTTCGAGCGAAGAGCATATCATGTCGCCCTTGAAATGGACTGGACATAACAAACTCTGAACAAAGAGATTTAAAAAGTAGCCTATGCAGATTAGATGGGGTGAAATATTGCCAGTTGGACGCGGAGCAACCGATTTGAGCCTGGAAGATAATACACTTTTATGTTCGAAAACTCTTGGCAGGTGCAGTTTTCAGAGCTGCAGCAAAACTCTGTGGGTTGAACCAATGGATTTTGCCTTCCTCCCGTGCGACTTCCTCTAATACTTTTTTATACGCGGCGACATCACGTTTTGATTTACTCTTCGTACTAAATCATTGTTTATTTTGTCCACAGGAAACGGTGCTCCGTGCCATATTAAGCTGTAAAGAGTTAATGCGATTGGTTTTCATTTGGCATCAGCCATTTGCTTCGTTTTGACGTCCGATAAACTTACTAACATTTTCACCACCTCCTCATCCCATTGTCTGCTCAGTTCTTTACGGGTCGCCATTTTTCTTGCAATAATATTGTCTGCACGATATCATTATAACCTTAGGAATTATATTAATGCTAAATTTTACTTCTCGCTGGCGAATTTTGTGCGAATAAGGATTATCATATTACTACATAATCACTACATCACAGAACTACTTCTTTTGGCGTGGTTCCAAGTATGCGATTGGCGAACACGAACAAACCATGGCATACCAATTACGAAAGTTCGTATTCGCATTCGTCTTCGTGTTTGTTTGAACATTTTTGAGATTTTCACAAAGAAAATTAAAGAATACGAACGGAGAAAAAATGCGAAAACGTTTGTTCGTGCGAAGAGCACAGCACGCCGCCCCAGATATGTGCCAGGGGCGGCATACTATGCTCTTCGTACGAACACGAATAGTCGTCTTTTATGAATTTGGTATACTATGCTGTTCGTTACGAACAAAATTCCCGAATCTTCGTACGAAGATATTCTATTCGGCCGAAGATTTGTTGTCCAACACGAAAATTTTGAAATCTTCGTACGAAGATATTTTTATTCGGCCGAAGATTTTTTTAATCGTTCGAAGATTTTTTCTTTCGGGCGAAAATGTTTTTTACTCGTGTAAAATTTTTTATTCGCACTAATAAAAAATTTATTTGTACGAAAAAAATTTTGTTCGTACGAATAATTTTTTGGTGTTGCGAATATTCGCCTAAATAACAAAAATCTTCGCGATTTTGCCAAAATATTCGTGAATATTCACGAGTGGTATCGACCACTCGTGAAACTTTACGAAGATTTTTTGACGGGGTTAATGTGGTTACCGGTCCACTTACAGTACTGAGACTAAAGGTAAATTGAGAAAGCATCTATTTTTTGAAGAGCGGTCGGTAATGTCGTTGGTTAGTTTGTTTATCGAGAGAGGAAGAAGACATGAAGAAGTAGAGCGTGTGGGTTTTCTAGAAAGAAAGCCCGAAAGTGAAGTTTTGGAAGAATTTCGCATGTCAAAGCAAGAAATTTATGCTCTTTGCGATGTTGTGCAAGCAGACATGCAACCTGTAGGACACCGGTCAACGGACTTGACACTGCTAAACAAGGTGTTAATTAGCCTAAAGACTTTTGCATCCGGGAGTTTTCAAAACTGCAGCAAGGATTTCATGCATGTTTCCCAGCCAACTGTGAGCCGCGTTCTATCCGATTTCGTTAATTCTATTGTGAGCAAAGCCTCACAATTCATCTGTATGCCAAGAAGTGCATCCGAAATTTCGGGCGTAATAAGCGATTTTCAAGCAATTTCTGGTTTACCAAAAGTAATTGGTGCCGTTGATGGGTCGCATATTCCGATGATCGCCCTATCTGTTGATGAATAGGCTTACCTCAATCGAAAGCAATTTCACTCAACAAACATGCAAGTTATATGTGATGCCAACCTCATCTTTCAAGATGTAGTAGCTAGGTGGCCAGGGTCTCACCACGATTCTTTCACTTTGCAATCTTCTTGATTATTCGGACTTCCGATGACGTTTTTTAATCGTTAAAAAATTTTAACTTAACGAACAAAAGTTTACGAAGACGAAGATTTTTAAATGTAACATGTGAAGATTTTTTCAATTGTGCATAAAGCATTGCGAAGATTTTTTGACTTGTTCCAATTTAGTTTTATTCACGAACAAAGTTTTCAAACAAAGTTCACAAAAGAAAATCCTAAACTGTTAGGCCTAATCCGAAGAAAAAAGTTTTTTCAAAATCAAGAACAAAAAATATTATTTCAATTAAATTTTACGCGGGCCAAAAACTCCAACGAACAAAAAAACCCGAATACGAACAACGAATATTCGTGTTCGTACGAAGAGCATAGTATGCCGCCCCAAATGCTGCAGCGACTCTCGCACCCATCTCAATTCAGAACTTCTTCTTCCGCAGTATTCCCCACCGTGGGGATTCGGATTCAGCAAACCCTAGTTCTGAGAGCCCTGCATCAAAAACTGAAGGCCAAAAAGGTGATCAACTAGTTGCTTAGTTGGAGTAAACATTTTGAAAATTCATCATGATTTCACTCAACCGCAAAGGGGTGCCCCAGAACCATAGCCAAAGGAACGCCCCGGAACCATAACCATAGCCTACTGCTGTAAGATAACCACCAGATTTAGATGCCATTTGGTGTCTTTTATGCAGTGTTAAAACTAAGGTAGCAACAGCAGCCCAAACGAAAAAAAAAAAACAAAAACAATGTTTAAAAAACAAAGTTTTTTTTGTCTTACCGATCAGATGGCCGAGTGGTATGGAGCGTCTGCTTCTGGATCGGTAGACTTGGGGTTCGATTCCGAGTCGGGTCAAACCAATGACTTTAACATTGGTATTCACAACTTCCCTGCTTGACGTTCAGCATTTAAGGGACAGTGTGGAGAAAGCCGGCAAGTTTACTTGTTGTGCCGTTGGGAAAGGCACTTAACGGGATTCCCCCATGTTGGTGTGGTAGACAGATGGCTGGCAACTCCTAAGCGAGCTCGTATAGCGCTTCGTCGCTTACTCGTAATAGGAGGATAAATATGCCAATAATAATAATAATAATAATAATAATAAAAACAAGCTATAGCGTTCTACAACAAGCTAAAAATAACAATGTTGCTTTTGGCAAAACAAGCTGTAGTGTTGTTCCGGTACGCATTTTTATGTAATGTAGGCTACCCAACATCAGCAGAACCTTGATTTTTTCTGACAAAGCGTGGGTTTATACTGGTCATCATTTGCGGGATTACTGCGACTTCTCTATAGCTCGGTAACTTTTGTGATGACGTCATCAACACGAAAAATTTTTTTTTGCCAATAGCAGTTGAAGATCAAGTAGTATGCAAAATTTCATTCTTATGCGTCTTACAGTTAGAGTGCTAGACAATGAACGCTAGTTGCCCTTAGTGGCAGTACGTTACATATTTTAAATGCGGATTTCGGGGGAAATCCCGCATCCAAAACATGAAGATTGTTTTTGTAGCTTAGGACACGGTCCTGGGCCACCATGCCAAATTTCAGCATGTTACTAATTTTTTCTAGGTTTCAATGATATTTCTTGTAATTCTACCACATTAATTGTAAAAAGCGTGCTTTAAATCTGCAGTTTCTTGTATCTAAATAAAAAGCAATGTTTTAAAATTATCATTTACATCTCTAGGTGCGACAGCATGCTTCAGTATAACGACGTAAAAAGTGCAAGTTAAACAACTGTACAAAACAATCGAAACAATACAGTGTGCGTACATGAGCGCGCTGCATTTTCTACTTCAGGGGTGGGAAACCGGTATAGAGTACAGCGGGTCACATTGATCGCATAATACTTTCAGCGGGCCACAATTACTTTTAATTGTTATATTTCGCTTTAAAAAGACACAATGTTTCGTCGTAAATTTATCAACATTCATGCTGAGCTACTTTTATGGTAAAATCAGAGACTTTTGCGCGTTTTGTATGCTACAGATAGAGCATGTAGTTGAATGTGACTCAGTTTTTGAGAAATTTTGATGTTTTATATTCCACCATTTTGTTGTATACTTAATAATTAAAGTTCTGACGCGGGCCACATTCAAAACTTTAGCGGGCCGCAGGTTCCCCTCCCCTGTTCTACTTCATTGGTGGGACAGCACCTTAGCACATGCTACGTTGAGGACTCTAGTCTGTAACTCAAAATATTGTGTCAGCGCGTGAGGACGAATTAACTAACCAATGTAGAAAGTTTAACGGGCCACTTTGAAAGTTTTGGCGGGTCACGGGTTGGACGCCCCTGAGCTAGAGGGACTAAAAAAAATGTGTTTGCGCTTTTTAAGTTTATGTATTTTGAGTAATACTTTGCGTCAAGTTCGTATGTGTATCAGTGGAAGGTATGGTGGTATTAATACGATTATTATCCCTTGTGTATGATTTGGCTCTTTGCTGAAACACAGAAAGAAAGCGAGATTCTTAGCATCTGAGCAGTTGACCACTCCTGGTTTAGACTCTCGAAAACTCTTTGCCTATGTTTCAACTTCAACATTTGCTGCAAGATTATTTAATAGTAAAGCAAATGATTGAGAAGTATTCAGAATTTGATATAATTGGTAAAAAGTGAAGGGGTGGAGCGCAACCGAAAAAGTGTACGGAACACGGATAGCAATGTGCTGCGCTGGAGCATTCAACTTCAGAAACACAAACAAGCTGAACTTCGTTTTTCTGCGTGAACCCACATTAAATCGATTTTCCACGCACGATAGTAGCTAGACATTGCATCAAAAGAGTACGTGGCATAGTTGTCAACGGGCCGAAGATGTTATGCCCGACCCCGATTTTTCAAGCCCAAACCCGAATCCAAATTTATCAGCCAGTCTGAGCTCGATTTAAGTCCGAAATCAAAAAACACTACATGAAATTTTGAAGAACTTGCACTTAATACGTATTTATGATTGGCAAGGCACTGTGAGATCATAAAACATGTGTGATCTCACCCGTTGAATACGTTTGAGCAATCCGAATTTTCTTTATAGAACCTAAAATGCAAGCCAAGTTTATTATTAATTTACCCAGGCGCAAAAAGCACAGGAGGGAAGCAGTGAAAGACCATAAGGTCACCTAAGTCTACTGCTCCCAATCGCAGCACTTAAAACATCAATTTAGCAAAAAAACAAAACAAAAACAGAGTGAAGAGACATCAAACAGAATGAAGGGACATCTGATAGAAGGCATAGTTTAAAGGTGTTAAGTTACGTACACTTTACGGAAACTGCACGCTAAAACAAACTCTGAAAAATTCAAGCCTAGACCAACTTTGAGCTAATAACAAACACTGAAAAATTCATGTTAATAACAAACACTGAAAAATTCAAGACTAGACCAACTTTTTTATGCTCAAAACTAAAAGAAGTTAAAAAAAAGATCAGCAGGTCAATGGCGTTGGTTATAACGTAACAAGAAAAAAAAAGAGAATAATTGCCACAGCTTAATGAACATTATCATATTTTGTTAAAATGGTGGGTTGATAATACTTTTTAAACCTATAACAAGTGCAGCATCTGAATTCAAGGGGAATCTCCTTCCATACTTTTAAACAAAGATGATGAAGTGCTTTTCTCCCTGACTCTGTTCTAGAATAAATTTGAAAGTGTTCATTACGGATTTTTTGCCTAGCGTTGTATTTGTGTACTTTTTCTAATTTGAGAAAATAATCATCAAAAGAATTTGGCAGCATTTTGTTGTTGTATTTGAACATAAATTTAGCTTTTTCCATTTTTATCATATCCTCTAGTTTTAACACTCGGCACTTGGAATATAAGTAATCTGTTGGGGAGTGCAAAGGACGGAAGAGACAAAGTACAAAGAGCCCGTTTGACAACAAGCAACGTTTTCAGTTAGTTGTTACATGCGTTTGACACCACAACACGTTGCTTTGATTTGTATGACACAAAATCATTCCCCATTTTCGAAGGCCGATATATGCGACCAGGTGTTCTCTTTGCTTAATTCCAGCAATTGCGAAAAGCCCTGTCACTTACTGAAAACCTCGATTTCACTCCGGCGTCCGGCCCGATTGAAGCCCGGCAGTTTTTCAAAATGCAAGCCCGCGCCCGGCCGAAACCCAACCCGAAAAGCCCGAGCCCATTTGACAACTATGGTACGTGGAGTCAGCAACTTACAGCTTTGCCTTAAATTTCACGACCTCTGTTTATTTGAATAAGCATACACAAAATGCCGTTTAGGCAAAATAAATTATGTTCAACTTAAAGCCGTGACTACGCCAGGCGGGGCCCTGGCGCAAACACCTATTACGGGGCCCCCATTTTTTAACATTTTTTTTCATTGTGTGATAATAAGTTGGATCAGATGTGCGTCGTAAACTAAAATCTTTTGATATTTGAGGCAAGGATACTTTGAGAGCAATATTTTACGATATTTCAGTAAAACAGAGAAAGATGTGCTATGCGATGCGGGTAAATTGTTCAACACAAACAGAATTAACGTGCCATAGCCTACATTTACACCATCATTAACGAGACAAATAATAAAAAACAATTTGTTGATGCTAACCGTCAGGGGTGTCGAAAGGGTAAGGGGAAACAGTATCTGAAAAGGGCGCTTGCATTTTTCTGAAAGGGCACTTTAGTGGTCAAGTATATATATAGCAGATTAGTTGTGGTGCTGCACAATGTTATTGCTAAATTATCAATTTTTGTTCTTATGAAACAACTAGATGCAAGGGTCGATACTCAGTTTGTTTCTTCATTTCTGGTACATTTTGACTAATTCTGACAAAAGATTTTGAAATTCTGACAAAAGTAATGAAATATAGATTAAACAAAAAAAAAAAACAATCAAATATTATTACTAGGGCGATTTTAGATCACAAAAGTTACTTCAATTAACACAAAAAGCGTGGAACCAAAATTTCGCGGGTGTGGGATCAGTATTTGAGAAGTTACAAAGTTACAAAAAGTTACTTTTTATGTTTTTAGGTTACATTTAATTTTTGAGGTTACAAAGTTTTTTGTGCTATTTTTTGCCCAATTTTCCTGTTTTTAATCTTTTCTTGCTGCGATTGAAATGGATTTACAATCTGCCTAATGCATCAAGGTGGTTATATACTGAACATCAAGCCCTACATCTTCCTGTAATGCAATGGCATCTTTGCGATGTCAACACTTTGAATTTTCAAACACTTGATTAAACTATTCCAGGATGGTCCAACTTAATTATATCGCGGGCCATAAAAAGCTGCTTACTTATCGCGCGGGCCAATGTTTAATAGAAGATGTTGCTACTTGCTAGTAGATCAACATAATTGTTAGTTAGGCTACAACGAAAGTCTTAAAATTTGTTGTTCGTTTATTTTTAACTCAAGCATTATTGTGTTAACGTGCGTCGCTTTGTCGCTGTGTCCTTCTTCTGACGTGTTGTTTATTTTGTTGTGAATATTCTCTGGCAAGCCAGAAATAAAATGAACAACTGCAACTGACGTTAGTTCGGCATTTTGCGAAGATCAAATTTATTAAGTAAAAATCAAATCTTCATTATACTCGCCGCTTTAAGCGTGTAACAAGTTAGCGGGGCCCATCTACGAGGCCGAGCAACACCGCTTCTTTCGAATAAATGGCGCAGCGGTAGTGAGCCGTTGGCAACGCTGCTGTGTCTGCTTTGACTGACCTAAAATTTGGTCCGCAAACTTCCGCTCCAAAAGCGCAAGCGTTAACAACTCGGTCATCTCGTGTAGATAAGCTTATTTTGCTTGAAAATATAGCCATCAACGGCACAAAATAGCTGTCGCTATCTTTTTTCAGTAAGGTTAAGCGATTAAAAGCGATCCTGAAGGTCTACACAACCGAGGGTTTTAAGCAAGGGTGTGGAAGTCGAGAGTTTACCATTTTGCCTGTTGGCCCCCTAGATCGTCCTCCTTGCAACTGACATAAACCTGCCCTTCGGCTCCTATATTGCAACAAATTGAAAAGTAATCCGTTGCAATTCGATGAATAACACACCACATAAGTTATGATGCAAAGCGGTGGCCCACAGATTGTTCAGAATTAAATTAAAAAACAAAAACGTAAACGCGGTCGAAAACTACACAAACAAAGATTAAGTAAAATTTTCAGACCTCAAACGAGCAAATCACCGTAACTCATTGCGGCACCGAAAAATTACTTCGCACGCAGGCCTGCAGTTGGACCACAATGAACTATTCCATTGATTAGTTTTCGCTCAGAATGATACAGTACACTGTAAACAACTTTTTAACGAAAAAACAGAAAAATTCTGGCTGCGGTGTACCCAGACACGGTCTGTAAAACACCAAAACAGACCGTTTGGAAAATTGATATTACAGTCAAAGTTGTTATTGTTGAAAACAAAAATTGTCAGTTATTTTACAACTTAACACCGGTGGACCTTTTTTGAAAAAAATTTCTCCTGTTTTTTTAAAAATAATTGTGTTTGGATAATTCCACCCCACTGATTCCAAATCTGCACTCGAAATAGCTCTATGACGTCACAATTTATCGCAAAAATTACATGAAATATTTTCACCTGTGCATTCAGATTACATTTAAATATTGGACATCACTTAGCTTCAGCCTTCATCGACCCAGTTTTAAGGTCAAACAGGTAGTTTCGCTTTCTTGGCAGGTGGCATGAAATGCCTGTTTCGCGTGTAGTAGAATCTAACTCAGAGGTGACGAACATGCGGCCCGGGAAAGAATTTCCTGCGGCCCGCGAATATTTTGGCGAGACCAGTACTTTTAAACTTTCTTTCCCCCGTCTAATCTTTGCGATGCGATATCAAAAGCTGAGCCCCTGATTTAATCACGCGCGTATCACACAGTAATTATATAAACGCACGATACAAGTTATCTGTTTCGGGATTCAGCAGTTCAGCCATTGTTATGAAAAAAATGATAACATCACTCGAGTCCGCTGCAGCTTCAGCATAGTGCAGCAGTTTACGAGTAACTAACTATTCGAGTGAGAGCGTAGCTTGCCGTACGGTAGTAGGGATTGTGTGGGTTGCGGAAATGAATTGGTAAGGTTGTAGTACCATATATCATAATTATGCAAATTTTACTGTTTTCTTAAGGTATTTGTTATTCTGTTTTTTAATCAATATTTAATTAGCCGTTTGTCTTCAGCGATGTCTTCAGCGAAAAAACGAAATATTGTAGATGAAAAAACAGTATTTCAAAAAGATTGGATCGTTATGTTTATGACCAGGAGCGTATTCATAGGGGGGCCATTGTTCCATCCTTTCCTCCTTTTTGACTCTGCCTTTTAGTAAAAAAGAACAAAACTAATGGTGCCAAGTGACTGAAATATGCCAGACTCTTTTGATGGTTTCTGTAGCTTATGGCCAGGGGCTAATCCAAGGGGTAGGATGAGGGGTATGCATCCTCCCACCAGCCATTTTCAAAATAGTTTTTGATGTATACAATTTTTCCATAACTTCGAACCTCTTCGATAGCGATAAGCCTTTACGCCTTATGCACGCACAATTCAAAATGTGCGCGCAAAATGCATTATATTTGGCAAAGCACTCAGAATCAGGGTCAAAAAATTTAAACAAAATTTGCCTGAGGATTATTCAAAAAGCATTACAAATAGCCATTACAGCATGTAAATTTTCAAATTTTTTCCGAGAGAGCATGCCACCGGACCCTCCTAGAGCTTTTCTTGTTTCTCAATCAGCTTCAAATTTGTTCTGCCGAAAAAATACGCTTTAAAGAAATATGGAAATTATGGCTTCCCCCTTATAAAATTTCTCGCTACGCCACTGTTTATGACTAAACAGTTATGCGGCCCGCTTGCTTATTGGTAAGTGACGAAATGGCTTGCGACAGCAAGTAGGTTCGTCACCCCTGCTCTAACTGATGGCCATCACGTTTTAATAGCCAGCAGTAGTCCACCAGAGTGAATTTTGAGAGAGAGTGAATTTATTTTTGTTTGGAAAGACGCAACCAAAAAAAATAAACAATGCAATTTTCGAACGAAAAAAAAAACAGTGTCGTCAATCCTGTGAGAGGCTGCGAAATGACCATAGTCCAAATCCAAGGGAAATTGGCACGGTCGTCGAGTCTGCAGCCTCTTGATTCTGCACCATAATTGAACAGTTCCATCATCTCTGGTACCTTGTTTTATATGTTCTAATGAATTTTCTTAATTCTCAGCACTCGACCTTAAAGGGAAAAAATCAAAGTGAGAATGTAAAAATTTTAGATCCTTTCTCAGTGAAATTACAGAATTTGCTAGTTTTCAGTAATACAAAAAAATTTTGTAAAATAATCAGTTGAGTTGTAAAATAACTGACAAGTTTTGTTTTTACCAAAAACAACTACGGTATGTGTGTAATATCAATTTACCAAACGGTCTGTTTTGGTGTTTTACAGACCGTGTTTGGGTACACTGCTGCCAGAATTTTTCTGTTTTTTCGTCAAAAAATTGTTTACAGCGTACATTTTTTTGGAGATCAGACTGAATGAAAAGCGAATGGACTGGTGCTTGAAACATTCCAATCTTTATGACGTGGTAGTGGCTTGCATATCATAATATCGTACAGTGACGTAGTCCTAGAGGATGTCCTTGGCCTCGAGGACAGGTTTGAGAAATCCTTGGTCTTGGCCTCGACCGTGATGTCCTTGGCCTTGGCTTCGGCCTCGGCTCTCCTAGGCCTTGGATTTTGCGCTGTCCTCGGCTCGAGGACTCGGTATTTTTAAAAATTCAACTTTGCGAATATTTTCACAAAAGGCAAGCTGTTTTTAAAAAAATGATCCAAATGACGATGAGCATCGGTAAGCTCGCGCGGCGGAGAAATAAAAGTAGACAAAGCATGACGAGAAAACCTTAAAGTTACATGATGAAAAGCAAAATTTTGACAATTCAAGATTTTGTTTTTCACATTTTCTCCTTAAGGTTTTTAAACTGAAATCGTGAGCAACAAAGCTTTTCGTAGTAAATCTAATCTGTGATAATTGGATTCTCAGCGTAAGATCCTTGAGGTTTGAAAACTCGGGTAGAATGATGGGAGAAAGCTACTATACACTTTTCTTCAAAGTTTCAATCAACTTTGGTTCCTAAGCGTTTAAAGTTAATTGCGTGACTATTTTAGGCAAATACCTGACGAGGGCCAATGTAAAGCCAAAAACGTTCGTAGTACCTTCGTTATGCTGTAAATAGTGAAAATAATTTAGTGAAAATGCATCAGATTTTTTGGTTGCTGTAAAGGTAAAGGTACGGGACAGCGGGTGCAAACACACATTGTTGAGGCCATTTTCAATTGTCGGCCCATTAATAATTTTCAATCACGAATGATTGAACGCTGTGAAGGGACATACATGACGAACAACACATACACAAAACCCTTCGCACTTCTGCTTGTGCCGAGCGCCTGGCGCGAAAGCTGCGAATACTATTTTTTGAAGTTTTTTGTGTGACCTAACCTGGAATCCCGGCTACCAAGCGACTTAACCGATACACCAAGCGCCAGTACGCTATACCTTGCAGCTTTATGGTACAAGAAATCAACCTCTTTACCGAAATTATGTTGTTTATTTACTTGATAATTTGCTTAATAGCCATGCAAAGTAGTCTGAAGTAAAGCAGTATGTAAAGCAGTCTGAAAAAGAGAATGTCGCGCCAGCGATGTTGTTTGATATCATATCTTTGTTAGAGGTGCTAATCGCAGCTGTCTACTTTTTTGCTTTCCTGTTTCTCGATGCTCTGAATTTTTCGTTAACAGCACTTGCATGTGGACTGAGTTTGAGTATAGCATGGCAGTACGATAAGCTTTTTATCATGGGAAGTCATTCTGACCAGGCTCATGGTATTTGTTTTTACATATTATGTTGAACAGCGGCGGTATACTGCTCAACTTTTGTTGCACTTAACGCAATGCGTTAAACAAACAAAGTTAACGCATTGCGTTAAGTGCAACAAAAGTTGAGCAGTATACCGCCTCAGATTTACTAGAGTGCCGGTACAGTAAAGACTGCAGACTCAGAATAAAGAATTTGAACATATGCTTTCTTTGAAAATTATACCTTTTTTATAAAACGTTTAAGAGTAACAACTATAGGGCCAGTGAAGATTGGAATAGCTTAAAGTACGACCAGTGTAGCAAATAAAAATTGTGGCTAGGCTTGAATTTTTATGAACATTTTATTGCATAATATGTACAGTAGGTTTGCTTCAAAGACAAAGAGCATTAATACTATTTTTACGAAGCCACGCATGCACAGCTAAGGTTTTATCGCAGTGAAGTATGTGCGTCATTGCGTCATGGTAGATGGCGCAACCGGGCATCGAACCCGCGAAACCAGCTCCCCAGACCAATGGGCCGGCCACTTGGTCAGACAAGCTTTGTTTGTAAAACTTGAGTCTCGAAGTCTCGGTTTCGAACAAATTCACTGAGTTTTGATCTCGGGCTCAGTGGCGTCGTGTCATTGGGGACCGGGGGGTGAGATGTTTTACTTTTTATAATTTAGAAAACTAGAAATTAAAAAAAAATAAAATAATAGCCAGTGCCATTTTGTTTTCATCTTTCAAACTAACCCCATACCCCCCCCCCTTCTTATACTATAAACTCCATTGTTTTGTTTTTTAATTTTTTCTTCAATCAATCGCTTCGACTCAGGAGCAAAGTTAGTTTCTTGATCTGTGGTTTGAATTTAGAAAACATTTTGCATGCGTTGCTGAAGATTAGGCCTATAGCCTAGAACACACCTGCACACGTCATTCCATCAAATGCGTCAAAACTAGTAATGATTGCAGCCTCCTTTTATTTATTTTAGTCCAGCTTCTGTTTTAAGACATGTACTACTAAAATATTTTTGTGTTGTCTGACACTTACGTGACTGCACATCACTGCAGAGGCCCATATGTCCTTTTTCGACAAGGAAGTGTGCTGAAACGAGTGTTTTTTATGTGAAAACCGTAAAAATCCGTTGGCGACGGGGGGGCTACGCCCCCAGACCCATCTTGCCTACAGTAGCTGGGGGTTTGCTCTCTACCCCCCTGTAATGTCCTCCACTTTTGTTAAATCGTGGGGCATCACTGATTGTGGATTGGCCACTGTCCATAATTAAGGAGCGGTTTGGGGTATCAAAATATATTTCGATTTATTATCCAAAAATTTGGGTGTCACGACATATTTTGGCATCTTTTCCCAACTTCCTTTTTTCGTGATGTTACGCTAAACATGGCTTTTATAAAAGTTGTAAATAATCAATGTCTGTTTAAGTTGTTACTCGGGCCCCTCCAAACTTTTTGGCTGCTGAACGCCTCTGCTCTGGCTCAAAAACACTTTCAAGTCTTGGGTCTTGGTGTCGAATTTTGTTTTTCTTGAAGTCTCGACTCTCAACCATCAAAACTTGACTCTATCATTAGTTGATAACAAAATCGAAAACTTTTGACGTTGCAGCTTTACAGTAGATTGTATGTAACATAATCAATTTTCTGCCCAAACTGAGCTGTTTAGCTCATCGGGTGCTAACTGTTCTTGCATCATCAGCCCTAGTCGAAAGAGATTTTAGCAATGGGGGATTTATTATGTGACCCCATCGAGCTTGCATTTCGAAGTCTGCGCTTTCGACATTGATTTTACGTAAGTCTAATCAACACGTTGCGAGGTAGTTCTTTGAGTGTGAATGTGACACGTGAGTGCTTTTCACATTTTGTTTTGCTTCATTTTGTGCTTTTGTTTCTATTATGATTGCTTGCATTTTTGTTGATTTGTTGTATATTTTTGATAAATAGGTTTTTAGTTATAATGGTTAATGTATAAGATAGTGGCGACCTGGAGCTGGAGGGTAGAACATCCTTAAACTAAATCTCTAACTATTATTTCATGACCAAATGACCCGCAACAACTTGAGATATTATCCTGAAACCGGAAAAATGCCAGTTGTCCTTTATTTATGTCCTTGGCCTTGGAGCCTCGAAAAAATTTTAAAGTCCTTGGCCTCGACCTTAAATTCCTTGGTCTTGCTACAACATTGATGTCGTATCCAAGGGTGGAAACCTGACTACTTGGCGTTAGGGGTCAGTTTCAGTTTCGGTGTGTTGAAACCCACATGTCAGGTTTCAGTTTTGGTTTGGTTTCACGGCTGTTGAAAAATAGGTTCCAGTTTCGGTTTCAGTTTTGCTTATGCACAACTTCGGTTTCTGGGTTTCAGTTTCGGTTTGAGTTTCATCCAAAAAAGCTATTTTATTTTAAATACGGATTATTTAAGTGCACTACTTTTTAACGTTTTTGTTGTATTGCGATGATAAGTAGCAGCTCAGATGGCCGAGTGAGGAGAGCAATAATATAGCTTCGGAAGTTGTCGACTTGGGTATAATTCCGAGTCCGGTGAAACCGAAAACTCAAAAATTAGGATTCACAGCTTCTCTGTTTAATGCTCAGCATTAAAGGAACTGTTCTGGTACGATGGTGATGAAAATTTTAAAACCCAAAACTTTAGAAAATTCTGAACAGGTTTCAGTTTCGGTTTTGACTTTTCAAAAACAAACGGGTTCGGTTTAAGTTTAGGTTTTCAGAAATTTGACTGAGTAGGTGTCAGTTTCAGTTTGGGTTTTAAAAATTTCCTTTAAAACCTGGTTTTCAGGTTTAGGTTTGGGTTTCCACCCTTGGTTGTATCTACCAAAACCCAAATAGCTTTCACAGCCTGCGGTAGTGAACACTTAATTTTAAAATTTTTCTTTGATTTAAGTGAGAGATTTGTTTTAACATTCAATAAAAAAAGCAGCGGTAATTTAACACCTAGAGTCTCTTATACCAACTTTTGTGGATTTTAAAACTGAAGATTAAAATGAACATCGTAGATGAGTTGGAATATATACTGGCTTTCAAGAACGATTGAAGAAAAAAAAAGTTATTGCAAGCAAACCTAGACCAAAATCATCAGAATTAACTTAACTGCTGTTATTTTAAAATTTTTTTGGACTAGTAGACATATCAGTGGTAATTCATATCAGCAAAAAGTGTGCTAAAATGAGTGTTTTATGTGAAAATCGTAAAAATCCGTTGGCTGGTAGGAGCGGAGCACCAATTATGCCCATTAGACTTTGGTAGCCCACCGGTTTTGGCCAATTCTTTTGCCAAATTTTGGGTGCGCCACTGGTATGGAGCAACAGCAATTGCATTGCTTGAGTTTTTTGAAAAAATGATACGATGGATATTATTAAAATGAGTCGTCAAGAAGTTGCTCCTGCTGTATATGGCTTGCGTCAAAGATGCCAACCAACAAAGGCTGCAGCAGAACGCAGTTTTCCATGCTGTACAAGCTACTTGCCAAAGACAAAAAATTTTTACGGAAGAATGTTAAACGCAATATGTGCGTGCACTATAATTTGAGCCAGGGATGGAGGTCTCGAGACCTAAATTTTAAGATCTCGGTCTGGAGACTGGGAGAAAAATTCGGATCTCGGTCTCGGTCTCGAAGCAACTGGATCTCAATCTCGAAGCAGAAATTGCGTCTCGAGACTTCTTTTATTGGTACCGCACTTTAGTTGTTTGCATCATGTCAGCGAAGAAGTCGCGCTTCCATGTTGATTACAGAATCAAAGCCAATCTCACAATTGAGTCATTTTCTATCCGATGCTGACCCGTGAAAATGTTTTCAATAAGATGTTTGCCAAAACTACATGCACTTATTTGATTTCAACTATTCTTCTAATGATTAAATCTCATCAAAATCTGCGTGGTTTCAAGGTGTTGAGACTTGAAAATAGCGATAAAAAAGTTTAATTCATTTTATAAACTGCAGGAGTAAGAAAATTAACTTGCGTATCTGCCTTGTGCCCTAATTACGCAGCTGCGAAATTGTTTGATAGTGCTTTACAGGTACTTAATTTAATTAATAAGATTATGTACAGTATGTCAGTACACAGTTTCGTCTCTGACTGCCACTGTAATGAGTCATCACAGCCCCTAACTATTTTCCAACATTAATTAATTGGATTGTTTACGTCTGTACTAGGGTTGGATTGAATTTGAATCAGCTCATCATTTATTGATAATTTTGAATTTTGGTTTTGAATTTTGGTTCCCTGTTTATTGGCAAAATATAGTCGTGTTAGACAACAAAGATCTTCTGGCGCAGTGGTCGGCAACCTTTTTCGCACAGCGGACCAGTTTGAAACTGAATTGTTTTTGCGGACCGGCCTTTATAAAATCAAACATGTTTAAGCAATAAAACACTCATATTTAATCAGAACTGAAAACCTCGATCTTGTTTTACTCTGACCAGAGTATTAAACTTTTTAAATCTTCCTGCAGCAGCATTGCTTAATTTTTTTATAGTAGCCTCTCAAACCTGATTCTTGACGTTATTCTTTCTCTCAACCAAGCTCCGTTTGATTTTCAAAAGATTTACGATAAAATGACAGCATAATCAAATGTTCGCTGTTCAATTAAAAGATTTGCCTTTTTAATGTGGTTAGTTTTGTGATATTGAGTAACTTTGCCATACTGGGTCACCAGAATTGAGTTATTAAGTATTTTTACAAAAACGTCCCAAAATTGCGTCTCACGTTATAAAAATGTTTTAAACTCAAAGCATTTATTGTGAAAACTCATACGGATCGGTAACAAACTTCACACGGACCGGCACTGGGCCGCGGCCCGGTAATTGCCGACCACTGTTCTAGCGAACTTTTATCGCCTAGAAGGCAGCTGACACAATACCTGGAAGAAGTTGTCGAGTTAAACAAGGCACCAGAAAACGTTTTCAAGTTTTGGAAAGAGCTTGCAATACTGTATCCTGAACTTTCAATTCTAGAGTTTCAGGTTTTGTGTGTGCCGGCCACTTCTGCACCGGCCAGAACGAGTTTTTAGACAAAGTGGTTAACTTTTTCGGCCACATCGGGCCAGGCTATCATCCGATTTGCTCTCAATGTTAGTTTATTTAAAGTGCAACAATAATTCTGTTTAATTGTAATTTTTGCGTTTAGTGTTCACTGTTCAATAAAAATGTTTCGATTTCAATTTTTTTTTTTGTTTTCGATTAGGTCTCGAGTCTCGGTCTCGCAACTGTATCGTCTCAGTCTCGACTAAAAGATCTCGAAATTTTCGGGTCTCGGTCTCGAAAACATAAAAAGGTCTCGATCTCGGTCTTGGACTAAGTAGTCTCGACTACATCCTTGATTTGAGCACTAATTGAAACTATTTTATCGCTTTTTAGCAAAGGCTGCTGTTTTTTCATTCATTAGTCATTATTATTGGCATATTTATCCTCCTATTACGAGAAAGCGATCAATGCGCTGTACGAGCTCGTTTAGGAGTTGCCGGCCATCTGTCTACCACACTAAGATGGGGGAATTCCGCTAAGTGCCTTTCCCAATGGCACAACAAGTAAACTTGCCGGCTTTCTCCACACTATCCCTTTAATGCTGAACGTCAAGCAGGGAAGCTGTGAATACCAATTTTAAAGTGATTGGTTTGACCCAACTCGGAATCGAACCCCAAGTCTACCAATCCAGAAGCAGACGCTCTATTTGTTATTTTTCATTTTGTGCTAATTTTTAAATAAAGTCACTTTTTGGTTACATTTTTGCAAAAATACCGGCACGCTTTTAAGTTTTTTAGGTCACAAAAAATCGCCCTGATTATTACCTAACAATTGCCAATGAAATAAGCAATAAAATTCTGTTTACCATAGAGAGGGACAGCGCCGCCTCGGGGAGGCTCAGGCCACTAGCCCTCATCAGCCGCACTCAAGTTATAGATGCACTAATTTTTCAAAGTGCTTGACTTTCAAAAAACTAAACACCCATCCGGATTTGTATACCGCAGAATAATTTAACCTTTGTGGTACCTAACAACTTGTTAGATAACCACTCAAGTTAAATTCCCCACGTGGCCAAGGTACAACAATAAAACAAAACGTCGTCCTACCTGGCCTGCTGAATAGGAAGTCAGAACGACTTCCACGTGTTGGGTCGGAGGATAGACATTAAACAAAATTCTGTCTGTTCCGGCACTACTGCTAGTCACGTAACCTCAAATTTAATTGAAACTTTCGGTCTTGCTTTTGCGCTGGCTAACTGTTGTATAACTCAGTGTTTTTCAACCACTGTGCCGCGGCACACTGTGCCGCGAGATATTGTCAGGTGCGCTCTGAAAAATTATCCAATTTCGCTTAATTGGTCTAAAAAATCTTTTTTGAAGACAAATTAATTATTATCTGCAACTAATATGCCCTTGTCAAGAGTCTGTGCTGTCTAAAGATCGGCAGAGTAAACTTGTAATACTCTTCTATATCAGTAAGTGGCAGCAGGTAGCCAATTGCTTTGTAATTCGAGACAAGAAAATTAGTGATGCATACAGTGTCGTGCGTTGACGCCGCTAATTTGACGGCGTCAATTGACGCCGTCAACTTTTCGTTGACCCCAGCCAATGCGCCATCAATTCTTAAAAAGTTGACGCTGGGCGTTACGCCGTCAAAATTTCAGCTGTTTTAGCGCCAAGCGTCAATTTTTTTAGAACACAATACTTCTTGATTTTTTGCAAAACAAGCGAGGTGTTTCTTGAAATAAAAAGGCTGAAGTTGGAATTGATATGTAAGAAAGGAGAAGATTAACTTTAGTTAATTATTGACCTCTGCTCCCTCGGGAATAGGCGGGCTTTCGACGCGGAAGGTCCACCGTGGATCAAATCACTTTGCTCACGCAAAGCATTGAGAATGCATTCGAAGCGAAAAAGAAGGCCGGTGCCGTCTTTATCGACCTGACAGCTGCCTATGACACTGTCTGGCACCGTGGCCTCACTTGCAAGCTGTTGCGGCTTCTGCCGGACAAGCACATGGTTCGTATGATTATGAAACTTATCCGCAACAGAAGCTTCACCCTTACAACTGGCGACAGCAAGCCTAGCAGGTTACAACGCCTCAGAAACGGCGTCCCCCAGGGATCGGTACTGGCCCCCTCCTTTTCAACATCTATACATATGATGTCCCCTTTATAACCTCCAAGAAGTTCGCCTATGCCGACATCCTGGAGATGCTTGATACATCTGGAGAATGGAAGGAGTTGGAAAGGACTCTAAGCCAGGATATGACTACACTCTCGGAATAACTCCAGACCTGGGGACTGAAGCTTAGTCACACTAAAACGGTGACGGTGGTCTTTCACCTCCACAATCGAGAGGCCAAGCGTGAGCTTAAGGTCTGTAACATCGGAAAGACCTTATATATCTTTCTGCCCAGTTCCCACTTATCTTGGGGTCAAACTGGACAGATCGCTCACATATCGTCCTCATCTGGAAGCATTGCGCAAGAAGCTATGTGCTCGCGTCTCACTGTTGAGGAGACTTGCGGGAGTAGGTTGGGGTGCTAGCGCCAAAACATTGCGCACAGCTGCCCTGTCTCTGGTCTACTCGACTGCCGAGTACTGCGCACCAGTCTGGGGCCGCAGCACGCATACACACCTCATCGACAGTGTATTAAATGACGCCTTGCGCATTGTCACTAGATGCCTGCGTCCAACTCCATCGGTCTACCTTCCGGTTCTTTCAGGCATCCAGCCAGCTGAGCTTTGCCGCCAAGGAACGACACTCTCCCTAGCCAACCGCAGCTCCCTGAACCCTGACCACATTTTACATGGCCAGTTTCAAGAGTCACAGAACGTATGTAGGGAGAGATTGAAATCTAGACGCCCATTTGCACCTGCTGCTCGGAAATTGCTAGACAGTCTTTCTGAGATGGGCGTCCGTGCAGCCCACTGCACGAACACGAAATGGGACATGGAGTACTCTGCCAACGCATCGTCACTCCACGCTTTCATTCCCAAAGCTAGCACCAGACCCTTGGGTGTGGGTCTGCCCAGGGCAGCCTGGGTCAAGCTTAACCGTCTGCATTCTGGTGTTGGACGTTTTTGTTCGTCCATGTGCAAATGGGGTCTCACTCCTCAAACGAATTGTGAGTGTGGTGCCAGTGAACAAACCGCATACCACATCATCTCACAGTGTCCCATACATCGGGCACCCCGAGGTATGTTTGGTCTAATGGTTTTGGATGAAGAAGCAAGATGCTGGCTGAAGTCCCTTACAGTCAGCATTTGACCCAAGCAGTTTGATGGCCAGGGTGGTAAAAGGATAAACCCTCGGCCTTGGTCCTTCCATCTGTCTTGGAAGAGGTGCCCCGCCAAACGACGACGAGTAATGGGCGCGCAACCGGTTTTGAACGTAAAATATTTCACTTATTTTTCTCCTATAGGCCTACCGATTACCGAATACGATCGGTTTTATTTAGTTTTGTGCATTTTAATTATGGTTGTAGCAAAAGGGTGTAAAGATGCGGTAAATTTTTGGCTTAACCAAATTTCTTTGTGGTTACTGCTTAAGTTAATCATCATTTCAATATTCGATACAGGAATGAATACAAGTTTAAATATGCTTATAAATAGCAGCGCACTTTCACAGTTCTGCAAAAGAACGTTTGAAAATGTTGTGCGTAAAACTTGGTGATAACCGTGTTGTAACCTATTGCACATGTATATACTTATTAAACCAATGAATAGACCGATATTTAGCTGTAGGTAAGTAGACCTTATACTGCGAGTTATAGCAAATTGTTGATTTATTGCAAATCGTTGTTTAGGTATAGTGGAAAATATGCCCCCGATGCATATTGTTGAATCGTAGACATTTGTTTTTCATATTTTTCTTTTCACAAAATCTTTAATTTTTTTATAGTGAGGAATACATATCACGGTCATGGCCGGATTAAGCTAGTGCGGGGCCTGTAGCAAAAATTTTGCGGGGCCCTAGTTTTTGGAGACCCGGTCGGAGGGCAATCAAACCTGATTTCATTTTTAGTCTCATTGTTTTTATACCAAGGGCTCTTATCGGAATTCACTGAAGATGCGTAAATGGCATAAATTCGCTGCAAAACTCTTGTTTGTTTTTTCAACGAAAATAATTTTTTCAAGACACGAGACTCAAATTTTGTGAAAAGTTGAGAACAAAGGAGGAACAACGCAAGCTGTTGTAGGCACTAATAGTAAAGGTCTTTACCGTTCATATCAAAGTTCCAGACGCAACAGAACACAAACAGGAAATAACTTCTTCTTGCATGTTTACTGGTCCGTGCATGG
This sequence comes from Trididemnum miniatum, assembly GCA_964006365.1. Classification (NCBI taxonomy): domain Eukaryota; kingdom Metazoa; phylum Chordata; class Ascidiacea; order Aplousobranchia; family Didemnidae; genus Trididemnum; species Trididemnum miniatum. The sequence continues at coordinate 8,969,904 of OZ023232.1, read as the reverse complement.
TTGCTCAGCCACTTGCATTTTTACGGTGCCATACTTTTATGGTATCTACTCACTGTGACCTATTGTATACACAAAAATACCATAAACATTCGCGATTATATAAGCGTGAATGAAGGTTGACTTTTTATTTTTGCAACGATCGCGATGTGCGGTCAGAAATCAGTTTGCGGCCAGATTCAGAAATACTGCAAGTTTTATTTTGAGGAAGCTTATGAATTTAAAAACATTAAAGAAAAAGTGAGGCTAACAATTCGCAAAAATTTTATACGCCAGTCCTAGCCGAAACTGTTTTACAAAAGTGTAGCCTAATTTTTTCTGTAATTTGAATCATAATTTTGAAAAGCGCGGGGCCCGTAGCAAATGCTACTTCTGCTACGTGGTTAATCCGGCACTGATCATGGTAGATGACTTAGCCGAGCAGCGAATCAAAGCTGGGTGTTCCAAGATGTGACTGGGATTCGGCACACGTTTTTGAGTGTTTCGGTTTCGCTGTGCTAATGTGTCGTCTACACTCTACGGTACAACTCGGACCTTGCAAGTCTTGGAAAATGGTCATGTCTCAATCGAGACTTGAAGAAATTTTGGTTTTGAAAGAGTTTTCAGGAATTTAAGGTTTTCAGGTATAGCTTTCAGGTCTTTGATACTTAAAGCAACAACAATGAGTACCCGAGGTGTATAAAGCATAAAGTTGTGCGTGATTTCGCACTTTTGAAAAATATTTAGTCACATTTGTTTAGTAAACATGTTGTAACAGAGAAGTGCGACTCATCTTACGGAAGCTTTTCTGACCGACAAAATTCCTCATGAAATCTCGTCTCTCGTTTCGCCCTCGTACGTTTCAATTCTCTTCTCACCTCGGTTTAAACAGGAAAAGTTTCGTTTTGGGTCTCGAAGCTGTGATCTCTCGCAATAGTTTGGGTCCTAGTTCCAGCTCTGCATCGAACCCGCGAGACCAGCTCCTCCATTCAATGTGCCGACCTCAATTTAATGAGCTGACTACACTCTACACTGAATCGTAAGCATTTAACACTTTCGTGGATTTAAATCCGGGACACAATCTCAATTCAATGACTGAAAAGAAAATAACGAAAAGAATAAAAACGTTAGGGTAGTCAGCGCGCCTTGCTGCACCGGTATAATGGGATATGTTAGGCAAGCCTACGTCCAAGTCAGTTATAAACTATTTGTCGATGTGTCGTTTAACCATAAATCCCTTAGCCTAGCCTGTATTATTCAGTCTGGGAACAGCCTGTGAAAGATGTGTCATCACGTGCTCCATTGCGACTCCTAGTGGATTTATTGAAGTATCAAAAAGTTAAAATGGGCTTAACACGGTGCGTAAATTGCTATTAGGACAAATGGGCACTGGAGCAGATGAGAACTGGGACAAATGGGCACTTACCACTTACGCTTACGGCGATTAGAAAGATGGGCACCTGGAGAAATGAGCACGAGGACAAAGACAAGTGCTTTATTACTTAGGCTAATGCCCAAGTAGCCTACTTATTTGCCCTGATGCGCCTTTCCCAAGAGTTCATTTGCTCCGGTGCCTATTTTCCCAACTGTTCATTCGTCTGAAATGCCCAATTGCTTTATTGCCCAACTGCCTATTTCACCAGAATCAATTTACCCCAAGTGCCCATTTGCCACGTTGCCCATTTGACCAGTGCTCAACTGCTCATTTGCCCCAAGTGACCATCAAAAACACCCCTAGAAGCCGCCACGGCGAACATCAAACGCAGAGTGGTCAGCGCATTGGACTGCGAATCTACTTTCGGAGGGTCAATGCTCGGCTGAGTCATCTACCATGATGCACATACTTCATCACAAAATACAATATGAAAAAAAATGTATTCGCAATAAAAGAACTTCATGGTTTATGATTGCTATCAAACTTCAAAAAAATTGACGCTAAAATTGACGCTGACGCCGTCAATTTTAGCGTTTAAAATTGACGCTGACACTGTCATCTCTCATCAGTGTCCCGGGTAAGGTCCATGTCAAATGCCTTGAAAAGAAATGCCGTAAAATAGTCGAGCCTAAACTAACGGATGCTCAGTGCGGCCTTCGTCCTGGCCGAAGCACAATGGACCAGATCTTTGCCTTGCAGCAAATCTTTGAGAAGTCGTGGGAATATGCAAAAGAGGTCAATGCATGTTTTGTTGATCTTGAAAAAGCATATGATCGTATTCCTAGAGACAAGCTTTGGGCGGTGCTGTTGCAGTATGGCAATGATGGCCAGTTACTAAATGCCATTAAGTCGCTGTACATGCATTCCGAGGTCTGTGTTCGTGTTAACAGTGCAACGACGAAACCTTTCAGAGTTGGTGTGGGACTACGGCAAGGCTGCTCTCTTTCACCTATTCTGTTCCTTATTTATAAGGATAGAATAGTTAAGAAAAGTGAGTTTTGTGGCGGAGTAAAGATCGGCGAATGCACTGTACAACGTCTGTTATTTGCAGATGATCTTGTGCTACTCGACTCTACCCAAAATGGTCTCCAGCAAGCTCTTGACAGGTTTTCGGATGCATGCTCTGTTGCCGGAATGAAAATCAGCACAACAAAAACAGAAACCATGTGCCTGTCCAGACAACCAAAGCAGTGCTCTCTCCAAATTGATGGAGTACCACTAAAACAGTCAGAGAAATTCAAGTACCTCGGCGTCTCATTCACAAGTGACGGCAGACAAAATACCAACCAACCAGTTTTAATCCGGTTTTTCCTCGTGTCCGAAGATGGCCGGATGCACCTCATTCCTTCAGCAATCGCTCTCTCTCCATCTCGCGCGATCTGTAGCTTCCTCCACCCTCAACCCAATTTTCTTTATATTCTCTTCGACTTGTTTCTTCCATGTTTGCTTCGGCCGTCCTCGCTTTCGAGGTCCATTCACTTGAAATATCATTGCCTTCTTCAAAATGCTCTCATCATCCCTCCTAACCACATGTCCATACCATCTTACTCCATTCGCTTTAGCCATTTTATCTAAAGTTTCCTTCAGACCAAGCATTTTCATCAGCTCCTCAGTATTCTTTCTATCCACTAGTTTTACTGCACACATTGATCTCACCATAGCTCTTTCAGTTCTTCTCAAAATTATCATCTCATTTTCCCTCAAACACCATGTCTCACTTCCATGTAACATTGCTGATCTAACGCAACTATACGATACACCATCCCTTTCATTTTCAAAGAAAACCTTCTCCCAAGTAACAACTCTCCGCATTCTTCAAATTTCATCCAACCGATCCTTACTCTTGCAGTCACTGCAGTTTCATACCCACCACTAGCATTCAGCCTATCTCCAAGATAACAAAAACCCTTCACAGTCTCCACTTCATCACACAATACCTCCACTGGTTCTTCCTTTCCGTCTCCAATATCTTCACATCTTCTACATACAAACTGCTGTGCAAAACTGCAAGATACTTTATTCATTTTAGTGCATCTCGCATGAATCCACTTCTTACAGAGCGTGCACCACACCGCGTTAGACATAACTCTTTTTCCACATATTCCACACGGATCCACCCTGCTACGCACAACCTCCCCTTCTGCACCACTCACCATCATCTTAGTCTTTCTAATATTTATTCTCAATCCCTTGCTTTCCAATGCATCTCTCCACCTTTGGAATCTCTCCCTTAGATCCTCCAAATTTTCGCTCATCAGCACAAGATCATCCGCGTACAAAATTTCATTCATAAGTCCCTCTCTTGCATGTTCTGACACTGCATCAACCACAATAGTAAATATCAATGGTGATAGCACAGACCCTTGATGCACACCAACCCTTACCCAACATTCCTCCGAAAAACCCGATCCAACTCTGACTTTCGTCCTTGAACCCTCATACAAGCTCATTACTGCTTTCACCAACACTTCTGGCAAGCTTTTCTTTCTTAATGCCCATTTCATCACTTTTCTGGGAACCCTATCAAACGCTTTTTCCAAGTCCACAAAACACATGTACAGCTTTTTCTCTTTTCCACGAAACTCCTCTTGCATCCTTCTCAAAATAAACAAAGCATCAGTCGTGCCCTTCCCAGGCATAAAGCCAAATTGCATGTCATCAACCTTCACTAATTCTCTTATTCTCTTCTCTAGCACTCTCTCGACTATCTTCATTGCATGCTCCAGCAGCTTTACTCCTCTATATGCTCCACAATCCATCACATCTCCCTTTCCTTCAAAGATTGGAACAACAACACTTGTTTTCCATTCCTCTGGCATACCTTTTCCATCCAGAACTCTCTGACACTGCTTCTTTAGTACTCCAACACCAAACTTTCCGCTCGCCATTATCATATCCATATTTACTTCAGAGGGACCAGCTGCTTTTCCCAATTTCATCTTATTCATAGCCTTAATCACCTCCTCATAAGTGACTTCTTCAACTGGTCCTTCAACCATATCTGCTTCTGCCATCTGATCCCATTCGTTTTCCACATTCATGATCTTTTCCATATGATCCTTCCATAATTTTCCACGATCTTTTTCACTAACCACAAGTCTCCCATCTTTATCCTTCATGCAACCTCCACCATTTATGCCCTTTCCATCCCTTCTCATGAACTTCAATAACTTAAAAACATCGTTTGATTTGTTATATAGCACTTTTATCTCCTCTTCAGCCGCCTGCTTCATGGCTTTTGCAACCACTTTCTTTTTCCGATTTCTTGCTTTTCTATAATTACTTTTATTTTCCGCTGATCGATTCTTGCACCATGTTTTAAATGCTTTCTTTTTCCAATCTATCGCTTCTTTTACTTGCTCATTCCACCACCATGTGTTTCCCTGATCTCTTCTCCTTTTCGTCTTTCCACACAAATCATCACAAGCCTTTAAAACACCATTCTTGTAGGACTCCCACAAATCCACTGCTTCAGCGTCCACTAATTCTACTACTCTTCGTTCAAATTCCTCTTGGATCTCTTTTTCCTGCAGCTTCCATACCCTCCATCTCACCCTTTTACTCTTCTTTACTGACTTCTTCAGTTTGCGTTCCTCCACATCAACCACCACCAGCCTGTGCTGCAATTCCCCAGGGATAACTTTCACATCTCGTAGATACTTTCTCTTTTCCTTTCCTATCAGAACAAAGTCTATTTCTGTATCATTTCCACCTGAACTATAAGTCACCTTTCTTTCATCTTTCTTCTTGTACCACGTATTTGCAACACACAACTCTTTTTGGACGCAGAAATCTAGTAACATTCTTCCTTCAACATTTCTTTTCCCTATTCCATACCCTCCATGTACACCTTCAAATCCTTCTGCACATTACCCCACATGGCCATTGAAATCTCCCAATCCCAACACCATTTCATTTGCATTCGCCATAGTCCACTCACGCGCCATTTCCTCATAAAATAACTCTTTCTCTGAATCTGGTTTTCCACTCTGTGGTGCATAAGCACAAATCACTCTCACCACCTCTTCTCCAAAGACTAATCCAATTCCCATAGCTCTGTCACACCTTCTTCTGACCTCTACCACCTTCTCACAGAGTTCTTCTTTAACCAATATACCCACGCCCCCGGTTTTATCGTCATTTCCGCACCACCACAGTTTGTACCTCCTTCCCTTGACACCAATAAAGCGAGCTCCTTCACCTCTCCATCTCACTTCCTGCAAACAACATACATCCACCTTTCGCTTCCTCAATTCTTCGCACACCTCCGTCCCTCTGCCAGATATACTCCCAACATTTCACCTTCCGAATCTAACCCGAAGCCGTTTTTCAACTTTTTCTTTAGCAACTTTGAACCCGGAGATTCTTAGCACCCCCTGCCCATTTAAGGGCTGCCGGGGACTGGGGGCCAAAATTTTATTTTGCATCGTCATGAGGTTTTTGTTGGAGCAAGTATTTTATGGCCGCATGTCCTTGCTGACGCCAACCACAGTTATAAGCAGTGGGCCTAGCCTTTGCCTAAAAAGGCATACCCTGCAAGGCAACAGGGTTGCTGAAGTAGTTTAGCCGGCCAGTCGAGACCGTTGCCCGTGTGGCGCCATCAGGAGGCACTACCCAGCTAGCATAGACATTGGGACTAGTATGCATGTACACCAGATTTCTCTGGTCGACTGTACAAAACACAAAAGTACTACCCATACATCTACACATACCAAAAATAGCGAATTGGATATCCGCATCGGAAAAGCAAGTGCAGTAATGCGCCAGCTCCACCGATCTGTGGTACTGAAACGGGAGCTTTGCACCAAGGCAAAGCTATCCATTTTCAGATCGGTCTATGTTCCTATTCAGACTTATGGCCATGAGTGTTGGATCATGAATGAGAAAGTGAGGTCTCGAGTTCAAGCAGCGGAAATGGATTCTTGCGAATAATTAGCGGTTTGACCTTGTTGGACAAGGTTAAAAGTGCAGATATTCGTGAATCTCTAAACATCGAAGCGCTGCTTCTCCGACTAGAAAGATCGCAATTGCGTTGGTATGGACATGTGACACGAATGTCCCAGGAAAGAACAGCCAAAAAACTGCTCTGTTCAACACCGATTGGTCGAAGGCCTAGAGGCCGTCCCAGAACTCGATGGCGAGATTACGTAGAAGATCTTAGTTGGTCTCGCCTTGGCATCCTAGCAGAGCATCTATCCTGTGTTGCAGAGGATCGAGATGCTTGGAAGCTCCAATTCGAGCTGCTGCCCCCGCGACCCCCCAAGGATAAGCGGGTCCAGAAAATTGATTGATTGATTGACGCTGACGGCGCTATAAACATTTCGGGCAATTAACGCTGACGCCGTCAATTTTTTCGTTGACGCGAACTTGTATGAAATCGAATATTATTCCATTCCATACAAAAAATTTTTTCCATATTCCATTTCATACAAGCAAAACATTATTGCTATTCTTAGAGTTTTGGAAGTGGGCTATATGGGCTGACTTTGCTTGCGATGTAGTTTTTTTTTTATCATAATTTTTGATATTTAATTACAGATTGCCTGTTTGGTAATGAATCATTGCTTGGTTGCGGCGCAAAAGCAATTAGCCTATTGCGTATGAGAAGGTTTTATAGTCAGAATTGCGTATTCAGGGCAGTGGCGTACGGTGACCTTATTGACTGGGTGTTCATTGTTTTCGCTGCAGAATTGGACATTTAGCCCAATAAAGTGTCTTCCTAAGCGAGTCGCTAAATCAAACTTTAAACATAACAATTTTTCTTTAAATTCTTTTCTCATATCTTCCTCTAATTTTTTCGAGCCTTCCAAAACGATTTGACGAACATTTCTCGGATTGAGCGAACTGGATTGTTCTTCTCTTTAAATTGTTGAATGCAGGGAGTCGAACCGAACCCGAACCTAAACGACGAACCGTAAAAACCGCTTTTTTTCAGTGAACCCGAACCTGAACCGTTTAAATTTGAGATCATTGAACCTGAACCGAACCCGAATCTTTAATATTTCAAATCTGTGAACCTGAACCGAACCTGAACCTTTAAAATTTTATGCAAGTGAACCAAAACCAAACTCGAACCTATAATATTTTGTGGACATAAACCTGAACAGAAGTCGTTTAGTAACAATGTTTGAATCTGAGCTGATTCTTAAAAAATATTTATAAAAATCTCTAGACATGTGCTGCGATGCGTTAACATTCTTTCTGCTTACGTGGAGTTTTTTCTCGTTCTTCCGGTAACTTTGCAATAACCTCAACTAAATCTAGTCAGGTTTTTTATTTGTTGACGTTTCGTTGGTACTAACGACCAACATCATCAGAACGATAAAGCACTGACCTATTCCAACCTTCGCAACATTCTTTCTGCTTTTCAAAATTTAATGAATTTTCACATTTTTATTTAACCTTAATTGGTTCGGGCCTGCAATTTATATTTCGTTATTTTATGATATAAAACCCTAATTTAGTTTTTGGCCAAATTAATGATTTGAAGTGAACCCGAATCTGAACTGCGAACCGGTAAAAACCGCTTTTTTTTCGGTGAACCCGAACCGAACCTGAACCTTTAAAATTTGGATGTAGTGAACCTGAACCGAACCTGAACCTTAAAAATTTGGTTTCGATGAACCCGAACCGAACCGAAACCTCTAAATTTTGGTGTAACTGAACCCGAACCGAACCTGAACCCAAATTTTTGAAAAGTCTTGAACCTGAACCGGAACTGAACCGTTAAAAATAAAATTTCTTGAACCTGTACCGGAACCGGAGCGATATTTTAAACGGTTCGACTCCCTGGTTGAATGATAGGATTGACCATTTCTTTAATTCCTGTTTTTTCAAATGTATTGAACGATAACCCGTCGACAGTGCAAATTTTTCTTACAATATCTTTAAACTCATTTGGACTAATTTCAAAGGAAACGCAAATCTTTTCATTTTCACCACTGTTTTCATTTTGGACGAGGATCCGCTTTACATACTTTTCCATACCACTGGAAGTATGAGACTTTTCTTCTGAAGCTGCTTTATATTCTTTGAAGTGACTAGAACGAGAATGCTTTCTCATGTTAGTCCAATGAGGATAAACTCATTTTATTCCCAATTGCAATTTCCGATATTCAGGCTGAGCAGTTGACTTCTTCGACTCTGGGCATAATTTACAAGTGCCTCCTAGAGACGGGTTATCAATTGTCTAAAATTGTTTAATATCCAACTGAGGTATATTTTTAAAAGCCATTTACATGTGTATGTCAAAGATCAGTGCACGGCCGGTGGGCCACAAAGTTCGGTCAAAATAATTTGGCAATTGTAGGTCTACTAATGAAAATACTGTAGATTAGTAGCTGTGGAATGTGGATTGTGGTTAAAACTTATTGATATTTCAGCTTTGATATTAGATATTACAGACGCCACTACAAACCTATATCAATGTTTTCTGTTTAGATCGGCAAAACTTCTCACACATTTTAACTCCTCAGCTTTCTAATCAAGAAACATTTTTGACTGAAGTATTAATTCATGATTGATAATAGCTCCAGTTTCGCGGGTCAGATTTTCGGCTGGGCCATCTACCATGATACACCTACTTCACAAAAAAATTTGTCAAAAAAAAAAATATTAACATTCTTTGTGGTCTTTGTTTTCAAAGCAAAGTTGCAAGTTGTAACTTCAATAGAATGTTTACTAAAAATCGAGATTAGGCCGCAATTATTTGCTACACTTGTCGTACTTTAAGCTATTCCAATCTTCACTGGCCCTATAATTATTACTCTTAAACGTTTTATAAGAAAGTTATGATTTTCAAAGAAAGCATATGTTGAAGTTTATCATTCTGAATCTACAGTCTTTACCGGTACTTGAAAAGGTGCAATCACATTAACTGAGACGCTGAGACCTTTGAGACATTGTGCAGGTTTATGTTATTATGACATCACATCTGTGCCGAAATGTTGTCACAATAACATAAACCTGCACAATGTCTCAAAGGTCTCATCGTCTCAGTTAGTGTGATTGCACCTAAACAATCACGCTAAGCCTCCCAGAATGACTTCTCAATGTTCTCATGATAAAAAAACTTCGTACTGCCATGGACATCTGCCATGCTGTATACCTCACACTCAGTCCACATGCAAGTGCCCTAAATGAAAAATTCATAGCATCGAGAAACAAAAAAGCAAAAAAGGAAAGAGCTGCAATTAGCACCTCTAATAAAGATGTAAACATCAAATAACATCGCCGGCGCGACATTCTTTTCTTCAAAATGCTTTACATCACACCTTTTAAGCAAGCAATAAAAGTAAATAAACAACAGTTAATTGAAACTTTGAGGAAAAGTGTTAAGTAACTCTCTCCCATCATTCTACTCGAGTTTTCTTCGAACAAACCTCAAGGATCTCCTGCTGAGAAGCCAATTTTAAGATATTGAATTTTTACCAAAAGCTTTGTTGCTCACAATCTCACTATATGATTTTCTCGTCATGCATTGTCCGCTTTAATTTCCCCGCCGCACGAGCTTACCGATGTCTATCGTTAATTATTGGACCATTTTCTTAAACGGCTAGCGTTTTTGTAAAAATAATCGCAAACTTGAATGTTTAAAGATATTGAGTCCTCGAGCGGAGGACAGCGCAAAATTCAAGGCGTAATGGAGCCGAGACCAATGCCAACGGCCAAGGACGACACGGTCAAGGCCAAGGACTTCACAAACTTGTCTTCGAGACCAAGGACATCCTCGAGGACTACATCATTGTTGAGAATACCGTAAATTCTTCAAAACTAATAAAAACTCAATCCTGTGAAGACAAATTTCCTATTTTTGTGGACACATTTCTAAAAATGAGCAGATTGCAGAAACTCAAAGAACAAAAATAAGTCACTGGCTCAATGCTCATGTCTATTATAGTTTGTTTATTATTGTTTGTTTGTTTATTATGTGCGTGAATAAAAACAATAAAGGCGCATTAACAGCATAGGTTTTTTTTGCGCCTGGACTCATAGTAGGAAGAAAACGTTAATACAGTAGTAATACGAGACGTCAGTAGTAATAAATAATTGCATTGCCGTCATTGCACTATCCTATCCATCGATCCAAACGAAGCTTCGAGCATTGCATCTTGTTTTGAATTGGATTTATTTAATTTTGCTTTTAGGTAAGACCTAAGTACTGAAAATCTGAATCATTGAAAAAATCAAAAAACAGCTCAGATGGCCGAGTGGTAGGCCTATAGAGCGTCTGTCTCTGGAGCTGTAGACTCGGGTTTGATTCCGAGTCGGGTCAAATCAATGACTTTAAAATTGGTATTCACAGCTTCCCTGCTTGACGCTCAGCATTAAAGGGACAGTGTGGAGAACAAGCCAGCAAGTTTACTTGTTGTGCCGTTGGGAAAGGCACTTAGCGGGATTCCCCCATCTCGGTGTGGTAGATGGATGGTTGGCAACTCCTAAGCGAGCTCGTATAGCGCTTTGATCGCTTTCTCGTGATAGGAGGATAAATATGCAACTAAACAAACAAAATAAAACAAAATTATCTCTGCCGACATTCTGTTTACCACTACCTGTTCTCTTCGCGCTGGGTGAGTTCGCATATTGCGTCTCAAATTTCAAAATAAACAATTAAAATCAATGCAATATCTAACGTGTAAACTGAAAATTATCGCCGAAATGATACAAAGTTTGCGAAAATTGTTTTGCAAGAAGCTGCAGCTGCAGGACCCCGCCAGATTTTACAAGTTGTTTGATTGACAGCTTGTTTTTGTGAGTACTTGTGTTGCTCTAATAACATCAAAAGAGAAAAGTTTTTTGGGAAAAAGTCGCAGACTTGCGCCAGCACAACGCCAGGTGAAAGCATTCGTCTAATTGAGTGACATCTTGTTTTTAATAATGTTGAATAAATTTGAAGTTTTGATTGTGAACACTTTGCGAAGTGCGAACTCTACCACCGTTTGTGCACACGGCACTTACCGCTTAGTTTCCAGCCTGCGTCACCTTCTACCATTTAGCAATACAGTACTGTGACGCAGTGCCACTGAAAGTAACGCTATTGATATTGCTTCATTGTTTTTTTTTTTTTACTTATAGATCAAAATTTATTATTCTGTTAAACTACTCCAGGTATGGAAAGTATGGAAGATGGCATTCCATTCTTAAAATCTTTCATTCCTTTCCATACCTGAAATCTTCCATATTCCATACCAAAATTCCTCTTCCATTCCATCTTCCATTCCATTACATGCCCTGTCTGTTGCAGGTACTGTACGGTCGCATACATCTATGGGGCGCCGTTGTGAAAAAAACGATTTAGTAAATTTTGTACGAATTTTCAGCAACATTTGCACAGTTTCACAGCTATTTAGCTAAAGTGAAGTGAACTGCAGCTAAAACGCTTCGAAAAGTGCAATAAAAGCCAAGTGTAACGACATTTAATAAATAGCAGCGATATTTATTAAATAGCGGCGATATTTAATAAATATCGCTGTTGTTGCTGTTATAACACTGGCAATAACAAAAGTGCAATAACACTTGGCTGTTATTGCACTTTTCGAAGCGTTTTAGCTGCAGTTCACTTCACTTTAGCTAAATAGCTGTGAATTCGATGATCAAAAACAAAGCCATTTCTTTAGCGGACTTTAATTGGGCAAGCTTTTCTCTAAATGACGATTGGTTTTGAGCATCAGACTATGAAACAACGGACAGACGGCATCAAGAAACTCTTTGCGCTTCGCTTTGATGATTTCTTTTCACATTGCAGTCAACTGACTGAGAGTTCTGCAATGTTGTTCCTCAAAACCACAACGTTTAAATAAAATTTGACGAGGGTAGCCCAAGTAAATTTTTACCTATTTATGCGAAGCGCACAAAATTAACCAGAAGAAATTAACAACTCTGAGTAGATGAGCAGCCATGGGCCTATTCTTCAAGAATTAATTTACGCGACATAAACCGGCCATACAAAGTGCGAAGTCGCAAAGCTCTAAACTGAAAAGCTGCTATCTCGAAAATATTTCAAGACATTACGTTTAACTACGTCGTAACTCGTAAACCAAAATTCACCAAATAAAGCGGGTGAACGTGATGTTCCTCATCAGACGTAAACAACGGCAAGTAAAAAATATTTGAAATAAAATAGATGGTTATACAGTAAATTTTTGAAATTTTGAAAAAAAACAGAATATGACGCGGTGCTTCGAAGCCTCGTTGTGCTGGCGCTCCGGTGCATTGCACCGGCGGTAGTTATGGCCCTGGTTCAACCACAAGCTTTTTCATTAGACGCTGTCTGGAAATAATTAGGCTAAAATCTTTAACTCCAGTTATATGCGTTCATATTGTTAAACTACTGTACTTTTTTCTAAAAATGTTCCTTATGCAGAAAAAAATGGATTCATCATTAGAAAGGGGCGTTGCTCAAATAACAGATAATAATCGATTTTGGCACGTTGCTGACCACAGCATTGCATCAAACGCACCCGTCAAAGCTAAAACCACTCCAGTGCAATGGAGCTACTGGAAGTGGAATAGCAAATACGTATTTGGAAAAACGTATTCGGAAGAAAATGATACATCGAGTACTTATTATATTTATGCGAGTGACAAGGAACTCAAATTGACTTCCGATGGGGGTAATCCAAGTCCTTCAGCCACTGACAAGCGCGTGTTCGAGCGCGTTTATGGGGCGAATGACATTTATACGTTTAAACATCTGAAGTCAGGGCTTTATGCTGGAATGAGGAACGGAAAGCTTGAACTTGTCGAGGAAGAAAATGCTACACATTGGGAGTTGGACTGACGGAGCCAATCTATGCCACCGACACTGAATAGTTGCATCATCTACAATATCACCGGTATTTGGCATAACATTACCATAATTCCACTAGAATTGTTTTGCATTTTGTGTAAGTAATGTTGATATACAGTAAGTAACGGCAACGGCCCAACCTTCAACAAGAAGGAAAAGTCTTCATCTTTTTGTTTTTTCCTTGCCCTTGAATCAGCAAGTGTGCAAAGTTTGCGTCCTAATTAATCTCTTGCTAGAGAGTCACAATTTAAGCATATAAAAAGAAATAATAGTGTTAAAAAAAATTGGTAGTGAATTGTCTTATGCTTGAGTAATTTAAACGAAACCTGACTAATCATTAATTTGTAACATATAAACTAATTGCTTGATCAATATCAAACAACCGTTTATTTTGTGCCTGTATAGAATCAAGTAAAGAATGTCGCTATTGGCGCGGGACTTCTTGGGTTTGATTCCCGGACCGGTCAAATCGGACATCCGTCGCCAACAGCTCGCCATTGCATCAACATTTCTGAGTTGCCCTGGCGCTAAGCCGCGGAAATGGCTCCTCCCACTCGTTACACGCTTCGGTGTAATACCGCGAGTGTAAAAAATCAAATCTTTTTGATACTTGCGGTATTTTCACAAACACGTGTAACGAGTGGTGGGGCCCGTCTCCGCGGCTTAGCGCCTGGGCTACACAGCTCCGAAGAAATGCCGCTACGGTGGCGAGCGGTTGACGACACTGTGTCTGACAGCGTGCGCGTAACAAGTTATTGAGCAAACCAGCCGGTTATTGCGAGTATGATGAAGATTCAATTTTTTAATTTGATTTGATGTATTGAGATACAGAATTTTTTCATCACGTATTCTACATTTTTTACGTGCACATCAGTGGCGTACGCAAGGGAGGGGGGTTGGGGGGTCAACTCTCCCACCCCCCCTTTTCGATTAGAGATGCAGTGAAAACTTATCGTTTTTAAAATGATAACGCTTTTTGTTCACCCTTCCTTCAAGCTTGCAAAAATTTCCAACGTTTCCTCTGATCCATCCAACTTGCTTATTTAATCTCGAGATACTTTGATTGTGATGTAACAGTAGCGGTAGATTAACTTTTGTGATGTGTCGCTTGAACCGCATTTTCATCATTTTTGTCATTTCTGTTGCTGTAAAGCAATAAATAAATAAATAAGTTTCCTTTAATGGCATATACGCAGTGGCGTACGCACGATGGGGGGGAGGAGTTTGGGGGTCAAAAATTCCCCATCGACGATTTTTAAAAAAATAACAACTTCTCTGTTGAAACAATCCGCCTTTTTTTATACAGAGTTTGCCGAAATTGCTGTCATGTTTTTCTATGCTATCCAACTTGCTTATTAATCTCGAGAAACTTCAATTGTGATGCAATAATTCCGGTAGTCAAACTTTTCTGGTGGGTTGCGCTTGAACCAACGACTATCACAAAATGCAAGCTAGGACAAAGTCAATGGGTAATGTTACAGCTGGAGTCGTGTTGTGATGTCAAGAAGCGATTGTTTTCAACGGCTACCAAGGCTGGACAACACAACGTTCCAGCGCAGGAGCTATTCTTGGAAGAGAATGGTTGCAACGTCGGCGGATGTTCCGCTTGCGATGTCATAACTTTGAGTAAACCAAACCAGCCAGTTGGGGTTAAACAAAGACATCGCTATCGGTTCGGGAGGTTTTGGGTTCAATTTCTGGGCCGCTACCGGTCGTTAGCTTAGTGGTCAAGCGCACAGACTATCGGTGCGGAAGGTCTGGGGCTTGATTCCCGGGCCGGTCAAATCGGCACAGTGTCGCCAACAGCTCGTCAATGCTGGCACGTTTCTGTGTTCCCCAGTCGCTAAGTCGCGGAGATGACCCCTAGTGGCGTATGCAAGAGAGGGGGCCGGGGTCACCCCCCCTTGACAATTGCAGAAAAAATTAATTCTTACTTGATTTTGAAACAAACCGACTTTTCTTCGTGCAGAGCTTGCCGAAATTGCTATCATGTTTTTTCTGTTCGGTCCAACTTTCTAATTTAATCTCGCGAAACTTTCATTACGATGCGATGCAACAATATCGGTAGTCCAACTTTTCTGATGTGTTTTGCTTGAACTGCATGTTTGTCATTAATGCTGCTGCCGTGAAGCAGTTGGCAAGTAGGAGTTTCCTTAAATACGGTGTCTCTGCAGTAGCTATGGCTGCACACAAATTTTTTTTTAAATCAAATCAAATCTTCACTGTACTCGTTTCATTAAACTCGCTGCAGTACCGAAGCATGGTAGCGAGTTGCGGGGTCCGACCTCGCGTCTTAGCGCTTGGGCAACACAGGTCCGAAGAAACGTCGCAGCGGTGGCGAGCCGTTGGCTACACTGTGTCTGATTTGACCGGCCTGGGAATTGAACCCCAAATCTTCCGCATCGATAGCGACATCTGTAACACTACACTATAACCGTCCGGTTTGATGAAAAATTATTATAAACGTTAAAAATCTAAATTGACACTGCCAGTGACGTCACATCGTGATGATGTAGTATTACGTAGTATTTTACGTTATCACGATGTGACGTCACTGAACCCCCCATTGAAAAATCCTGCGTACGCCATTGGTGCACATTGAATAAACAAAAGTGCTAAATTGATGTTTGAAAAAGATTATCTTTTACACACTTTTACACAATAGCCGCAAACTGATATAGAGCTACTGTATATTTACGGTACGATATAATTTACTAATTTTATGGCAAGTATTAACACATAGATGTTCAACATTCTGTTTATAACCTAGTGCTGAGTAAACATTCTCAACAGCTGTGTGAGACGGTTTAGGGGGTTTCCCTAAGTCTTTTCTGAATCCGCTCTGGGTCGCGGTACTTCTCACAAAAAAAGTTTACAAGTTTCAGTACCAGTAAAGATTTTTTAAAGATTGTCCGTCTCCCAGATTTACTAGTATGATTATTTGATTCTCTGCTTGCTTTGTACAGTAATTTAATTTTAGTGACTATTCGTCTTTTTCTTTTTTAATATTTGTTATGAAACTCTTCAATGCCTTTAACTGTCGGTGACATTGTTTTGTGAAAGTAATTTTTTAAAAGCGACTATTTTGAGAACATTTTGACCCGTGCTTCGCTGGTTCATAAAAATCATAAATCGCCAAAATTATGGTAATTGAACACCGAAAATGGAAAAATAGGACAAGAATTTTGCGTAGACGTTGACATTTGCAGAAGAACGAATATGTGCGTAAAAAGATTATAAAAAAAAAACCTATAGGGTGAGTTTATCGATATGCGACTAGCGATAACGCGACAAAAATTTTATTGTAAGTAATGCAGAAAGTTTTCGCAGATATGAGCAAATAAAACCAACCAAGCGGGATAAAAAATTATCGCGTGTCGCCTGTCGCGTATCGGCAATGCCCCACGCACCTTTGTTTGCATAAGAAATCTCAGTTGGTACTGAAGTTTAAAAACCTTAAACATGATGCTTCTCTGCTTTTAAGAATGTCATTTTCAATAGAGTTTGTAAAATGTTTTGTATTTTTTCACGTATCAGATTTTTATTGCTCTGCGTTTTATTTGTATTCATCTGCCAAATGTTATTGTACAAAAAAATGTTACTGGTAAATTCTACCGCGTCTGTGTTATTCAAGGCGAAAAAAACATAAAGATTGCATTATATAGTAGGTAAAGGCAAGGCATTCAGCTTGGGGATCGCCTCCAAACAAAAATTACGTACGATCATGAAGAGACATAGTTGTCAAACGGGCTCGGGTTTTTTGGGTTGGACCGGGCTCGAGTTTGCATTTTGAAAAATTGTCGGGCTTCAATCGGACCGGACGCCGGAGTGAAATCGAGGTTTTCAGTAAGTGACAGGGCTTTTCGCGATTGCTGGAATTAAGCAAAGAGAACACCTGGTCGCATATATCGGCCTTCGAAAATGGGGAATGATTTTGTGTTATACAAATCAAAGCAACGATTGTGATGTCAAACCATAGATAGGTTGAACACACGCAACAACTTACTGAAAACGTTGCTTGCATTTTGGTTCTCTAATGAAAACTCGGATCGCTCAAACGTTTGCTGGTGAGATCACTCATGCTTTATGATCTCACTGTGCCATGCTAATATACAGCAAGTATTGAGTACAAGTTCTTTGAAATTCATTGTGGTGTTTGTGATGTCGGGCTTAAATCAAGCTCAGACTGGCTGATAACTTTGAATTCGGGTCGGGTTCGGGCTTGGAAAATCGGGTTCGGGTCGGGCCCAACGTTTTCGACCAGTTGACAACTGTGTGAAGAGAAATGCCAATAACTGGCTGGTTAGCTCAGTTGTTAAGCCCACGCGCTCACTGGGGTTCGATTCCCGGGTCGGTCAAATGGGACATAGTGTTGCAAACGGATCTTCATAATTGCGACGTTTCTTCGGAGCTTTGGTGTCCAGGCGCTAAGTCGCGGAGATAAGCCCCGCCACTCGATATACGCTTCGGCGTATTATCGCGAGTATAATGAAGATTTGATTTTTTGATTTTTTTTTTGTGTCCATGCATTCATGGAAAATCAAATTATTATAGTCACGGTATCACGCCGAAGCAAGTAGAGTGGCGGAGCCCTTTTTCGCGACTTAACGCCTGGGCAAACTAGCTGCGTAGAAACATCACAGAGGTGACAAGCTGTTGGCGACACAGACCAACCAGTAATCGAAACTATAACCTTCAGTTTTGTACAATACATACGAGTTTTATGCAGTACAATAACTTCCTCTTAACTGGGTATTGTATTGTATAAAACTTGCAGCTCTATTAAGTCAAGTAATGACGTCTGACGTCAGGGGCGTACCCAAGGATTTAAAAGGGGGGAGGCGTAATTAAAAGCCATGCCAGTTAAATTTCTTTAAACGACGAGTTTTGTGCTAGCTTCAAATTCTGCCTGATTTATCATTTTAAAACCTCCGAACGACTGTAGTTTCCATGCAATCGAACGTGTCAAACTTAACTCCAAAGTATTGTTATATATAATTTCCTTTAATACCGGTCTGGATAGGCGCTCTAATGTTTTTTATATGACCTTAAAAGTACCCCCCACCCCCAGAACTAGCTTTGCCAAAGTAATGCTGGCAGGACATTTAACAATTACATATATCAGCTTTACACCATGAAAGTTTTGTGCATTTTTCTGCGGAGGGGGGGCGCGGACCCAGCGCCCTTTCCCCCCTCGATACGCCCCTGAACGTACTGTACAAAACTTGCCATAATTTAAAACTACCAATAAAAAATTTTAGCAAGCGATATCAGTTAACTGTACAGCATAATCTCCACTAAATAATTCTTTTCAAAAAGCACCACCCTACCTAGCTCTGTGTAAATAAACACAAACGATAAAGACATTGATTTTGAAATGAGGTCATTATATCAAAAAATTCTAAAAATATCGGCAGAAGTCGTAGGCACTCTTACTGTTTTGTTTTTATTTTAACTCATAACTTCTTCTTGAGGGGGGGGGCAAGGGAAGAAACTAAACTTGTTAAAAAAGATAGATAAATAGAAGAGGGTAAATACAATAAGGGTGTAAGCAAAAAAAAATATGACAAAATTTACAGTATTTCATTCATGGGTTTGCAAAATCGACGATACGAGGTTTCTGGAGGCAAGGTCGTGATTTCAGTGGATGTATGTAACAGAGCTGTAGTGTCTCAAGACATGTCTCGGCAGAGTTGGACGCGGGCGGATTTTCTGGGCCCGAATCCGACAAAAGAATCAAAAGCCCGATTTTGGCCCGAAATAATGTAGTGTGCAAATATAGGCCTACAGGTTATTCTATGCTGCTCTATGCCATTATTGCAAAAAATAATAATAATAATCCAAACGAGTGCTTGCAACAGAATACAGATTTAAATAAAAAAAAAATACAGCAAAAATATTTAAAAAAAAGATAAAAAATATTTTGTGTTGACATGCTGAATATCAACCCGAAAAAAGCCCGAAACAATTTGAAAATCACGGCCCGAATCCGGCCCGAGTCTAACTCTGTGTCACGGTCTTGAGACATAATTTTTCAAAGTCTTGGTCTCGTCTCGGTCTCGAAGGTGTGAAGTCTCGGTCTCGTCTCAAGATCTTGAAGTCTCGGAAAATAAGCGTGTCTCGGGGCTTTTTTTAAAAGTTCGCTTCTAAATTGAATGAAGCACTTAAATTGAATAAAAACCAACTACCACTGGTATTTCCAACATTTGCTACAGGCCTACCTACAGTAGAATGAAAAGCTACATCATCTACTCCGATTGAGAAAGTGTTTGGCCAAGAAGGTATAATTATTCAGCTTCATCGGTCAAGCATCACTTGCAATACATTAAGTATGCTGACATTCCTGAAACGCAATGAAAATCTTTCGTAAACATTGTTCACCATGGATTTTTATTGCATTTTAGGAATGTCGGCATACTTTTGAGTCTATAAGTTATGTGCAGCGAATAGGCTTGAGACTGCAAGCTGTAATGCTGTTACTGCGAATTTGTAATGCTGTTACTGCGAATTTGTAATGCCGCATGTTAATATTCTAAATGAAAAATACTCTGTTTGTGCTAGGCCCAAGAGGAGTTTTGTGCTCACTGACTGCTCGCCATAACAATTGGTATGTAACTTAAAAGTTTTGCAAGAGCATTAACCTTTTTTTGTCACAACCTTTTTTTCATAATTACTAATTAGTTTTCAGGGACAATCTAATTGTATCCAGTGGCGTCACTAGGGGGGGGGAGGCGTGCCCCGGGTGTCACCAATTTGGGGTGACACCATTTAATGATGAAAATAGGGTAAAATTACTACTAAAAACGTTTAAAGACGTTGTTGCAAGCGTCAACATAAGCTTCATGCGTTCAAAAGCATAAAAGCCTTCGCAGCCAAAAGCGATTTTTGGTTTGTTTCGCAATGATAGGCCTTATTAAATTGCTATCATTGATCGCATTGTTTGCAAGAAGCTCACGAAGAAATATGTGCGAGTTTTCATCCTTTTATCGACGCTTTTATTTGTGATAGGAAATGGGAGGCCAAAACGCGCATTTTAAATGAAAACTTTTGTTTATGTACTCAGCGACACCAATTGTATTGCGTCAGAATGCACAGTCTTAAAATGAAATGGGTCTTTTTCACTCCAAATCGTAGAAAAGCTCTTATGAGGTAGGCCATATCCAAGAGCGTATTTGGGGGTAGGGGGGCATTGTGCCATGTTGCCTCTGCCGTTTAGTAAAAAGAACAAAACTAATGGTGCCAAGTGACCGAATTATGCCAGACTCTTTTGATGGTTTGTGTAGCTTATGGCCAGGGACGGATCCAGAGGGATAGGATGAATGGAACGCTTTAAGCAGGCATAATCGAAAATGAGCGAACAAAATGTATCATATTTGGTGAAGCACTCAGAATTAGGGACAAAATTTGCCTGAAAATTATTTAAAAAGCACTAAAATAGCCATTACAGCATGTAAATTTTCAAAATTTTGCGGGGAAGCATGCTTCCGGACCCTCCTAGAGCTTTTCTTGTTTCTCAATCAGCTAAAATTTGTTCTTCCGAAAAAAAATACGCTTGAAAAAAATGTGGAAAATTATGCTCTCCCCCTTTTAAAATTTCTCGCTACGCCACTGGCCCTATGTAAGCGATAGGCATATCATGTACGGAGGGTAAGCGATTACATATATGAGCGACAGGAGATAGTTTTTTATTCATCGATGAATTGAAAAATGGAGAAACGTTACCGGTATACTAAATAATTTTTGTATACGGTATACTAAATAATAATTGACACGTTTTAAACCTGGGAACGAAAAACGCCCGAATCAAACGTGAAAGGTCAAGTGGTCTACTGCTTCTGGAAAATCTGCATCTCGCTTTTTAATGCTTAGTGAGTAGAAGCGGTAATGGTATCATAGTCGGAGACAGCAGAGTCAGCTGGTAGCAAAAAGTTCCTGTAAGATCAGTTGTATTTGTATTAAAAGTAGGATTAATAAGGATTGGGATAAAATAATATTATCTCAATTAAAACTTTACTACCCTCCAATTCTCTTCTAAATCTCATTAACTTTATGTCAAAAATAAAAGTGCGTTGAAAAGCATCGCTTTGAAAGCCATGACGTGGGTAGGCCTACGGTGTCATTAGTATGCTGAAAATTCTCCCCCCCCTCCCCTTAAGTGCTGAGAATCGAAATTATCTAACATGCGCAGAATATTTGAAAAGTCGATGCGAACCATCAGTTGTAAGGCACGTTACTGCTTGACACGTTTTGAAGCAAAATCAAAGGAACAAATTAATGTCACTTTAAGAGCTTCGCTCTTGCTTTCTCATACACCCAAAGCCAATTTTTCGGTAGAAATCCGCGCAGAAACAAATTTAATTTTGTAATATCGATTCGCCCGTCGCATATTTCGTGTTCGTCACCTCTGGACTACCCGAGTTTTCCATCAGGTACTGGTAGAAATAATTGTCGAATATTTTTTCTCTGTTCTCTGTTGTGGTCCGACTTATTCGATATACAAGCAGTGGTGTAAAAAGTATTTTCAAACTGCACTTAAGTAAAAGTATTGTTACTGACGGCAAAACTACTCGAAGTAAAGTAGAAAGTATTGACTAAAAAAAGCACTTAAGTAAAAGTAAAAAAGTAGTCATTTAAAAACTACTCAAGTAAAAGTATAGCGTTCTCAATCGTTAAAGTGTCAAATGCACACTTGCCGATGATAACTTGCTCTAAAGGTGGCAAAATGGTAAACCAAAAGAAATTGTTACCGCTCAGATGGCCGAGTGGATAGAGCGTCTGCTTCTGGAACAGTAGGCTCGCGGTTCGATTTAGAGTAGGGTGAAACCAATGACGTAAAAGTTGGTATTTATAGCTTCCCAGCATGACGTTTAGCATCAAAGCCGACAGCGTGAAAAACAAACCCGCAAGTTCGTTTGTTGTGCCGTTCGGAATCACGCTTAGCGAGATTTCCCCATCTCGTAGTGGCAGACAGGTGGCTTAAAATTCCTAAGCAAGCTCGTTATAGCGCCTCTATCGCATAGAAGAATGAACATATGAATAAATCAGCATTAACTCCAAGCGGAAACCTGCTTATTTCTGTAAACACTTCAATTTTAGCTTTGCAATTTGCTTTTTTCTATAATTAAGGTTGAAAGAGAAATGCGACAGTTTTACTGCTAGGCCTACAGGTTCATGGAATAGGACATATTACTGTGAACGTATTAAGCATTTTCTGTAACTTGCAGTCATGCGGTTACGGTCATGCAGTAATTACAGACAACCAGTGGCGTACGCAGGATTTTTCAATGGGGGGTATAAAGACGTCACATCGTGATGACGCAAAATACTACGTAATACCACGTCATCACGATGTTACGTCACTGGCAGTGTCAACTTAGATTTTTAACGTTTATAATAATTTTTTATCAAACCGGACGGTTATAGCGTAGTGTCACAGATGTCGCTATCGATGCGGAAGATTTGGCGTTCAATTCCCAGGCCGGTCAAATCAGACACAGTGTAGCCAACGGCTCGCCACCGCTGCGATGTTTCTTCGGACCTGTGTTGCCCAAGCGCTAAGACGCGGGGTCGGACCCCGCCACTCGCTACCATGCTTCGGTACCGCAGCGAGTTTAATGAAATGAGTACAGTGACGATTTGATTTGATTTTTTAAAAAATTTTGCGTGCAGTCATAGCTACTGCAGAGACACCGTATTTAAGGAAACTCCTACTTACCAACTGCTTCACAGCAGCAGCATCAATGACAAAAATACAGTTCAAGCAAAACACATCAGAAAAGTTGGACTACCAGTATTGTTGCAAATCGCATCGTAATGAAAGTTTCGCGAGATTAAATTAGAAAGTTGAACCGTACAGAAAAAAACATGATAGCAATTTCGGCAAGCTCTGCTCGAAAAGTCGGTTTGTTTCAAAATTAAGTAAGAATTAATTTTTTCAGCAATTGTCAAGGGGGGTGACTTCCGGCCCCCTCCCTAGCATACGCCACCAAGGGTCATCTCTGCGACTGGGGAACACAGAAACGTCGCAGCATTGGTGAGCTGTTGGCGACACTGTGCCGATTTGACTGGCCCGGGAATCAAGCCCCAGATCTTCCGCACCGATAGTCTGTGCGCTTGACCTCTAAGCTAACGACCAGTACCCGCCCAGAAATTGAACCCAAAACCTCCCGAGCCGACAGCGATGTCTTTGGTTAATCCCAACTGGCTGGTTGGGTTAACTCGAAGTTATGACATCGCAAGCGGAACATCCGCCTACGTTACAACCATTCTCTTCCAAGAATACCTCCTGCGCTGGAACGTTGTGTTGTCCAGCCTTGATAGCCGTTGAAAACAATCGCTTCATGACACCACAACACAACTCCAGCTTTAACAATACCCATTGACTTTGTCCTGGCTTGCATTTTGTGTTAGTCGTTGGTTCAAGCGCTACCCACCAGAAAAGTTTGACCACCGGAATTATTGCATCACAGTGAAAGTTTCTCGAGATTAATAAGCAAGTTGGATAGTAGCCTACAGAAAAACATGACAGCAATTTCAGTAAACTCTGTGTGAAAAAAGGCGGATCGTTTCAAAAAGAGAGGTTTTTATTTTTTTAAATCGTTGATGGGGGGGGAGTTGACCCCCCAACCCCCCCTCCCCCCGTGCGTACGCCACTGCAGACAACACGTGACATTGCATGCGACGCAACTTTGCAACGCAAGATTTCAGGTGCAACGAGGGATTTCAAGTGAGACTAATACGTAACTCAACGATTACTTTGTACTTTTCTAAAATAAAAACTACCCAAGTAGAATTACTTTATACTAAAAGTACTTAAGTAAACGTAAAAGTAGCCAAAAAAAAAACTACTCAAAAAAGTACTCGTTACCGAAAAAAACTACTCAAGTAAAAGTATTTCGTTACTTTACACCACTGTATACAAGTCATGAGGGTCAGTCTTAGCTAGAGAGAGATTTGTATTGAATAAAAAGTGAAACTGCGTGTGTTGGTGAAACGAAGATCTATTTTTCGTCAGAGTCGTTTTTCATTTTGTTCGTTAATTTCCAATGTTCTCGCCATAAGATTTTTATTTCAGCGTTTTCGCCTTAAGATTTCAATGTTTTCACTAAGACTACAAGCGCTGTTCTGGCGGTATTGCGCCGAAGTGTTTAATCAATTGCAAGGTGCATTTTGGCGGCATGGGTTTGAGTAACACAGCCGTAGTAATAAGTCTTATACTGTATAGCTAAGGTACAGTATGATTCTCGGGTTAATTATATCGGATAGAATGTGGCCGGTAGCCCGGCTCGCCACCGCCAGCTCGTTTTTTTGTGTGGGCTTAATGCGGTGTTCCTGAGTTGTGAAACCGCGGAAATGGGCCCCTAAAACTTGTTAGAGTGCCCTTCGGCATTATATCGCGAGATATGCAATTTGCCAGCAGCTACTAGCGCTGATCAGTCTATAATAAGAAAACACAGCGTTTTTTCAATTCGTCCCTTCTTCGAATTCTCAATGTCTATCTTGCAATGCAAAATTCGATAAGCCAAATGGCTTAGGCCCTCCACTGACCTCTAGCCTTTAAACGTTGAATAGTTTATTGCTTCTTACTAGACGGGTGACACCATAAAGTTCCGTCCCGGGTGTCACCATTACTAACAACGCCACTGATTGTATCATTTAAAATTTGTATAATTGCATGCTTACGTGTTTTAATTCCCGCTTTGTGCTTTAAACCTCGTCGGTTACTTTCATTTTTTTGTAAGTCCGTAGTTTCAAGATTACCGCCAGTCCGCCAGGACTAATGGTGTACTACACATTATCAATTCTGTATCGCTGTAGATATAATTAAACACATATTTATAACCCGTACCAACGTACCGTACCCGTACCTAAGCAATAATTACGTACCGTACTATTAGCCAAAAAATGGAGCGTACCGTACCGTACTGCAATCCTTGGTTTGAACATACAGACATGAAAAAGAAAAAAGCACGCTTTGACAAATTCATGTAAATTCTGCTCTTGAAGTGAGGCAGCGCTGCCAGAACCCCACGCTTGCATTTCGGCGAAGAAAGTTAAGTGAATTCTCAGTGCGAATAACGTCATAAAAACCACCAAAGCAAAGATAGGGTGTAGGAACATAAACGACAATAAAATAGCTGGCGTCAACTAATATTTTACAAGTAGGGTAAAATTATTTAAAACAAACTTAAAATATCCATAATTTTTACACATTACTATTAATTTATTCCGCGATAAAACTAATGTTGCTTCTCATTTTTAGGTATAGGTGAGGCCGTGCCTCACCTGCCTCCCCTGACCGCACGTCCCTGGTTTCTTTCAACTGGTACAGCACATGTTGAAATGTTACAGCCAGTTCTTCCATCGTAACAGCAATCGTCTTTTTGATTGGCACTGTTTGCGAAAAGCAATCCTTTTTGTGTTTGAGATCGTTACCATAACAACGATCATCTTCGTTGAGGCTGTTATCATAACAAAGGCCATCATCTTCGTTGGGGCTGTTGGCGTAATAGCTATCATCAATGTGGTTGTGACGAATCCAATTGGGCGGTGGTCTTCGACCATAAAGACAATCTCTCAAATATAAATTGTAATCATGTATTCTAATAAGCTTCTCATGTAGCATTTGATAGTTCAAGTTCAAAATTTCGAACCTATTCCTCAGACGTCGATACTTTTGTCTTTTTAGGTTTAATTCTTGGCCTGCCGATAGGGCAGTGTTTTGTATCTCATTTATAATCCTGTCCTGTAGTTTTACGTTATTTTGCAATATATTTATTATATTTCGTTGATATTCAATGAACTCGTATGCATTTTTCATGTCCTTACAAAAGCTATTCCGCTGTTCGTTCAATTTTGCTTCGAAATTTTCAGTGCTTTATGGTATTTTTCTTGATATCCGCATTTGCTTCCATTTCGGATCCTTTTCACTCCGTTTCAACTGAGCCTCAGTTTGTAAAAGCTGATTTAATTTCAGAATGGTTTTGATTTTCGTTTTTGCATTTTACCGTTTCCGCTCGTGCCTGATTCAAAACCACCATTTTCATGCAAGATAGTTTTTCCTTTTTGTTGGTGTGGTCATGGAATTGTTTCTTTAGAACAAGATTTTGAGTTTTTGAATTGGGGATTTTTTGTTTGAGTTTACTGCTTGAAATATCTTTTTCAGATTGGGCTTGTTGTGGTTGGCGCTGATGAACTGATTTGCAAATATGATTTTGATTTTCAACCAACTTATCCTTGCATTGGATACCGCAAGAAATATTTCCATCTGTTCTTTGCAACCAATCATTTCCTGAAACCTACAGAACAATTGAGAAATCACCAACTTTTATCAGTAACAGCCAAATTTTCATCCCCACGCAGTTACGTAGACTGACTGTAAATAATAGTTTAGAAAACTATATCGATAACGTCAGCAAACATTTCAGTTCAGTTGAATTAAAAGCTTTGCGTGACTAAGTTCGACATTATCATTAAAACCCACTTACTTATGCCGCATATTCGAAGTAGCAAAATTTTTGGAGTTTTTCTCACTGCATTCTTTAACTTAAGTTGTTTGCGCGGATGGTAACGAAAGCAACGTGGTTGAACAATTGAGTTTGATATTGAGTGGCGCGTGTGCTATGCTGCCATCGACTCACCATCACTACATATTATGTTCGTCACTGAGCTTTTTAGTCGACCCCACACTCGTGACACTGCAGTGATCCCTCGCTATATCCCGCTTCCCGTATACCGCGGCTTCGCACAATTTTTTGCAGTGCTTTTTTACGGTAAATCCTGATTAGCTAGTAAATATTCATTAATTGTTTTGCAAATATTGTTTTACAACACCGTTCTTTAAACTATTATACTTACTTGTAAGAAAACGTTAATATTTGTATTTTTAAACACATTTTGGGTTTATTTTTTGTTTCATTCTGTAGTAGGCCTACAGTATTGCATTGTAAAATAACAGTAAAAAATAAAACTGACTTCTGCGCGGATTTCACCCACCGCGGGTTATTTTTGGAACGTATCCCGCGCAATAAACGGGGGTTTACTGTAATACGCATTAAGAGAGTATAAAGAATAATTGGCTGCAGCCAAAGGTGTTAACGTTAAGTTCAAATAAATGAATGAAAAATCAAACAAGTTTCATCTTCTCGCTTTTATGATTCTTTACGATAAATGGGGTTGTTTCGCAAAAAAAACACAACAGACAATATGCTTAATTGCTGGTGTTGACGCTATAATCTTTATGCAGCAAATAACAACGAACGGAGTAGCCTACGGTGAAACGATAAGGTATTGGACTTCGGGACCAAATGTTGCGAATTCTACCAAACAACACCACGTTTTGGTACGTATGCGTCACTATTACATCGTCCAATATGAGCTGCAATTTTGAGCGGCATCAGAAATTACGTTGCAGGTGCAGCAACAATAGCCTACTTTTACCACTTTTTCAGTTTGACGTTTTTAGACTTATTTTTACTGGAGGATATAACCAACTTAAATAGGTTTACAAGCATCTTCAAAATGATGCTTATTGTTAAGAATGTTCGCTAACTTTTCGAGATTGTGAGGGTTGCCCGGCATTACAGTCTAATTCAGTGGTTCTGAAACCGGGAACCGCGGTCCCCTTGGGGTCCGCGAAGCAGCTTCAGGGGGACCGCAAAGAGGTCGCGGATTTCTGATAAATCATCCCATTGAATTGTGCTTGATTGGACATCTGCGGTCGTGATGACCTTTTTTTTGCTCTTCACTTAATTTCGCAAGGAAATTTATGCTTAAAAATAAAGTACCGTGAGTGATAGAAAAAAATCTTTGGAGACCGCACAGTCGAAATTTTAAGAAAGTTTCAGAACCACTGGTCTAATCTAAGATAAGTCATGCGGTACCGAGGATTTAAAAAAAAAATGCAACGTTGTTTCGTTATAATGGAAGCAATAAATTTTTTTTAATTTTTATTTTATCATTGAAGCACTTTTTTGTGTCGAGTCGAGTCGTGCTCATTTACCCCAACATCATACTTCTCAAAAAGTGAGTCTATGTAGGCCTATTGCGTATTCAATAACACTGTACAACAAAATTTTGGTGACTTCTTAAGCAATGGCTGATTTGGGGTAATTTGGTGTCGCTGATTTCAAGTCTGCTGTCAGATTTACTCAATCACGTCAGGTTTTCACAATACTGCCTCCTGGTGTGGTTCTTTATGCTGCTTGATCATTAATTTTTTCTTCGCTAGCTTTCATATTGCATGCTTTCAATCGTTTTTTTAACAGAAAGGCTCATAATTATGCAGTATTCCATCTTTCAAATTTCAAGAAAATTAATGGCCTAATTGAAGTACAGTATTTACTGGAATGTACTTTCGCTTTGAAATACGTTATGTTAATGTTTTTATATTGTTTGTAATGACGTAATTTTGCTAAGACTTCTCTTCCCCCATCCCTCCACCCCTCCAATAGGTGCCTTGGGTGAAGATGCCACATTTTCTCACTCTCATCTAGTAAAAATTCGCTTTCAAAAATGTGTATGTACGAAAACGAGCCCAATTCTCCCATTTTTATGAATCAACTTATGTTGAATGACCTGGTGAGAGATCTGGTTTTGTTAGCAGAGAAAGCAGAACTTTTAATCTTCTTGAAACAGGCACTAAAATTACTTTTTATCGCCGACGAAAAGATGAGCTGGCTTTGTTTTTGCTATGACATATTTGCTTTGATGCAATCACTGGGCTACGAACACATTTTTGATGAGTGGAGGCTGTTTATTGATCCTAGCAAAACCAGTCTTAAAGCTGGTTTACTTCATAATGGCAACACAAAACCTTCTGTGCCGGTGGCATATGCAGTTAATATGAAAGAGAGTTATAAATCCATGAAAACTCTTTTAGAAGCAATTGACTACTCATAGTATGTTTGGAGTATCTGCGGAGATTTAAATGTGATTTCCCTACTTCTTGGCCTACAGCTGGGTAACACAAAGCATATGAGCTTTTTGTGTCTTTGGGATAGCCGTGATGATAACAATCACTATACTGAAACTATTAGGCCTCCCCGAGAAGAGCTTGCGATTGTTAGGAATAACGTGAAGCATGTACCTTTATTGATCCTCAAAAGTGTACTTTTCATCACTGCATATAAAACTCGGACTAATGAAAAATTTTGTCAAAGCAATGAACCATTATGGAAAAGGTTTTCAGTACTTGTCGAAAAAATTTGCCAATAAGAAGAGTGATGCCAAGTTAAAAGCAGGTGTTTTTGTTGGACCAGATATTCGAGATCTCAAGAAGGATGAAAAATTTGATCATCATTTGAATAGCCTGGAGTTGGGTGCTTGAAAATCGCGCAAGCAAGTGATACACAATTTTCTAGGTAGCAAAATAAGCGAGAATTATGCCGATGTTGTGCAAGACATGTGCATATCACAAGCTTGGTTGTCGTATGCCGTTACAGATAGCCTACATTTCTTGCATTCACACTTAGACTTTTTTCTTGACAATTTGGGAGATGTAAGCGATGAGCACGTTGAAAGGTTTTACCAAGACATTTCTCAGATTGAAACACGTTACCAAGGAAAGCCAGGCAATAGAATGATGGACGACTATTGCTGGTACCTGCACAGAGAAACTGATGCTTCAAATAGACACAAAGCAAGAGTCTAAAAGCATTTTTAAGCACGTATATGGTGGTTCATGCTTGCCTGAATAATGAACTAATTGTGTTGCATTGTGTTGTGGGGTAATAGCTTGACAAAATGTATAGGTGAAATAAAATATTTTTTTGGGGAAAAAGAAAAATATTTGGATACACCCAATTCCTATACGCATACGAAGTCATTTCTTAAGACAACAAGCTTTTTACTAGGAAGTTACTCTCTCTTTCATCCAGTGGCGTACGCAAAAGAGGGGGGGTTCGGGGGTCAACTCCCCTCCCCCCCTCTTGTCGATTAGAGATGCAGTGAAAACTTGCCGTTTTTAAAATGATACGCCTTTTGTTCGCCCTTTTTTCGAGCATGCAAAAATTTCCAACGTTTCCTCTGTTCCATCCAACTTGCTTATTTAATCTCGAGATACTTTGATTGTGATGTAACAGTAGCGGTAGATTGACTTCTGTGATGTGTCGTTTGAACCGCATTTTTACTATTTCTGCATTTCTGTTGCTGTGAAGCAATAAATATATAGGGTTTCCTTTAATGGCATATACGCAGTGGCGTACGCACGATGGGGGGGTGAGGTTGGGGGGTCAAAACCCCCCATAGACAATTATAAAAAAATAACAACTTCTCTGTTTGAAACGATCCACCTTTTTTCATACTGAGTTTGCCGAAATTGCTGTCATGTTTTTCTGTGCTATCGAACTTGCTTTATTAATCTCGAGAAACTTCAATTGTGATGCAATAATTCCGGTAGTCAAACTTTTCTGGTGGGTTGTGCTTGAACCAACGACTCACACAAAATGCAAGCCAGTACAAAGTCAATGGGTATTGTTACAGCTGGAGTCGTGTTGTGATGTCAAGAAGCGATTGTTTTCAACGGCTATCAAGGCTGGACAACACAACGTTCTAGCGCAGGAGCTATTCTTGGAAGAGAATGGTTGCAACGTAGGCGGATGTTCCGCTTGCGATGTCATAACTTTGAGTAAACCAAACCAGCCAGTTGGGGTTAAACAAAGACATCGCTATCGGTTCGGGAGGTTTTGGGTTCAATTTCTGGGCCGCTACCGGTCGTTAGCTTAGTGGTCAAGCGCACAGACTATCGGTGCGGAAGGTCTGGGGCTTGATTCCCGGGCCGGTCAAATCGGCACAGTGTCGCCAACAGCTCGTCAATGCTGCGGCGTTTTTGTGTTCCCCAGTCGCTAAGTCGCGGAGATGATCCCTAGTGGCGTATGCAAGAGAGGGGGCCGGGGTCACTCCCCTTGACAATTGCAGAAAAAATTAATTCTTACTTAATTTTGAAACAAACCGACTTTTCTTCGTGCAGAGCTTGCCGAAATTGCTATCATGTTTTTTCTGTTCGGTCCAACTTTCTAATTTAATCTCGCGAAACTTTCATTACGATGCGATGCAACAATACCGGTAGTCCAACTTTTCTGATGTGTTTTGATTGAACTGCATGTTTGTCATTAATGCTGCTGCCGTGAAGCAGTTGGCAAGTAGGAGTTTCCTTAAATACGGTGTCTCTGTAGTGGCTATGGCTGCACACAAATTTTTTTGTTTTAAATCAAATCAAATCTTCACTGTACTCGTTTCATTAAACTCGCTGCAGTACCGAAGCATGATAGCGAGTTGCGGGGTCCGACCCCGCGTCTTAGCGCTTGGGCAACACAGGTCCGAAGAAACGTCGCAGCGGTGGCGAGCCGTTGGCTACACTGTGTCTGATTTGACCGGCCTGGGAATTGAACCCCAAATCTTCCGCATCGATAGCGACATCTGTAACACTACACTATAACCGTCCGGTTTGATGAAAAATTATTATAAGCGTTAAAAATCTAAATTGACACTGCCAGTGACGTCACATCGTGATGACGTAGTATTGCGTAGTATTTTACGTCATCACGATGTGACATCACTGAACCCCCCCACTGAAAAATCCTGCGTGCGCCACTGCTTCCATCCTAGTTACAGTCTATTGATACTAGTTATTAATGTAAATTTGAGCGAAAATATGCGTAAGATAGCCAAGGGGAGGTTCGGTGGCAAACAAATAAGAGTTAAAAAAATGTGTTATGTCACATAAAACATTTTCCCAACTTTACTCTGAGGAACAGATTTTGCTAAGGCAGCAATGGCGATTTTAAAAAATAATGGAAGGTGGCGCAAGAGAGGTACTGACGTCATTGAGGGGCAGCTGCTAAATTCTAGCAATGCGCCAAGATGGAAATAACATGGAATTACAACCAGGTGCTGTGGTGCCATACAAAAATAAACCAGTTTAGTAGTACGCCTAATTACCTAACTAACAGTTTTTTTCTGCATCATAACTAATTTCTTCTTGTCATAGTTGAAAAAAGTGTAGCCTAAGTAAATATCATGGTAGGCCAAAAAGACATACTATAAAAATGCTGCAGAAAGCTATCTTCCGACTATTTTCACGGCTTGCATGCTCCTCAAGATTGAACTTGGGACCTTGTAATCAAGAGTTTACATCCCGATCCATTCGGCCACCGGACTTACATAATTAGCAGTGCAATTTTACCTGTACATACCCAAGCCCCTGCAACACTGCAGGCTTTAGCATTGAGCAGACAGCCTAGTTGGCACATGTCGGCAATGGCAGGCCTGATTTTAGTCTATATAGCCAATGAAATATAAATAAATATTATGGTAGGTGTAAGAAAGGGATGATAGGGGCGCAAGTGATGCTCAATTTAGCTGGCAGTCTCCAAAAGCAGCTGTCATCCTTTTCTCCGATTCTATCTCTAGAACCAAGCACCCCAAGATCTAACTTCAGA
This sequence comes from Trididemnum miniatum, assembly GCA_964006365.1. Taxonomy (NCBI): domain Eukaryota; kingdom Metazoa; phylum Chordata; class Ascidiacea; order Aplousobranchia; family Didemnidae; genus Trididemnum; species Trididemnum miniatum. The sequence goes on along the minus strand of OZ023232.1, from coordinate 8,937,266 downwards.
TTAGCCAGTAAAATAATGTATTACTAACCAACTCAAATAGCCTAGACAGCACTACTCATAACAAATCACTGGCGTTACAAAGACGGCTAGGCTAGTGCTGAAACATAAGCAATCACATGAGTTCTAGTCTAACTGCTCCGTAAAAAGCACAAACTTACTTGAAAAATACACTGAAACTAAGCTAAATTTCAAGCCCTGTCGCTGAAGGCTCCTGCTGCAGTCGTCTAGCAAGTTGTAGCAACCATAGTAGGAGCGCAACCGTGCAGGGCTCACAAACACATATGAAGGAGTGCGCGTGAACGTGCGTGCACACACGCAAACTAAGAAAAGACAGCCAGCAATGACCAAACATGGTCACAAAGTTGTGAAGATAATTGGCAATCGCTTACAGTCCCCTCTAATTTTCATCCAGGAGGAAAATTATACAATATAAAGATTGCCGTACCGGTACTCAACGTGTAGTGTGTACATGTTCGTAAAGAAAAATATTTGTGGTGCCAATAGCGGGGCGCACTTATAAAAGTTGTTCTCGGCATTTTACACACGCTAGTGGTGTATAGAGCGATTCCAAAAAGTTTGTGACTCAAGCGATGTGAAAGCATCATAACGGTAGCTGGTAGAACCTCGTTCCGTAAAATGTGCGAGTGCATTGGCATCATCAGGATAATATCTTCCAATGCTCTGGGCAGTGTTGTAGAACGACAAATCTGTGTCTCAATCGTTTCCGCCCGTACGTTTGACCGGACGGTCTTCGTCCGTGCGTTTGACCGGACAGTAGCGATTGATTGTCTGACTAGCTGCGCTGGCATCATCGGAACGCTTGCCAGGACCATGGACAGCATTGTAGGACGATACATTGCTATCGTCTCCGCCCGTGCGTTTGACCGGACGGTCTTCGTCCGTGCGTTTGACCGGACAGTAGTGGTTGATTGACTGACAGATAGCAGTGCTGGCATCATCCGAACGCTTGCCAGCACCCTGGACATTGTTGTAAAACGGTGTGCAGCCACCATCATCATCGGTACGTTTGGCAGCACAGTAGACACGGTTGTAAAGGATAGAATGTTGGGACGCAGGGATGGGATGGTATGGGGAAGTGAGAACGTAGGGTGCAGGGGCTTTAGCATGATCAAGGTTTTGCAAATGGTTGTCGGGAGGGAGGCTGTGGCCGAAGAGGAGTCTGCTTTGGACGGTAAGAGAGGGTGAGGATTCATCATCATGCAATTGTCTGGGAGAGTGGTTGAGCATCTGGGGTACAGAAGGAAGCGTTTTTGATCCTATGCTGGAAAATGGGGTGGAGTGATAACGGTGATTGTCCAGTTTGTTCTCGAGGCATTGATCGGTCAGCGCAGGAACATTGTGGGGGCATTCAGTCGATCCTGAGATGTTGGGAAGATAATTAGTGGACATGAAGACATTAGGAGGCTGATTAGTCGTCTTAGAAGCATTGGATGGATAGTCAGTCAGCATAGAAACATTGGGCAAATTATCATCTATGGTAGAGGTCTTAAGAGAACACTTATCTGACCTAAGTACCTTGCGGAGATAATCAGTCGATTCGGAGATCCTGGGATTTGATCTTTGGAGCATGCAGGCATCAAGCAGACAACTATCAGGTTCGCGAGTGGTACCTCCAGTATAGAAACTACGTCCGGTTAAGGATATAGATGGTTCAAGCAGCGAGCCAAGGTGTTCGACATCGGTCGGTGAAGGCTGATAGGGAGCCTTCTCAGACCTTTGCATTCGTTTAGCTTGTCGCTTCGTCTGAATGCTAGCTAGGGGGTTGGGCATGATATTGCTCACATGTTTGTTGTGATAAACTTCGGAGCTAAGCCAGAAGTGTCCAAGGTCGAATTCAAGAGCGTTACCGATACCAACTGGCAAGGTAATTAAATCTCGATTTCCTGCAGTAAGGCTAAAAAGATGATACCATACAAATTCACTGCCAAAGATCATATCAACCCTTTGCGGTAACTACTCAGTAGCCGGTAGGTACTGTGAAAAGGGTAGGTTATGGTCGATGAAGTCCACTGCATTTAAAGAGATAATCTCCCCATCGACCTTTACAACGTCGAGGTCCCGAGTCATGACTTCGTACCGCACTGGGTCACCACTAAACATGCAGAACTCCTTGGACCCATCGGCATCAAAGCCATCATACAGTTGAATAACCAATTCACGCGAGCACAGAGACCTAGTAGCTCCAGTATCAATTGCAGAATAGAACGGAAAGAAGTTGTTAACCAGGCCATCACCACTCTATGCTACAGCAGTAATCTTCATAATGCCAATTTTCTCTCTGGCTGCTCCGTTAGTGTCAATCAGCTTAACTGTAGGCACATTAGCTTTTGGTTTACTCCTGGCAACACTATCATGTCTCATGCCAGACTGTGAGGCAGATCCAGATGCTTTCTGTTGCCATCTCTGTGCAGCAGCGCATGGTGAAAAGCATCGCATCTGTTGCACGGTGACTTCAGTTTACACTGTGGAGAGCTGTGCTTCCCTCCCAGGCAGTTGAAGCACATACCACTTTCCTTGGCAATCGTCCACCGCTCATCAATCGGCATCTGAGCAAAGCCTCGACATTGGCCCAAGTCATGTGAGGTAGCACCTGGATGGACAGGGCATTGTCTTACTTTGTCACCTTCACTAGCAGTCGCCACTGATTGGCGTGAAGCTACTGCCACCCTAAGGAGCACTTGGCTGCGAGACCAAGCAGGAGAGGTGCGTCTGCCTTTCTTGTCCCCTCGTATATGTTCCTTACAGTCAACTTGCATGTGATGCAGCGAGTCGACATGACTGATCTCTGAGCTCAAGAACTCAAGGTATTGCTCGAAGGTCCAATTAGAAGCTGGGTATTGTGCAACAAATCGGCTGCGCAGTTTTTCACTGAAGACCGAATAGAGTTGACCCAACAACTGAGGGTTCTTGAGAGCAAACTCATGGCCAATCGACGCTGCGACACCCCTGAGGTTACGCAGATCCGCTCTGAGTTCAAGCAGTGACCCTCGTTCGTGTTCGATGGATCTACTGCGGCGCTTCACTTGTTGAAGGGCGTTTTCCATTATAGTGTTTGGTTCTCCATTATAGTGTATAGTTCTCCATTATAGTGGAGGGAGCCTTCATGTAATGAATTTGGGTGCCACCAACCCCAACGGGGTAGCCTGGAATAGTAGCAAAGTTGCCTGGACGTTCTGAGCCATTGGCGCAGTTACGGGAAAGGCCATGGGGGTGATCAAAACCTTCGGCGGGGCGAACAGACCCAACAGGGCCTGGGTCCCCACAGTTCATAGAATGCATAGCATAATTGGCACTAGCAATGGTAGGCTACCAGGAAAAACAGCGGCATTGGAAATGCCATACTCTGAGCATAGCCAGAAAGATAGTGAGGGCCCCCAACTGATTCTTGGAGCTCAGCAGATTTGGAAGTTTCGGGGAACGACAGCGGTGCATTAGGCTGACACAGAGCCGGTGGAGCGGGAAGATCATCGCCATCCCCAACTAAGGTCCCACTGGAAAGCCTAGCCGCGGCAACCCCTTCAGAAGTAGAACTAGGCCTAGCACGAGAAGTCAGGGAAGAACGTTTCAGGAAAGAGAGCTCTCGCCGCTCCAGCTCTAGCTCCCTACGCGCTAGATCGAGCTTTCTCCGTTCAAACTCAGCAGCTGCTGATTCTCTTGCCTCCCACTCCTCTTTCACCTCCCGGTACAAAGCTGTAAAGTGGGCGCGAATAGGGTTTTCCGTTCTGGAAGCTGGAAACCCCTGCTCTGAATGAGGGGAAAAGGAGGCGTGATTGTAAGCATTGGCAAAGTCTATTTTGTCGTCCATAGCCTGGATCCACAAAGCAAAACCTACTGGACAAGTTAATGTGGCGCAGCCTACCAGTAACTTCTGACCTGCACTTAATCAAATACAATCTGTCTTCGTAATGTAAGAAAGAAATGATAGGGCACTTAGGTGCAGCGACCGTGCTAATTTTGTTTTAAACGCTTTACTTCTATATTTTTATCTTGAGCATGTTCAACGTATAACGTTTTGTCGCTGTTTCCTTATTTTTAACCAAGCTGTTTTTTGTGTTGATGATGGCGTTGTTTTATGGTTAAAAATAAAAAATCCTACTACTACTACTACTACTACTAAGTGATGCTCAATTCAGCTGGCAGTCTCCAAAATCAGCTATCATCTTTTTCTCCGATTCTATCTCTAGAACCAAGCACCCCAAGATCTAACTTCAGATTAGCCAGTAAAATAATGTATTACTAACCAACTCAAATAGCCTAGACAGCACTACTCATAACAAATTGTTGTTATCGCACTATCTTTTGTTTGTCGGCACGTCGGAGATTCGATCCTTCACTCACTGTCTTCACGAGGCTTGTCATGTATAGTTTCCAAGTTGGCCATAATGCAACCTCTGATAATCTCGTTTCGCATTCCTTGCACGCTTTTAGTTTAAGGCACTTAGTCACACGCGATTTTCTTGCACCTTTTTTACGCCTTCTTTTGTAACGGCTGCTCGTTGGCTTTTTTAGTTGACTCAGTTATACAAGCTTGATAGCATTGGACGGCAAGCAGCATTTTAGTGACTCTTAAGTTTTGATTTGTTTACAAGTTGGTTCGCTGGCGAAAATATTCGCGATTAAACTCCGAATAATTTTTGCTCAACTGGTATCCTTTTATTTGCTCATTACATTTATTTGACTCTTGTGGATTGGTTTTCTTTATAAGACCAGTTGAGTGAAGACCCAGGAGCTTCTCCTGGGACAACAAAGAAACCAGCGCTGGGTCCGGAAGAAGTGAGAAATAAGTTCAAAGTACCGACTTAGTGTCGAGTTCTTAACACAAATCACTGGCGTTACAAAGACGGCTAGGCTAGTGCTGAAACATAAACAATCACGTGGGTTCTAATCTAACTGCTCCGTAAAGGTAAAGGTACGGGACAGCGGGTGCAAGCACACATTGTTTAGGCCATTTTCAATTGTCGGCCCATTACAATTTTCAATCACGAATGATTGAACGCTGTTAAGGGACATAACATGACGAACAACACATACACAAAACCCTTCGCACTTCCGCTTGTGCCGAGCGCCTGGCGCGAAAGCTGCGAATACTATTTTTAAAGTCTTTAGTATGACCCGACTGGGAATAAAGCTCCAGTCTACCGGCTACCAAGTGGACGCTCTTAACCGATACACCAAGAGCCGGTTTAACTGCTCCGTAAAAAGCACAAACTTACTTGAAAAATACACTGAAACTAAGCTAAATTTCAAGCCCTGTCGCTGAAGGCTTCTGATGCAGTCGTCTAGCAAGTTGTAGCAACCATAGTAGGAGCGCAACCATGCAGGGCTCACAAACACAAATGAAGGAGTGCGCGTGAACGCGCGTGCACACACGCAAACAAAGAAAAGACAGCCAGCAATGACCAAACATGGTCACAAAGTTGCGAAGATAATCGCCAATCGCTTACAGTAGGATAAAAAACTAGTCATAGAACTGATTTTTACAGCACAGGCGTTTATCTTGTAAGTCTTAAGTTTGGGCCACTCGATCAGGTCGCCTCAGGTTCGAACCCAGGACCTACTGATAGAGAGCTTATCTCCTTAACTACTCGCCCATCGGGTTTATAGCATGAACAATCAAGCTCCTGCAACTGCAGGCTTTAGCGTTGAGCAGGTAGCCAACTAGGCCAAGTATGCCAACTAGGCTAACCGCTCAATGCGAAAGCCTGCAATTGCAGGGGGTTGGGTATGTATAAAAAAGTTCCATGATGCAGAGAGTATAAACATCAGAGAAGTTATAAACTTTGAAAACAACAGAGAAGTTGAGTGACGCAGGGAGTATAAACATCAATGAGAGTATTAACTTCAAGAAGTTGATTATGATGCAGAAACTAGAACCAAGAACCGTGGGCCTAAAGCCCACTAAAATTTGACATGTGGACAAGGTAATTGTACTTTCCACTGCTTAAATAGAAGAGTTTACTGTTTTCTGCTGGGCTTGCACCGTTTACCAGTAAATGCCACGCAGCAACTATATCACTTCTAGACTAGAGCTGGCTGATTGTATAGCTCAACGGACAAACCTGCCCCTCAACTACGTCACAAATAAATTGACCAATCACAAACCAGTATTCTTCGGACTTTCTTTTTAAGATAACTGCTTAACCAAAGCGAATTCCGCGATCGGACCAACGCTTCTCCGTAAGTTGGAACCCATTTCAACTATTTTTAAAAATTTTTTGTCACCGAAGCCTGCCTTTAACCAATGCTCGAAATTCATGCACTTTTGCAAATTCGGGTAGACCTAGAATGGAGGTAACTTAAAAACCTGACGTGGTGGATAAAAATGGACAACAGATTCAAATTCAGCGACCCAATTATACCTCTAAACAGATAAAAAACCTTTATACACCACAAAAAAAAAGTTTTTGTTGTACAGTGTAATTCAACTAACCTGAATGCTTGAATCAAAATTCATGGTTTTGACCAATTTGACTGTTTTCTCCGTGAGTGCAACAACAGACGTCCGTGATAACTTTGAGTTAAACACGGTTAAATAATTGCTTGCTACAATTCTTCTAATATAGGTCTGGGAACAGTTCCTATCAAATCACAATAAAATTCAACACTCAATGTCACGAATTTTTATCGCTATACCAAAATTCCATATTATGCACCTCGAAATATGATTGAAATTGTGATAGTGAACAATTGAAATTGTGAAGTCACAGAAGATGAATACACTAATGTCCCTAAAAACTTGATAAAACTAGGCAAGCAGTAAATTTTCTGATGGCATAAAATTCCAAACTTTTTTTTTTCAAAAAACCGACAACATCTTTCGGTCGAAGGCCTACAAGCTGTTACTGAAACTCGTTGGCAAGATTATACTGAAGAACTAGGCCTGGCATTGGAATTATCGTACCTGCATATTTTTCTGGTTTAAAACGAATGCAAAAGCACTTTAACATGATGTTTTTTGAAGTGTGGGGTAGTGTATGGGGTGAGTGTAAGGTGTGGAGGGTGATGGGAAGCGGGGCAGGTGAAGGGAGATGTAGAGACAGGTGTGGGGAAGTGTTGGGGGAGGTATGGAAAAGGGTGTTGGGGAGGTAAGGGGAGATGTGGGAGGAGAGGTGTGGGAAAGTGTTGGGAGAGGTGTGGGGAAGTGTATTGGGGTGTGGTGAGGCAAGGGGAGATGTGGGAAAGTGTGTTAAGTTGTGGGGGAGGTGAAGGGAGTTGTGGGGAAATGTGGAGGGAGGCATTGGGAACCCCAACACACTTCTTCCCGCACTTTCCACACCCCAACACACTTTCCCACACCTCCCTCAGCCCTATCCCGCACCCACCCCCCGCCCCAACACAATTTTCCACACCTCTCTTCACATCTCCATACACTTTTCCGTACCTCCTCCAACACTTCACCACACACCCCAACACACTTTCCCACACCTCCTACAACACTTCCCCACACCCCAACATACTTTTCCATACGTCCCTCAACACTTCCCCACATCCCCCAACACACATTCCAACACCTTCTCCAACACTTCCTCACACCTCCTTAACACTTTCCCACACCTCAATATACTTTTCTCACCTCCCCCAACACTTATCCACACCCCCCCCCCCCGATCTCTTTTCACACCCCAACACACTTTCTCACATCTCTCCCAACACTTCCCCTGACCCCCAAGATATTTTCCCATACCTCTCCCCACATTTTTCCATACCTCCCCTAACACTTCCCCTCACCTCCCCCAACACTTATTTACATCCCCCACACTCACCTCACCTGCACCCCCCTCCACACTTCAACACACTTTCCCACACTCTACCACATCCTCAAAACCTCCTACCACACCTCTCCCTACACCCCGATACACTTCCCCACGTTTTTTCTTACCTCTTCCCACACCCCCACACACTCTCCCATCCCTTCCCCCTGACCCCAACACACTTCTCCACACCTTTTCCCACACCCTCCACACTCACCCCATACACTCTCCCACACCCCAAAACACTTCCCCATACTCTCTACCACCTTCCCCCAGACCCCCAACACCTTTTCCCACACTTCTCCGCACAAGCTGACTTGCCCTCATGTCGTTTCAATTGCTAATCTGATGTGCTCCTTGGGAGCAATTCGTCAGTATTATACATTTGATTATACTTTTTCTGGTGAGTTTCCATCAAGTTAGTTTTTTCCTAGGTTTTTGTAGCTTTTTTAGTTTACTCTGAGCTTTCACCCCGGGTAAGTCCTTATTTGTTTCTTGTTAGTTTTTTTCATTTGGTTTGTAAATAATTTTTTTTTTTTTGGGGGGGGGAGCGGGAGAGTGCAGTGATTAGTTTACTTATGGGATTTTTTATCCGTCCCGTTTAGTCTTTATCATTTACATTTACCTAACTTACTTTTATTTTCTGAATTAGTTTCTTCCCGCCTATATTTATATTTCTGGATAAATTATATTTTCCCGCCTGCGTTCTATTTTGTTTTTCGACACCGGTACTACTTATTGGATTTTGATTCGGCACAGAGTGCGTAGGTTATAGACTTTTTCATTATATTCATTTAATTTTATTTGTTATTGAAATTTATCCTTTTTCGTTCTGCTTTTGCGTGTTTGCAGAATTTACTGATAATAGCTTAACAGCTGAAATCGATTTAAATAAAGTGTGAGCAATAATACTCTTTGACTGATTTTGCATCAAGCTGTAGCGTCTTGCCAGTTATTAAATTTTCATCTTTCGATGCGAAATCGTCAATCTAACTTTGCCATGGTGCTTGTGATTCTCTATATCATTTATGCAATAAATTTTTCTGAAATCGATTTTTTGCAATTATATTGAAAACCAAAGGCTTTTAGATATAAAGATGTATTAGTGACCCTCCATAATGCGGTTATTTCGCAAATTTTGAGTGGTTTTTTAACTTCCTACGAACAACGGATCTTGAGATATTTAGTAAAGATTTTTCGCGCCTTGCGCTATTATGACATCATAATTTAATCGATTTTGACGCCATTGAGAAATGTGTTACCAACCAAATATTGTTTGTAGACATGCAAACTGTCGATTTTTAAAGAGTTTTGTTCTGGACGTACGAGTGCATACAAAACCATTATGAGCAACTAGAGCTTGCGGCCCGCGGGCACTTACAGAAATATAAACTCCTACCGTGAATCAAGACCTTTTCTTGCTTTCCACCGATTTTCAGTAGAAAACAGGACATCCTGAGGACGTGTACACCTTTTTTTGCTCTTCCAATCAGTGCGGCCCTCGGCTTCAAAAATTTTAAAATGCGGCCCTTTGAGTGAAAAGTTTGCCCACCCCTGGTCCGGAACCTTCTAGTTCCAGTGGCGTACTGTGACCTTTTTGGTTGGGTGTTCACTCTTTAAAAATACCTATCATACTCTGGAGGGCTTCGCCCCCAGACCCCCCGTTTGTCGCTGCAATGCTGGCTGCCCCAATGACTATCACTAATGAAGATTTATAATATGGGGTTACAACTGCAAATTGTGGGGCAACTAATCACCACATTTTATTTTTATGCCATTAATAAGAGTGAAAGCAAGCATATATTAAACAGTGAACACAAATCGTTTCGGACCAAGGCATCCTTTTTCAAAAAATAAATGAAAAGCTCGTCATTCAATCGTTGGAGTAGTATGCCTACAATATCAAACAATGCACAACACATAAGCAAATCAACTTGATGTTTAAAATTCAATAGCTCGTGATTTATTTCAAAATTACCGATGGGATGTCCGAGTGGATATACAGCGTCTGTCTCTGGAGCATCAAACCGGATAGGTTTGACCGTGACGCTTATGATCAGTGTAAGAAAAGCAATTTGATTATCAATCAATCAAAGGTTTACTTGTGCTTTCAGTTAAAAGACATTCATCAACTACTGATAACTTTGATTGTAAAAAAGCCGCTGAGTAATCAGTAAAGTCAACAAAGACAGCATTTCGGATTAACATCATGTCCAGACCTTGCATGGAGGAAAATTCTTTTAAGATAATTCGCTTGGCGCGGTCACCAGGCCTCGCGGTAATACGGCAGGCTTGTAGTCTGCTGTGACTTTGTGACTTTACCGCGAGACTGACACCTGAGGAAAGCTGAGATTTGGTAGTAATATTTAGTGTCTCATCTTATACCTTCTATGCAACTGCAATTGAGTTTCATCGTAAATAATAGCCACAAGTTCAGATTCTTGGATTCTTTTTGCAACTGCATCCAGCATAAGATCTGTAAAGCTTTCATTTAAGCTGATAGAAGTTTCTATGAATGTTGTAGCTGCTTGAAGATGAGCATTTGAAACTGTATCATATTTTTTTGTGTACCGGTATTCATAAAGTTTAATATGATTAATTCGATTGAAGGATGATGGTGATTTATCATTTCTTTTAAAAGGCAACTCTTGTGCTGCTTAAAAAACAAGTTGCATGGATTAAAGTTGTAAAAACTTCTATATTTTTTTATTACATTCTTATTGCAACTACAAATCTCTTTTCAAACTTTGACTATCTAGAGCTGCATTCACTCTCACAGAACACATCCAAAATATAAAATGCATCAATATATGCTTCTTAGACTTCTTCTGTCATTGCATACCATCAGTCAAATGAGCATGATCCCAGAAACCTTTATTCCAAATCGCATAGAACAAAATCTGTGGGCCAAAGTATCTCATTAAACTTAAGAGTAAAAAAATTTGTGTGTAACTGCTTTTGTTCCACTATGTGCAAACATTAGCAAGGTTTTTCATAGCACTTTCCACTTTTGGCAATTTCTTGTTTTTCATCAAATGAGCGATTTAAAAAAGCATTTTCTAACAATGAGAAAATTAAAATTTCCATTTTCCGAATTGAAAACGCACACATGTAAAATACTTTATTAAAATAGTATTCTGCAATTAACAACAAATCAAGTTAGTTGTAGCAGTGCCTTATACAGTTATTCCACACCGTCAAAAGCGCCAATGCAACAAGAAATATAGTAAGATATTAAATACAGGAAGACATTAAAAATGGTACAAAAGAAGCAAAATAGTGACAAACTTTTTAACGAGCAGATACAAAAAATGTGAAAATGATAAAAAGCAAGACTAAGCATCGTTGCAACTCCGACTTACATACAATGGTGGGATTCAACTGGTTCTACAGAATCGTCTCACAAAATTTCACTAGATCAGCGAACCGGCCAGCATTACTGTTTATACTTGCGCCATTAGTTGAAACAGAACCGGCTGAAAATATAATTTTGGTTATGGAACCGCCTGAGAAAAAAAACTAATTCCACCACTGCTTACATATGTGTTTGAATATTGCTATACATTTATTTCAATTTTACCATTAAGTTTTAAATCTTGGGTTGCATAAATATGGAAATCTTGGGTTGCATTGCTCAAAAAAATTACCCAGCACTGTGGCAAACAACATTAAACAACACATTCAACGCATGCCAAAACCAACTACTTTGACAATAGCAATTCTAAACTAAAACTACATAAAATTCAAAATATCACTGTCATTGAAAATCCTAAGCTTGAGAGCAATGAAGATTTTGCTGAAGATATAGCTAAGGCCATTGAGGAGGCTTATTTATTCAGTTGTTATTTGGTATACAAGGTTTATTCTTTTTTTTTTTTGATTTTTTTGTAAATAATTTTTTTGGCAAGGGCTATTTCTATGGGCCCGTACAAATAAGCTCTTTGTTTCGTTTATTATCCCTCGAGCTTTTCCCAATTGTACAACAGCGTGACGAAGTAATAAAATAAAACAAAGAAATAAATGTTACGGCCCGTAAAAATAGCCACTTCCAATTCTTTAGGCTATTTGGGTTTGGAATTGGGGTTTGCATTTGAAATTCAGGCTTTGGATTCAGAGAGTTTTTACAATTTTGTTTCATCGTCTGATTATAGATCTACATGGCATAACAGGGCAAAATGCTATTTAGGTCTATCTTGCCACAGGGTAACGTCTGGTATCAGACCCCGGGTTTGGTTAGGGTTAGGTTTGGTTAGGATTAGATTCGAGTTAGGGTTACGATTGTAACTGAATCAAACCCTAACTAAATTTAACCCCAACCAAACCTAATCAAGCCTGGGGGCTGATACTAGACGTTACCCCCTGCCACATGCGGAAAAATAGCCAATGCCTTAAAAGAAAAAATATTAAGTATCAACTATGGTTGCTTACATGAAAATACTGGTTAGTTAGTTGCATATTTATCCTCCTATCACGAGAAAGCGATCAATGCGCAGTACGAGCTCGCTTAGGAGTTGCCGGCCATCTGTCTACCACAACAAGATGGGGGAATCCCGCTAAGTGCCTTTCCCAACGGCACAACAAGTAAACTTGCCGGCTTGTTCTCCACACTATCCCATTACTCCTGAGCATCAAGCAGGGAAGCTGTGAATACCAATTTTAAAGTCATTGGTTTGACCCGACTCGGAATCAAACCCGAGTCTACAGCTCAAGAGACAGACGCTCTATACCATTCGGCCATCTGAGCTGTTAAAAGGTATAAGAACCAGCCAATGAAGCTACATGATAACATGACGTCATTATTGTTTGCCACAAGTGAAGAATTTATAGCTCCAAGTCTCTTGAATCATACTAGCCTACTATTGCCATTTGCCACACCAAGTGACAAGGTTTCCAATTCGCTTATTTTCATGATCGTATCCAGGCTAATAGCCGTAGAACTGGAGGATAGAAATGAAGAAACAATCAATCAACTGTACCAGTACTCTGGTTGTGTATAAAATTGATATTAGAGCTGACTAGGTTAGGTCCTACAGTCCTATGCTGTAGAGTGTAGACCATGTTTTGCTGACTATGGTACTGGTAACTCTTACCAACTATATTTGGAGCTTATTTGAATCAAGCCGCACCTTATAACAGGCAGATATATGACAAGCACATGGACCGCTAGTGAGTTATTAGTAGGAGTCAGGGCTTAACCTTAACCCCGAACCCTAACCCCGGCTTAATTCAAACAAGCTCCGTATATTTTTGTGTCTATTTTGCCAATAGCGCCAAAACACTAATCGGCCAAAAACTTTAGGTTTGTAGGTTAACCGGTGTGCATACATCCTACGCCTGACTGTTGATAGGCTTTCATCCATTTCCACACCCGATTTTTAAAGTATTACCCAATCAGTATCTTACCGCTAACGGCAAAATAGACACTTCCTTTATTTTTTATTTTGGTCTAGCTTCAATTCTTATACCTGTATACCGGTACCAGTTCTACACTTTTCTGCTTTTCTCATTAGCCTTTAGCTCATAAGCAGAACGTCTACTGCCTAGCAAGATCTCAATTTTATCCTGTCACTTTCAAAGCCAAGCAGAATTAGACTAGCCTAGCAAAACCAGTGGCAATTGCCAAACTTCAACAATCCCCATGCTTCAACCAGCCAATGAAGCTACATGATAACATGACGTCATTCAAGGTGCTCACTTTCAAAAGTGAACACCTTGAATGACGTAGACCTGTGCATTAGGATGCTGCTGATCGCTTTTTTCTTTTTTCAGTTTTTTAAATTGTTTATTATAGTCAAGGTGTTCACCTGGGCATGGTGAACACCAGAGGTGTACACAAACCTAGTACCGGAGTCGACTCCGGCAGGAGTGTCAATGTTTCAGCCGGAGCCGTATCCGGAGTCATAAGTTTCCAATTGTTGCAGGAGCAGGATCCGGAGTGAAAAATTACCGCATTCTTGTGATATTTGTTCAAAATTTGCCATAATTTGGTTCTGATAATTTGCTTGTTTTGTGCGGTTTAATTTTACCAACATATCGGTATTGATAGATAATTACAGTCTATATTTTGCATCTTGCAGAGCAGCCATAGTATACCTAAAAACAAAACAAGTTTAGTAAAACAAGTTCTTCTGATGTTAGCATTATAGTGCAATCACTTGGCAAATAAACTGATAAACTGAATTAAAAATTTAGTTGTAGGTAGTACCAGACGATAGACCACACGCGGCAGGCCTAATCTAACCGACTAATTATGACTGTGTATGGTTTGGGTAAGGGTACTAGTTGCTTTGCTTGTATAGCCAATAGTTTTAGAAATGACCATGTTTTGCTAATGATTGGAAAAGTAATTGCCACTATTTTGTTAGTTTGATTTTTATGTATTGAACCATCATCAAGTGACATGGCTGAGTGGAATTGGCGTTAGGCTTTGAAACCAAACATCACGGGTTCAAGTCATGACTTGGCCGACCACATTTCACACATGATTGTGTGGCTGTTGACTTGAAGAGCGCAAGCTCAACCTAGTCTTCCTCGTCGATCTGTTCTTTCAACTTGAGTTTTTTATTAGGCTATATAACTCCTTAGTTATTACCGGTAATATTTTTATTATATACCTCACTATTTTGAAGTAATTGGGTTGGTGCAGAATTTTGAGTTTAGTGTTTAGTTAGGTTTGAAGGTTAATTTAAGTGTAGCAACTCGAAGCCAAGCATGTCATTAAAGACGCAATATTGAAACATGACTGTTGAAGACAGCACATTATACATATATAAGGCATTGGTTCTGAAATCAGTGGCTCATTCAGATTTGCACTACTAAGTGCTCACTTAGTTAATTTCTTTTGCATGGATCTTTAAATTTGCTTTACTTGTTATCTACCTGTTGAATGTTTAAACTGGCTCTGAGTTTGTAATTTAAATTATTTAGTTTAATTACTAAAGTTCGAATTTAAAATGTTTGTAATCCCACTTTTGCAGTGCTAGAAGTTGAGCTTGTTAGTTATATATTACAATTAGGCAGTGGGCACTTGTACAGACGGAGCTTAGGATCAGTATACAAAGGCTGTTTCGTTTTGAACTGCAGTATTTGGTTCTTTCAAAATAACTACCGGTACAATTTTAAATTGCTTTTCAACTTTCATGAAGCTATTGGTACGCATCAAAGTTGAATTGAATAAAAGTTGAATTTGAACAGTTTCATATGTCCAAAATGAAAATTTAAGTCTTGATATTCTGCAGTGTGTTTATATGAAAATACAACTTGAATATCTCTGAAGTGCCTGACTTTCAGAAGGGCATGAGCTTAGCAATTGATCTTTTTCTGCTTCTTCCCTAGTACTTGAAAATGTTACATACCACTGAGCAGTTGCAGCGCTGCGGTAAAATAGCCTTCAGAATTATTTGTCCATTTCCTTTCCTAAACAGACACTTTTGCGTAAAAACAGGAGTCGAACAGGAGCAGGAGTGTAAAAAGTAGTCATTGACCAGGAGCAGGATCAGAAGTCTGGTTAGTCAAAACAGGAGCAGGAGTCCAAAAAAGGTGACTCCGTACACCTCTGGTGAACACCCTGCTTGACGTCCTCTTAAAAAAATCAATTTTTGTGGTAATCGCAAGAAATTGCAACTATTAAATTT
The DNA here is from genome assembly GCA_964006365.1 of Trididemnum miniatum. Classification (NCBI taxonomy): domain Eukaryota; kingdom Metazoa; phylum Chordata; class Ascidiacea; order Aplousobranchia; family Didemnidae; genus Trididemnum; species Trididemnum miniatum. The sequence goes on along the minus strand of OZ023232.1, from coordinate 8,921,860 downwards.
TGGGGGAAAATAGTAAAATTTACTTTTGTGAACGAAAAAGTTTATTACAAAAAATAAAAAAGAATATAAAAAGTTAGAAAAAATTATTTTTTTGAAACGTCAGGGTGTTCACTGAACACCTTGAACACCCTGAGAATACGCCACTGTCTAGTTCTAAAACAGCGCGCTAAGAAATAAAAACGTTGTAAATTGTTTTATCGTTACAATATGCAAGAAGCAAATCTTGTTGAAAGAGAGTGATGCCGGTAGGGATGGCCAATCATGAGCTTTCGGCTTTGAATGGATCATCAAGAAAAAAGGCACGTATGCGGATACGATGTTGTACACCAATTGGATCATTAACTTACCTGAATCACAAAGTGTATCGAACTGAAAAGCAAACCAGCGAAGATTCAGATTCAGATTTTATTTATTCGCTGCCGTCACTCGCAATGACTACATCAAGCAATAACAAAGCAATGAACAGAAACAAACATACAAGTTGACATAATCACAAAAGCGAAACAAAAAATAATATTATACTGTAGACCGCAGAATGACAGCAACAAGGTGGCCGCGAAGGGACCAAGGGGTCATCGAGTCAGCAGCCACCTTGCAGTTGCCAATAGAAATTCTTACATCACGTACACAATCAAGATATCAGCAACATTGGCAGACGAAGCAATTCAATTAAAGATTTTCTAAAGCATGCATCACAGAGAACAAACGCAAAGCAACAAAGTAAATAAAACAAAGTAAAAAAAAAGATAATAATATAGAGGAAAAATGGGAATGCAAGACAACGGCTAGTATCCCGCTAACTGAAGGACGACTCTGAGCCTCTAGCCAATAATAAATTAAGTAAAATGCAATTTAAAATTTTAATAAATAATTTTTATACTCCTTTTGAAACTTGCTAGACGAGTATTTACGCATATCAGGTGGGATTACGTTCCAAATCTTGGCACCGATAAATTTGATCGAGCGTTGTGTTCTTTTTGTTTTAAAAAAAGGAATTTTTAATTGTTCATTACTGGAGAACCTCGTAGAAAAAGAGTGGGTAACATTTGCTGGAGTAAAATAATTATCAAATACTGGCGGTAAGCTTTTCTTCCTGTGATTGTAAACAAATTTAAAAATGACATATTTAGCCAATTGTTCTAATGGCAGTATTCCAAGCTTTGAATAAAGAGGAGAAACACTTTCGCACCATGCTTTTCCAGTGATACCAGCTACAGTTCTAATTGCCTTGTTTTGAATACGATTTAATTTTAAAAGATAGGTAGGGTATGTTGTACCCCATACAGTTAAACCGTAAGTCAAATGAGTATGGACAAGGGAATAATACAACTTTAATAACGCAGTCTGAGGTAAAAAAAATTTCAGTTTGCTTAAAATACCAACTGATCTAGCTAATTTTGCTTCAACATACTTTGCATGCTCATGGAAATTTAATTTATTGTCTAAGATCACTCCCAAGTATTTAGCCTTGTTTACTATTTTAATTTGGCCAGCAGGACAGCGTAGGTTGAGATTGACCGATGGGGATCTAGGTTTTGGAGATATTATTAACGCTTGCGATTTATTTGCATTGAGGGTAAGTTTGTTTGCTATCATCCAATTGCTAACCCCATTAAGTTCATGGTTGATTCGTTGTTCTAATAAGCTTAGTTCAGTCGTTGGGGCGTTAACTACCAGACACGTGTCATCTGCGAATAAGCGAGGTGTACTGTCAATAGAATTGGATAAATCATTAATATATAATAAAAAAAGTAGTGGTCCAAGCGTTGAGCCTTGAGGTACTCCTACTTCTATATTACTTAATGAAGAGTTAGCGTTATTAATACAAACAAATTGACTTCTGTTGCTCAAATAAGATTGAAAAAAGTTCTTCGCAATTCCTCGAATTCCATAATGATCCAATTTATTAAGCAGAATAGTATGATTTACTGTATCGAAAGCTTTAGCTAAATCAAGTAAAACTAACCCAGTATATAATTTATTTTCGATACTATCAAAAGTAGAGGTAGTAATGTCTAAAATGGCGTGCAAGGTAGAAAATTTAGATCTGAAACCATACTGACTTGGGGACAATACTGTATTCAAATTTAAAATATTGATTGTTCTGGTATACACGACTTTTTCCAAAATTTTAGAAAACGTAGATAGTAAAGAAATAGGTCGATAATTTGTTAACTCAGATTTGTCACCAGATTTGTAAATAGGTACAACTTTAGCTATTTTAAGACAGCTAGGAAATAATCCATAGTCAAAACAAGCGTTGAAAAGTAACGCTAGTACAGGCGCCAAGACTTCGGCTGCAAAGATTATAAATTTCGCATTAATACCATCCGAGCCACAACTCTTATTAAGATTCATTTGGTTGATAATACGCAAAATTTCGGTTGCACAAGTAGGACGTAAAAACATAGAGGAAGAAACACGATTTTTCATATAGTTTTTGAAAGAAATGGAGTTATTGCAGTTAATATTATTGGCTAAAGTCCTACCAACACCACAGAAATATTTATTAAAGTTTTCAGCAATATCAACTGGGTTATTTATCATAGAACCATTGACATTAATCATGTCAGGCGAGTTTGCTAGCGGTTTGTTGGGTAAAAGAGTTTTCATTATTCCCCAAAACTTGCGCATATCCTGACTGGAGTTAACAATCTCGGTTTGCAAATAGAGTTTCTTTGCAAATGTTTTAATTTTAGTTAATTTATTGGAGTAGATTTTGTACAATATTTTTTGAGCATCGGAGCCACTTTTATAACAATTGATGTAGAGTTTCTGTTTGCGTCGTATAGATATAAGTATTCCTCTAGTGATCCATATAGGCCTAACCATTAACGGTTGTTACCCACCTAAGTGGCATACGGTTTCCTGCTGGTAAACCAGCACAAGGTTCAGCAGGTTGTTAGGGACATCCATAAAAGTGAAGCATGACAACACCAACAGACCTAAAAGGGCTATTTTCTCCTTTTGCTGCTTTTTTCTTGAGTAGAAAACCATTCTACCTTGCTTTTGAGATGCGATGCAGCAATATTCGAAATAGGGACTGGAAGTAGGTGATGACGTGAAGGAACTCCACCGATCAATCGATGGCTTCCCAATACATTCGGCTTTGTTGAGCGAAGCACCATCTTGTATTAATCCCGGACCCTTTTTGCTTCCTTTAATCGATGAAATTACGTAAGATAGGTTTCGTTGACATGGAATAGGCATTTCAAACTGTGGATGGAGTGTTCCACGCTTTCATCAGAAAAATATTTAAGGCATTTGTTGACACCAGACTTCTTGTCAGTGTTAACTACAGTTGTGTTAGCCATCATGGCATAAACTTTAGGTAAAACAGCTTAGCAATCTTGAGTGATCCTGCTGTAAAGAATTTCACTTGTTACAGATGTTACCGATGTAAAAGATTTTAGTGTAATCAAATGCCTCTGTCTTTTTAAGCTCCTCATCCATAAATTGTCCAAGAAAAATATAGCAATAAAATTTATTCACTACCCGTCCATCGTAACATAGTTGCATAAAATTGCACGCCTTCAGCTAAACCTCAGCTTGTTCCCACGTCTTCATGCGAATCTTTTCACGGTTGCGAATACTGCGGCTGGTGAAGCAGCTGTGGCAGCTCCTCAATAAGCTAATAACTGATCAGATTGCTGGCGTATACTTGTAATTCGGCAATCTGCCAGTACACAACTTTCCTCGCTTTGCTTTTATATTTTAACCTTCGCATATTGACTTGCAGCCGTGACCGATTTGGCTAAATAAGAAGGATCTTCTTCGTCTGAACTTTCCAAATTTTTGTCATGATTTTCATTGGCAACGTCTTTTGTTTTCCGCTTCCTGAATCTCGTGGCAGTAATGCTCTGTGAATCGTCAACTTTAGCTCTGCCTTTCCAAACCTGAAGCAGAAGATGTATTACCTTTTATTTTTAATCTTCTTACCTTCTCCGCAGAACGTTTGGCAAAGACATTATCTTTGCTCCATCCGATTATCATTTTTCGTTGATTCCTTTGATCGAACAAGAAATCAAGTTCTATTGCTGGGATGCGGTCTTCGAATTCACATGAGCAAAAAAGTTTGCCCCTGTGTATGCCTATTTGGTACTCCAGTGTAAGGTTACACTTGCATTTGCAAATGCCAAATAATTTGCTGAGCCACTCTTCTGCATACATATCAGCAGGCTACTACTCTTTCTTGTTCTTTTCATTGCGGACTTCCATTTTTCTATCACATCTTTTGCTTTGAACTCTACTCTTGGTTAAAATCGGCAAGCCCGATTTAACCCACAGACGAATAATATTATCTTCCAGCTCATCTTTTACATCATGAAAAACTGGGAGCTTCTTCTCAAACTTCACACCCCTTTTACTAAGTCTGTCTCGCAAGTACTCATAGTGCAGAGCCGGATTAAGCAATGGGCAAACTGGGCGGTTGCCCATGGCCCCGCACTTCGAATGGCCCCACGCTTTTACTAATTTTCAGTGCTATTAACTATTGAATTGAAATAAATTTGGGTTGAAGAATTTGAAACCGTGAATTCGACTTATTTGTACGCAGCTGCACGTACATTTTTTTTTTCAACTTCTCGTATTTAAACTGATCAGCGCATTTACACTCGCGCTCAAAAATTTAAAATGACATAAATAATAGTTGAATTTTTGAGGGGCTCGGGCTAACGCTATGTCACATTAGCTTTTTATGTTGCATTTTAAATGATACTTGTGAAGCCTAAATAATAAGATTTTTTGCGCATTTCTGGTTTTAGAAGCCAAAAATCTTCGGTATAGCTCAAATTTTAGTATTGGAAATATGGGCAAAAAGAAGGGAATATCAGTTGGAGAAAAAACAAAAATTGCTACTTTGAATAAAAAAAGGTACTCAAAATGACTCATTGCAAAAAAGCTAAAACTTAGCTAAACAAACATCCATTAAGCAACTGCAAAATTTCGAAATTTTGTATGTTTTCAGGACTTGCATAGGTCTGGAAATCGCAGTGATACCGGTACATAAAAACCCGGCAAAGTTGTGGTACTCAGCTCCTGGTATTTTGAATATCAGTCAGGACTGTTAACTACCGGCGGTGCAATGCACCAGGGCCCCAGCGCAAGGAGCCCTGAGGCATCGCATCATGTTGTTTTTTTTTAATTTCAAATGCATATATACAGTATTTTTAAAAAATTTGTCAAAATTTCGAAAATTTATAACCATCCAGTTTTTTTTCAAATATTTTTTACATACCGCTGTTTTATGCCTGGTTGGAGACTTCGGATTTATCCGCTTTATTTATTGAGTTTTGCCCTATGACGTAATTATACGTCATACCTTGTAATGGTTTCGAGATAGCGATCTTTGAACTTGGTGCTTTGTGACTTCACACTTTGTCTCGCTGGTTTGTATCGAGTAATTTAATAATTAAGAACGGGCCCTTCCACGCGAAGTTGCTAATTTTTTTCTGGTTAATTTTGCCGCTTCATATAATTAGGTAAAAATTTACTCACCGTCATCTAAATTTATTTCAACGTTGTGGTTTTGAGTAACCACTTTGTAGAACTCAGTGGTGTAGGAACCCCCTTGCAATACCCGCAGCCGCGGGGGGCTCCGCACACTTGAGGGCCCCCAAATTTTTGGATAAGTTTTTTAGAGATGTAGGCTACACAAAACCAGTGCTTACCTTAAACTTAAACTCAGCACCGGATCTTCCATAATTTTTGGGGGGCTGTGCCAAGCTGCGAGAATATTTATGCGTTCTCCATTGTGACTGCACTCACTGCATGCCCTTTTTCAAAAAACAAAAAGGGCTAAAATGAGTTTTTTTTATTTGAAAATTGCAAAAATTCGTTGGCGGCTGGGGTTTCACCCCCAAACCCCTGGTTGTGGGCCCTCCTTTGCCAAATCCTGAGTGCGCCACTGAACATAAGGAATGGACTCAACCGATTACTGGTAAGGCCAGCAACTGAATTGCCAATTACATCCTTCCAAATATCGAAAAATGATCAATTTGCTAAATCACTCCCCCAATGCTCAACATAGATTTGCACCCCTGATTGAGAGAGCTGATTTCTGCCACCCTTTCTTATTTATTCTTATCAAAAAAGTGTTTCATAAAAACCGTTTTTCTCACTCTTTTGACTTTAATTTTTGACATCATAATCATACCTGATCGAGTTACAAGTAGCGAGTCAAAATCTAATTCAAATTTATCCTGAGCTTGAACCCAGCTTTTACTTTGAGTAGCTTCAGTTAAGAGTGTCATTTAAAAATGAGATAAAAAATGAGCCTACTACGGCCATTCGAGAATTTGCTGAATTATTGTTTGTGACATATAATTTCACGGCATCTGCTTTTCCCAATGTGCTCACTACGTTGTTTATCTTTTTGACATTGCCTGTTACAGCAGCTGCTGCAGAGAGATCCTTTAGCCAGTTGAAGTTAATAAAGAATTATTTGAGAAGCCAAATGAGCCAAAGTCACTCGATGGTCTTGCAATACTAAGCATCGAATCAGATAAAGCCGGTCAAATGAATCACAGAGCTGTTGCTAAAAGCTTTGCTAATGCCGATATTCGAAAAGTTCTTTTTTTGCTTAGGCATACTTGTAGGTCGTTGCGGAACTTTTTCGTGAGTTTACTAGTTCCTGTTGCACAAACGTTCAGAATTCATTGCAGATGAAATGGAAACTTCTTTAAGCATGTCATTTAAGCATGCATACAACTTTATACTAGCTTTTATTTTTTTGTCGTAAGCGCTTCATATGATGACGCCATCACATTACTCGTACATCTTCAGCCATAGATGGGCAAGTTAATGCAAAACGTTAGCTTCGTTAACCACTACTTCGTTAACACAGTTATGTACCTCCGTTAACGTTAATTCGTTAAATTCAGCTCCAATTAACGGAAGTTAATTAAGTTCGTTAAATCGTAAATTCTGACTTTAAACGGCATTTCTTTCAAAAAAAAAGCTTACAATTTTTTGATATCATTGTTTGCGTAAGCATTTAAGCAATTTTCTGCTCACAAGCAATATGTTTTGTTGTTTTTATCTTGCTTTTTGATTTCATAGGTCGCATTTTGCTATTTTATCGATGTCAAACTTAACCAACAATAACAGAAATAAGCGTTTACAAAAATTTAACGCAAGTTATCAAGCCCTTATGGAAGTTAATTCAGTCCGTTAATTTCAAAAAGAAATTTAACGAATTAACTAGTTAATGAAAAAGTTAGCTTCGTTATTAACAAATTAACGAAATTGTGCCCACCTCTGTTTTTAGCCAATGAAAACGTTGCACGTATCCATCAATGCTTTTGTATAGCAACAAATGCTGGTGCCTGTTGGGGCCTCCTGAGTTAAGCTTGCGGGGGGGGCCCGCACATTGTACCTACGCCTCTAGTAGAACTCCAGCTAAAGTTGACTGCAGTCTGCAGTATGAAAAAAAATCATCAAAACGGAGTGCATAGAAATTTTCTGATGACGTCTGTCTGTTGTTTCCTAGTCAGAATGCTCAAATCCAGTCGTGGTTTAGCGATAATTAAGCTGGCCCAATTACAATAGGCCAACGAAATGGTTTTTGTTTTTATCGAAAACGCGTCACTTGCTACTTATCTCGACGCCTGTGCGGCATGCATGATGTATACAACTGTACCTGCAACAGTAGCTAGCTCCGACGGCCGAGTGGTAAAAGCGTCCGCTTCTGGAGTGTAGACTCGGGTTTCATTCCGAGTCGGGTAAAACCAACGACTTTAAAATTGGTATTCACAGCTTTCCTGTTTGACGCTCAGCATTGAAGGAACTGTGTGGAGAACAAGCCAACAAGGTTACTTGATGTGCCGTTGGTAATGGCACTTGACGGTATTCCCCATCTTGCTGAGGTAGACAGATGGCCGGCAACTCCTAAGCGAGCTCGTTATCGCGCTTTGACCGCTTTATCGTGGTAAGAGGATAGATTAGCAAGTAAATACAATACAAAAACGGCCAAGAGGTCTTTTAAACTCGAGATAATCGGAAGCTTCTTTAGAAGCTCAATGTCTGAATAGAAACTGAGCGGTTTGACTCTGCTGTCGATAGAAAATGCACGAGCTCAAAATTTAGAATTTAGGAAGGTGATACAACAGTTAGAATTTAGGAAGGTGATACAAGGTGAAGCAACACCGAAAATTTTCAATTAAATTGAGATTACGTGAATGGCAGGGGTGTCGAAGAAACAGATTTGCTTTTTTGATTGGTAGGCTAATTATTGGGTCATATTATTTGATTATTTTTTTAGTTTAATCTATATTTTACGACTTTTATCAGAATTTCAAATTTTTTTGTAAGAATCAGTCAAAATGTAGGCTTACCAGGAATGCAGAAACAACCTGAGTGCTGTATCGAACCTAGCATTTAGTTTTTTATGAGAACAAAAATTGTTAATTTAGCTGTCTAATTGAGCAACACCATAATTAGTCAGCTGTTTATATAGGCTAGGCCTACTTCACCACTAAAGTACCCTTTTCAGATGCTGGTCCCCCTTACCCTTTCGACACCCTTGACGATTGGCATCAACAAATTGTGTTTTATTAGTTGTCTCGTTTATGATGACATAAAGGTAGGCTGTTGCACGTTCATTTATTTGTGTTGAACAATTTATCCGCATCGAAGCGTCCTTACCTCAAATGTCAAAAGATTTCAGTTTACAGCGTATATTTGATCAGACTTATTACACAATAAAAGAAAATGTTGATAAAAATGTTTGCAGCGGGGCCCCGCCTGACGTAGTTGCGGCCCTGATATCAGCAACTATTTTGTCACTATTTTCATAATGTCAACAATTACTTTGTAACAATTTTTAATATCAATATTCGTTAGTGGAAACTTGAAAAAAAATGTTGCGATAAATTTACACGTAAATACCGGTATCCGTAACAACGATTTTTTTGGATTTTATTCGCTTAGTGATTACAATACAGCCATATTAGTCTCTCAGAAGCAGGGATATAGTCGAGACTGCTTAGTCCGAGATCGAGATCTTTTTATGTTTTCGAGACCGAGATCGAGACCTTTTAGTCGAAACCAAGACGAAACAGTTGCGAGACCGAGACCCAATCGAAAACAATAAAAAATTTTGAAATCGAAATTTTTTTATTGAACAGTGAACACTAAACGCAAAAATTACAATTAAAGAGTTTTGTTGCATTTCAAATAAACTAACATCGAGAGCAAATCGGATGATAGCCTGGCCCGATGTGACCGAAAATGCAAAGCACTTTGACTAAAAACTCGTTCTACCGGTGCAGATGTAACCGGCACACACAAAACCTAAAACGCTAGAATTAAAAGTTCAGGATACAGTATTGCATGCTCTTTCCAAAACTTGAAAAAAAGTCTCGAGACGCAATTTCTGCTTCGAGACCGAGATCCAGTTGCTTTGAGACCGAGATCAGAATTTTTCACCCAGTCTCGAGACCGAGACTTGTCTCGAGACCTCCATCCCTGCTCAGAAGGGTATAGGAAATCGACCCTTCTGCGCATTTTGACTCCAATTTTGTCTCTCTAACTCCTTCCGTTGCCGAGTTGCGGCAAATCCACAAATTTCTGCCCCCCCGCAGATTTCGAACCCGCGGTGCCACTTCTAAATGACGTCATAATGACAAAAAAAATTACTGCTGGAATCAGTGTCCAAAATCCCATCACGCATTAACCCGAACGTATTTGATATGGAAAAAAATGAAACATCCTGCTGACCAGACTGGCAAAACGAGTGTGCACCAACAGCACACAAAGGTCTAAGTGTAGCCTACAGCGCCTGCGTTCATGGCAGCGAATCTTGGACCATAGTCTACACTCCCACAATAACGCAAGCTCCATGCATTTCACATGTGATGCCTACGGCGCATTCTAAACATCAAGCAGCAACTCCCAACTCTACAGTTCTGCGGAGAGCTGGGATCTCTAGCATGTACATTGTACAATTTCACATCTTATCGAACCAACGCCGCTTACGCTGGCTCAGTCACACCGCACTCGTGGATGGCGGTAGGATTCCCTGGAACCTTCTATATGGTGAACTAGTCTACGGCAAACGACTCACCTGCAGACCATTACTTTGATGCAAGGATATTTGCAAGAGGGATATGAAGGCCATAACCATCGACAAAGGCAAGTGGGAGACACAAGCCCAAGTTGCATGCAGCTCTCTTCAGTTTTGAGGAATCACACGTGCCAAACAGTCAGAAGTCAAATGACAAGAAGAAGCAAACCAGATCTCCACCAACATCCATCTGTGCAATCAGCCAGAGAGACTGCCACTCCCCAATTGGACTTTTTATCCATAGTCGACTTTGTGCACAGGCCGTAACCTGAAGGAACTCAAAGATTTGCAAAACCAAGATCTCTCGAGATTGACGGTTGCCAAAAAAGATTTTTTTTGGATTTAATTTATCGCCACTGTACTTCGCACTTGTATTTAAATACATTTGGAGGGTATTTTGCTCAAGTCTGCAGGCTATACGATTTTGCCCAGAATTGCAGAAAATTTTTTATTTCCGCACCACAACATGCATCCAAAAACTAGGAGCTTGTTCGAGACCATTCGCGTTAAATTTGATTACTCCAAAGAGATCATTACAATGATCATACTGACTTTATTCAATACGCAGTGCAATCACCGACCTGAGCTTCATCACAAAACTTGCTATTCCGGACTAAATAATTGCGATTTAGGTAAACACGGTCTATAACGACTACTTGGCAATTACGGAACATGGAAGAAGCACATACTAAAACTAAACCTGTGCTACAATCGAATAAGCGTGATAACGTTCAAAAAGTTTATTAATCGTCAAAAGCTGCTGCGAAAATGTCTACGGTGTAAGTAACTATACGGTCTTACAGTGAAAAGTATTTAAAGTGCAACGAAAAACAAAAGCTTGTAAAACATTTCAAATCAATGTGTAGTTGTAGACCTGCACCAACCATAACCAGTTAACCACCGCCGCTGAGAAAAAATGGGGACGACAAGACAATCGCCCGTGCCCTCGAGGGTTTAGGTGAACTTTTTTTTAAAAAGATGTCTCTTAATCACACCTATTTTCATTCTTTCTCCAGGGCCCACAAATCTTCTCAGCGGCCCTGATAACAACAGATAATAAAACTACATGTTATTTCGAATTAAAATTTAAAGATTCGACCGTAAATTATAAATGCGTTAAGTGAAACAGGCTCAAAAATGAAAAAGTCCAACTTGGATGAAGCTATTTCAATAATAACTTGTATATATGCGTAAAATCGCACAGAACGAAGTTCAAGACGAAGAAAATTGGTCAATGAATTCCGTTTGCTCCATTTCTTGCTTTCTCAATGATTGCTGTTGGATCTGCAGCCTAAATAATTATCAGCAAATCAGTTAACAACGCTGGTCAATTCACTCGAATATTTCGTGATATAACCAATGAATAAACCAATAAACCATGCTGTGACCAATAGCAAAATGTGCCTTTTATAAAGCAAATTTTTACTGCAGAAGTAAACGTGCTGCATTCTAAATGTTTTACAATATTCTATTGAGCCAATTTCAAAGATTGTTGCTAGCCTACAGATGCTGCTTATTTGGAGTTAAGGAGAGCATTTAAACATTTATTTAACTTTTCAAATGGCTGAGTCGATTCGATTTCGAGTCGAATCAAACCAACGACTCTAAAATTATCACCGTATTCACAACTTTGCAGCTTAGTTTAACGCTCAGCATTAAAGGGACAATGTGGAGAACACTTAAGCTGGCAAATTCACCTTTATGTGCCTATGGGAAAGGCACCACACGGGGTTCCCGCAGCTAAGAGAGGTAGACAGATGAATGGAAACTCTTAAGCAAGCTGGCTGTAGAGCTGTGATCGCTTTCTCGTGATAGGAAGATAAATAAACATATTCGAATTGGTAAGCACAAATACTTGGCTTCTAGATAACTTGGTCTGCTGACAGAAAATTACACTAGATCTTCATATTCCGTCGACAAAGAGACATTCATGACTATTTACCTCTCCAGTTCATTTTTCTTTTCTGCGATAAGTGCTTGCAGCTGTTTTTGTTCGGATTCGCGTTGTTTTGCGATTGACTTCAACAAATTTCGTGAACCTATTGCCTAAAAGTAAGTTGCATTATAACAAGAAGCAATGCTGCTAAACAATTAAAACAAACGATTCAAGTAAAAACAAAAACGATAAACACCAGCACTACTGCGAAAATTCACTATCTTTTACTTCTTCGTCTGATTTATGCTTTTTGCGTTGCAATAATTCCAGCACGTACATAATTTGGCACTTTAAAATACAACGCATATTTCTTGGTGCGCAAAGCTGATGTGAGCATATTATATTAATACACTGTTTGTGACTTGTTTACCTTTTATATAAATTGTAAAAACTGTTTCCGACAAGGAGCTGTTTAACTCAAAACTTTATATCACTTTACAGCTCACTGGTCGCGCAATCCTTGGAATATAGCAGTGGTGCAAAAAGTATTTTCAAACTGTACTTAAGTAAAAGTATTGTTACTGACGGCAAAACTACTCGAAGTAAAGTAGAAAGTATTGAATAAAAAAAGCACCCAAGGAAAGTAAAAAGGTAGTCATTTAAAAACTACTCAAGTAAAAGTATAGCGTTCTCAATCGTTAAAGTGTCAAATGCACACTTGCCGATGATGACTTGCTCTGAAGGTGGCAAAATGGTAAACCAAAAAAGATTATTACCGCTCAGATGGCCGAGTGGATAGAGCGTCTGCTTCTGGAACGGTAGACTCGGGGTTAGATTTAAAGTAGGGTTAAACCAATGACTTAAAAGTTGGTATTTATGCTATAGCTTCCCAGCATGACGTTTAGCGTCAAAGGCGACAGCGTGAAGAACAAGCCGGCAAGCTTATTTGTTGTGCTATTCGGAACCACGCTTAGCGAGATTTCCCCATCTCTTAGTGGTAGACAGGTAGCTCGAAACTCCTAAGCGAGCTCGTTATAGCGCCTCTATCGCAAAAAAGAACGAACATATGAATAAATCAGCATTAACTCCAAGCGAAAACCTGCATATTTCTGTAAACACTTCAATTTTAGCTTTGCAATTTGCTTTTTTTTTACAATTAAGGTTGAAAGAGAAATGCGACAGTTTTACTGCTAGGCCTACAGCTTTATGGAATAGAACATATTAAGCATTTTCTATAACTTGCGGTCATGCGGTTACGGTCATGCAGTAATTGCAGACAACAAGTGACATTGCATGTAACGCAACTTTGCAACGCAAGATTTCAGGTGCAACGAGGGATTTCAAGTGAGACTAATACGTAACTCAACGATTACTTTGTACTTTTCTAAAATAAAAACTACCCAAGTAGAATTACTTTATACTAAAAGTACTTAAGTGAACGTAAAAGTAGCCAAAGAAAAACTACTCAAAAAAGTACTCGTTACCGAAAAAACACTACTCAAGTAATCTACTCAAACTAAAGTATTTCGTTACTTTACACCACTGGAATATAGTTTGATTCTCGCTCATATTTTGTTTCTCGCATCACGGCAAAATAAATTCGTTGTTACAAATGGGACAAAAATAGCTTAATGAGAAAAAACAATGCCGCATTAATTCTTAAAACTGGACGTTTCGACAACATGGATTCAGCTATCATCAGCAATGTAATGCAGCTAAATCCATGTTGTCAAAACGTCCAGTTTTAAAAATTAATGTAGCTTTATTCGTTGCTGTTAATGTATACATGGGAACCAATAGATCTGATTAGGAAGCACAAAAACCTTATACTAACAATAGCATCCAAAAAATTTCAACAACAAGCATTACTGCGTATAATTCAATAGCTAGTTACGCAGCTCAATATAACGAAACAAACCTTCATTTTCTCTTTCTCAACTTCTTTCGATAAATCATTCGTAATATCTATAAAACTTCCAACCAATTTCTGAAAATCGGCAATTTCTATAACAAAAATTAAAAATCATTGTCATGGTTATCATAGTCACTACAGCAAAGAATTAAAAAAATAAAGAACTGCGTAATGAGTGGCGGAGCCATTCTTCGCAGCTTCGCGTCTGGGTATACAGCTCCGAGGAAACGTCGCAGCGGTGGCGAGTTAAGGCCCGGTCACACGAAGCGAGTTACTCGCGCGAGTAGCTCGCGCGAGTGACTCGCGCGAGTAATTCGCTCCGTGTGACCACCTACTCGCAACAAAAAATTACTCGCGCGAGTAGAGTTGAACATGTTCAACTTTACTCGCGCGAGTAGCTTGGGAAATCCCCGTGTGTGTGCCATCGCCGGCTTAAAAAATCTGAGATGGGTTTGAATCCTGTTCAAATGGAGCCGAGCTGCAGCGTACCACCGCCAACAAATCACAGTATCAACTTATAAGCTTTGATTGTTATTAAAAAGGACGCATTTAAATAACTCTGAAAACAAAAAGCAAGAATATTTATCAACAAAGCCGGCGTCACTCGCTGTAATAAACCGAAAGCTCGCTATCTTCTAATGTTGAATTAAAACCGCAAGCGAGAACCAAAAATCGACTTTAGGCAAACCATTATAAGTTGATAGGGGTCAGGTCACGGAAACTTACAAAAGCAAAGATTTGTGAGATCAAAGAAAATATGTTTTATGCAATAAAGAAGAATAAGCTTTAGGACGTTTCAAGCCCAAGGGAGGTTATGGAAGATCAAAGAAAATTCATTTTTGTATGTGAAAGAAGAATTTTCCGAGAACGTAACAGCTACATATGGTGTGTTTTGAAAAGAAATTACTCAGTCATGAAGTGGTCTAATGCAGATATCGTTAATTTTTTGGATATTTTCCGAAATTTCGAGTGCCTATGGAATACCAGCCATCCTCAATACTGTATTCGTAATGCCAGAGAAGCAAGTTTGAAAAAATTAATGCAAGAACTTAGTTCTGCTGGTGTTGAAACTGCTGATGTGGAGGCTTTAAAGAAAAAGATCAAAAACATCAAGGATAGTTATAGAATGGAGGTGAATAAAGTAAAGAAGTCAATTAAAAGTGGAATGGTCAATTAAAAGGGGAATGACCCATGCTTTCACCCACTTTCTTTTCTTTTTAGATTCAAGCTCATTCAAAATCTCTTGTGATATTTCGGTGCACGCAAACCGAATTAAACGATTAACAACTCGGCGCTGAACTGGTGGCATATTCTCAAAGCTAGTACCGGTATATGAATAAATCAAATTGTTGTTTCGCAAAAGAACAACAGTTTAAATGGCGGGAATATTGGCGCGAACGGTTGCGCAGTAACAAATGCGCGGGTACGTCTCTCTCAGCCTATTACTCGCGCGAGTAACTCGCTACGTGTGACCACTTTTGCGAGTAAATACTCGCGCGAGTGACTCGCGCGAGTGACTCACGCGAGTAACTCGCGCGAGTAACTCGCCTCGTGTGACTGCGGCTTTACTGCCGACAATAAGCCAATTTGACCGGCTTGGGAATAGAACCGCAAACCTTCCGCATCAACAGCGTACGCTTAACAACTACGCTAAAAGAATTCATCTTGAACATAATCACGACTGCTAAATTGAAAATAGTTTTTGCTCGAGTGAAAGCTGCGAACAAAACCTGATTTTCAATAAAGCTGCAGTACAAAGAAAATAATTTTTCAAAATGTGTAACAAGATAAACTTAAAGCTTTAAAAAATACAAAACAGCGTCACTATTTTAATACTTTTCTGCAATTAATGTTATGGGTGAAAAGTTAATCCCCATACATTCAAACAGGCAAAAGTAGGCTTATGCGCAAATGCGCAAACTTATTCTACAATAGCAAATGAAGTAATTGCATTCTCAAAGCTTATCGTACGTTACTCCTCATAAGAAATCGTCAGAAGAAAACTTGAAATACAACCCATTATATACCAGCGGGAAGCGCACGGATTGGCTAGATTCGATGATAAAGTCGGCCAAACGTATCGCAGAGTCAACGAATCAATGAATGTCAATAACTAATCTCAAGACTATAAATAAATTCCTTGCTGCAAAGTAAGGATAGACCGAGGCTACGGCCCCGGCCGGGGGGAGTCATAAAAATTGGCCAAGGCCGGGGTTGAATTTCAAATTAATTTGCCGTGTATTCCGGCGTATAAGAAGACCCTTAAGGTGCAAAAACCCACTCTTAAAAATTGGGATCGTTTTATGCAGAGGTGACGAACATGCGGCCCGCGAACATTTTAGCGAGAACATTCTTTTCCCCGTCTAGTCTTTGCGATGCGATATCAAAAGCTGAGCCCTCGATTGAGTAGGCATCCTCCTACCAGCCATGTTTAAAAATGCTTTTGATGTAGGCCTACACAATTTTTCCATAATTTCGAACCTCTTCGATAGCGATAAGCCTTAAGCACGCATAATCGCAAATGTGCGAACAAAATGCATCATATTTGGCGAAGCACTCAGAATAAGGGTAAAAAATACAAACAAAATTTGCGTGAAAATTATTTGAAAACCAATAAAATAGCCATTACGGCATGTAAATTTTTCAAAAATTTTTCGGGGGAGCATGCCCCCGGACCCCCCTAGAACCTTTTTGTTTCTCAATCAGCTTCAAACTAGTTCTGCCGAAAAGAAATACGTTTGAAAACATGTGGAAATTATGGTCCTTCCCCTTAATTTCTTGCTACGGCACTGAGTGCAGCATTGCAGCATGCCAGTAACTATTTGAGTGAGAGCTTGGCTTGCCTTGCAGTAATAGGGATTACGTAAGATTGCAGAAACGAATTGGTGAGCTTGTAGTACCATATATGAAAATTTTACAGCTTTTTTAAGTTATCAGTTATTCTGTCTTTCAATCAATGTTTGAAATAGCCGTATATTTCGATGATTTCAGCAAAGAAACGAAAGATTGTACATGGATTTTTATGGTGTTACCTTCAGTTGTGCGTTACTGCTGATGAATAATTTTTTCGTTTTTAACAGGTTTCATAATAGGTCTATGACTAAAAAGTTATGCGGCCCGCTTGCTCATTGGTAAGTGACAAAGTGGCTCGTGATAGCAAATAGGTTCGTCGCCCCTGGTCTTATGCAACCGATATAAAAGTCATATCTTAATTTTCACATAAAGATTTTTTATAATTTTGCATGAAAAATGCGTTGGTGAGTAAAAACAAAGAACGTACATACTTAAAGCGTTTTTGAGGTTCGTCATGCACTAACGAAAAGCGAGTACAATTACGAAAGAGCATTGGCGTGACATTGGAAAAAGGATTTAGCTATGTATTCTAGACACAATATAAGGCATTGTATAAACCCCGGCTGCGGTAGGCGCAATTTTTGCAAACAACCTAATAACTATTGACTGCACGTCTGAATGTTCATTTAGAGCAGGTAGAAACAGAGACATTTCGCAGCTAATAAGACCACAACCAGCTTCCTACGATGTATGGATCAAAAGTTACATGTGTTTTGAGAATTTTGACCCCCTTTAGCAACTTTTAGGGGGGTAGGTGGCTGAGTTTAGGGTCCAACCACAAAAAACTGTCATCGAAGTTGGTTTTAAATGGTATGCCAGGTTTTTAGACCCTCAACCTCCAATTTCCAAAAAAAGTTTTTTCACTCCATCTTGCTATGAATGTTATGTTAAGATACTTCGGGTATACATGATAGTACAGAATGGAAGTGGTTTGCCGTTAAGATTTATTGAGAGCTTACACTTCATCTCTTTGTTGGTAGGGTGGAACACAAGCAACACTGTTTTTATTGGGCTGAACATCAATTTCGATTTTTGGAGGAACGCCAGGAGAATTGTCATGTCTTAGCAAGGGCTGGGCAAATTACGATCCGCGGGCCGCATGCGGCCTGCGAGACTAATTTATGCAACCTGCCGGCACTTGCAGAATGTGTGGATTATGTTGCGCTTTATCACCAAACTCTTAAACAATTTTTTTAATGCAATAAGCATGACCAATGCTGCCGCATTAGCATTTAGCACCCACTTCTACTTGTTCCTGCGGTCAACAAATCAGTCGCAAAGAAAATGTGCCGCATGTTTTTAACTGCCTACCTACTATTGTTCGTCGCTCTATACGAGTAGGCCTATGTTTTTCTCTTCACGTTCAATGCGTAAAACAGGGTTCATACGCAAAATTGAACATAAATTTCAAGACTTTTTCCAGACTTAATTTTTCAATAATAATGCAGTAAAAAAGTATAGTTGCATCTTTGAGATTAGAGACGTTTCAAGGGCTAAGCAAAAGACAATAGATAAACAATAAACATCCCAACGCTATAACTCCACGCAAAGCTACAACGTGTGGGTATGCACATAATACGACTTGCAAAATGAAGTTACTACAAAACTTCTTGCATCATGAAAAGCATGACTAAAAAACCACAGTTGGGCAGCTATCTCACAGATGAAGTTACTACAAAACTTCTTGCATCATGAAAAGCATAGCTAAAAAACACAGTTGGGCAGCTATCTCACAGTTACATATCTACATCTTCCACAATCTAAATCAAACACTGTTTTGCATAAACATGGCAAAGGCATCAACGCACCAGCACACAAAGAGTCCAAGACTGGTCTACAATAACGAGCTTGCCACAGCAAATTCTCTCCTATTGCATAAGCTATAACCAAACTCTAAAAAATGGTATGAACATTGGCTCAGCTATCTCAAAACGTAATACATAATGGCAAGATAAAATCACAGTATCAATCAATCATCGTAGTACTCTTGGTAAAATAGATGTCAAACTCAAGAATCTCAAAACAGTTATCATGAATACTACACTAATGCCTCCATAAGCTTTTCCTCCTCTGCAACTAGTTCATCTGCTCTAGCTTTAACATTCCCACACACCTGGGGCTAATTCTGAGTTTTTAAATTCTGACCTAGACATGACAGTATGATTAAAACAAACATTAAAAAACAGCTGAACCAAAAAGACGCTTAAATTAGTTTGAGTTCTTCAGTTGTTTGCTTGATTTGTTCGTCACGCTGAAGCACTTCGGTCGGCTTCCTTGTCTTTGGCAGATTTTCTGAAAGCATTGAAGTTGGTAAGTAGCTCCATTTCGTTTTCTTTTTCGGTTTGCAATGCTAAACTGTCAGCAGATGCATGCAAACGTCGTACACTATTTTCGATGCGATTTCTTTTGGTTTTCAAAGAATTATTTTTCCTCTTGAGCCAATTTCCGTTTTCGTGTGTGCAATGATTCTTCCTTCGTTTTCCTAACCCCCTCAAGGTAATCGTGATAACGATTTCGGGCACCACGGGCATATTTCAAAAACTCTTTGTCCACTTCAACATTTGCCACTCTACCCACAGATCGCACATGGTCTACAATTGATCGCTGAGCAACAATTGATTTAGCTTTTCTGTTTTCAGTGAGTAGGTTTTTATTCACTCAAAATCCGCGTTCGACAGATGCTTGCCCATGGGATAACAAAAGCACTATTTTTATTACTCTCCACAAATTCTTGTAGGTTTGGGATGTAGCCAGATGAAAACGATAAAAGTGATCCAACCGTGTTTCGTATTCAAACTCTGCAATAACCTCTTTTTTTTCATCCATAAAGCTTTTAAATTCTGATATTACTTCATCACATTTATCTGCTTTAATTCTTCCTGTATTGCATAAAACTTCCAAACATTTTGTTAGTTGATCCACAGAGACATTGCGATTTTCTTTTAATTTGAGTGGATTTAACCACTCAGCATTGCGCACCAGTTTGTAATTTAATGGAGACTTCTCCAGCAACTTCTTTACAATAGCGATGTAAAATCCTTTTGTTTCTCTCTTTATGTTGAGCAATGCCAAATCGAATACTTTTTTGTGCACATTCAAATTCCTCAACTGTTGCTCTCCAATAAATCCCACATTGACTTCTGAAGCATCTTTGGGATACTTGGTTTCAGAAAATTCCTTACGAAAGTTATTTTTGAATAATTTAATTGGGGTTGTTATCTGCTTCATCACATCGGTTTTAATGAACCGTTTTAGCAGTTGCTTCGTCAGCTTAAACAAGTCGTTTGATAAATATTATAGATTAAGTCTGGAAAAATAATTTCTTTTTCCATACTAACAAACCAAAAAAAAATTTTTTTCCAGCCTTTTCCAGTCTGGAAATTGACCAAATTTTATTCCATACCTTTCCATACTTTTCAAGACCGCGTATGAACCCTGGTAAAAGAACATGTCCGTCTCGCATAAATTGCAACGTACGCTTCTCACGCGCTGTTCGATACATTGTTTGACCATACACGACGCAAGGAAAATGCGTGGAGTTTTTACATTTTGTAGTCCGGAGAGTCTTATTTATGAAAATAAACGCATAAGAACACATTTATTGATACTGCACCTTATAGTCAGGTACACCCCATGGTCTGAAAAATACGGTATTTAAAAACAGCTAGAAATCAAAATAGCATTAAACGTACCTTCTAAGTGCGAAATACAAAAATTGTATTTAATATGAATATGTGCTCCACGCGAAAAGTTTGCCCACCCCAGTTTTAGCCAAAAATCTTCTCCAACGTCCGCTAGTCTCCAGCAGTATGCACGACTGCTAGACCAGCAGCATTAACGAATTTGCTGGAAGTGGTTGGTGGTAGACACTGACATAGATGTTAAAGAGAAGGGAGCAAGGACAGATGCCTGTGGAACACCACTTGTCAGGTTCAGGCGCCTAAGTCTGCTTTGCATTACGGTAGCGGTGGTGAGGGTCAGGATGCGGTTCTGGACAAGTTCCATCATCATTCATACTTAAATGTCAGTCAAAAAGCAGCCGCAAAAGCTTACAGGTGAGGCACCGATGCCACACAGTATGGTAGGCTGAGTGTGAAATCCACAAAGACAGCACCAGCCTTCTTTTTAGCTCAGAAATAATCCTTAATTTTTAAGGTCATCAAGGCGACCAGATGTAAAGCGGCTTCCACCAGCACAACACTTGTGTACAAAGCAGTCCAAGTCTACATTACCATTCCTACCCAGTACCTATGCCAGAGCTGACCTTTAGCACATGAAATACATATAATATTGATTACTGGGACCTCATTTTCTTTCGTTTGTACATCTACTCCTTTACTTTTTCCAAAATAATAAGCACTGCACAGTGCACACTCACAAGAGCAAAGAGACAAAACCAGAAGGCTTCATAACACATGCTTATCAGCGTTGCACACAGGCTTGAATACCCATTCAAGAAATTAATAGAGTATATACGGCAAAAAAACTTGATATAATTGATTGATGCAGTATTTTACAATAGGATGTACGAGTGAAAAAACTTTTTTTGGAAATTGGAGGCTGGGGGTCTAAAAACCTGCCAAACCACCCCACCTACCCCTGAAAGTTGGTGAAGGGGGTCAAAATTCTCAAAACACATGTAACTTTTGATTCACACATTGCAGGAAACTGGTTTTGGTCTGAAAAGCTGCGAAATGTCTCTGTTTCTACCTGCTTTAAATGAACATTCAGACGTGCAGTCAATGGTTATTAGGTTGTTTGCAAAAAATCGCATTTTGTTCATTTCCTTCTAAGCATTAATTATGATATAATATGTTTTTTGAAAATAACTCAAAAACCATTGACCATACGAATAAATGTTTGATTAGAGCAGGTAGAAGCATAGACATTTCGCAGCTTTTACGACCAAAACCAGCTTATTATGTACAATGTGTGGATCTAAAGTTATATGTGTTTTGAGAAATTTGACGTCCTTCTGCAACTTTCAGGGGAGTAGGTGGCTGAGTATGGGGTCCAACCTCAAAAAACTGCTTTTGGTGTCAACTGGTTTTAGGTGGTTTGCCAGGTTTTTAGACCCCCACCAACCTCCAATTTCCAAAAAACGTTTTCTTACTCCACTCTAGAAATTTGACCTCCTACAGCAACTTTTGGGGGGTAAGTGGCTGGGTTTGGGGTCCAATCTCAAAATATTGTTATTGGTGTCGGTTTTAGGTGGTTTGCCAGGTTTTTAGACCGCCCCAACCTCCAATTTCAAAAAAAAAGTTTTTTCACACCACCCTATTCTACAATTGTTCTAATTTCAGTTTTGCAAACAAAAATTTTAAAGTTGTTCTAACAATTGTTCTAATCTCAGTTTTGCATACAAAAATTGTAATGCAGTTCTAATCAATTAGCTTTGAAACAAAACCGCATCTCACATCAAAATATTAGCTTGCCAATTGTATATATTTCACAGGCTGTTTCCTCTTGTTTTGTAGCCACTTACAAGGTAGTTCTACTGGTACCACTACTACAGAGAAAAATTTAATGATATGCAAAGCACTCTTTATATACCATTACAATTTTTTTATTTGATTTAATGTATCAAAGTAGTTGGAACGCTCTTTTTAAAGCAAACACGATTGCTCTAAAGCTATATATAATATGCACGTTTGTGCTGTTTATCTTCTTTCTTATCTATCAGTTTGTTTTTGATCACAATTGTAGGCTATACCATACGGATACCACGTCCATCTTTTATAATGATTAAATCAATTTTTTCAAAAAATTGAATCAAAATTTGAAATTCTACTCTGCTTAATTATAGACAAGGGACAATGCAGCAATCAAGTTTATAATTTATTTTGTTACACATACTGATGTAAGAATATTACGTGCACGTTGTATTAGCCATCCCAATTCGTCATGACCAGTTTGGCAGCTTTGTCATTAGCACTGCACTAATTGTGTGTTTTCATATATTTGCACAACACCTTAAAGATTCGAATATACTTTACTTACTATTAACAAACTCCTGACATTCATCTTTCAGTTCAAGTGTATGTTGTGCTGTATCAGGTTCAAGAATTCGTAATTTATTTAAATCATCAAAATGTAATCCAGCATCTGTCAGAGTAGCTTCAGCGGTCATTCTTCTCTTGCTTAACACACTAATATAAACCAATTCACATATGCAAATTATATACTATCGATAAGTCTACAAATTCAAACTTTTTTATATTATTGGTATATATAACATTGCAATCTTACATCAAAAGGACAACACAGGCAATAGCACGGTATACGCTTAAATAGGTATTGCGAATTCTCAAAAGCAAATGTTCATTGGGATTCACTTGCTAGAAATGGCAAATACATACTGGCACTTGGTTACTGCTGTCCCAAGTACCATAAAACTGCCAAAGTTTTTGTCACATACATTAAACAACACTGTTCGTTTTATGAGTGTAAGACTTGGCTAATAAAGACTTGGTAATTTTGGACTACTGCTTAATCTTAGTGTATTGCAATATAGTCAGATGGGGTAATTGCTGGACGAATTTGAAAACCGTTTAAAATTTTTGGCCAAGCTTACTTCTTTAGTTGAAATAAACATAATGATTATATAGCTTAACTCTTCCTCTATCAGTTAGAAAAGGTCCCAAAGCTGTACAACGTCAGTCTTGGTCGATATTCTAACTTTTTTCTGTCCAATAATTACCCCAGCATTTGGGGTAATTAATGGACACTAGCGGGGTAAAGAATGGAGAGCATTGAATTTTTTATTTTGGTTATATAATGAAAAAACTGAATAGCACCAGTTTGTTCAGCGTGGTTTAATGATGCAACAGCTAGCTTTTTTAAACTAAAAAGAAAACACAAACATTGTGGATTACCATCAAATTCATACCTTCACAATATGCTTGAAAATTTCAGATCACCAAGTTTAACATCAGCAGATGCATTGATGCTTTGGCACCATATCATGCAATTTATGGTTAAATTTAAGTGAACTGAACTGAAATTGAACTGAAAATTCAACAGTAATTGAGGGAGACTGTGAAGTGAGCTGGCGCTCTTCGAGTCAGCAGCCACCCGTTATATATGTCAAATGTGATCGACTCCAGCCGCGAATCAAACCCGTCACGTAGGATCTGTCACCTGTGAGCAGTACCGCTCGGCCATGTTGCTGACATGAATAGTAAAGCGAAAACATAATTAGCCACTATATATATACTGCAGTTTCTACAAATTGTTCAATCATTTAAGATTTTTCTGCGGTTGATGTAGCTTTAACACCATCGTGAAAAGGCACTGCAAACATATCATACAGCAGAAATGTTTATTAAACCATAGAAAGAATTCAGAATTTTTAGGAAAGAACATACAACTAAATAATGGATAGATTTGTTAATGATAATAAAGTGGTTAAAGTTACGGGACTGTAACATTTGCTGCTTTGGTCTAGTTCATTACTCGTTATGCTCTCATAAGACGGAGAAGAGGGTGACATATTAATAAAATATAGAATCAAAATGGCTAATTTACAGAGTTACACAGTACCGGTACATAATAATAGTACCACTGAAAGTCAAGCTAAAAATGTATAAATCAATGGTTGTTAAGTTGCTAAATAGTACCAGTAGGTGTCCAATAATTACCCCATATTTTTGAAATTGCAGTGGGGTAATTATTGGATGGTCTGCACAGGCAGCATGAAAAAGCTGTATATAAATGTTTACTCATCACAATCATGAAATTCAGAGCGTCTCCTGGTAGGGTTGCCAATAAAAAAATCAAAAATAACGAAAATAGTTTTCAATTTTAACAAATTATTTTTTTCACATAGTTACGTTTTTCATAAAATTTTGACAAGGTTATTGAAGACACATTTTGCGAGATAGCAAAGGATTAAAATTTTCGTTTTTTATGATCAATACAATTATTAATGCTTTTACTATTATGACACGAAAGATGACAGTTAGGCAGGTTCTGGTCTTGGTGAAATCCTTTTGTCCAACAATTACCCCACTATTTTAACTGTCCAACAATTACCCTATGTGATTATACCCAAATACAGTAGAATCCACTTAATAAATCCACCATGGGCCAGTCGATTTTGGATTTATTAAGCAAAGCATTTACTAACCGAATTTCCTAGACGCTATCTAAACCATCCCTAGGGAGCAAAAATGCACTTAGTTTAACAATCTCCATCATTTGTTTGAACAGAAAAAGCTGTTATTCCAAATCGAACTACATTGAAATGACAATTGCATATTGTTCGTTTAATAATTGAAAATACAGTACTGTATTGCCATTTTTTTGCACTAATTTATTAACAATTACCTACGATCATAATGAAAACTGGATTTATTAAGCGGAAGATGGATTTAATAACCCAAGTTTTTTTAATGGGATAGGGTCATATACAAAAATTCTGTTTCAAGCAATTTGGATGCATAAAGTGGCTGAATTTAGTAACCATGAATTTATTAAGCGGATTCTACTGTATCGCTAACTTGAGTATGCCATAGCTTATGATCTTGCAGTGTTTTCAAACCTTTTATGGTGAATTCACACATACTCAGACATGCATAACAATGTAACATACTTTTCTATGTGGATTTCAAGCTAGTACAGTCACATCTCCTTTGATTATTTCAAGAAAAGATGCAAAAAAGTGTACAAAAGTCGCCTTAGAATCAGACAGAAAGATTAATTGCATGCTTTAGATGGAAAAGAAACAGAAGTGCTGAACGCTATTTTCAGCAAATTCCATTAAGGAATTTTTGCACTTGCAGTTTCTTACATGATTTGTTTATTTTTTATGAGTTTAATACCATGTACTCTTATATCATCATTTGTGTTTGTAAAGTATATATAACCCTCATACAGTAATCACATTTTCATTCGCATAAATTCGTTTGGGGTCAAATTTGACCCCAAACGAATTTATGCACTTATGCACTTCCCCACTCACCCAATTTGGGGTCAAATTTGACCCCAATTGATTTATCAGTAATAATGACAGTAAATGGATAAAACCACATAAATAGTGGTTGGGAAAGACAAAGCCACTACGGGAGCCCATTCTTGTTATTGGCCTAACGTTGAGCAATCATGCTAAGGTTGAGGAACATCAATCATTTTCCATAGGGTCAAATTTAACTCCAATTGACTTTCATGTGCTGCAGAAATATCATATATATAATATCATGATGAAAAAACATAAAATCAGAGAATATTTGACATGATAAACCTTGAAACAGATTGACGTAGGAATTTTTAAAGTGATTTAGCAAAAATATTACGACTAACATAAGTTATTGCTGGTTTTTGTTTTCTCAGGGTCAAATTTGAATCAAACTGACTTTTAAAGTATGTGCATTGTGCAGCAGAAATATCATATAATATCATGAAGAATCATAAAATTAGAGAATGTTTGATGCAAAAAAACTTGAAACAGATTGATTTAGACATTCTAACCACAAAATTTAAGATTAATATACCAGTAAGTTATTAGTGGTTTTTATTTTCTTGGGGTCAGATTTGACCCCAATAACCCAGAACCATACCGGTATGAGGATTAAAATACCAGTATTACTTTAATAGCATGCAAAAACATCAAACAATCCACATTGGATAATTATTTTAATAACTGCAGGGTGGGCAGCTGGGTTGCCAGTAACTTCGCCACATGGTAACTTCGCCACAGTAACTTCGCCACAGAAACTTCGTCACACGGTAACTTCGCCACACTTTGAGAAAGTGAAGGGTGATGTAGGGATAGTAGGAAAATGTGTTGGGTGTGGGGGGAGGAAGGGGAGATGTGGGAAGAGGTATGAGAGGAGGTGTAGGAAAGTGTGATGGGGTGTGGAGGAGGTAAGGGAAAATGCAGGGAAAGATGAGGGTAGGGAGGAGATGTGGGGAATTAAAAGTGTGTTGGGGCCCCATACCTCAATACATTTCCCTACATCTCCCCCATTCCCCTCCCCATATCCTTTCCCCACACGCCTACACACTTCCCCACTCACCCCATACACTTTCCCACACCCTCCCCACACATCTTTCCTTACCTCCCCCCACACCCCAACACATTTCCCTATATCTCCCCCCACACCCCCCATATTTTTCCCACAGCTCCCCTGTCCTCCCCCTACACCCCAACACACTTCCTTATTTACTCCATGCACTCTCCCCACAACTTACCCCACGTTTCAATTATGTGGCGAAGTTACCATGTGACGATGTTACCTTAATGAATTTAACTCGAAAAGCCCGATAAAATTTTTACGGCAACCGGGAATTTACAGTCTTGTTTCCGTGTAGGCAATGTAAATTTTCGGCGAAGTTATCAAGTAACTCGAAAAGCCCGATAAAATTTTTTACGGCAACCGGGAATTTAAAGTCTTGTTTCGGTGTAGGCAATGTAAATTTTCGATGTATGAAAGTGTGGCGAAGTTACCATGTGGCGAAGTTACCATGTGGCGAAGTTACTGGCAACCGGCAGCTGATCAAGAAAGTGCTCACTAACAAAGTTAGAGCATATTATATTCATAGTTAAATAATTTTTTTTATGAAGGTTTACCCTTAAAAGACGATACTACCAATTACCAGTATGCCCTGCACAGTGCAGGCACTTGTATGGCCTTGCAATGCTGCACTGCACCACAGGCACTGCAGGTTTGGCAGAGAGATATAAAGGGAAGGGGTTATTTGTGTGATTGAGAAAGGAATATTTTTTAGAGTACATCTATGACCATGATATTCTTAGATCTAAACTACGGAACTGTGGTAGTGAGTGGTATAGGCCTACCTGTATATTATTGGTGCCGGTACCAGTAGTGTATTACCAGTATATATTTAGCTTTTAGGTCTATTTTGCCGTAAGTGATGTAGTGGGTTTTTAAGCGTTATTTTGCACTAGATTGCCACCACTTCTCGATAGCTCAGTGGATAGAGCGCAGCTTGTAATGGGAAGCGCTGCACTATTTTTGGGTTTGATTCTCGTCGCGGCTTTGGTTCGCTTTGCTTTGGTGATTTTGGTTTAGATCGCTTTGGTTTGGATTCGCATGACCTGGGGTTAACAATTGGGTTCGTGAAGACAGCAGAATAGAATAAGATGTAATATTTGTGTGACATGGGGTTATGTAGCTGCGGCAAAATAGACCTAAAAGCTATTATGCTGCTAACAGCAAAATAGACACTGCCTACAATATTGATTTCTTCATCTTTATCCTCCTTTCACGAGAAAGCAGCAGAGGTGCTATGCATAGGACAAATCCATACTTGCTTAGCAGTTGCTTACTGGTAAGTTTCCAAGTTTTCTGGTTGATTTTTTTTCCACTTCTTTAATTTGCTGCTTGCCAGACTCCACCAAGCAGAGATAATCATCGTTAAGCATCTTATCCAAGGACGAAACAACGAGACAAGGTTGGGAGTTGAACCATTAACCTTTCAGTCATGGTCGTCATAAAACCAACGTTTCAAACCACTGCGCCACGCTGCCGATAAGGATAATAAACATCTACCGGTAGTTAACTCTCCACTGCTGGTCTCCCCAACACATTCCTTTAATTTTACACTAAATACAGAAAACAGACCTTCAATCAAACATGCTACTCTATCACACCAGAACCAGATCTCATTCAACCACTTAGTGCTGGAACTAGGCTGTAACCATTTCTGTGACTATAACCACGTACCGCACCGTAACTAACCAAAAGTTAATACCTTTAGTTGAAATTTATGAACTCCAAGCATGTTGCGACCTCTGGTGATAATACATATTTTCTTTTTTTTCGAAAAGGTTGATAGTTGGCGTAATGGGCTCCAGGAGAAATTTTCCAAGAACATGAAGGGCAAGGGCGTATATCATGGGGGAATGGGGGGGATGCATCTCCCCTAATATTTTTCGAGGGGAGGATGATAATGCATTTATCATTAGACCGATAATGGTACGATTAGGCCGATAAGGTATTGTCACTATCATTCATTCATTCTTCCTTTTATTTCTGGTCGGACAATGTAAAGTTATGTTCAAGATAATGTACAGAAAAAGGAAACAACGACAAAACGATTACGTTATAACATGCTTGAACATACAAGAAATAGCCCACTGTTTTTAGTATGAGTATTGCGTGGTCGCTGCGCCTTGTTACAAACATCATTATGACAATTTAAAAACTAAAATAAAAAACTGAAGTAACTAAAGAGCATATGTACAAAACTTGAGCCAAAGAGTGTAAATGTTGCTCGAATAAAACTGCAGATGAAAGATTTATGTAGGCCTACTAAATTGTCAAAGGTACATACAATTACTGATTACTTGTTTTCATTATTACACTTGTGCATCCAGTATAGAGAAACTTAACATTATCGCTCAATGTCAGTTCAAGTTAAAAAAATACACCAATAATTTTGATTTGAAAGAGCTTAAAGTTTTACATTTTTTAATAGATGGAGGGACTTCGTTCCAGATTTTGGGACCTACATATCGTATGGACTGTTGGCTTAACGATATTCTGCTCGCCATAGGTAGGCCTATTATACTGCTATTGTTTATGGAGCCGATTAAGTATTTCTTCATTAAATAAGTACATCTGGATAAATGGTCTTGAAGATTTACTAAATAAACGCTGTAAAAACCAATTCTACGACTAGTTTCGCGGTTTGACCGCTCATCAGGTAGACTCAGGTTTTGAACCCAGAACCTTGTGATTGAGAGTTTTACCTCTCCAACCACTCGTGCACCGAGCTGACAGCGTTTTCATTGCAATTTTCAGCTATACATACTCAAGCCCCTGCAACTGCAGGCTTAGCATTGAGCAGTTAGCCTAATTGGCATGTGTCGGCACTGGCAAGCCTGATTTTACTAGTAATGAATGAAAAGGAGCCGATGTAAGTCTATACATATGAAGTACAACTGGATAAATGGTAGGCCTTGAAGACTTACTAAATAAACGCTGTAAAAACCAATTCTACGACTAGTTTCGCGGTTTGACCGCTCATCAGGTAGACTCAGGTTTTGAACCCAGAACCTTGTGATTGAGAGTTTTACCTCTCCAACCACTCGGGCACCGAGCTGACAGCGTTTTCAATGCAATTTTCAGCTATACATACTCAAGCCCCTTTTGAGCTATAAATTCCACTGAAAACGTTGTCAGCTCGGTGGCCGAGTGGTTGGAAGGGTAAAACTCTCAATCACAAGGTTCTGGGTTCAAAACCTGAGTCTACCTGATGAGCGGTCAAACCGCGAAACTAGTCGTAGAATTGGTTTTTACAGCGTTTATTTGGTAAGTCTTCAAGGCAGTTGTACTTCATATACATAGATTTACATCGGCTCCTCTTCATTCATTATTCATTAAAAAAATATCAGAAAAGGCTGAAGGGAGTTGTTTCATGTGAAATTTAAACATAAAGGGAGCTATTTCATATCTGTATAATTTATCAATGACAATAGTAAGAAGAGAGATTTTTGCCATTACAGGCTGAGTAGATTCAAACCGCGGTAAATTAAATATCATTCTTATAAATTTATTACAAATACATTGCAGCTGATTGATAATAGTCTTGTTTCCAAAACA
Source organism: Trididemnum miniatum (assembly GCA_964006365.1). Lineage (NCBI taxonomy): Eukaryota > Metazoa > Chordata > Ascidiacea > Aplousobranchia > Didemnidae > Trididemnum > Trididemnum miniatum. Next base: position 8,891,588 of record OZ023232.1, on the reverse strand, counting down.
CCAATTTGTTATACAAAATCTAATATTACTCATCAACAGACTGTGATACAAAGTTAGCATGGTGTCTTTGTTGAGGTATGGCTTTACTCTTAAAACCGCTCCCAAAACAGACCTAAGTTTAGTTTTTAAAACATTCATGTGATCTTTCCAAGATAAATACTCGTTTATCGTCAGGCCTAGTACCCTCACAGAAGAAACTTTTTCTAGTACAGTACTCCGGATTGTCAATTTAAGATCAGTGGGGGGTGGTTTAGTATTGGCTGTTCTAAACTATACATATTTTGTTTTATCAGTATTTATTGACAGTTTGTTTGCAATTAGCCAATTGTTTATATGGATAAGTTCTTTATTCCCTTTAGCATACAAAGTTTTAAGACTTTTTTCAGATAGGAGAACACTTGTGTCATCTGCAAATGACACACTAGAACTGTAGTGTAAACAACTACTAAAGTCATTTGCATATATTATAAAAGCAAAGGTCCCAAGATTGAACCTTGTGGAATTGAATAGTTGAGAAAATTGATATCTGACAAAACTCTATCTGATATTTCATCCGGTTGACTTCGACCAGATAAATAACTTTTGAACCATGCAAAAGCTGTTCCTCTGATGCCATAATGGTGAAGTTTGTGTAACATAATGGTATGATCAATGGTGTCGAAGGCTTTGGTGAGGTCTAAAAATATACCTAAGCTTGACTGTTTATTCTCAAAAGCAAAGCTGGGCAACCGCTATTTGAAAAGTAGCGCCGCTGCCACTACCGCTTTTATGATTGACCAATCAATCATTTCAAAAACTCTGAATGAATTTTTTGTAAATATTGGTCCTAATATGGATGCTAAAATACCACCCTCTTGAAATATTTTTAATATACCAAGTGTTGTTAATTCATTTGCTTACGAACCAATCACAAATGATGAAGTATATCTTCAACTTAGTCAACTCAACCCAAGGAAAGCCAACGGACATGAAAATTTACCCAATAAATTTTGGAAGTTATTAGCACCAATAATCTCACCGTTTCTAGCCAATATATTTAATGAATGCTTCGAGGTGAGAAAATTTCCTGCCACTCTAAAACAAGCTAAAGTAATTCCAATACACAAAGGTGGCCCTAAAAATGTAGCTACTAATGATAGGCCAATATCACTCCTGTCACCAATATCAAAGGTCTTTGAAAATTTAATTTATTTTAGATTTGAAAATTTTTTGACTAAACATAATATTATTTCCACTCAGCAGTATAGGTTTCGAGAAGGCCATTCTACTGAAATGGCCATTGTTGATTTGACGAATAAATTAAAATTGCATATTGACGAAGGATATTTTACATGCTGTATATTTCTAGACTTGTCAAAGGTCTTTGATACGTTCAATCACAAAATACTTCTAAAAAAGCTGGAAGCTTATGGCGTTAGAGGCAATATGCATGACCTTCTTTCTAGCTACCTAAGTAATCGCCAGCAGTACACAGAATGTAATGGTGCCCAGTCAGAAAACAACGTGATTAAATGTGGTGTACCACAGGGATCAACCTTGGGTCCTTTACTATTCTTGCTGTATGTTAATGACTTACCTCTTCATACTAAATTTTACGTTAACTTATTTGCTGATGACACAGTACTGATGTTGAAAAACAGAAATATTGATCACCTTCAACAACAAGTAAATGAGCAGTTAAATGGCATTAATGATTGGATGATATACAATAGACTGTCTATTAATCATTCCAAGACAACGTATTTCATTACTCAGCCAAGGAGTAAAAAAAAGCTATTAAATGAAATTAATATAAAAATGGAAGAGCTGACAATTCAAGAACAAAACAATGTAAAATATCTGGGAATCCACATTGACGGAGCTTTAAAATGGAACTTACAAATTGAAAATAAAGTCTCTTCAGTGGTGCTTAAAACTTCAAATCCATGAAGTAAATCCATCAACATACAATGCATTCTACCTAGCACCTTTAAAGGTTACTTCTATATCAAACTCAAGTTTTTGGCCCCAAACAACTATACCCAATGAAAGAGCATATAACCACTAACCCACAACCAAGCTCACGGTAGCCTAACTAGCCCACATCACTAGAAGCCCTTATGGCAACCCACTCATTTGCCCTTATGGCAACCCACTCACTCATTGCCATAAGGGCTTCTAGTGATGTGGGCTAGTTAGGCTACCGTGAGCTTGGTTGTGGGTTAGTGGTTATATGCTCTTTCATTGGGTATAGTTGTTTGGGGCCAAAAACTTGAGTTTGATATAGAAGTAACCTTTAAAGGTGCTAGGTAGAATGCATTGTATGTTGATGGATTTACTTCATGGATTTGAAGTTTTAAGCACCACTGAAGAGACTTTATTTAATAGTCGAAACGTATCCCGTCTGGTGCAAATTGAAAATGTTATAAAAAAACTTGCAAGTGCAGCGAGAATCTTATGTAAAATCCGACATTATGTAGATCGACAAACACTAATTAATCTCTGTTATACATTTGCATACCCTCACCTAAAGTATGGAGTATTGGCGTGGGGCAACGCCGATAAAACTTTTATGCAAAAAATAACGGTTATGCAAAACAGGATCATTCGAATTATTAATTTCAAACAGTTAAAAGACCATGTCAAAATGAGTGTCCTGTACAAAGCAATGAACATTCTACAAGCACCTGACATATTTGAACTAGAAGTTGGTAAATTCATGCATTCTTTTCACCATCACACACTGCCTGAGAGTTTTCAGAGCTATTTCACCCCAACTAACGCTTCTCACAAATATGTTACAAGATCTGTAACTAATAAAAACTATTTTATAAAACGAGTAAATACGCAAAGTGGGCAATCTTCGTGTACGTATACCGGAGCTAAAATTTGGAATGATATTTCACAAAATTTGAAATTAATGTCCAAGTATAGATTCGCCAAAGAATTTAAAAAACAAATAATTGCTAAATACTGATGTCACAGCCTCTACTCATCAAATGATGTCGTTTATTTGTTTGTTTTTTTTTTTGTTCTTTTTTTTGTGTTGTTTTGTTCGTTTGCTCATTGTCAATTTTTTCGAATGTTTTATCTTCATATGTCATGGGCAGCTTGACTTTGATGACCGTGAAACGGTCTTTCGCTGTCCAGTTTTGCTGCTGCATGGTTGCCAACCTATTGACTTAAATGCTTGTTTTTCGCTAATTTGTATTAGCTATGTGGAACTGTGTCAGCGTAAACAAATAAACGTACTTACTTGCTTTTAGACCAAAAAAGCAACGGCGCTGCCGCATACCGCTGCTTGTTTACGAAAGCAGCGCCGCTACCGCTGCCGCTAGTGAGTGCAAAACAGCGGGCGCTGCCGCTATTTTAAAGAAAAAAAAAAGTCAAAAGCGCAAATGCATTTTAAAATTGTAGGCCTACTGGTGAAATTGCAACTTTGTTGACGGAAGTAGCATAGCAATGTGAGTAACAAAAATTAAAACATGTGACAAAAAAGCCGACGATTGGCTTCCATTTCATCCAATAAGATATAGGGCTTTTTGGGGAGAAGTTAATTTTGAAATCTGATGGAATGTAAATAGAAACCGATGGTCAGGTTTTTAGTGAATAACAAAAAACAGGTTGAAAAGAAATAATCAGAACATGTTGAAAATAAAACACAGATTGAAAATTCAATAGAAACAAGTTAAAAAATAAAGGCCGGTCGCAACCGGCGTTAAAAAATTGTAACTCCATTGATTGGTTGCATACTTCTTTTAAAAAAACTACCATTTCGAAATTCTGGTCCGTTAAACCACTGCACTTAGGCTTTAGCACAGGGGTGTGCAACCCGCGGGCCGCAATCCGGCCCTCCAGGCCAGTCAATGTGGCCCTCGACGATGGCAGGACAAAAAATTTTTTTAAAATCGATTTATTTAGCTATTAGTACCGTCTATAATACACGGGTTGTGTTTAGCATTTTATAATTTTATACATATTTGACGGTGACTGGCCCTCGACGTTGTTAAAATTTTCGAAAGTGGCCCCCCAGTGAAAAAGGTTGCACACCCCTGCTTTAGCACGTCTTTTCCCACGGAAAAACGTCGTTCAATCGCCGCGCTTGTCAGCATCGCGGTATTTGAGTCAATGAACATTGAACAAGTCCCTCAATAGTTTGTTTTTAGAAAGTTACGGCGAAGGTCGTTCACCATGGAATGCAGCTTCATTCAAAAACTCTTCCACCTCATGCCTATCTAAAGCTTGACTTCGGGGTTTGAAATTACATGTAAGCTCTTGAAAAAAATGGTCTCCGCAGTCACTAGGGACAATACAAAAATATTTTCGCAGTTTGAGTCTAGAAGTAGAAGCTTGGCTAAAATACATGAAATGATCGAGGCTTTACCCATTATTAGTCTGAGAAATTATAGACTGAAAACTAGGTTTTAGCACCTTATTACAGGGCCAAAGTGGGGGGGCATGGCACCAAGCCTATGACTAAATGCACCATTTGTTTTTGTTTCGCACCAATTCAATGCCCTTATTGCCCATTCCAGCATGAATCAGAAAGGGGAGCCAAGTAAGTTTAAATGATTTAAACCTCCGTTTAATTCTTGCTACAATCGCGGAAAGCAAGGACTAAAAACAATCACCCTGAATCTGGCCTGATTGACTCCCATTACAAAAGCTTATCGTACTGCCATGCTACATCTCAAGCTCAATCTACAAGTAAAGGCCCCCAACGAAAAATTTAGAGCATCGCCTGTCATCAAAGCAAGAAATTAGACAGCTGCAATTAGCGCCTCTAACAAAGATAAGCATCAAATAACATCGCGGGCGCGGTATTCTCATCCCCACACTGCTTTACGTCACATCTTATAGGCCTATAAGCAAATAACAAAGAAAATTTGAAACTTTAAAGAAAACTATCAAGCAGCTCTCTCTTCCATCATTCTGCTGGAATTTTCTTCCTAGACTACCTCACATATCTCCAGCTGAGAAGCTAATTCTCAGAGAATGAATTTTTTTACCAAGAAGTTTGTTTTCACAACCTCAGTTTAAAAAATTTAAAGTGAGATTGTGAGAAATAAAACTTTTAGTTGCTGTCTTCGAACGAGTTTAATCAGCGCCAGCGGGAGACTATTTGCAATAAATGGGGCGCTAAAGCGCTGCCGTTACTCGGCTAAAATAACAGCGGCGCTGCCGCTTGTCGCTGATGGCCGAAAAAAACAGCGGCGCTACCGCTACCGAAAAAGTAGCGGCGCTGCTGAGTAGCGCCGCTGTGCCCAACTCTGCTCAAAAGCTTCAGTAATTTTATGAATAAGGTAAGTGGTTGCGTGAGAGGTTGAATGACCTTGTCTGAAGCCGAATTGTGTATTTGAAAAAATGTTACATTTAACTAAAAATGAGTATAAGCGATTGTAGACAATTTTTTTCAAAATTTTTGAAAAGCTTGACAGCAAACTTATTGGTCTGTAATTAGAGACAAGCTTAGAGTCGCCTCTCTTGTAAAGTGGGATAATTTTTTGCACGCTTAAAAAAAGAGATAAATTTACCTTGGCTTAAAGACAAGGTAAAGATGTATTCTAAACATTGTACAGCAATGTCAGGTAGGTATTTTAGAATCACAGAGGACATTTCATCCCATCTTGCGCTAAATGTCGGTTTAATATTACCAATAATCGATTTGATTTCTTGTGGGCTTGTTGGACAGAGAAATAAAGAAGAAGGGTTTGATGAAGTTAGGTATTGCCTGAAGGAAGCTGTTGTTTGCGGCAATTTTTGCACTAGCTTAGAAGGGATACTCAAAAAATTATCATTAAAAACGTTTGCTGCTTGTTTATTGCCTGTGATGACTTGGCCAGCGTGATCTAGAGTGATCAAATTAGTTCACCTGTTTGCAGATCTACCAAGCAAGTGATTAATGCAGTTCCATGTTTTTCTAATATCTTGTCGAAGACTGTATACTTCAATACTCCAGTGAAATCTGGACAAAATTTAGTCCTGGCGCTAAAGGACCTTAGTAGTTATAAAGCGCCATAAAACCACACAACATTTCATTTCAGAAGTGATTAAACTTAGAAGTTGTGTAGCGATGGAGCAGTGAATGAGAGATAAAACAAAGAAATATGTTACTCTGTTACAATATATACCCGTATTTTCTTGAATAGAAGCCGCGGCTTCTATTTTTTATTATTAAACATTTTGTGCGGTTTCTATTTGAGGGCGGCTTCTACTTTTTTATATGAACGTTTATTCTTCTAATTCAGGGGTGACGAACCTATTTGCGGTCGCGGGCCACTTTGTTACTTACCAATAAGCAAGCGGGCCGCATAACTTTTTAGTCATAAACAGTGGCGTAGCGAGAAATTTTAAAAGGGGGAAGCCACAATTTCCATATTTCTTTAAAGCGTTTTTTTCGGCAGAACAAATTTGAAAATGATTGAGAAACAAGAAAAGCTCTTGGAGAGTCCGGTGGCATGCTCTCTCGAAAAATTTTCGAAAATTTACATGCTGTAATGGCTATTTGTAGTGCTTTTTGAATAATTCTCAGGCAAATTTTGTTTAAATTTTTTGACCCTGATTCTGAGTGCTTTGCCAAATATGATGTATTTGGCGCGCACATTTTCGATTATGCGTGCTTAAGGCGTAAGGCTTATCGCTCTCGAAGAGGTTCGAAGTTATGGAAAAATTGTATACATCAAAAACTATTTTGAAAATGGCTGGTGGGAGGATGCATACCTCTCATTCTAACCCTTGGATAAGCCACTGGCCATAAGCTACAGAAACCATCAAAAGAGTCTGGCATATTTCAGTCACTTGGCACCATTAGTTTTCTTCTTTTTTTACTAAAAGGCAGAGTCAAAAAGGGGGAAGGATGGCACAATGGCCCCCCTCTGAATACGCTCCTGGTCATATACGTATCGGATATCGGTTCGATCTTTTTGAAATACTCTTTTTGCATCTACTGTACAATATTTCGTTTTTTCGTTGAAGACATCGCTGAAGACAAGCGGCTAATTAAATATTGATTAAAAAACAAAATAACAAATACCTTAAGAAAGCAGTAAAATTTGCATATGATAAATGGTACTGCCATCTCACCAATTCATTTCCGCAAACTCACATAATTCCTACTACTGTAAGGCAAGCTAAGCTCTCACTCGAATAGTTACTCGTAAACTGGTGCACTATGCCGAAGCTGCAACGGACTCGAGTTATGTTATTATTATTTCATAACAATGGATGAACTGCTGAATCCTGAAACAGATGACTTGTATTGAGCGTTTATATAATTACTGTGTGATACGCGCTCGATTAAATGAGGGGCTCAGCTTTTGGTATCGCATCGTAAAGATTAGACGGGGGAAAAATGTTTAAAAGTACTGGTCTCGTCAAAATGTTCGCGGGCCACAGGAAATTCTTTCGCGGGCCGCATGTTCGTCACCTCTGTTCTAATTGGTGTCAAGTGAGCATTCAAGTTACTCCACCATAAGTGACAGGAAAAAAACAGTAACTCAGCTGCAATTCTATTGTCTCTTGTGAAACACTCGTAAGTAGGTCATCACGTGCTACCCAACTGTTAATCCTACAACTGCTATTTCTGTCACGTCTGTGTAAAGTACTAAATAAAAGCAAACGGAGGAAGTGTTAATTACGAGGTGGCAACAAAAATCTGGGCTTTCTTTTGTTTAAAAGTTTTAGACAACTGCTTTTTTGCGTGTGCAAGCTCTCAATTATAGTCTTTATATAACACAGGACCTAACTTCTGTAACCCTCCATAAAAAGTTATTTGTAAACATGAGCAAAAGACGTGCTTATTCCGTAGAATTCAAGACCGAAGTGATTAAGTTTGCTGAAAATCATTCAAATCGAGAGACCGGAAGAAAGTTTAAAATTGATGAGTCAATGGTAAGGAGATGGTTGCAAAAATAGAAGAAAATAAATGAAGCTTACGAGCAACCAGGACCATCAAAGAAGAGATTAAGGCTTGATGGAGCTGGGCGAAAGCCATGCCTCTCCACAGTGGAAGAAGAGTTAATGGAGGAAATTGCCAGAGAACGAGCTGAACACCGTCATGTCTCCACAAAATTAATCCAGGTTTGGGCTACAAAAATGGCTGAAGAAATTAGCTTGACTGAATTTAAGGCTTCGCGTGGTTGGTTATTTAACTTTATGAAAAGATATAATTTGTCAATCAGACGCCGAACGACTACGGGACAATCAATGCCACGCGATCTTGAGGATAAAATTCGTAACTTTGTCGCTTTTAACATGAAGCAAATAGATGTCAACAGTCTTCAACCAGCCATGATCGCTAACAAAGATGAAACGCCAATATGGGCAGACATGTCCAGTGCCACCACAGTCGACAGCAGAGGCGTCCATACAGTTCCCATTAAAACCACAGGGCATGAAAAATCCGACTCACTGTATGTCTCGCTGTAAAAGCGGATGGGACAAAAGTGAAACCATATGTGGTAATTCCAGCTGCAAAAGTCAAGAAAGAGCTTGCATCTATCCCCGGGGTTGTAGTGGCAGCAACGCGAAATGGTTGGATGAACGAAAATCTTACTTCGGCTTGGGTTGAAAAGGTGTGGACAAACTTTTCCTTTGCAAAACGCATGCTTGTGTGGGACTCTTTTAAATGTCACATTTCTGATGAAGAGATATAACCCTGTAATGTCAGTCCAGAGTTTTCTTTAATAGAGTTGTCCAACTCTATCACGTGATTTCGTTTTTACGCATGAGTACTTATAGATCGATTTCAGCAGACTACAGTCAAATTGCATTGTGAAAAGTTGACCTAGCGTTTAAACGCCTTTGTTAGTCTGACGAATTTGCTAAAACTGATCTCAGTTACGTGAAGGATAGTTTTAAAAACATTTGCAAGTGAATTTTTAGTGATTATGTAGTTAGTTAGCAAAAACTGATTTACGTAACGTGAAGGATAGATAGTCGATGTAGCTGTAGGCCTACATTTAGCATGGGTTACTAAGACACCCTTTGTTGGACACAAACTGCATTTGGTGATAGACTAGAGTTCCAGTCTAAATGTCATTTCAAATCGAAATTGATTTCTATCATTAAAAGTTTTGGAGTAATATTTTCAGAAATTTGATCCAAATTGAATTCAACATTTTCTTAAATGCAAAATAAAGTCAAAATCAATTCTTCATTATACTCGCCGCATTACGCCGAAGCGTGTAACAAGTTGCGGGGCCCATCTCCGCGGCTTAGCGCCTGGGCAACACAGCTCCGAAGAAACGTCGCAACGGTGGCGAGTCGTTGGCGACACTGTGTCGATTTGACCGGCCCGGGAATCGAACCCCTGACCTCCCGCACCAATAGCGTGCGCTTTGCAATTGAGCTAACGGCCGGTGTGAATGCAAAATATTTTACATTAATTAAAATTTTGATTTTTTATTAGACCTTGGCTGTCAAAATAGCCATTAAAACTTCTTATGGATCTCATTAAAAGCAGGGAAAGTAGGGGCCCTGTCGCACAAGTTTTACTGAATTCAGTTTTATGTGCAACTGGTTGGACAATACATGAGGCCAAATGCTTTTTAGCTTGTTGGACTTAGTTGTAACGACATCGCTATCGGTGCGGGAGGTCTGGGGTGCGCGCCCTGGGCCGGTCAAATCGGACACAGTATTGCCAGGGACTCGCCACCGCAGCTGTTTTCTTCGAACTTCGAAGTTGAGTTGCCTGGGCGCTCAGCGGCGGAAACGGGCCCCGCTACTCGTAACACGCTTTGGCGGAATACCGCGAGTATAATAAAGACTTGATTTTTTTAGACTTTATTTTGTGATAAAACTCTTCTGTACCAAAACGAAAAAATTCGAAACGCTCACGGTAAATATATTTGCAGTAAAAAAATGTCACTCAAACGTCCCCACGGAGACCTTTAGTCAATAAAGTCGTGACCTTCCGACCGCTGCATAATTAAGTGATTTAAAGTAATTGCAATGGTCTCCTTAAAATTGTTGCTGTAATCGGAAAGCGAACGAATGTTTATTCATATGAAACAAACGGTAAAATCTAAATAGTAGACTCGCTTAACCACCAATGCACAGAGATGGGCATTTATCGGTGACATAGTTTTGATTTGTTGATTACCGATATCGCTTTTGTACATTTTGTTATCGCCGATAAATTATTGAGAAAAACGATTCTTCATGCACACAGTGTTCAAAGTTAGTGAGTTGGCGCTACGGAAAAATACGCGGTGTCCATAAAGTTTTATTGCAATTTTAAAAAATGTCTCTTTGTTTTGTCATTTGTTGCCACGGCAGAGTTCGTGAACTGCTATCTTTCCTTAAAAATCTGGAAAAATATTTTTGCGATTTAACTTCCAAAAAAGCTTCGTCAAACATCTAAAATTTAACGCAACATATATCGGAAAAATTTATCGATTACCAATATCACGTTAAGAAATTGAAATTTACAGATTATAATCGGTATCGCGCAGGGATTTTTTGAAATTATCGGTTATCGCGTTATTGCTTAAGTACAGAAAATTTTAGCCTATCGTGCCCATCTCTGTCAGTGCAAATAAAAAATTAGCTTAGTATTTGAACAATGGGTTATCGGTACAGAGCATCAGAATAGCTTTGAAAAGCTGTTTTCCCCAGGCAGTCGAACTGTTTAATTTTTACGGTTCAGGTTCGGTTTGGGTTCAACAGCGGTTTCAAATTTCGGTTCAGTTCCGGTCAAGGTTCAAATAAATTAAAACGCTCCGGTTTGGGTTCGCTCCAGTAAAAAATATTTCAAAACCGGTTTATGATGTTCCGGTTCAGGTTCGCAGTAAAAAATGATATAACTCTAGTGACACAATTTAAACAATGAAACGTACAAAGCGATTTTTCTTCGCATTGACAGGCCAATATAATGCATAAAATACTTGTAATAAAGTCAATTTCGAGGTAATTAAATTGCTATTATGCTCCGACACCGGCGGCCTAATCTTTGATGGAGAAACATATCTTCACATTGACGGGCCAATGCACAGCTTGCTTTGAATATAAGCCACCTGCAAAGTGTCAATCGGTTACGCCGATCAAAGTGACTGGTGTGACCTCACGGAGCGAGCCGCTTTTTCAATCGGTTCGGGTTCGGTTAAGGTTCGCAAGTACTCAAATTGTTCGGTTCAGTTCCGGTTCGCTCTTTGCGATTTTGAAAAATGCTGTTCAGGTTCGGTTAAGGTTCGACAAAATTAGCGTAAAAACCGGTTTATAAAACTCCTGTTCGGGTTCGGTTCGATTTCCTGGTTTTCGCATTTGAAAAAATCTCTGTCATCAATACTCTTGATTGCTTTGAAAAAAGCTGTTGCATCCCAGAAGCTTTTCATGACGCGCTCGTCAAATATTAATATTGTGTGCTGTGCAAGCTTCCTAAAATCTCAAAATTATCCAGCGTAATTTTTTTTTCTTTTAACTAAGGAAATCGAGATGCGGCTAAAAATTTGAAACTAAACTACTTTTTAGCTTTTTGCAGTAAAAACTGCTCGGGTAGCGTTACTTGATGCTAAAGATACTCGCTACCGAAAATGCTAGGCCTACTCGTTTTCGAAAAAGCTTTTCGTGTAAAAGTCTATCGGTACTTTCTTTTACACCACTGTCCATAATAAGCCTGCCTGCGTAAAGCATTTTTTGCTAAATATGCCAAGAAAAGTAGTGGTTGAATATGAGAGTAGGCTACAAGTTACCTTTTCTTTAGCGTAATAGCAGAGTTTTGGTAGTAGGTTGGTACTAAATTTTTAAAAACAAATTCGTACATTTTAAATCATGATTTCAAACCAAATGAAAAAAATTAATGCTGCTGCAAGCTACAAGACTGCATTGCTGCATTCTTCGGCTGCTACTGTAATTTATGCACTGTAACGTTTCTTTGAGACAATTGATCTATTAGTATTGAAGCGTGACCATTATAATAAAGAAACAAAAGTGAAAAAGAGTCGGACAACTCTGATAGAAAGAACTGTGGTCAGTTATTCCTGGGGGCTGCACGAAGTACTTGCAGCCACTTGATGTGTGCATTAACAAACCGTTTAAATCATTCTTTCGTGAGTTTTATGACGACTGGTTTAGAAAAAGTCAATTTGAATACACTAAGGGTAGAAAAATAAAAGCACCCAGTCATTTGCTGCAAATTCAGTGGGTTGTTAAGGCATGGGAAAAAGTTTCAAAAGAGGTTGTAACAAACTCTTTTGAGGTTTGCGGGATTACAACCAATGATGTCGCAAAAATTTCCTGTCTTGGAAATGAAAGTCTCACTGACAGTAATTACTTGAATGATATCAGTATTATTGATGATGATAATGAAAACCATTGATACAGTAGTTGAAATAAAACATAACATGTTTGAGTTGTTTTTGTTGTGTGTCGTTACTTAGATGTGTTTTCTTGTATCAATAAAGAAACGGTTTTGTACATTGCGGCTTCTATTTTTAAACATTTTGTGCGGTTTCTATTCAAAGGCGGCTTCTATTTTTTATTTTTAAACATTTTGTGCGGTTTCTATTTGAGGGCGGCTTCTATTCAAGAGCGGCTTCTATTCAAGAAATAATTCTAGGCCTAATGGCTGCGCAGTTTGTTGAATTAAGAGTAGGGTATATAGTCTAGATAGCTATTACTCAATGGCGTAGCTACAATATATCGGTCCCCACGCAAGCTTAACTCAGGAGGCCCCACCAGCATTCATTGCTATACAAAAGCATTGATGGATACGTGTTCGTGTTGTCATTGGCTAAAAGTGTACGACAGTAGCGGCTCGTGACCAAAAGGATAGGGGGTGCTGCAAGTGCTAATGACATTGAGACTAAGCCAAGTATGCCCTATGACTTCTTACGCATATAAACGTAATGTAATTTAAAGAAAGTGTCTATTTGTCTAAGTCATAATTTAAAGGACCGGCAAACCTTTTATAGGAACATACAAGCAGTCAGGTGCAGCAAAACTTCTATTTCTATTGTATCATCTTTACGAACCCAATCGTTGACCACATGTCACAAGCGACGCTGCGACGAGAATGGAACCCAAAACTAGTGCAACGCTTCCCTTCCACTGCTGCGCTCTAAGTCACTGAAGCTGTGCTATAGAGAAGTCGTTCCAACGCAATAAATAATGGCGTTTATAAACCCACGCTTTGTCAGAAAAAAAGGAAGGTTCTGCTGGTGTTGAGTACATTACATTAAAATGGAAACCGGTCTCACGTAGCACGTGACAGCAACGTCGTATGTAATAACAAACAAAGCAGTCCGGTGCAGCAGCGTGTTGATTATGGAAACAGGGCCGGCAGGCCGGTGCTCTGGACCCTGCCTAATTTAAAAAAGTGATTATGGCATTAAGCCCGCATCAATTTGAGCCTAGAGCCCTGATAAATTGGACATGTGGACAGGGTAATGGTAGCCTAACACATTTAACTTTATCTACACCAGGGGTTCGCAACCTTTTTTGTCTCGTTTACCCCTTGCCCAAAAAAAAAAAATAAATCTAATTTACCCCCAGAGTACCACTACTGCTTTTTCAATACTGAAAATTAAAGTTTTTTTAGTCTTATTCAGAAAAATTTACCCCCTCGGTAGGTAAAATTTATCCCCAGGGTGTAAAATTTACCCCCGGTTAAGAACCCCTGATCTACACACTGGTTATTACTCAATCACACAGTTTAGTCTAGTCTACCACTACCAGTACCATCATCTCATCAAGGAAAATGGTAGACTAAGTCTACACAGGCCCACCACTGTAAGAAAGTCCAGTCTTACCAACAAAAAACTACAGGAACTAATTTTATGTATTTTTTCTTCTAAATAATTCAAGCCTCCCATGAGCTGGCCTGCTTGCAGCTCCGACCATGGCCAATATCTTCATCCATCATCAAACTGCTATTCGTATGATTGCTCACCGTTATTTCATTTTCGGTTGGAGATGTGCACTTATTTACAGCTCAGTTGTGTTGAGTTTCCAATTATAAAAAAAAAATAACAATAGTTTTTTATAAAAAAATTTTTTGATGCAATTTTTTTCAAATTTTTTGTTTTATATTATATCTATTTTTTGCGACATCTTTTGCAAAAACTTTGGGGGTGTTGCAGCTCCTTAACAGCAGCCGCCATTACGAGTAATGTGATGGAGTCATCATATGAAGTAGGCTACTAATGACAAAAAATATAAGCTTATAGTGTAAAGTTCTATGCATACTTAAATGACATGCTTATTGCTTATGTTTAAGGAGTTTCTTTTTCATTTGCAATCAAAAGATCAATTTTGAATATGTGTGCAACAGGAACTTGTAAAATCACTCAAAGGTTCTGCAATGACCTACAGGTGTATTTAGCCAAAACAAGACACCTTTCGAACTTTGGCATTAGCAAAGCTTTTAGCAACAGCTCTGAGGTTCAACTGATCGGCTTAACAGCTTAATCAGTTTATCTGATTCGTTACTTCAGGTTAGTACGGCTAGACCATCGAGTCTTCCTTTTGGCTCATTTATTTAATTCAACTTGTTCAAAGGATCTCTCTGCGGCAGCTGTTGTAACAGGCAATGCCGAAAAGATAAACAACATACGGTATATAGGCTTAGTGAGCACATTGGGAAAACCAGATGTTGCGGAATTGTGCGGTATGTCATAAACAATAATGGAACAAATTCTCAAATGGTCATAGTAAGTAGCGATGTGCCGGATACCGGATATATATCCGGTATCCGGCACTATTAGGCGCTTTTTGAGGTATACGGTATCCGGCACTATCTGGCGCTTCTTGAGGTATCCGGTATCCGGCCTGATAGTACTTCGCTATCCGGCCGGATACCGTATATTTTCAAAGTTCAGGAAAATTGCGTGAAGTAGACTCCGTAAACATAAAATTTATCTTTTCGATCTATGTGAAAAAATTTGCTGCAAGTTTGAAAACTTTAATTTTGTTTGGACTCTCAACAAAAAGTAGAACCGGGTCCAAACCTTAGACTGCGTTGGTGATTTTTTATATCAAGTGGATTTAAATTTAGTTTGTAAGTTTATTTTTTCGGTGCTGCAAGTTTTGTCATGAGGAAAGCCACTTCAATGGTGTAGGAGTAGGCAGTAATCAATCGGCATCAAACCGAGACGGTATAATTTCGATGATCACCATCGTTGTCTCCCGTGAAGACCATGCAAATAATTTACGTTTAAAAGCCTGTCTTCTGTCCTATAACTTGCACGTTCGTTTTTTCTTCGACATGAAAAAACAAACAAACGCAATGCGCAGCCGACATACGTGCCAGTTTTTCCTCGAAGGCAAACGGCAAGGGGGAGGGAATTTTTATAGAAATTTTGTTTTCTACGTTCAAAAACCGACGTTTCAAGGTACCAGTAGCATTGTAATGGATGTGGTTCTGCTTTTAAATGTTGTGCGGTTTTGTAACACTCAGTAAGTTCAAGTGTTTAATTCAACGTCCTTAGTTCATCAATTGACTGTTTGTGTTAAAAGTTTGACGTAATTCACCCATCATTACAAATTTACCGCGGGATCGATTTTTTGCAGCAATTCTATGGTATTTACGAACTATAAACCTTCCTTTTTGTAGTAGCTCTGATGATAGCGCAAAGTAAGTGAAAATTCAAATTCAAACTTGCCTTTTACCAACCGCTTAGCGTAGTGGTTAAAGACATCGCTATCGGTGTGGTAGGCTCGCCACTGTTGCGACGTTGTTTTTTTTTTCGGAGTTTGAAATTGTGTTGCACAGGCGCAGGGGTGGGTTCCGCCACTCGTTTCATGCTTCGGCGTAAAACCGCGAGTATAATGACGATTTGAACTTTTTTGAAGTTTGCTTTCGATGGGTATCACAAATTGCTCACAAGCGCAAAACCACAAAAATCAACATGACGAGTAGTAATTGTTAACTCGATTGCTTTACTCGTAAAATCACGCCGCTGACGCAGGCCACACGCTTGATAGTTTTCCTCTCGCTTTAAATACAGCAGGGATGTTGAACCTTTTTACGTGGTGGGTCAAATATACGGTCGTAGACCGAAAAAAAAGTGGGTCACGGATGTAATGATATTGATGAGAGGCTTGAACTAGGAAAGCAAAAAATAAAATAAAAAAAGGTCTTCGCGCCTTCCGATGTTCCGAATTCCGCCGAAATCTATGCGAAGAGCCAAAAAAAAGGTCTTCACTTCATAAATTGCCAGCTTTCCACAAATAGGCTATTGGGTGTGAACAGCAAATAAAAGGTCTGTAATGCTACAGCATAGACAGATAAACTTTTCTTCATTGCGTAAATGTTCGTTACGGTTTTTTCCTACAGTTTTCGAAACTACAAGTGGGTCACTGAAATCTGCAAGTGGGTCACTTAGTGACCCGCGGGTCAGTGGTTCGCCATCCCTGATATATAGCATGAGCGCAAAATTTCGTGAAAACAATGCTAAGATTTAGCGCTGTTACATTTTGGAAGTGTTTTAGCTACCTTGCAATGTGCATGCAGTCAACTTTAATGTAATAATGAAAACACCCCGGAGGCCGGACATATGTTGGCTCCTTCGGTATTAGACCTGAGGAAGCACTGTTCCTGCTCCCGCCAATTAGACGCCTATGGTGGCTGACTGACTTGGCGTCCGATTTTTGGCGCACTCTTCACCAAAATCCACACTTTTAACATGATTCTTCTTACTCGAAAATAAAGCCCAGCGTTGAAAACGTGTTGATACACAAACGTAGAGTCGTGGATCGTAGTTGAATCAAAAGCGATCGATAAGATGGTCATTATATCAACTGAGCTCCTACCGCTCGACCGCGTTGCCGATTCGGCCAATTTAGAGTAATGAAGTCCATTCTTAATGACTCAACGCTTTTGAAAGTTCCCTGTGGGTTACATGACCTCATGCAATAGTTTCATGGTTCGCTAGTCGAGCAAAACGACAGCGTGGAGCCGAGGACAAAAAACATCCAAATATTAATTTTTGGCTTAGTGATACTATCCGTTATACTATTATTGGCTTAGTGATAGTATCCGGCCGTACTATTATGCCATACTTTTCCATACTATGCCATACTATTCCATACTATGCCATACTATTCCATACTATGCCATACTATTCCATAAATAGAGACACCTCTTAGCTGAAGCAACTCAAAGTAAAAGCTGAGTTCAAACTCAGGATAAATTTGAATTAGATTTTGACTCAATACCTGTAAGTTGTAACTCGATCATATGATTATGATGTCAAATAATACAGTCCTGAGTCATAGGAGCGAGGAAAATAGTTTTTATGAAACACTTTTTTGATAAAACTGTAGGAATGAATAAGAAAGGGTGGCAGAAATCAGCTCTCTCAATCAGGGGTGCAAATCTATGTTGAGCATTGGGATGGGATGATTTATCAAAATTGATCATTTTTCAATATTTGGGGGATGTAAATTGGCAATTCAATTGTTAGTCTTACCAGTTACCGGTTTAGTCCGTTCCTTCTACTCAGTGGCGCACCCAGGATTTGGCAAAGTGGGGGTCCACAACCGGGAGTCTTTGGGCGAAGCCCCCAGCTGCCAACGAGTTTTTGCGATTTTCGCATAAAAAACACTCATTTTAGCTAATTTTTTATCGAAAAAGGGCGTGCAGTGAGTGCAGTCACTATAGACCATGCAAAAATATTTTCGCAGCTAATACCTAAAAGCAGAAGCTTGGCTAAAATAAGTAAAAGCAGGCTACAACTATTATTAGTTTGAAAAATTATGGACAGAAAGTTAGGTGTAGCACTTTATTACAGGGCCAAATGGGGGGGAGGGGGGCATGGCACCATGGGCCCCCCTCTTGAGTGCGTCTATGGACACACACTTTTCTGATTTTATAATTTCATTCAAAACAGTGAAGATTTTCAAATTTTATGCCGTAGGCAAGGCGCAGGGGGGTCTCATCTAGGGTAAGCTGTCCGCGTCTAGAATAACCAGTCTGCGTAATGCAACAGAAGACGTGGACGGCTTACTCTAGATGAGATCCGGCGCAGGGCCCCCCATGTTATGGGAAATCCGGTCCTGAGCTTAAGTTAAATGTAAGCAATGCAAGTTTTGTGTAGCTTACATCTCTAAAAAATTTATCCAAAAATTTGGGGGTCGCCAAGTGTGCGCCCCCCATGGCTGCAGGTATTGCGAGGGGGTCCTACGCCACTGCTATTACTTCAATATAATAGCCTGCACTTCAAAGCTAGGCTGGTGCCAGAGTAATGTCAGGGGTGCCTTGGTAGGGGGGGCTCAGCCCCCCTAGTTCTAAAAAAGCTGTTTGCTGTGGGGGCCCTGAAAGTCTCTTTAAATCAGCCAAGCTCTTGTGAATGTATTTAGTAAAAGGTTTGCAAGGAGATCGTGAGCATAGCGGTGACTTAAAGATTGAACGTGTATTTTGAAATCTTTTTTTCGTCAAATATCAAAACTTGTTTCCACAAAACAGTTGCACTGCTGCATCTTTCCCATTAAGTCGATTAAGACATTGCAAATATATAAATTGTTATATTTTCTGTGCAGTGCATGTTTTTTGAGGCGTGGTGGGCAGTGCCGTATCAAGGCATCTCCGAAGTTCGGTCCCCTCGATTGGAGGGAGGGGGGCATTTGTAGGGGCCCCACAATATTGGTGTGTAAGACTCACAATTAGAGGGAAAATATTTTCAAGGAAATGTCATCAAAAAGTTGCTGAAAAAGCACTATAATTGCAATTACATGATGTAAATCTTCATTATACTCGCAGTATTACGCCGAAGCGTGTAACGAGTGGCGGGGCTCATCTCCGCGGCTTAGCGCCTGGGCTGCACAGCTCCGAAGAAACGTCGCAGCGGTGGCGAGCCGTTGGCAACACTATACCGATTTGACCGGTCCGGGAATCGAACCCCAGACCTCCCTCACCGAAAGCGTGCGCTTAGCAACTGAGCTAACGGCCGGTTGTCATAATGAATAAAAAGTAAATTAGTTGAAAATGCCCAAGGTTTTTTGTGCCAAATGAAAATGTTTTACCATAGAAACTCATATCTTAAACAAAAATTATTCCAGACCTTGAATTACACCCTTTAAATGTAGGGGCAATTTTTAAGTGACTTCCATATTTGGGCAAATTCGCACTAGCTAAAATCTTAGAGGGAACAGTGCTGTCAATATAAGAGCCTGCAGTCATTGCAAGTCCAAAGCTCAAAGCAGGGCCGGCGCCAGAATAATGTGTGTATGTGGGGGGGAGGGGGGGGCAGAAAAATTGAGGAAGGGAGGGGCACATATTTGAGAATTAAATAGATTGTCGAGATTTTTAGGTAAAGACTTTTTATTTTAGTCTTCGGCACACATTAGTGGCCATTTTATTGGTTGAAACATCCAAAGTGGACAAATTTGAGGGGGAACAAGCAGTGATTTAGGGGGGTCCGATGTCCTTCGTGCAATGTCTTTGTGTAATTTAAAACTCCAGACGCTGCAGGTCTTTGGCTAAAACTTCTGTGAACGATCTCCAAATATGTAAGGTAAGAGTGAATCCTAAAAAAATCTCCAAAAGTATTCATCATTCAAGTTTTGACAAATGCAAACTCTCGCTTAATGACATTCCTTAATTGTGAGATTTTTCTTAAATGAATGATTCCGAAAGTTATTAGTATTTTTGACTGAAATTTGGTGTGAATGATCCCTAGGTAGTTAAGAGAAAACTCTACAAAAAATCATAAAAAAGTATTCATTAGTCAGCAAGTTAAGCTCATGCGTAGGAAAATTTCATAAATCGCTGGCACCTTTTTTTTTCAATTTATTTTCCAAGTTAAATAACTTTGGAAGTTGTAGATTTTTTGGCTGAATTTTCGTGCGAGTGACCCATAGGTAGTTAAGAGCAGAGCTGGGCAGCCGCTACTTAAATAGTAGCGCCGCTGTCGCTGCCGCAATTTGACAAAAAAAGCAGCGGCGCTACCGCTACTGGAATTAAAAAAGTAGCAGTGCTTCCGCTGCCGCTACTGCACGCGAGAACAGCGGGCGCTGCCGCTATTCGCTGCCGCTGCTTTAAAATTATGAAACTGCGAAAGTTTTCAAAAAAACTAAAAAGTTACGATTTAAGTGAATTTTCGCAATCACAGTCAATGATGCTTTCATGAAAAACAAATGCTGGTGATAAAAAACGCATAGTCACGAGAATCTGATTACTGGCGTAGCCGGGGAAGGGGGGGCAGAAGAAACAAGGAGTGAATTTTAGTCAATGATATTTTCATGAAAAACAAATACTGAAGATAAAAAACGCATATTCAGAGGAATCTGATCAGAGACGTAGCTGGAGGGGGGCAGGAGAGACAAAGAGTCAATTTTCTTTTGCTATTTCTTTCGATCTGATTATTTAACGAGCCAACTAGGCAAATCCTCGTCTCATAGAAAGTGATGAGGATACTTTCACCCAAAGCAAAATGACTATCATTGGATACTTTAAAACATACAATCGGGAGTAAGTACACGATTGGGAATGTGTAAAATCAATATGGCCTCCTTGAAATTTTCACCTGGCTACGCCACTGATTTGTTATAAATCAATTTAACTAATAGTTATTATTTATCACACTTATCTTTACCAGGCCTACCGTCTTTACCATTTTAGTATAAAATATACAATCATTTTTCAATGACTATTTTACTAATACTGAATTTGTTCAAAAATCTCGAGCTAAACATTGAGTTTCGTATTTTTGCATATCATTTTTAGTCTTACCACCGCAAAGACTGATTACTGGGCGATTCACGGTCAATAAAGTCAATTTTTTTTTGGATGTAGAAAATATCTCTAACAATGTGGAAACAAAATTTCACGGTCGTAGGATCAGTATTGATAAAGTTATAAATGTCAATTTTTTGTTTTTTTGGTCAATTTTTTTTTTATTTGGTCAATTTTTGCTTGCTTGCATTTTTTGCGCGATTCTACTTTATACTCAAAAAGAAATGACTCTCATAATTTAGAGATGGAGGTTCGTAACTGTTGGTGGTACCAGGGACAGGGAGGTGTATGCTGTCGCCAGACTGTTACCGGTATTACAGTTTACACATGCTTAATTCATTAATGCAATGTTTGATGTGATTTGATCGATATCGATTGTAAAGGTCCGTTCAGACAGCTGCTTTGCAAGATTGCAACCTCAGCAAAATTGGTTTATGATGAAATCAACTTTTCGTCGTGTTTTCATTTGTCACATATTTTTGTCGCTACGTGCCGGTAGTCAAAAACATTAGAATTGAAAAGACAATGCAGCTATTCGAACATACTTTGATGTTAGAAAGATTGCAATGCAGCGAATAGCAAAGCACTTGAATTACATGAGCGCACATTATAATCTATATAAGCACCAACTGAAGTGACTTTGGTGTTGTTGTTTGTTTTCTTATGGGCTGGTTCTTTCATTTCATTGTTTCGTTAGGTCAATAAAGTCAATTTTTGATAAAATAAGGTCAATTTTTTGAGATTTTTAGGTCAATAAAAATCGCCCTACTGATTTCTGATTTTTTTCTCATTAGTTGTCTCATCGAACAGACAATATTTTCGCTTTTTTTCCCTGAACGGGTCCTAGTGTTAATGAGGTAAAACGATACAAGATACTCGAATCAAAGAAGTTAGAAGTCAAACCAGCGGATGGCATTACCGAAACGGATTTCTGATGGCGAGATGCAGCTATGTTTGTGAAACAGCAACTGTCAATCAGGATTAGTGTTTGGCGATGAGGACGATGAAAATGGTGTTAACGAATTAATGGAACATCGCTTGCGATCTCACGCTTCGCTTTACGTTTTCATTTGTTAGTTTCATGGTATTAATTTCAAGCAAAACGAGTTTAGATTTAAGTTGTGATTTTATTATTAGATTGCTGCATGACACACAGTCTTCAAAATCAAAATTTTTTTTTTGCGGCAACGGTAAGTCAATTATCTTCACAGAAGCGCTGCTGCGCTGGTCGCTACTCCACCTCCGCTGCCGCTTTTCGCTGTTGACAGAAAAAACAGCGGCGCTTCCTCTACCGCTGCTAAAAAAAACAGCGGCGCTGGTAGCGGCGCTGTTCAACAATGCCGCTGTGCCCACCTCTGGTTAAGAGTGAACCCTGAAAAAATCATAAAAAAAGTATTTAAAATTCCATGAGTTATTAAAGAAATCTTCTGTATTCGTGAATGTTATGGAAAGTTATGTCATGTTTCAGGGATCTGCGCCAAGCGTGAAAACGAGTTGTCTGATTTTTTTAAGCTGGGGAAGTTGCTGGTCTTTCTGGCTAAGATTTTGTGTGAATGATCCTTCGGTAGTTAGGCATGAACCCTGCAAGTATCAGAAAAAAAATGCTTAGAACTGTAGCTTCAGGAAAGCAGTATGTTTGCTATTTACACAATGTACAGATGTAGAGTCACGATTACGGAAATGAGGTTATATTAGCAGTTAAAAGACATTACCAGAAGTTTTTCAAAAATATTTCCTTTAGAAAATGCGCATAAACGTAATACAAGAATAAAGCAGTATTTAACCAAGGTTTTCTTCGTTTAACAAAAGCCACGCAGTAACCAGGTAACAACTACATCTACGTTTAACAACATTGACGTTCAACAAGAGCCAATAATACAGAATACAATAAGCAAATTAAATAATAACTATTTTTCCCCCGTGTTCGTAATAACAACGAAAAGCTGTCACTTAAATTTAAAGGAGCTCAACTTTGGGCTTCAATTCCATTTAGTCTCAAGAAATATTTCTTTCATACATTTGTTAAAAAATACAAAGAGTACGGTATCTAAGAATGCAATATAGGTAACTAGAATTTAACTAATTTTGTTGGTAATTCATCATGCATCCATGGTCAGTGGCTCTCAGCTTATTTGCAATTTAGCAATATTACTAATATTCATTCATTTTTTATTTAATTTTTTTTTATTTCTTTTTTAATTTTTTCTTCTCAGTGTTATCATATGATAATACGATATGAATATTATGTATGAATGTGTCATGTGCATCTCCAGTATTTTTTTGTTTACATTGGGATTGCATATTGTATGAGTGAAATACTTGGCATCAAATCATACAAGACTTTTCGTTTAAAAAAAACAACATACAATAGAATGACAAAATGTTGGTATTTTGATTGCCGAACATGTTGGCCAATGTATCTCCTGTTTAACAGTTTAATGTGCTGTGCTATACTTTGTTGATTGATGCTTTTATGCCACATTTCTGACTGTGTAGATATTGTAATAGACCAGGATAACCTTTCTTTGCTCAAGGTTTAGTTTCTTTTGTGTTATTTATTCTCTTTTCTCATCTAGCTGTCTAGGTAAGGGTGCAACAGACCAGGTGAGCATTTCTGCTCTTTCGTTGCATCCTGCAGCCCAATCATTTAATCTTGTCAACTGCTGTTTTACATTCTTCTGCATAAGAGAAAAGAGCGCTGAAATGCAGTAAAATTGAATTTGATTTGATTTTGATTGTCAAAATATGTTTTGACATCAAAATACTAACTTTCTTATAAGAGCTCAACCGATATGAATTTTTTTAGCTGATACCGATACCAATAATCGATATCTAAAAACTTCCCTTCCACCTAAAAACTGCTCAAAAAATTTGCAACACCCTATGTATTGATACATTTTGATAATGATACTATGCTCAAAACATGCATTTCGAATTTCAGATGTGAAAACACACAATAAATGAGTAACAAAATTAATTTAGGAAAACCATTCCTGACAGCAGAAAATGTAACAATAAAGCACAATGCTCAATGGTCAATAGAAGTGTCTAAAAGTCGCAAAATTCAGAGCTTTTTTCTTCTAATCTAGAAGATGAAAAGAAATAAGAAACCAAGATTGCAAGCGAATGCGTATTGTTTGATTAGCACTCTTTCTGCATTGCAATGCTCATGCACTGTCTGGCTGGCTGGCATTTGAGTATGTGTGCATGCTCTTTCTAAAGTGTCATTTTCGTACTTGAATGTGTGCGCAACTATGCATGCATAAGCGCCGAAAAACCTTGTGTTTATTGGCAAAATCGTAAATGAGACGTTTTTGTTGATTGCGGATAATTTATCGGTAGAAGACGGCTGATACGATATATTGGCTAACCTTGTTATTGGCCAATAAATATTGGCTGATGGATATATCAGTCAAGCTCTATTTCTTACATGCCTAATGCAACCCAGAACTTGCTCCTTCAGACTATCACCTCTTTGCTCCTCTCAAAGATGCATTACGAGGTCGTGAATTTTCTTGTGATGAAGCAATGCAAAAAAAGGTGCATGAATGGTTATGTGACCAGCCAAAGACTTTCTTCTCTGATGGCATTCACAAGCTTGTCAATCACTGGAACAAGTGCATCAAAATGGGTGGAAATTATGTATTTTTTTTTTCTGTTTCCACTAATAAATAATTTTAAAAAATAAAAGTGCTGATAATTTTTGACTTGCCCTTCCACATTTGAAAATATAATTAAAAGTAATTTAAGTTGATGTGACCTAATTTTTTTATGCTCTTGAATAAAAATGAGTTTTTAAAACAGTTTAAAATGTAGTTATTGTATCCATACCTCTAATATCATTTGACAGATCATTGCACAAAATTGGTGCATAATCGCATAAACATTGTGAATAAAATTTTGAGGTATCGTACTAATGGCTGTTTCAATTCAATATGATTCATTACTGAATTCAACTAGCAAGTAAGACATGATGATGCAATAGGTCAGCCAGGTATATACTACATACACAGATGCAATGTCGTAACATGATGGTTGAACTGTTTATTTGAGGCAATATTCATCCGTTATGAAAAATGAATATCACTCTTGCTTTATAGGCAGATGCATTGAACTTTTCTTTAACAAAAAGTTTACCCCATGTCCCAAGCTTAAAACTCAAACTTCAACCAGACTGTTTCACTTTCAAACTACCATACCTGGGCAATATTTCACACAACATTGAGAAGAATCTGCAGCAATTCATTAACAAGCATCTATCTGACTGCAATCTAAGTTTTATCCACTCAATGAACAAACTTGAACACTACTTTCACACTGAAGATCCCCAAAACCATCTCAAAAGAAATGACATGGTAAAACTTACCACCTCAATTGTTCCTGTGGATCCTTCTACGTGGTTCAGACCTTTCAGAAACCTGGTCACATGCCTGGAAGAACACCAAGACTGTGACACCGTGTAAGTATGTAGCCAAATCCAATCCAACACCCACCATGAAGTAGACCTTAAAATCTCCAAATCCTCACCCATTTCCTGATAAATCTAAACTTCTGATCCTTGAGTCCATATTCATCCAACAACTCAAACTAAATCTCAACATGGACTCCACCTTTCCACTTCGCCTCTTTAACATGTGACTAACCTCAAGCTCCTGTCCTACCTCATTTTTCTTCGTTTGTTCATCGCAAAAGACCCAACTCAGTGTTGGCTCATAGAGTTGACAATGGCACCAGAAATGAGCCAAAATGTCCACCAAGTGTTTTAGCTGTTTCTTGGCGATATTTATAATAAAGTTGTTAATTAACTCACAGTGGTACCGTTTGCCGAACTAGCATTAATATATAAGAAACATTAATGAAAAATCGAAGACATTGAATGGTTGAAGCACTTTTTTGTTTTTTTCCCTGATAAAGATCTGGCCTTTGAAATTCGGGATATGTCTGGAAAAAACTGATGAATGCTGGTAGCTGCCATACCAAACCAAACCTACCATACGTTACCCAATAATTTCACGCAAGCCTAAGAGTTTGATATTTTTTGTGTTATAGCATAGGTTCTGAATATTACATTGAATCATTCAATTCTCTAAGGCTTGTGCTATAATGAAGTTGATAAAAAACTGTGAAGTTTGTGGTGATGTTCTTAGCAAATATAAATGTCCAAACTGTTTGATATTTTACTGTTCATTGGTATGTTATAAAAGACACAAAGAAGAGAAATGCGAGAAGAAAGAAGTACTTGGCACTCTTCCATGTACAGATTTACAAAGAATAAACTTGGATATAGGAGAAGATGAACAATTAGGTCAGGAGAAATTGCAACTTTTATCAACATCTTGTGATTTGAAAAATCTTTTAAGTAATCCACATCTTCGAACAATGTTAAATGCTTTAGATAATACCACTAACAAATCAGAACTTATAGAAAGATTTATGCAAGAACCAATTTTCATTGAATTTGCTGACAAGTGTTTATCTATTGTCAAGCCATCATGATGTCAGATGCTATTAGCAATCATTCACTTATTTCCGCAGAAATTATGTTCCCATGTTGATACTTTAAAGTAGCAAGATTGATAGCTTAAAATTGTTAACGTATTTGAAATGACTCTAGTAATTGACAAATTTCAGCTTCAAATTATTAAAATGAAATTTGAGGCTTGTAATTCCCTGGAAATAGCGCTTTTTAATTTGTCCTTGCATCATTTTAACGTGCGGTAATCAAGTTTGTATTATTGATATTATTGTAAATTGGCTTGCAGCAGTTTGATAGACCTAATTAATTTAACTCTTTGAACGTCAGCATGAAAGTGCTATGCTGCTACACTTAATGTGATTCAATATATATTCTTGAAAACCTTGGGTATTGTTGTTATTTTTAGTTTACATTTCGCGCCCTCCGCAGTTTGACTGAATGCAACACTGTAATATGTGACATCATTAAATAATAGCAAGGTAAAACAATTGTTTTGCTTCGTAGCACAATAAATGCGGGACGAAAATAGCTTAAGAAGAAAAAATTAAATCACAGTAATTCTTAAAACTGGACGTATAGACAACATAGATTCAGCTGTCACTTTTTAGTTTCGTGTATACTATCTTGCTTACGCTGCAGATGATGACAGCTGAATTTATGTTGTCCCAACATCCAGTTTTAAGATTTATTGTGGCTTTAATTTCTTGAATTCTTCAACTGTTTTTGAAATTTCAATATTCAATTTGTGCTTAACATTCTTGGATCCTCATCAAAGGTTTTATGTTGATTGATTTGTTACCTGAAATGTAATTTAGTGTTAAATTTGTGGCATGGATTTCTTTATATTTTACGTGTTTCTTAACCCATTTTTTAAACTCTTTTTTACATAAGAATAGCTGAATTGCTATGCCTACATACAAAATTTGGCTTATGCACAATTGCACATTATCAACACAGTACAAATGGGAAAAAATATTGTATAATATGGCAGATTTAATGTTTTAGTGGAGAGTTTGGTTTGGTTTGTATGTTCACGGTCACTGCAACTTTAAATGTTCATCCCCTATTATTTTACCGACCACAAAACGCACTGACAATAAATTGCTTTGTTTTTTTGTACATAAGGCGCACCGAGACGCAATGTTTATTTTAGAAGTATCAGCCAGCCGTATGAAACTCATTAAGCAAAAAAAAAATAATATTTTAATGACAATAAAGCATAACTCACTGTCTGATCTATACATTTGTTGCAACGACTTATGAGGCGCACAATCAATTTTTGAGAAAAAAAGGATTTAGATTGCGCTTTATGATCCCTAAGAATGTCTTTGAGTCTTAGCACTGCACAGTTGTCTTTACATGAAAAAAGATTTTGAGTCTGCAATTTTGCTATAAAATTTTGCATTGTGATTTGATGTGTATTTGGTTTAGCAGCTTACCGATTATGGTATGGAGGATGTGCATGCAAATGAAAGCTTTGATTTTAGTAATGATGAAAGCTTGTAGACTTAAGAGACTATGGTACGCAAAGTTTTGCACAGTGAAAAAATAGCAATTCCAAGCTCATTTCTGTAAAATAACTTATGGCATTGCAAAATTTTTCTCGAATTATGTGTTCATGTATATTTTCATTATTATTTTTTGTATGTAAATACGTTTGGCCAAGGATTTTTCCACATAACCAAAACTAGTTGGTCATATCATAGATACCAGCCTATGCCAATGGAAACAAGATCTTTTTAGTTGTAAATTTATTTATGATTAGGTTGAGAGATTAGTTTTTCTGCTCACTGATATGCTCAATTTTTTGGCGTTTGCGATATTATCCTGGATAGAGTGTTGATTTTTATCGATAATTTTAGTGAGTTGTCAATTTGAGTTGTTCGAAAATGATTGCCTTTTCAAAATCTGTATCAAGACATTATTTAAAAATGCAAAACAGGCCTAATATGTTGTGTCAGTTTTTGCTGACATTGGTATCAAGATGGTGTGGGCCTATAACTTCTTTGATTAAATGTACATAAGGTAAATATAGGGAGTGTGTTACACATCTGCATTAGCGTTTTTTGTAAGCAATTGATATATTTTTCTACCATTCTTTGATTTTGCTTCTTTGAGGCGGATAAAGTACGAATACAAAAGTAAGAGAGATGGCGCAGCGACGCAAACCACCGCCTGGTCAAAGATACAAGAATTTCGTGACTGTTGCAGAGGAACATGGATTTATATCTCCTCTTGTTCAAATTGGTCAATTCAAGGCAAGATTATTCTTCTATTTTCGGAGCATAAAGCTTGGGACTTCTTACTACCTTCTGTAGAAAACATGGAGCCAAAATAATGGAAAACATCTTTTAATTATTTTACTTTTGACAATGTGATGAGTAACATCTTGAAACGTCAAGTAGTGAAGAAATAATCGTCTGTTCTTTCTTATTTTTATTCTCCAGTGTGATAACTGAGGTATTTTTGCAGGAAAATTGCAAATGCGCTCTGCCCAAGGGAGAGCTTGACTTTTTTCAGAGACGGCCATTTACTGCTGAAGAGCTAAGTCAAGAAATGGGTGTGGCCGAAGATGTGGTCAAAGAATTAGAAAGCGTTTGCAGGTTTGAATATGTTGTAAAAAAGTACCGATTGGTTAGCTCAGTTGTTACATCATTGCTGGAGGTCTGGGGTTCGAATCCCGGTTTGGTCAAATCGAGCACAGTGTCGCCGACGGCTCGCCGCTGCTGCAATGATTCTTCAGAATTGTAATGCCCAGATGCTAAGCCGTAGAGATGGGCTCCACCACTCATTAACGCTTCAGCGTTATGCGGCGAGTATAATATAGATATGATTTTCTTGATTTACTTCCTAACCTTTTTCTTATGCTTTGTTATACTTAAACAATGTTATGTTCTGGCTTCGATTCTTGTGTGCTACTGTTGGAAAATTCAAAATTGTTTCATACTCACTGGAATATGTGATGACAACAGGTAACAAAAGCACTGCTTTAGGTGTGGTAATTCGAAACTTTCTGCTGAAATTCTCACTCTAACAAAATGCTAGAGCTTATGACGATCTTATATACTTCTAATAATAGTTAATTTTGCAATCTCACCAATTTCCATATCTTAGCGTGTTAAAAACACTCACTCAATTGTAAAAAAACGTTTTTACAAAAGATGCAACTAGATTGAGAGCTACTGTAAAATTTTTCATTTCCGTTATATGGCTGTGATTTATTTGCAAAATGAAACTGCCGAAGTATTTTTACATTTGAATTTGCGAGAATGTAACTTTAAGGTTTTTGGAAGGAATTTTTGTTGAGATTATCTTTAGCTCGTCCATTCGTGAATTTTTCGTGGCCCAAAATCCCATGGGCTTTTCTTGCATCATAATTATGGTTCTTAATCTTTTTTATAACTGGCACCCTAGAAATCATCAAAAAGTTATTTAATTTTTTAGCACAAAGGACATAGGGCGACATTTATCAAATTCTAAGCTTTAGCATTTCCACGTAATTTCCAATTTTTGATGTCATTGTTAAATAAAATAATTATGACGGCAAGAAATTGATTATCATGAAGAAACCGGAACCAAGAACCGTGGTCCTGAAGCCAACTAACATTGGACATATGGACTGGGTCGTTGTCGCGCCGTCCCTTAGAACAGTGCTTGTACCCCAGTTCAAAAATCCCAGTTATTGGCCTACAAAAACTCGATATGTGGACAAGGGCATTTGTTTATGCAAATTAATTAGTTTTTTGGAGAAAGGTTTTCTTTTGGTGGATCCGATCGATGATTCCCGAAAGTCCATGAAGATGTTGCACAAGATGTATATACAGAGTGCTAATAAAGTCCTGATACAAGTTCAAGAATTTTTGGTAAAGTCAATTCCAGAAATATCTTTACCAAGTTAGTTTTATTTAAACCAGTGCTGTATAAAGTTTTTATTTAAAATATAATTTCGTGTTTCAGATGTGATTTTTATGTTGTATGAATGTGTTAAATAAACCCCTAATCATATAATATGGATTTGTTAACACATTATTCACCAAACATGTAAAAATCATATCTAAAACACAAAACTTTATTTTAAATAAAAACTTTATATAGCACTGATTAAAATAAAACCAACCTGGTTAAGATATTTCTAGGATTGATGTTACAAAAAAATTTTGAAATTGTGTCAGGACTTTATGAGCACTCTGTATGGAGAGAGATTTCATTTCATTCCAAACAACTTGGGAGTAATTTCTTAGTTCTTACGTTTTTTACTTTGACATTACAGCCCTTCATCTCTGACATGTCCTCTTGAGGAGAAGGTATTTGATTGGGAGGAGGCAGCCTCAGTTCCAAGTGGAACCGGTCTTGTCACCTTGGATCATTGGAAATTAGCCCACAGTGAACGAAAGGACCACGCTTCCAAGACACGTCGTCTCTTGCGTTCCAAGTACACGGAAATGTCTTGTGCGATGGTATAGTTAATAACTTGTTACTAATGCTAATAAGCTTTGAACAATATCACAATTTAATGCAATTTTCACAATCAAAAATTCAGCTAAGGTTGTTTCATGTTTGGTTTTATTGCATATTTAATATGTTTATCCTCCTATCACGAGAAAGCGATCACAGCGCTATAACCAGCTCTCGCTTAGGAGCTGCCGGTTATCTGTCTACCACACCAAGATGAGGGAATCTCGCCAAGTGATTTTCCCAACGGTGCAACAAGTAGACTTGCCAGCTTGTTCTTCACACTGTCTCTTTAATCCTGAGCGTTAAGTAGGGAAGCTGTAAATACCAATTTTACTATTTTAAAGTCATTGGTTTGATCCGACTCGGAATCAAACCCGAGTCTACAGCTCCAGAGGCCAACGTTCTTACCTTTCGACCATCTGAGCTGTGAAGTGCGTTATCCCTCATAATGTAGAATATCGCTAATCTCTTATGTTGAATCGCTCATTTGTTTCGTCCCGAATAAATCGCTTGCTTTTATCCAGTAATGAGCACTGAGTACCACAATCATCATAAGATGCCCACGTAGTTATGTTTTTAAGCTAGTCTATCTTTTTTGACTCTTAGCAAAATTGACAGTCCTGTGCGAAAGCATCGAGGGCTGCAGGTAATTTTTGTGAAATCGATTTTTTTCTTTTGTAAGTCGGGGAAAAATGGCTCGAGGGAAAAACAAGCCGAAGTTTTCGTAACTGAATTAGTTGTCTTTTGGTAAACATGACACAGTTTGCCTTGATGTCAAAACGTCTAGTTACAGAAACAACCTTGATAATGATTTCATCGTTGCCTGTGACTGTTTTCTGCGTGAATATTTATGAATAACTTGAGATCGTGCTTCTCGTCCTCACTTGGACGCGATTACCTCTTGACGAGTACGTCACGAAAAGCTTCTAAGACAAACAGCTTTTTCCAAAGCTGCACAAAAGAGTTATGAAGGAGCCCTTGAAGCCTAATGCGAAAACAGCTTTTTTTTATAGCTATTCTTACGTTCTGTACCGTCAATCAGTTATTCTAAATGTTTATTTCCTTATCAGCTTGAAAGAGCGTCTCAAACTCCAGCTCGCGACGAATTCGATCAGGTGCAATGTCCTGAGGTTGTCATCACTGTCACCGTCTTCTTCCCGAGAGATCACAGGAGATTCAAATCGAGTGGAGTTGATTATTTTGTTCTTGGATCTCAAGTTGGTACCAATTACTCTTCCCTATAAGTTTTTAGAAAGCGCGAATTTGCCTAAATATAAATGTTACTATAAAGTTTGCCCTAAGATTTAGGGGGTTTAAAGAAAGTTTGATCCATGTACTCAGGTAAAAAGTACGAAACTTTTGTTTTGCACCAAAATATTGAATATTTCGATTCCAATTGGGCCAAAAATCACTGCTCCAGTCGGCAAGCGTAAAGAAAACATTGGAAAATTTATCCCAAAATTTCTCGTTTTTCTCAAATTTCGCCCGTCAGAGGAAACTGGTGACAATTTATGAAATGCAAGTCTCGTAGTCCATCTTTTGTGAGTCGTTTGTTAAGTTGTGACTTTTGAGTTTGTGGTTTTGGTAACACCGATTCTTGCAGATCTTAAGATCAAGGTTTACGCAGCAGACTGTCAAGAATCAGATTGCATTTTTAGTAATTGCAGCAAAAGGTATTGTGAAAGCAATGATAGAGCAACGATAAGTGTCGCATGGAAGCAATCGACTCTAGTGGCACACAGCCCACCCTGCTCTTAGTTAAGAGCTGATATCCGATTTGATTTGAATGAGATAAGTTAATAGTTATTCCATACAACATGTCACTTCGCCAGTTTTTTGGATAAAAACAGGGTTTTTAGGTTGTGTCTTGTTTTGAGGTAAACGATTTTAACGTTTAGAGTAATTGTTAAAAAGTAACTTATAATTTTTTAAATTTCTTGCATTTCGTTTTGTTTTTGTAGAAATTGTCGGATCTTCGAGATAAAATACCTTGCGCCTTGGGTGAACAACCCCTAGGTAACTTCACCGATAACCCCGACCATCCTACTGATATAAAGGTGAAGGATGTGTGCACTTCTTCCCTCTTCTTTATCGAAAATACTTTTTACAATGACTTGCGAGCGCCATCTAGTGTGGATCTTAGCAGGTATGTTTTTTTCGAATCAACGTTTTCATGTACCGGTAATTTTATTTTTGCTTACAAAACCACGTGGTTAATGCTGTAGAATTACTGAAAGCTTTCAACCACTACAGTTGAAATCAGGGCTACGCACTCCCTGGACTCGGGATCATTTTTGCCGTACTCGAACTTGAATAGGAAAAGCAAAAATTCCTATCTCGAACTTGAACTCTATCTCGAAAAAAGTTGAGTGAGTGTTGAACTTGTTCTAATGTTGGCAAAGATTGCTAAAATTCAGTGTAAAGTCGATAAAAACTACTTGAATTCAGCAGCATCAACTCGTTAGAAATCACTGAACTCGATTTTAAACTCGTAAAAGTGATGATGAGCAACTTGAACTAGATTCGCAAACTTTTGTTAACTCAGAACTTTTAGTTTGCTTGTGCCGTGGAGAATATTGCGTATTCGTGCACCTTTAAGTGGCGGGCAACTCTTAAACGAGCTCATTGTTGCGCTTCGATCGCTTTCTCATGACAGAACAAGAAAAAGCGACTAATATTAAATGCTAGATTTACACAGTTCGTATGTTTCAGATATTTAATAGAATGGTCACAAAAAAATGAAACAATAATCCCAGAAGATATTGAATGTGCGAATATGGATGTGGTTGCTTTTGAAGACCTTTACATTCGATTCGGCTGTCCTTACATATTTCTCCATCTTGGCGATTGTGAACATATTGTTATTTTTAAAGATATCAAGTGAGTCGGTGTGGCCTTCAGTCACTGCAAAATTAGAATCATTAAGTTGCCTTAGAATGTCCTGCATGTTGCATTTTTTTTGGTTTTTCTAGCTTAAAAAGCAATTTCACTTTAAGTAAAATCACTAAAGATACTTCCAAGTACAAGATTAATCATGCACTATGAATTGCTTGCGTTTGCACACTAGCATTTCTTCCGTAACCGAGAAAACTTCATGGCCCTAGATGCTATGACAATAAGATTATTGGTTTATTTCTTAAAAAAATCTGCCCAGCAGATGCTGATACATGCTTCTTGAATCATGACTACTTTGTCCAAGGACACAACGATATGACTTGGGTGGAATTCAATCCGTAAACATTGCGATCGTTCACACTGCTTTTGCAACGGTAACATTTTAAACAGCTCATGACCGAGTTGTAGACTCTGATTTGATTCCGAGTCTGGTCAAACCAATGACTTTAAAATCGGTATTCACAGCTTCCTTGCTTGGCGCTCATCATTAAAAAGAGACGTTGTGGAGAACAAGCCGGAAAGTTTGCTTGTTGTGTCGTTGGGAAAAACATTTAGCGGGGTTCCCTTAAAGTGGTAGGCACTAGGCAGGCAGCCGGTAACTCCTAAGCGAGCTCGTTATAGCGCTTTGATAGAAGGATATATAGTAAACATGCAACTAAATACGAAAAGAAAAACAACGCTTGTACCCACTGCGCAGCGTCTTGACATAAGTTTCAACCAAACAAATATCTTTTCAGATTATTTGACGCTACAGACTGTCAGTCTCGTAGCACATATCCCATCACTACGTCTCGAGCGTTCTTCAAAGCCAATCCTTGCGATGTAAGATGCTATAGTTACTAGATTGATGTTACATATTGTCCTTGCTACAATTCCAAGAAGAGTACTAACTTTTTATGAAAATATTGTGCTGTTAAATCTATAAAAACCATCTGAACTTGGTCGTTGTAGTTGGTTTATGTTCTTTAAGGAAAATGATATCTTCATTTTTATCCTGTCACTAGAAAGCGGCAGGAAGTATGCATGGGACGAATTGAGACTCGCTTAGGAGTTGTCTTAGTTTCCCATTTTTTTGCTTGATGTTTGTTT
This sequence comes from Trididemnum miniatum, assembly GCA_964006365.1. NCBI lineage: Eukaryota > Metazoa > Chordata > Ascidiacea > Aplousobranchia > Didemnidae > Trididemnum > Trididemnum miniatum. The sequence goes on along the minus strand of OZ023232.1, from coordinate 8,857,023 downwards.
CTGACTTTTTTAATTTGCTGCTTGTTAGTCCACCCTGCAGGGATAATTGTGAAGCGTTTTATCCAAGGACTTAACGAGGCTTGGGTGGGAGTTGAACCATTAACCTTGCAATCATGGCCGTCGTAAAAACAACACTCCGAACCAATCGGCCTCGCTGCCGACGTGAAGATTAAGACTTAATCAGCACGGGGTGACTTATTTGAAAAATGGCTGGCTAATGCCTAGGGTGAAAGAGTGACTGCGAATTCAAATCATTATGCTGGCGGTATTACCCAGATGCGTGTAAGGAATGGCGGGGCCCATCTCCGCAGAAACGTCGCAGGGTGGCGAGCCGTTGGCGACACTGTGCCGATTTGACCGACCCGGGATTTGAACCCTAGACTTTCCGCACCAATTGCGTTGTCTTAATTGAGCTCACCGGCCAGTTCACTGCGAATCAACCATGAAATTATCAAGTGACACTAAAATTTCCATGTTTTAACAATGAAGATACTTAAAAAATTGAAGATTCTATTGCAATTGATCTGCATCAGCAAGAGTCCAAATGTTTCGGCGGACTGATTTTTGATTGCTTATCCTTGCTCGTGCTAACAAAATCTTGTTGTAGATGTGTTATATCCATACAGCCAGATGGGCCACCATGCATGATGAGTTGAGCCAGCGCGATCCTTCGGTTTTTTGTGAGACCTGTTTTCGTGTTCTACATTACGATAAAGCTGGGAATAAGCTGGGCAATTTCTCTGCGTTTCCTCGAATCAATATAACGGAGTTGGATTACTGAAGAAACTTTTTTTATGGAATTGATTTCTACGCAGCAGTCTTTACTCAATTTACCTCAGCTTGCGTGTTGACGTCATACCGAGTGTATGTCGGCAATTTTCAAATTGTTTTTGAATTTAAAAACCAAATTTTGAAAAGGGAAGACTGTCAAAAAAAAAATGGTGTTTGCAATGTTTCATCGAAGGTGTGGCCAGGAAAAAAGTGGTGGGGTTTCAACCAAAGCTTCGAATTCGATGAACTCATGTCATTTTTTGCCGAACTCGAACTCTGCCTCGAAAAAACAAATGATTGAGTTTTGAGGTTAACCAAAACTTGACAAAGATTGCTTGAAATTACCCTGAACTTCACAAAATTGCTTGAATTTAGAATAAGCTCTGTAAAAATCGCTGAACTCGACCTTGCAAGATTAAAAAACGAAGAAGTTCCGGCTTGCAAGTTTGTAGTGAAGTCTAACCTGAACCCGATTAGTGTCCTTGCCGTTCTCAGTTCTGTTTCCACAACATCTGTCCTGGGATGCGAGTTTTTTTGAACAAGTAATATTTACTTGTGCAAAATCTGATGCTTCACGCTTTGGAAGTTGGTTGTAAGATCAGGAATTTCTTCACGGTTCGGAAGAAGTAGGCATATGTGTTGTGTGATTTTCTCATTCTATTGACTGGCTCCTGACGGTCCATAATTGCTCGCTACGTTGACTGCCATACATACGTTCGAGTTGCAGCTAGCATGTTATTTTGTTATCAACAGAAATGGTGTTTTTATTGTTTTTCAAATAAATCAAGCGGATGTGCTTTAAATCCTTCTGTAGCTTTATTTGTGTGGGCTGTTATTGTTACCTTTGCACTGAGAGCCCGACTGCCGTACCCTAGCCTAAATGAATCCTATGTAACACAGGAAATGCAATGTAATAAAACCGAATAAATACCATGTCATCCAATCACTAAACTCGTTCCAGACCCCAGAATTTAACAAGATTTCCAGCTTTCAACAATAGAATCATTGCATCAACCATGAGGTCAAGAGAGGGTTGGCCCTTAACCTTTAGCCGGAGTAGCCATCCTAAAAGCATTTGTCACTGGCCACGCTCTTCTTTGCTGGTACCATAATTCAGAAAAAAAACTAGTTTTTTTTACAAAAGCAGAGATAGCTCTTTCAATATCATATTGCATGAAGTTTAGAAATTTTGGGTAGAAATCGTCATTCGAATATGCAAATGTTTTCCCCTTTTCGCTATTTTATCTGGCTCTTTCATTTTTCAACTGTCAAAAATTTTCAAGCTTCAGGCCTACTTGAAATTTTTTCATACCATAGCTTGGTTTCCGCTGAATTTGGTTGGCCTAGATGACCAAGTGCGGAGTAAAACTAAAGCGGTCAGGCAGTTTTCATTTTTGCCGAAAAAAAAAAAAAAAACGATTTCGTCAGAGAAACAACACATGGGCACGTCAAATTTCTTGTGACTACGCATGTTATGATAAAACGGAAGGCAGATCCAACTGGGGACAAATGTGCCCGATAATCATCCTGTAGTTGAGTAATACACAGTCTTGCATTCTCTCTAGTAATCAAGTAAATGGTAGGCCTAGAGCCCACACTAAAAACAAGGTTTCAATACATTTTCGTGTAGTAGGCCCAATTTAGTAGGCATAATTTCCCTACTCCTTTCGTGTAGGTAACTTACATTGCTGTTGATTTCAGTAATGCCAGTGCTGTTTTATTAGGTTACCGCAATATTCTTTTCATAGCGAAAAGCTAACGTGATAATTATACTTTATTTTTTCAGTTGAAAATATAAAATTCAAACACGAATATGAAATCATTACCACAACACCAAAAAAAAGACACTGCGGTCGAAACCAAGAAACGACAAAAAGCAACGCCTCATAATTTTTCTTACACCTGGTGGAAGAAAAATTTACACTTACACTACAGTGTAAGTATTCCTCAAAGCCTCTAAGGGCATTGCAGCTAAACATGTAATGCTGCAATCACTTTTTTCAATTAAGTCATCAAAAATTTGATTATGATGCGATAAGTCTGTAGCTTTTGCAAGCACTTAAACTGGGCATGTGAATTAGGTAATTGCAAGACCAGGAACTTCTTCACGGTTCGGAAGAACTAGGGATATGTGGGAACCATGGTAATAATATGGATGCTCCGTGTAATCCGTGGACGCAAGGTAAAATGTAATTTTGCAGGGTCGGGTGAAGTGGAGCATCCTACAACCCTGGTAAATCGCTAACACTGAAAAGAAGATTTGCAGCCAATGTCAGGTCGGCAAAAAGCATGGGACGTCCCGAAAAATTAGTCCCAGGGTCCCACAGTCTTACTACGACCCTGGGCTCTTGTCATGCTCGCTGCAAGTGGCAATAACGCTTCATTCCTGAACAAAAAACATCCTTGCACGATTGCAAAGCAATGGAACAGTTTCATTTCGAAACGCTGCAACATCAAAACACTAGGAATTTCTTTATGACGTTTGATATAAGTAAGAAGTCATCATTAATCGCTTGGAAGTAAATATAATGAAATATACTGCACACCGGCCGGTTAGCTTAGTTATTAAGACATTGTAATTGGTGCGATGGGTCTGGGGTTCGAACCCAGGGTCGCTAAAATCGGACACAGTCGCCAATAGCTCCGACGTTTCTTCGAAGCTGTGTTGCCCAGGCGCTACGCTGCGGAGATGGGACCCACCACCCGTAACACGATTCGGCGCAATACCGCGAGCATATTGAACATCTGATTTTTATACAAATTCGTATGTTTAAAAAGTAAAGATAGAGGTTCAAAACATTGGCTTACAGGTAAGCAAGTTAAGTCCACCGTACCGGTATGTTCAAAACACTTTTAGTATTTATGATGCAGTGATATTTACTTGCACCGAAAGTAAAAAGTACAAACGTTTTTTATTGAGGAAAATAATTACTTATAGAATTCGAAAGTTGAAAGTTTACCTTGTTATTGGGAGGCATTCAAAAATAACAGAGATAAGTTAATAAAAATGTACATCACCATACTAGCGCTGCATTATCTATGCAGCAAAAACAATAGCGCTTTATTTTCTCACATTACTATCAATACAGCAATATCATCAACCATAAAAAAATAGATAAAAAATATTCCGATTACATAGATTAGTAGAAACTGCACCGTCTTATCATTTACAGTTACACGATTTTTTTTACAAAAAAATATATAAACAATTTTCACACAATTATTTCACGTGTTGAGCGAATGATTAAGGCCAGTCTATAACATAAAGGAGAAAAAAAACATGCCAAGCGACGTGGCTAAGCGCTATCGCGCCTACAAGACAAACCCTTCGTGACGGCTTCGATTCGAAGCTAATCGCATTCGAGGTATATATAATTATTATATTTCGGGTGACTGCTGTGCTGCTGCGAAAAACACATTCAAATTTTGTTGAACTAACCAAAATACACACAAAACGTTGGTGATTGTTTAAGCACAGCATAAGCAAGATTATCGAAATCAAACTAATTCAACTTTTTGTCGGTTAAGTTCAGTGGGTTACTTGATAGCGAGATCCTAAACGCGTGACTCGAGTCAACGAACTTATGATTTCCTAAAACGCAGATCGGCTTCTTCGGCGTTGTCTACGAACCAAGCGCGTTATTTGACGATTCTGCGTTACACGCTGACGAGGTTTGAGAGACGGAGCTAGAGAATTAGTGATTGCAATCGTTGTCCTATTTTCATCATTTTCAAATTCATCAGGAAGTGACTTCGAATAACCTCGACGTGGAGATGGTGACCTTGAATAACCTTTCTGACATGAGGCTACAATACTGGTATGATAAGGAAGTCGGATTCTACCCCGGTTGTGAATGTTAGGGGCGCGATAACCCAGAGGTTTTCGGGCATCAACACTTGAGGGAGCTGCAAGACTTGATCTTCGGGAAATTTTCTGAAAATTTAACGCATTGAATGAAGAGATCTAACTGATGAATAAAACCGACCGGTGAGTGGAGTGGTTTAACCACCGCCATCGGCACGGAAAGTCATGGCTTCGATTCCCCGTCCGGTCAAATCGAACACAGTCACCACCGTTGCGACGTTTCTTCGTAACTGTGTTGTCCAGGCGCTAAACCGCGGAGATGGGTCCCGCCACTCGTTACAAGCTTCGGCCTGACACCGTGAGTATAACGAAAATATGGTTATTTTTGTTTGATTATACGTTTATGACTTCCTGGGCTTGCTTGAAAATTGCCGTACCTGCGGCTATTACAGATGACTTTTTGAATCACAGCTCACATTTCCGCTAAGCAGTGATGGTTATCGTGAAGCACATTGCTCGAGAACGAAACGAAACTTTGCTGAATGTATAAAATCACACACGGCGTAACAACAACGTCTTAGGAACAAGAGGCAAAATCACATAAAATGGGTGCGATGAAAAGCGTTTGATTTGTTCCGCGGAAATGTATGCGGTTTCGGTTACAACACAAATACCAAGGCTAAAAATCGCTTATGTTGCAAAAATGCCTCACTTGTACGTTCAAGGTTCACTCAGCTAATTACTAATTCTCCGATTAAAGCAAGCCAACCAACGCAATAGGTAAATAAAAAAAAGGACTAGCCCCTCGATGCCTGTTAATTGATGAGATTAACAGTTTAACGCATCAGCGTAATTTCAACACAGAAATTTGAGAATTAGGTAAACAGGTTCAAAATATTGTTTCCGTAACACAATCATAAAAAACGTAAAGTTTACTTCAGCTCTGACCTGGATATTAGCAGTTTGTAATGACGGTAATTCAGTGGCACTGTTGGGTTCCAGTTCACGCTGAAAAAAAGCAGCACATGGTCACTGTGCACGTTCGGTAACGCTACGTTCAAATTGTTTATTGAACAATGCAAGCCAAGTTTGGTTTGTTTTAATGGCAGGCCTGTAGCAAGCACAGTTTTAATAATGTAATTGTACCCGAATTAACTGAAACGGACGTTAAACTCAAGATTTTTTCAAGTTAACATAATCTAATTTTGAAGAGTTTTTAACTGGAGTGATACGTAGCTCTGTTACGTACCACAATGACTAAATTTCCTACGGCATATAAATTCGGAGGAGTAAATGGCTTAAGGAAGTGTAACCATTTTAAAAGACCATTGAACCTAATCCTTAAGTGCGGCTGATTAGGGTTAATAGCCCGAGACAGCGCTGTCCCGCTCTGTAACACAACCTCAAACTTAACTTAAATTAAAAACAATACAGGTAATTGTCCTGAGCTGATTGGTTCATAATATTCCAAAACGCGACAAAAAAGATGAGAAGATATCGATCTAGATAGAAGTGTATGACAGCAACAAGCTATCTATCAATCACATCGCAAATGAACTTCGCCTCTGAAAAACAACCGCGAATTCAATTCGACCGGGTCAGCTTCACCATCAGCAGTCTTAAAGGAAAAAGCTGCGAATTAATCGTCCGAGCAATATCGAGAACATAGTGGCAGTCACAACCCATCAGCTAACTCGCAAGCGTTTTATCGAGTTCATTCAAAACTTGCAAGCTCAGTTCGAGTGGAAGTTCTTTTTTTCACTTTTGCTAGTTCGAGCTCAGTTACTTCTATTGAGTTTATGCTAAGTTCAAGTAGTTTTATCGGGTTGAAGCAGCAATTTTTGTCAAGTTTAAGATAAGCTCAAAACTCTATCAACTTTCTCGAAATCGAGGTCGAGTTCAGCGTTTCTGTTTGTTTTCCGATTTCAACAAAAAAAAGGGAGTTGGGGTGTGCAGCCTTACTTACAACCAATATGATAAACTTGTTTAAAATCTCACCTTTGCTTGAGGTGGAGGTAGTTCTGTGATGGATTCAATCGTAGCTAATGATAATAGACTGTCCTTCGTGTGTCTTCGATGAAGGGTGGGAGGTTGATGGAGGCTGAAATCAATGGAAGTCGTTCAAAATCAAATCCACATTATACTACACAGTACACACGGTATTAGACCGAAGCGTATAACGAGTGGCAGTCCCATCTCCGCGGCTTAGTGCCTGGGTAACACTTCTCGATGAAATGTCGCAGCGGTGGCGAGCAGCTGGCGTCACTGTGTCAGATTTAACCAGCCCAGGAATCGAACCCCAGACCTACTGCACCGATAGCGATGCGCTTAACAACCGAGCTAACCGGAAAATGACTGCACATTGCAAGAACTCACTTTTCTAGTTTAGGATTTCGGAGTGAATGAGGTAGCTTGGCGTGAGGATACGTATGCGTCACCAGTATGGCACCCTGAAACATAATGATGTCATCAATGACGACAACCAGCAAAATTTAAACATTACGATCGAAACAACACATTTTACTTTACATAGCCGTTAGGATGTTTCATAATTTCACCTTTTTTGAAATTAAAAATACTTGGGGCCTCTTCAGGTGGGATTTTGGTCACAATCAAAAAAAATTTTTTTTTTGATCGGACGTTGTTTCGAGGTCGTCCCGACCCCCAAAGTTTGAAACTTCTTATCGTGGAAAAATTTGTTGGAAAAGTACGATATCTCTTAAACGAAACGAGATAGGGAGTAGTGCTAGGTATCAAAATTTGCGGAATGGTCGACTTCCTATCAGTAGTCAATACATGTTTAGTCGCTAACTCCAACAGAAACAAAGTTATTTGTGAAAAACTGTTTTTGGGCCACTTTTTTACTTTTCCACACCGTAGTGGCGGGAGACTAAAAATTATATCATAAAATTTCTTTTGATTGAGAATAGTCATCAATTGTTATGTCATAAAATTTCTGTCAGCATAAATCCATTGCCACGTGTTAGGTTAACTCCTTTCGACTGAGACAATGTCTGCAACTAGATCAAAGATTGCCACGTCTGTGATAAGTTTTGAAAGATTTGCGCAAAAACCTAAGTACTACAAACCCTAAGTTTCTCAAGAAGTCGGCAGTTTTTGCAGATGTAAAACAGCAGCTTGTAAACAATGCGCGTGAAATTTGGCTGAAAGCTGGTCTTCCTGTAGTAAGTGAAGTTATAATCCTTACTCGTGTAAAGACGTAATATACCAAGATGAAAAAGCAAGAAAAAAAGCTAAAAAGTGAAGCAAAGAAAAAGAACAACTAGTTTGTGATGAAGGCTGGGGTTCTCTTTTTGACATTTCCAAGTGCAAATATCCAATGCCTGCAACACCGCAGATACACAATGGCAAGTTATCCTGTTCATGTAGTTGGGAAAATCGGATTCCACTAGAAGAAATTGAATTTTTAAAAGATCAAAGAACCCACAGAAAAATGTACATGTCTTTATCGTTGGATAAAGTTTATGCCAATGAGATTCTGAACAGGCTAAAGCATCATCCTCCATCACCCATGCACGTGGATGGACCATCCTGCTCTCACTCAGTTGCCCACTCGAGTACCCATTCATCAGACCTTATACTGGAAAATCGGTTAAGACCCCAAAATTAAGCGGGATCAAATTCAACTTTGCAGGATGAGGAAAACCCAAACCTCAAAGTTGATGATCCCAGTTTCATGCCTCGGTCTATCACAGGAGGAAAGAACTACATCAAAAAAAAAGAAACCGTCTATCAGCACAAACAGTTGCTCTTTGGCTTATAGATGTCACACATCCATACGTGAACGATCTGACCAAATTTTAGCGTTCGTCGGAAAGAGTATAGCAGCATCTCCTACCTCAGTTTATAGACGTAAAGACGAAGCAAGATCAATGGATGAGAGTTTCTGCAGTTGCATTACGACGGCAGGAAAATCAATGGGGTGGATTGGTATGTGTTTGTTGTACAATTTGACGGCAAAGACTCAAGCAAAAAAGTGGATAAGGTAGTAGGGGTAAAGTTGTGTTCGTCAAAAACATCTGTGAATAGTGAAGTGGTGTTCCAAACAATCATTGTTGAAGTTTGTGGTGGAATGTTGAGTAAAATTCATTCTGTTATGAGTGGCACATGCAGAATGAATACGGGAAAAAGACTGGAATCAACAAACGCCTACGAGACTACCTTGATGATAATTTTGAACAAGACATGCATTCTCTGCAGTGTATGTTTCATATAAATGAAATATATTTATCCCATGTCACTGATGAGGTTGAAGGTAAAAGCAAAGGCCCGAATGCTTTAAAAGAGGCTGCTCTTTTAAACAAAATTAAGGCTATCACAAAAGGTTCTTCGCAGACTTTGATTGCCAGAGAAGTTCTAGATGTGCCCATAACTACAATTGCTAAACTACATCTTCGAAGCAAAATTAACTGCTTTTCTGAACAGAAAAGTATGGGAAACATTACAAATGAAGGCTTTCGGAGCGACCAAATGTGTTTACTGGTTTTGTCTTGTCAGCTTTTTATGGATATCCCAGCCAATCTCAAAAGCTTGCTTTGGTGCAAACAAGAAGAGATTTGCCATCCCGCTGATTAACTACAGCAAACGGTTATTAGCGATTGCTTTTGTTTCACTCTTCCGATCTTGATGACATGGAGAAGAAAAACTTTTAAGGCTTGTCGTTTATAGTATCTGTATATTTGCCGTCGTTTCTTATGATACATCTCAAGCCACATGCATCTGAGGGTCCTTTTTTGACTTTGTTTCAACGGGATCTCTCATTGGCTTTTGAAGCAGTCGATTCCGTTTTATGTGAAGTAGTGAACCGCTACTTTATGCAGCATGCAAACAGTTGGCTTTCACCGCATAACATTGCTTTAAGCGCCTACTCGGAAAATCCTTGTAATATTGCTTCTTTTCACCTTTAATTGATGCTAAAAACAGTTTTTTGCAAATAACTTCGTTTCTGTTGGAGTTAGCGACTAAACATGTATTGACTACTGATAGGAAGTCGACCATTCCGCAAATTTTGATACCTAGCACTACTCCCTATCTCGTTTCGTTTAAGAGATATCGTACTTTTCCAACAAAATTTTCCGCGATAAGAAATTTCAAAATTTGGGAGGCGGGACGCCCTCGAAACAACGTCCGATCAAAAAAAAAAATTTTTTTTTTTTGATTGTGACCAAAATCCCACCTGAAGAGACCCCAAGTATTTTTAATTTCAAAAAAGGTGAAATTATGAAACATTCTAATAGCCGTGAAACGATCAAAGCTAAACAAAGTTGCGTTAGGTCAAGCAACTAATTATCTGGAACAAAACATGAAGAGATGATTATGATAAAAAGCTAATGCGAAGGCAATGTGTGGTGTGAAACTTGCAGACGAAGTACGTGTTAATGCGGGGTTAAGAGTATTGCAAGAGACTGTGGGAGGGTGAGATGGTTGAAAATACAAGTAGACAGAGATACGTTCTGGCAAAAATGACAGTAATTTACGACAGGGCTTCTCAAACTAATGTCACCGACATGACCTAACGGTATCCGCGCGAAGGTGACAGATCATACGTGGCGGAATTGATTCGCGATTGCAGCCGATCGTACTTGACATATATTATAATGAGTGGCTCCTGACTCGAGGAGCGTAAGCTCACTTCGCAGTCAAACTCAATTACTGTTCAATTGTCAGTTACTGTTCGACATAATTTCTGCAACGTTTTGATATATTCTGACTGTTCTGTTCAGCATAAGATTTTTTCAACATAACTGAAAAAAGTGATCATGACGTCGAAAATTTAATGGTGATGCGGGAAGTCCGTAGACTTTTGGTCCGCTTAAACTGGACAAGTGGGCACTGGGCAGGCAAAATATGGACTTTAATGTCCAACTAATCCAGCTTTACCATGCAACAACCTCATTGCAGTGTTTCGCGACTCCATTTGACTGCGTGACACAAATTGAGTCGCCACCCAGAGTTCGAGAAGCGGTGTATTAAGAGATGCTTAAAACTCAACGTCAAGGAAAACGGAAAGACTGAAAATATGAGACTGATGGACGTTTTAAAGAGCAAAAGTGCAAACTGTTCACATGGTTCCTACAGCTCCACCAAATGGGAAAGACAGTCAGAGCATTAGCAATAAAGTTATGAAATAGGCGAAAATTACGAAAATGCAACGCAAGTAAACATATGCAATATGCATACTCAATGTAAATCAACAAAACAATATAACACAGCAAAAACACTCTCAATTTGTGAGTGTTTTCGCAAATAACACCGGACAACCAAAAAACCATCACAATCAAATGCAAAAAAAAAACTTTTGTTAAACACTTCATCATTTTCGAAGTACGCCCAAGAAAACTCAACTGCTTCACAAAAAGTTTTTTAGCATAGTTTCAAAAAGTGGTCGTTTTTTTTGAAATCGACGATTAAAAACTCAACGCAAGGATTTAAAATTGGTTAGCAGCGTAGTGGCTAGAAACACCGCTATCTGCATGGAAGATCTGAGCTTGATTCCTGGGTGGGTCAAATCGGACACAGTCGCCCACCGCTATCAAGTTTCTTTGGAGCTGTGTTGCACAAACGCTCAGCCGGGGAGATGGGCTCTGCCAATCGTTACACGCTTCGGCGTATACCGCAAGTATAATGAAGATTTGATTACTTTTTGTGATGGTATACTGGGAACTGAACCCTACACACAAGTGACATACCTGCTCTATTTTTCTTTGTTTCGTTTTTCGTATGAAATTAAGCAGAAGTTTGTGAGGAATGCGCTGTTTGTAAGCGAGGTCAAGTTGCTGACCCTGAACCGGTGCCAGGTTGTCAGCATGCGAGTCTGATGAGTGAGCAGATTTGGCATTGTTATTGTTGCTGTTGTTTTTCTCTGGCGTTAAGGCCTGATCGGAACCTAAATAATAAAATGCAATTCAAAATTATTGTATGCACTGTAAAAACAGCTGTAAAATCCCAACAATTTGGGATACAAACACTGCACGTAAGAGCGAAGTTTTTATGAGGCTTGCTTTTGTTTTTTGATAAAGTTCATGGAAAATTGAACATGATCAAGTTAAAAGACCAAAAAAAATTAATGAGAAAAATCCTACGCAGAGGACGCAAATTGTTTATTTGCGTATTTATCCTCCCATCACGAGAAAGCAATCAAAGCGCTATAATGAGCTCGCTTAGGAGTTGCCGGCCACCTCTTTACCACACCAAAATGGGGGAATCCCGCCCGCTAAGTGCCTTTCCCAACGGTGCAACAAGTAAACTTACCGGCTCGTTCTCACACCGTTCCTTTAATGCTAAGCGTCAAGCAGGGAAGCTGTAATTATCAATTTTAAAGTCATTAGTTTGACCCAACAGAGTATACAGCTCCAAAGGCGGACACTCTCACCACTCGGCCGTCTGAGCTGTTAAGCAAATACTACATGTGCATTGTGCAATATACGCCAGTTCAAAGAAATAAAATTTGAAAATTACACCGATAAAGGAAAGTCTTGATAAAATTAAAAGTTCTTTTTCAAAAATAATATTCATATTAGATACAAACTGTTTGGAGGTGCTGCGCAGTGCAGTAGCTGCTGTAGCTCTTGAGGGCGAGCTGCTCGTGCAATTGTGGGCCACATAAAACTGTCTCGCGGTATGTAGCTCGCGGGCCACGACTTAGGTAGCTCTGCCACATACCACGAAGAGCGAAATTTCCAAGCAGACAGTTTATCAGTTCAATTCAAGTAGCATAAAATATTAAGATCACGACAAACGGCACGATTTCCTCTTGAGACACCTTAAAAGCGAACATGACTTGACCTAATGCCCATTCTAGTCATTCCACGTACTTCGACACTTCGCACTTCTGAGTAATTATTTTCCAGACTTCAACAATTACCATACTCTACGGACCATAAAGCGCACTGTCAATAAACTGCTACGATTGTGTTTTTTTTTTATAAATTGCTTTGACTGCGTCTAATAGCGCAAGTTAAAAGAAGCCGCGCACAAAAAATATTTGAAGTTACTTTGATGAACCGATTCCATGATTAAGACAGATTTCAGTAACCCGTCTATAAACATGCGAGTAATAAGCACGCACCTTGCAAATTATTCACAGTGACGCATTCTTCCGCTGCCTCATCACTTCCCATATTCACATCATCGCGAAAGAACACCACCACAACCGTGATGTTGTCTGATGATCCCTCGGATTTCGCTTTTAAGCAGAGAAACTCGGACACATTTGAATGACATCCTCCTCCACGCAAATGCTCTCGGACCTGCGGTCGATCATAAAAATTCAACAGGTGAAGCAAAATAAGTGGAGAAACTGACGTTCCAGCGGCAAAGATGCTTTGTTTTCATCAGAACAAGAAAATACATATGATATTACCGCAAGGGTTGACAATACACATTACTCTATCAGAAAAAATCCGCTGCACCTTGTACACAAAACGAATCTGCACCAGCATACAAAATGTTGCACAATGAAATCTCAATCATATTCGCTGAGATGCGCCGAAGCGTGTAACGACTGGCAGGGCCTATCTTCGCGGCATAGCGCCTGGGCAACACAGAAACGGCGCAGCGGTGGCGACCGTGTCCAATTTAACCGGCCCGCGACACAAACTCAAGACCTCCCGCACCGATAGCGATGTCGTTAAATACTACGCCAACTGGTCAATTTATAAAGTTGAAGAAATTTTATTTTTACTTCTGATCTAACTGAAAAATATTTCGGAGAGAATAAATTATTTTAGTACAAACCAGTCGAACGAGATCGTTTCCATTAAAAACGTCCCAAAAACCGTCACATGCAAGACAGAGAAAATCTTCATCGCCCTCTAGTGGCACGCTACAAGTATCAGCTTGTCCGCTTATGAAAGGCTTGTGGTCAGCGTCACCTGCAAAAAAAGGAGCTGGATAAAAATCAGGTTAAGCAAAATGCATAAGAATTTATGAATCATCCCTGACTTTCTAAAAAAAAATACAAATTGAATATATTCATATCAATACATCATTGAAGCAACTTAACCTGCATAACTATGCTTCGTGACCAACCGGTTGGCGGAGTAGTTGAACACATCGCTATCGGTTAGGGAGGTCTGGGGTTCGAACCCCAGGCCAGTGAAATCGGACACAGTATCGCCAACGGCTCGCCACCGCTGCAACGTTCCTTCGAAGCTGGGTTGCTCAGGCGCTAAGCCACGGAGACGGCCCCGCCACTCGTTACATGCTTCGGCGTAATACCGCGAGTATAATGAAGAATTGCTTTGAACTATTTTTCGTAAACTCAAAGCGCAAACCTCATGAGCTATCTGCGTCACATTTCAATTTTTGACATAATTGCTTTTCGCAATTTCAACTCTGAATGCTACGGACAAAATGAACAGGGTTGGAATAGTTCCTTCTTAATAATTTGCCACATCAAATTGCAATCGGTGATTTTTTAACTTTAATAAGTTGTGCTAATACAGCATAACTAACTTAAAGTAGTTTATTAGGCAGCATCACCGCAACACTACAGTCAAATCTCGTTACTATGCCATTCGTCGGGACCGAGCTAAAGTGGCATAGTACCGACAACGGCATAGTAACGAGTGTTCGCAAAATGGCTGCCGTATACTGTACTTAATGTGCTGTACTGCATTAATGAAACGATAAACGCTACGAGCGAAACGAAAAACGGCTACAGTATGTGTACATGTCGTTTATTCTCTCAAGTTTGCATAACTCTGCCTAAAACTCTAAATAATCGTTAGCCGGCGCATGTTCTTTCGGCGGATCTCGTGCATTGCAGGCAAGATTTAGAATCACAAGTACTGTGCTGTACTCAGTTAATCGTAAAACACTGTGAAACAAAACGTAGCGTGCACAGGTAAATGCTGTATTACATTGCCACGTCACAAGGCTGTTTTATCTAAGTGTAGTGTACTACACATCCTTCCACACGTGTCATAGCATCAAGATTAAGGAGTGGCATAGTGCATTTGCAACCCCAATATCTTCAATTGAATTTTGCTGGGGACGGTCAAAAGTGGCATAGTAACGAGATTTGACTGTAATTCATGTGAAAGCGGCATATTTTTCATACTAACCGATCGCTCTTGACACAGACAACGTTCCATTCACCCTCCACGCTCCAAACCACACAACACAACCTCCCATCTCCTCTATCCGTTGTTTTTCATCCGCTCGATCCGGTTTATGCGGAGTCATTACCTAACAAATAAAATGCTAAAGTGAATGACCGCCGCACCAAACAAGGAGTTCGGTAGCATCAAAACACATCAAATCTTCATCATACAAGCTGCAGTATTACGCCGAAGCGTGTAACAAGTGGCGGGTCCATCTCCGCGGCTTAGCGCCTGGGCAACACAGCTCCGAAAAAACTTTGCAGCGGTGGCGAGCAGCTGGCAACACGGTGACCGATTTGATCGGCCCGGGAATCAAACCCCAGATCTCCCGCATCGATAGTGATGCCTTTGATCATTGCGCCAATAGGTCGGTGTTTGATAGCACGGGCAAGAATATAAACAAAAAACAGGAAATCACAGAGTAATGTCGAACTATCGAAAAATTTCTGAGGAAAAAGGCTACAACTATGAAGTCAAGTATTATACTTTTAGCCCCTCAAACCCTCTTCGAGAGAGAATGAGACTGTAGATAAAGGCTAAAACTTTTGGTCGTGTCTGTTCACAAGCGCAGATTCACTTTTTCCGTTCAATAGGCAGCTGCATTAAATCGTTAGCACAACTTGTTTGAAGTCTACGACACGTTAGGGTGACGTCATCAGCAGCAAAAGCGATGGTGCTTGAGCTAGGTTAAAAATGGGTAAAATCGAATTAGGATTGCACGCCTACATTTATCGTTATACGAACAAAGCGCTAATATCATTAGAAGATATATACACTACAGGGTGCTGAAACCATTGCCAAAAGCACTATAATATTGTTTTAGTCATTAGTTAGTCATTTAATTCTACTGCTACCAGTGTAACGTTGTTTTAATGTTATTTTTGTTAAGCGCTTTTGATCTGAATTTCCTTCCGGAAAGAGCGCTACAGAAATGTATTATCTGGCTTCATAAGATAATAAGGTGGCATCGGTATTTTATAAAACTATGCTCCAACTGGAAAGGTACAACTTTATTTTTTAAATATCACTCATGCGGTCCTGATACTAAGCAGCATCTCTATCGATCACGCTCATGATCTTCGCACGCACACAACACTGGTCGTCGTAACACAAATATTCAAGTCCCAAAAACCATAACAACTATCACAAAATGCTTTTGAAAATCAGTCCTGGGAGTGGTGATGGCATTGCTATTGAAGTGGTAAGTCCGGGTTTCCATTCCCGGTCGCATATTCCGGAATCGTTCTACAGAAAATTTTTTCTTTGTTTTATTACCACCACTCTACCCCATCCCACATTACAAATAAAAACCCAAGTATGTGGAGAATAAAATCAAAACTTAGAGCAGCATCGAACCCAGATCCTACTAGTAGCAGTCCAACATGCTCACCACTACACCACGTCGCTAAGTATAATTTTTCTGCTCAAAGGACTTCATCTCAATGGAGCCGTATCTTTTTTCGAAAAGCCATTCCAAAACATGCTTCCCGGTACGGTCAAATCGGCACAGTGTGGCCAAAAGCTCGCCACCGCTGTGGCGCTTTTTCGTAGCTTGAAGCTGTGTTGACCAGGCGCTAAGCAGCGGAGATGGGCCTCGCCACTAGTACACGCTTCGGCGAAAGATCGCACCAAGAGTGTAATGAATATTTGATTTTTCTTAGAACGTTCGTTTGTTAAGAACGTGTAGCATACACACAGATGCTAAATGAGCTTCATATATACAGTTTAAGCTAAGCTAGTTTTGCAACGTCCTACAACAAAAATTTTGCAGAAAAACCTGAAGTTAAGCTATTTTTTTTTGTTTGTGTCGCATATTTATCCTCCTATCACGAGAAAGCGATCAATGCGCCGTACGAGCTCGCTTAGGAGTTGCCGGTTATCTGTCTACCACACCAAGATGGGGGTAATCCCGCTAAGTGCCTTTCCAACGACACAAACAAGTAAACTTGCCGGCTTGTTCTCCACACTGTCCCTTTAATGCTGAGCGTCAAGCAGCGAAACTGTGAATACCAATTTTAAAGTCATTGGTTTAACTTGACTTGAAATCAAACCCGAGTTTACAGCTCCAGAGGCAGACGCTCTTACCACTCGGCCATCTGAGCAAGTTTTACAGATCTATATCATATAGCTTAATTTAAAGATTTATCGCAGAGAAATCACAGACGCATGCACAACTTAGCATGAGTAGTAATCATGTACAAAACCAAACGTTCCACAAAATATTGAGGCGCTATACGGATACTTAAAAGAGCAAGCTATGCAAGCAGCACTACATACTGTGACTGGTTGTCCATTTTTGACGAGTAATACTTGACTATCACCAAGCCAAGCTACATGCAGCGTTTGCTCAACTATCACAGCGACTGCAGCAGTGCTTCCACTTCGAAGATGCTGAAAAAAATCATATTGTGTGCAACATTGACGAGCAATATACGGTGAAGCCATCTTACAAAGCCTATCCGACGAAGACCGAACTATCACGTATGAAACTACAGTTCAAAAAAACGTTGCACATACTAGAAGAGTTTTTGTTATTTCATGCTAGCAAGGCCGCTTAACCCAGTTGTCAAAGACATTGCTATTGGTGCAGGAGATCTGGGGTTCCAATCCCGGGGCAGGCAAATCGGGCACCGTGTCACCAACTGCTCGCCATTACTGCGACGTTTCTTCGGGGCTGTGTTGCCCAGGCGCTTGGCCCAGGCGTTACGCGCTTCGGCGTAATAACGCGAGTACAATGAACACTTCATTTTTGATTTGAATAAGCTTTTGAGCGCAAAAGTCTACACGTTTACGATTATATTTGACTACGGCACTCACGGGAAAATTGTGTATGTAATAAATGACAGATCTAACACGTGCAATAACGCTGGTCTTACTTCAATCTTGGCTTTTGCGCAAAAATCTTGATCTGTTTTTAAAATACTGGATTTCAAAGCTTGGGGTACATCAGTAACAAAATCTTCTTGCTTGGCAAAATTCAAATGAAGTTGTTTTGATGAATAAATTGCAGAATCCAAACCACCATGCCCGTCATACACAGCATACCATTGAATAGTAGGACAGTCCTGTATTAATAATATGTTTAGATACAAATTTTTCGTTCACGTGACAGCTTTTGTACCACCAGCAAAAAAATATCAATGATATCATAACATATGCAGCTACAGCACGTTTCGACACTATGATTAAACATGATCAAAACAAGTCATCGAAAAAATTGGCTTTGGTAGTTTTGCTCTCGAAAAATTTCCTCACAAAATTTAGCGACAAGAGCTTCGACCTTCCAAAGCTGCTAATTGTGTTCACTATATTGTACTGTTACGATGCAAAGTGAGAATAGGAGCTGGGATTTTGTCATCCAATTGCGGCATCATTTATGTGAAACAAACACCCCGAGTAAAGCGTGAATATCGAATAGAGGACGTCATTACATTTTTCCCTTTAGGGCGTTGTTTACAAAATCTTGGTGTGATTGACTACCACATCAAGGATCAGAGCATGCGCCTTAAGGATTGGAAAAAGCAATTCAAGAATTCAATAAAACCAAGCTATCTTTTGATCGCACATTTCAATACGAAGGTAAAGCAAAAGCAGCCGTCTATGTTACTTTGATCAGAAAAAACAAATCGAAAAATTGTTTACATCAAATCACAGTTTACACATGCACATGCGACATCAATTCAAAGCAATTCAGAATTTCATTTCAAGCAAGCTTATAATCACGTATATTTGGCAAACACTTCTTTCACAAGAATCAATAAAATCATTATCGATATACTAAAACACAGATCAATAACACATAACAAAGAAACCATTCGCGCAGCAAAACTCACTGTTAATCCCAGTAATAAATTTAGATTTGGAATCACTGAGTGTCGGTCTTCCATTTTTCTTCTGGTATTTTTTATTCCATATTGTGAGCATCTGGGAGGAATCGGTTGAGATATGACCTGGTCAGGTAAAGTCAGACTCCATCTTTGGCACAAAGAATGAATGGAAGAAAATAAAATTTGTGCAATTCCAAGAGTTTTGTATGCTAGAAATGCACAAGAAATTATACAATAACTGTAGTTTCTTTCATAACTTTATTACGGTATAAATAACTTACGCAACTGTTTCAATGCGCAAATGAACTTGTCAATAGCCAACGTCATGAAAAAATCAAAACCGCCACCGATTCGAAATCAAAAACAACGCAGTGTGTGATGTGATTGATGTTTGTCAAACACAATCACCGATTCAGAAAACAACGTGGGTCCCTTGTACTTCCGCATAAACGCATGACTTACTCAATCGCACAAAAAGGTATGTTAAATTGACTTAGCAATTAACCGGGTTCGACTGTAGTTGCTTTCATATTATGTACCTTTTCAAATAACTTCCTTGGTAAAATTAAAGCTGAATAGAAACCCCGCTATCAGGGCAATTGTAGATAATAACGTTTCAGCCACTAAAACACCTTGCCAACTGTTTAAAATTGCGTATACAACCCATAATATGAAGTTAACAGAGTTTGTATATATAAAATCACATTTAAACTGATGCAATACCATGAAAATATGGAGCTATAACAACAATGTCGATCGCAATTCGGCTAAAACGCAGCAATCTTACAGCACAATGACATAATGATTTTACATACATTGCGTGTGAAACAAAACCCTCGCTCTGGTGCGAGCAACTTGCTTGAGACTGGGTCTTGAAGTTCGGGTTTGGTTTAGAGTTAGGGGTGAATGTTTAGGTACGGGCCAGAGTTAGGTGTCTCATGCCCAGTTGGTCAGAGTTGAATAGTTGCGCACTCGTTTTGAAACAGCCAAGTCACTAGTGTTTTCCCAGCACCTTCGTATAATCTACCACTACCACTGCCACGAAACGTTGCGTAACCATCAGTCAATCAGTTAGTGTGTAATCAGACCATTGCACCGGAGGTAAGCAAGCATTTCTACCAACACAACATAGCTTTACTGCCAACACAAAAGCGGCCAAATGCACTAAAAATGTAGCTGCGTGGCGATCTCTAGTAACACCTAAAACGAGTGACTGATATCTACACTTACATTGGCACTGTGCATCGTTGTGCCGAAGAGCCACGGATAAATCTTGTGCAAGTGTTTCTTTAACTGCTTGTTGAGCAATCGCAAGAGAAAGAAGGATGGGAACAGAACTGCAAAAACACAAATTTGAACAAGTGGGATAAAATATAAAAATTTAACATCTCAGAAAGTTAGTTTCTCCGATTCAGTCGCCATTAA
Source organism: Trididemnum miniatum (assembly GCA_964006365.1). NCBI lineage: Eukaryota > Metazoa > Chordata > Ascidiacea > Aplousobranchia > Didemnidae > Trididemnum > Trididemnum miniatum. Next base: position 8,837,068 of record OZ023232.1, on the reverse strand, counting down.
ACATACCTACACTGTATACATGCAACACACGATCAGCCTTGGCTTATCTATTTAAAGAAAACGTTTAATAGGATTGCCAATTTATGTGCGGTACCCTGAAACCATGTGCGCGATAATACCAACATCAAACGCATAAATAACTCTGATGTTTGCTCAGCTACAATTACAGTTATGAGACTAAAATTGATTTAAAAAACTTTGATTTTGCTTGTTCAAGTCATACATTATAAGCTAATCATACATGAACAAACGTTAATCATTAACCAGTGAAAACATAAATAAAGTCAGCGGCATGGCAACAATACAAATAGCATCCACCACAATAACTTCTTAAGAGAGTGAAGTCAGTTAAATGACAAAGGCAGTATATAACCGAACATATTACGCCAGTTTTACAGGACATTTTCGGGTCGCATGACAAGAACACGCAATCACACATTGTTATATTGTATAAATATTAATATTATTTATATTTACGTAACAATTAAAAATGCAAACAAAAACATTATTTGCAAATCGAACAGTTTATTTTTTTTTTGTGTTTTTCAATTATTAGTAAACACAGCTAATAAAAACAACACTTGAAGAAAAAAATTCAAACAGAACAGAATTAATCAACATTTCCAAAATCGAATTTTATAACTCATTAAAAGCAAATTCTTATTTACATTTAAACAATCGCATATATATTACAGACATATAATGCAAACATAGGTTCGAGTATATATTTGTCTATCTCTAAATCATGTACCGGATCCGTGAATTGACCGATCCGTGAATTGAACCCCAGACCTTCTGCACCGACAATAATGCGCTTAACAACTGAGCTAACAGGTTGGTTACTTCTGATTATTCATGGCACAATTTTAGTTGCACACAAAATATCAGTAATATCACAAAACGTTCGTTTCCAAAGAAAAGAATGGCATTCATGAAATCGTTTCTTACAGCGAAAAATGCTTCGCACAAAAACAGAAAGAAACGAGTTCATCAGATTGGGTGTCATGAGAGACAAGGAGCTGAAGAAATCTCAGAATGAAATCAACAATTCATGTGAATGTCGAAGTTTTTCAATTGCATAATTTATCCTCCTATCACGAGAAGCGACCAAAGTGTGATAACAAGCTCGCTGAATAGTTGCCGGCCATCTGTCTACCACACCAAGATGGGAAAATCCCACTAGTGTCTTTCCAAACGGCACAAGTAATTTTTCCGGCTTGTTCTCCACACTGTCTCTTTAATGCCAAGCATCAAGCAGAGAAGTTGTGAATAACAATTTGAAAGTCAATGGTTTTACCTAACTCGGAATCAAACCTGATTCTACAGCTGAAGAGGCAGATACTCTTACCACTTAGCTATCTAAGCTGTTCATCATATCAATTAAACTTAGTGATTCATCTGTTCCCCTTCTCTTCAAAATATCTTTACAATGTTTTAAAAACTCCTTCTCTGAAAAATTCTGATCAGGCCAATGACCTTTAGATCAATGTAAAGTGATATCTATTCTCCTTCTTTCAAAAATATGTGAAAAAGATACGAAAATGTAATGAGTGCGCGAATATTTGAATGAACTGATCGGCCATATCAGTCATTCAAATAGTAGCACACTCTGTTTCCCTTAACAGGTAGTACATTTAGAATGTATATAATTACTGATTGATCCTGTTAGATCACAATTTGTGCCTATTGCCAAAACTACAGATGTCATAACCTCTCTACACCGATTTGGTTATGCAAAATAATCCTGTTAGATTTAAGGAAACCTGATAGAACATGAGTTGTACGCAAGCAACAGTTGCAACATAAAATTCATGATGCATAATGGTCAGTTTGGCCACTTCAGTGAAAAGACTGAAAAAGGTCTAGTTTTAAAAATCATGAAAGAACACCTATTCACTGACAATGAAACTGGCTAACACAACACACCACACCACTTATATTAACGTCAAGCTTGTTAAAAGCACTCAACAAGCATCCATTACTTGAGCCTTAATCCAAGAACAAAACTGTAGGCCCAAGTCACAAACCGCCCGACTACAATCACTGGTTGCCGGTAATTTTGTCACAGACCTTGCATCACACCATACTTCGAGAACTTCACTCACGATCAGAGACCCTTTTTAAAATTTTCCGTCATTGAAGACTCGAAGGTTGTGCCCTAGGCTACATAGCCAAAGATCTGATTCTGCACCCAAGGCTCAAATTTTCAAACTGAGGTTCCCAGTCTTGGAACCAAATCAAAAGCTCCGAAATTTCCAAAGTCGAAGCCCAAAGTTAAAATAATTTGGAATTGGTAATAAAATCAAAGTTGGGATGGACCAAAAATTAGCTTCAAAAATCAAAACTTTACCTTTTTTCAATATGTTTCACATAAAAACTCACATATAGCGATGAAAAAGTTTTTAAACTTTTTCCGATCATGACCAAGTGCGATGGACGAAAAGTCTGCGACAAAAAGACCAGGTAACAAAAGTTCTGGCAACCTATCGTCAGCCTAACTCTTTGTGAACAGAACTCTATTCCTGCACTAAACCATGAAATCTGAAACTTATCTGAATTCAGAGCCTGACTTGACAAGAAAAATTAATAGGTCTTTGACTCAACTTCCAAACTAAAAAACATTTGAATCAGGTAAGCAGCAGAAACTTAAGTAAAACCACAAGAAGAATTTCAATTATTTGATAGCAATTTAAAATCCATATCAGAATGGACTGAAATTATATCATAAACACTTGGCTCAATACCAAAAAAAACTTGCATTGAAACTCTGTCAAAAGAAGACAAAGCGAACATGAAGTGATGCAAAGAGCATACAGCATACCGGTACTGATAACCAAAGACCAAAACATGACTATTTGGCATGGCCAGTTGACCACTTCAACGTGGAAGAACTTGGTGTGATTGACTGACTCCTCAATGTCAGGGTGGCAACATGAGACAATTTTAAGGTAAGATAACACACTTTTGAAATGATAAGTGCAATTTCCACATCGAAATAATTACATGCTGGCAATCATCATCACATTGTAATGTACTACCTATCAATGGAAACAAGAGTGCGCAGTACAGTATTTGTGTGTCAATACGTCAAACTGTCTACATGTCAAGTTGCACACTGCAAAGACAAGGAAAAAAGTTGATTAGTTTTTGAGCATCTACCGGTACAAAAGATCAACAACAAAAAGAACCACAACAAAAAGACAGAAACACAGAAGAACAAGCTTTTAAGTGACATCACGAGCAAAACAGAGCCTCAAGTCAAAATCACGGACTAAATTTACAAGAGCAGTCTTGATTTTAGATGATGTATGCAACAGTGAAATGTTTTTTCCAAATACTTATCGAAAAAAAGGGTTTGTCAGTGTAAATATATTTTCTTTTAAATTTTTGAAAAACACCGACGATGTTTGAAACCAGAATTTATATCAGATGAATTGCAACTTGCAAAAAAAATCCATAAACACTAGCCTAGGACAAAGAAATGAAGATTTTCTTTATTTGAGCAAGAGCCTAGGGTAGGGCAGTCCAGTACAATAACAGTCAACAGGTCATGAATACAAGTATCGATAGCTACTGTTTCATCCACGTTTTTAGCAAGTGCAAATTTGCTAAAATATTAATCTTAACAAACAAATTGCTTGATGATTTAGGGGGTTTACAGAAAGTTTGATCCAATTTCTGCATGAAAGTTGAGTTTTCAAAGTACACACCGGCATAAAACTATTGTTTTGCACCAAAATATCGAACACTTTCTTTTAAATTCGACCAAAAATCACAACTCCAGCCAGCAAGCTCAAGGAAAAATTGGAAAACTTTGCCCTAAATTTCTCAGCTTTTTTAAAATTTTGCAACTAAAGGCGCGTTTACACACAGATTGCAATTTTTGAGCCACAGCGCAGCAAAATTCAAATCACCACATTGATTGCTCATCTCTGATGGCAACTTCTTGGTAAAACCACTTCGTTACGCTTGATTGAACATTAATAACCAGGCTCATACATTTCAATATGCATTCGAGCGTAGTTGAAATCACAAACCACTCCAAGAGCAATTTCTGCGTAGTGCAGAACAAATCGAACGCGCGTACATGCACAACTTTGCTCAAAGTTGCCCTTAGTAGAAATTGCCAATCGCGATCTGAACATAACAAAACAAACAAACTTCCCAATCACAACTACGCACGTGTCAACACACCTTAAAAGGGAAGAGTGCCAGTAGCGTATCAGTAACTTACCTCGATGATAGATGAGTTAATGCAAGATCATAACAATCCGCTTTTAATTCTTCTTGTTTTATAATGTGATTGAGCAAACGAAAAGGAAGATTTCCACAACTACCAACGGGTTCTTCATGATTTTTAAGATAATCCAACAATGACAACTGATAGTCGACTGTCATTAGATTGTTTGCACTCAGCACTAGACTATTGATCAGTTGATTGCCAACACTTAACAAAAATCTAATTTCTTTTGTTTACTCTAAAAACTCTTTTGATTTGAACTTCTTAGACTCTACTGCTTTACCCAGTACCAGTAACATAGGCCCATACTGCATACTGGTCGGTATCTTTGAGCATCAAGCAGTGAAATTGGAATGCACCACAGTATATAGGCCTACCTAACTGGGTACGGTAACGTCTATAGTATCAAAACCCAGGTTAGGTTTGGTTAGGATTAGGTTCGATTAGGGTTACATTTAGTTAAGGTTCGGTTCAGTTACAACCCTAATCAACTACTGGTAACCCCTAACCCTAACTGAACCTAATCCCAACCAAACCTGGGAACAGGTACTAGACCAGGCATGGCAAACCGTTTTGTTTTTTAGGGCCACACATAAACAGTAAAGCCTGGCACATATGCTCAAGAGCCGCAAGTTTGTCTTTGCATGAAATACCTTGCAATAGCGTCAGCGGGGCCCCAGTGATATGATAAGGGGGAAATCTCATCATCATGCTTTTGCTCATTACATCTTTTCAAATTGTACAACTTTTAAAAGCGTGTCAAATGACTGACGATCATCAAACACACAGCTTCGTCTTTTACCAGTTTACCAGAGTAAAAAAATGCAATTTTTACGATATAACTTGAAACATACAATTATCGTGTTCAATTTTCCTTTTTCTTTGTGAAGCCATAATCAGGCTTCACAGCTTACTATCCTAGCTAATAACTTGTATACTTTTACAACTCCTCACCAACTTACGCTCCACTACCTCTTACACAGTATGGTACACTGTACAATATGCAATCTTAACTAGGTACCGGTAACAATTGCATTACTTTTACATAACAGCATATGACTACGTAACAATGAATTTCTAAATTGCAAACAAAGCGAAACAATGCCAAGTCAAAGTAACTCAAAATAACGTAGGCTACTTCGAAGAATCGATTTGCCACAATATTGAAAAATTACGACTGAAACGAGCAGTAAAATGAAATATACTTTGATTTCGATTTCTTCATCTTTATCCTCCTATCACGAGAAAGCGGCGGAGGCGCTATGCGTAGGACGAATCCAGACTCGCTTAGGAGTTGCCTTTGTTTCCAAGTTTTCCGGTTGAATTTTCTTCTGACTTCTTTAATTTGCTGCTTGCCAGATTCCACCAAGCAGAGATAATCATCGTGAAGCATCTTATCCAAGGACGCAACAACGAGACTAGGTTGGGAGGTGAACCATCAACCTTGCGATCATGGTCGTCGTAAAAACGACGCTCCGAACCACTACGCCACGCTGCCGACTAAATGCTATACTACCAGTATGCCTGTATGATATGGTTGTTTGGCAGACACGATCACTAAAAAATCACAAGCAGTTCATTATAATTGAAAGGGTCTCTACTGGGCCACACAGCACACAGGAACAACAAAAGGGTCGCAGGTCGATTGCGGACGCAGCCGCAAAATCCTTAGCGTCCAAAAAAAAGACCACCAGCAGGGGTAGTCCTTTTTTTAGGATCCTGTAAACGGTTTGCTTTTTCCAACATTTTTTAGCACGGTCAGCTCCATCATGACGAGTTATAGCCAATAAACACTGGAAATGATCGATTTTCTAACCGCAACCTAACCAAAATCAGTTACAAATGCGTAAAACGAAACGCGTCCTAAAAAAAGACCACCAGTAGGGGTAGTCGTTTTTTTAGGATCCTGTAAACGGTTTGCTTTTTCGAACGTGTTTTAGCATTGTCAGCTCCATTATGATGAGTTATAGCCAATAAACACCGGAAATGATCGATTTTCCAACCGCAAGATAACGAAAATCAATTTCAAATGCGTAAAACGAAACGCGTCCTAAAAAAAAGACCACCAGTAGGGGTAGTCGTTTTTTTAGGATCCTGCAAACGGTTTGCTTTTTCCAACATTTTTTAGCATGGTCAGCTCCATTATGATGAGTTATAGCCAATAAACACCGGAAATGATCGATTTTCCAACCGCAACTTAACGATAATCAATTTTAAATGCGTAAAACGAAACGCGTCCTAAAAAGAGACCACCAGTAGGGGTAGTCGTTTTTTTAGGACGCGTTTCGTTTTACGCATTTAAAATTGATTATCGTTAGGTTGCGGTTGGAAAATCGATCATTTCCGGTGTTTATTGGCTATAACTCATCATAATGGAGCTGACCATGCTAAAACACGTTGGAAAAAGCAAACCGTTTACAGGGTCCTAAAAAAACGACTACTCCTACAGATGGTCTTTTTTTAGGACGCGTTTCGTTTTACGCATTTAAAATTGATTTTTGGTACCTTGCGGTTAGAAAATCGATCATTTCCAGTGTTTATTGGCTATAACTCATCATAATGGAGCTGACCATGCTAAAACACGTTGGAAAAAGCAAACCGTTTACAGGATCCTAAAAAAACGACTACTCCTACTGGTGGTCTTTTTTTAGGACGCGTTTCGTTTTACGCATTTAAAATTGATTATCGTCAAGTTGCGGTTGGAAAATCGATCATTTCCGGTGTTTATTGGCTGTAACTCATCATAATGGAGCTGACCATGCTAAAACACGTTGGAAAAAGCAAACCGTTTACAGGATCCTAAAAAAGGACTACCCCTGCTGGTGGTCTTTTTTTAGAACGCGTTTCGTTTTACGCATTTAAAATTGATTTTGATTAGGTTGCGGTTAGAAAATCCATCATTTCCGGTGTTTATTGGCTATAACTCATCATGATGGAGCTGACAATGCTAAAACACGATCGAAAAAGCAAACCGTTTACAGGATCCTAAAAAAAGGACTACCCCTACTGGTGGTCTTTTTTTTGGACGCTAAGGATTTTGCGGCTGCGTCCGCAAAATCCTAAGAATCCTACAGATCCTAAGAATAGGACTACCGGCCATCGCCATACCTACTAGACGTTACCGTTAACCATACCCTATCTAACCTACCATCAACTTAATGCAACATGGGCAACTGGACAAGTCTAGCTAGCCTAGGCCTGAAGGCATTAACATTTGGTAAGATTTGCTGATAACAGAAAATATAGCCACGTGCAAGCATCATTCAATGGTCTATCGATGTTCCCCCATACCAGTAGACTAGTCTACTGCCATACTGGATGTTTTATGATGCAGAAATGATATGCTACCGATACCGTAGTTGGTGGCCTGTCCTGTGTCCAAGGGTGGAAACTCTAACCTAAACCGAAACCTGAAAACCCGGTTTCAAAGGAAATTTTGGAAACCCAAACTGAAACTGACATGCACCTACTTTAGCCAAAATTTTGAAAACCTAAGCTTAAACCAAAACCGTTTTTTCTTGAAACGTCAAAACCAAAACAAAAACTAAAACCTGTTCAAAGTTTGCTAAGGTTTTAGGTTTTAATAATTGTCATCGCCATCCTTACCAGCACAGTTCCTTTAACGCTAAGCGTCGAATAGAGAAGCTGTGAATAGTAATTTTTGAGTCTTTGGTTTCACCGGACTCAGAATCATACCCAAATCGACAACTTCTGAAGCAATTGCTCTCCTCACTAGGCCATCTGAGCTGCTACTTATCATCGTAATAAAACAAAAATGCCAAGGAGTAGAGCATTTAAATAATTCGTATTTAAAATATAACAGCTTTCTTGGATGAAACTCAAACCGCAACTGAAACCCAGAAACCGAAGCTACGCGTAAGCAAAACTGAAACCTAAACTGGTACCGATTTTTCAACAGCCAAGAAACCAAACCAAAACTGAAACCTGACATTTGGGTTTCAACACACCGAAACTGAAACTGACACCCTAACCCCAAGTAGCCAGGTTTCCACCCTTGCCTCTGTCAAACAAAATCTACCATGCACGATGCATCATTTTATACAAGTTGACCCGATTGAGTTTCAGGTTCAGATAGCCTTTCGGGGCCTCTGCCAATCTTCTTACTTAAGATGGAGACCATGCCTAAACACAGTAGGGTCAGCTCTGAGCCAGAGCTGAGCCATTATTTTCCAGGGATAACAGCTCAGTTTCTCACCACAATGCGAATACTGTAGTAATATTAAAACATACGCGTTATCACTGTGTAAAAATAAAAGGTGTAATTTTAAGACAAGTTTGCTACACCCTATCCATTTTCCATTAAAATCGTCTAGCTCAGGGTTTTTCTACCTTTTTTTGTTCATGGCCCACTAAAATGATAAAACATGATGGTGGCCCAATAACTTTTGCTAAAAGGTACAAAGTCAACGTAATGACATGATTACGAAATGCTGATGTTGCTCTCTAGTCAAGCTCTGTGGTCCACTGAAAACCATGCTGTGGCCCACTGTGGGGCCATGGCCAATAGGTCGAAAACCTCCGGTGTAGCTAGAGCGCACTTTTTCGTGCGCAGATGCTCTTAGGACATCATCATAATCTGGAGATCGGGCGCATTAACTTTCTATTGACAACATGGCCAGTGAAGAACCACTCGGAATTGCCGAGTGGATAGAGCGTCTGCTTCTGATCCAGAAGGATTGAATAGACTGAGGGTTTGATTACGAGACAAGTCCAACCAATGACTTAAAAATTGGTATTCACAGATTCCCTACTAGACATTCAGCATTAAAGGGATAGCGCTTAAAAGCTGTCAAGTTTGCTTGTGCCGTTGGGAAAAACACTTAACGAGATTTCCCATCTAAGTGTGGTAGGTAGACAGATGGCCGGCAACTCCTAAGGGAGCTCGTGTGGCGCCCCATTGCTTTCTGTGATAGGTGGATAAAAATGCCAACAAATGAAAAGTAAAAAGATAGTCTGCTGTTTGCCATATTAGACGTAATAAACGTTTTAATAAGTTTCAGTTTTCTGAAGCTTTGTTCAGCACTGGTAACAGTAACAACGCATTTTGTGCATTCGAGGAGCAAGGCAAGCGAGCACTTATTGCGTGCTGGGTGTGCTGGGTGTTGCAACCATGCCCACTCCTGTATTCTGTTAACTCCTTTTCTCCTACCTGCATGCAATAACGGTAATCGTTTTGTTGCTTCTTCCCTTTTCCTGTGCCGCGTTATATTCCCTTACTCTTATCGTATTCTTTTATTGTGTTGATGGTGCGGAATAAAAGACACTACTACTATTACACTATTGCTATTGAACTAAAAGTTCAACGATATTGAAGGGAGACTGCCAAACGAGCTTGTGCCGTTCTAATCAGCAACCATCTGATATAAATGTCAAATGCAATAGGCCCCAGCCGTGAATCGAACCCGTCGCAAAGAATCTGAACCTGTGTGTGGCACTGCCAGATCATATTGCTAACAATGGCTGTTCATGCACGAATCTGTTGGGTGTAAACAGCAATAAAAAGACAGAAGCGACATCACATGTCTGCGTAAAACTTTCTTTAGTATCGTCATAATAGCTTGGTCCATTAGTTGTTTAAAAAAGTTTGCTTTGAATCTCTTCCTCAGAAGCTATACAATACACGTTTGCATCGTAACTAAATATTCTCTTTTTCTATTTTCATTCTCTTTTTCTTTTTTACTTCTTCATTGAGGAAGACAGGACCAACGTCCAATTCCTGCGCTATTTCAAAAGCATACGTTGTCAAACTAGCAAATCCTTTTTCAATGGACTTTTCTATTCGGTGTCAGTATATGGTTGCTGACACAGTCCTAGGGTAGGATTGAATTTAATTTACCGATCGGATGGCCGAGTGGATAGAGCGTCTGCTTTTAGATTGGTGGACTCCGGGGTTCGATTCCGAGTCCGGTCAAGCCAATGACTTAAAAATTGGTATTCACAGCTTTCTTTGTTGACGTTCAGCATAAATGGATAATGTGAAACAAGCGGGCAAGTTCGCTTGCTGTGTTATTGGGAAAGGCACTAAACGGGATTCCCCCTTCTAAGCGTGGTAGACCGATGGTCGGCAACTCCTAAGCTAGCTCGTATAGCGCCCGTCGCTTTTTCGTGATAGGAGGATAAAATTGCGAATAAATAAAAAATAAATAAAATTTTCAATCTGATGAGAAGGTGTTCATGAATTGGAATTTAATGCTGTCAAAAGTAATGAATGTCAATTTAAACTTTGAAAAATGATTGCATCCAACTCTGCACTGGCCTCCTTTTTCAAGTTCTACGCGCACTCTTACACACAGTGTAGTTTATGACGCTTTTTAAAAGGAAACGACAGCGAAAAATTTTAAAACTGAAATACATAGAATCTGAGCGCAAAAAATCCCATTCAACGCGATTCGCCAAGCAAAATTTTGTTTTTGAATTGATGCAACTTTGGGTTCTTCAAGACAATTTGGGGCCCTTTTGGTAGTGTGGCCCCCCCAATTGGGGGGTTTGGGGGGCTGCTGTTACGAATCTGTAGTTGAGCTATTGGTCATGGTTTTTCAGGCCTTAAAATTTTTTCGCTGGAAAATGATTGCGTAAATTGTTTTAAATCTCATGTAAAAGTAGGTTTCACTGTAGGCTATAGAACTATATTTTTACTGCTTAAAGCGGAAGGCTTATTGCTATCGAAGAGGTTCAAAATTATGGAAAAATTGCATAGTATACATCAAAAACATTTTTGAAAATGGTTAGTGGAAGGATGCATACTAGGGTGACGCAGGCTCCCCCACCAGCTTCAAATAAGCTGTATTTTTTTTTGGTGGTGAGGTTCATGGTAAAAATGACCCCTGTAAAATTTGAGAAAATTTGATGCAAGTTTTGGGGTGGCACAAAGCCCCCGAAAGTTTAGCGAGGGTCATTTTTTGGAGGAATGCTATAACTTAAGAATCGCTTGGCCTAGAAAGCCCATTTCACATTCAAATGATGCGGAATAGCCATGTTTCTATCTGCTGTAAGAGAACATTTTGTTGTAAATCTCATAATTTTTTAGTTATATTGAAAAAACTATATTTCGACTGTACCAAAGGCTTCAAGTTTTTTCCCTTGGATTTTGTGAAACGTTGTTTTTTTTTTTTGTATTTGTTGATACTTTTGATTAAAGGCAGTAAGGATAATGTCAAAAGTCTCTAAATTATGTTTTTTGGTACATTTTAAGAATGATCACCAAGTTTATACCCAGTTGTTAGTCACCAATTTAGGCCAATACAATATCAAGTAAAAATCAATCACTCTTACTGAATTATTTTTCCTTCATGTTGTAGTAAAAATGGTGTCTCTTTTCACTGTAGCCAATTTCTTCATAATTGCCCTGTTATCAGTGTCGTAGCTAGAGGTTCTGCCGCCCGAGGCGGTTGAAGAAATTGCCGCCCTCAAATGCAGTGGTGTATCCAGGATTTGGCCAAAGGGAGGGAACATAACCGGGGGTTTGGGTGCGAAGCCTCCAGCCGCCGGAGGCTAAGAGGTCTGGGGGCTTCGCCCCCTGCCGCCAACGAATTTTTGCGGTTTCGCATAAAAAAACACTTTTTTTAATACACTTTTATATCGACAAAAGGGCATGCAGTGAGTGCAGTCACCACTAGTGTAGCCAGGATTTTGCAATGGGAGGGGGTTGAGAATGACATCACATTTGATTATACGTTGTATACAGGAGCGGATCCAGAAAGTTTTGGTGGGGTACATGTAATTTTGAATTAGGTTGAGTGTTAACTCAATGCAAAGACGTTTAAACTCGAAAACGGGCGGAAATAAGCCTTTTGAAAATGTTTCATGTCAGGGGCATATTCAGAAATTTTTTGAGGGAGGAGGCATCCATTTTTGTCACTTTTTTCAAGCGTAGTTTTTCCCACAGAGTTATTTTTAAGCAACTTAAGTGCCAAAAACGACTTTAAGGGGGTCCGGGGGCATGCTCCCTGGAAAATTTTTGAAAATTTGCATAGTACAATAGCCATTTTAGTGCTTTTTGAACAATTTTTAAGGAAAGTTTGTCATATTTTTTGCCCCTAACTTTGAGTGCTTCACCAATGATGCATTTTGTTCGCACAGTTTCGATTATGCATGACGTCATTTGAGGCTCAATGGAGAGGTTGGGAGGGAGGTTGTAACCCCCAACCCCCCCTCCTACCCCCCGTGGCTACGCCACTGGCAGTCACTATAGACAATGCAAAAACATTTTTGGAGTTTATGTCTAAAAGCAGAAGGTTGGCTAAAATAAGTGAAAGGAGGCTGCAACCGTTATTAGTTTGAAAAATTATAGGCTGAAAGTTAGGTTTTAGCACCTTATTACAAAGCCAAAGGGGTGAGCCATGGCACCGTGGCCCCCCTTGCGTGCGCCCATGTCACTTGCGTAGTATTGCCTAAAGTGTCTATACTGCAATCGTACGCTGAGTGTGAGCGATTCAAATAATGCAAATACGAAGAAGAAAACGGTGCGGAATTGTGGCATAATACACATTAAAGTCAAATCTTTTTATACTCGCGGGAATACACCAAAGCGTAAACGAGATGGCGGGGCCTATTTCCGCAACTTTGCGCCTGGGCACTGGGCAACACAGTAAGATGATTTACGATTAGCAAATAAGCGATATAGCCAAGTAATAGTTCAAAATAATTAAGAAAAATAATTACTTAAAGATTATCCAAAATGCCGCCCCCCAGGCGTGTCGCTTGGAGCGGACCGACACCCCGCCTCCATCCCTTGCTACGCCACTGCCTGTTATTAGTGTAGTTACATGGGAACATGGTGATGTAATCATGATGAACCGGTGCCAAGGGTGGGGGAGGGGCAGGGGGTTTGATTTTGCAATCAACAAGCTTACTCTTTTTGAAGAAAGCAGCTTTTGTGCTCAGTGTAGCCCATTATTTCAAACTTCGGCCTCCCTGATAAACGCTTGGCCTCATTAAGTCAACTGCTCTGGCACCAGCTATGTACTCATGCATGACCATTTGATTTTGTGTAGGAATGAAAATACGGTGTGTTGAAGGTTTGGGGGTTTGAACCCCCCCTATTGGTTCGGAGCTTTTGTGCTTTATAGCCGGTATTCACTGATCTGCTGAAAGAAACGGAAATTCTGGTGGTTGCTTGATCTGCGGGTGTAGTAGTAACATCACAGCGTATGCCCGATGCGTGCGTTGCTAAATTACGAAGATTATCGTGTCGTAATTTTGTTTACTGTTCTTACACAGTCGTTATCGTAAAAAATGTTGTCGGTTTTCACTAGCTGTAATTCAAACTTCCGAGGTGAGTAAGTATGCATACTTTGAGAAAAACTTTGGAAACAGGGGCAACTCCTAAGCCAGTCTGGATTCGTTCTATGCACAGCGCCTCCGTCGCTTTCTCGAGACAGGAGGATAAAAAATAAAGCAATCAAATGCATTATTAGTAGGTACTAGCACAGAAACGTAACTTTTCGAGCTTTTTCTTTTCATCGCTTCTCACCCGCTGTTTCCAGTAGGCGAGCAGCAGCTGTGACGGTGTTACCATGTGTATTGTGTAACTGTACAGCATGTGCAAAGGTTTAAGAACGGCGAAATCAAAGAATCCTCATTCTCGTCTAATATAGTTCGTCCGTTAATCGTACATCAGAAAAAAGGTACGACACAATGCACATCTTAATTGGTGTGCAGGAGCGTATTTAGGAGAGGGGGGCTATTGTGCCATGCCCCCTTTTGACTCTGCCTTTTAGTAAAAAAGAACAAAATTAATGGTGCCAAGTGACTGAAATATGCCAGACTCTTTTGATGGTTTTTGTAGCTTAGCCTATGGCTAGGGGGGGAAGATAAGGGGTATGCATCCTTGCACCTGCCAATTTCAAAAATGTTTTTGATGTATACAAATTTTCCTTAATTTTGAATCTCTTCGATAGCAATAAGCCTTCCGCCTTATGCACGCATAATCGAAAATGTGCGAACAAAATGCGTCATATTTCTCGAAGTACTCAGAATTAGGGTATAAAAATTTCAACAAAATTTGTCTGAAAATTATTCAAAAAGCACTAAAATAGCCATTGCAGCATGTAAATTTTCAAAATTTTTTTCGCGGGAGCATACCCCTTGGACCCCCTATAGCTTTTCTTAATTGTTTCTCAATCAGCTTCAAATTTGTTCTGCCGAAAAAAATGCGCTTGAAAAAAATGTGGAAATTATGCTCCCCTCTCTTAAAATTTCTCGTTACGTCACTGGCAACAACATATGTAATGATCTTCCGAAAGAAGCTCTGAGGACGTGAGGACCTTTTTTTTGCTCTTGACCTGAATTTAGTGGAGAAATTGCATGAACGCTCTCAGGTGGGCAATTTGGTCCCAAATTTTCCAAACAAGGGCGATTGTGCATAACAATTGTTGGTAGTGATGCACCGATTAATCAGAATCGGTATAATCGGTGTTTTGGGGGTATCGGTATCGGATCGGTCAAAAATGTCTGTAATTACCGATCCGATACCGATTTTTTCAAAGCAGATTTGACATTGAAAATGGTAGTAACCAGCAACAAACATTCAAAACTAATTAAAAAAATTAGTAACACAAGACTATCTGCAAAATTTATCAGTTGAAGTTTAGTGGTTAAAATTGACAATACATTTGCCTACTGGGATTGCAAAACTTGAAGTTGCTTTTACGTCAGATTTTGCGTCAGCAAAAAACATTCTGAAAAAGTGAGCCCAAATAGCATGTGGTATTTTGGCTCACTTTTTCAGATCGGTTGCTTTGGCATATCACCAACCTGAAATTCAAAATTATGGGATTTGCAATAATATTGGTATATGTACATACAAATTCAAAAAATTAATAAACGAGTAGAAAGGGTTTGATTTTAAAAATTGTATTTTATTGGCTATACGATTTTGTGTATGGTAGGCTGAAGTTATAAACATACTTGCAAGCAGTATGGCCAAGGAATTTTGGTTATTATTTTTAAATATAAAATCTTTGATCAATGTCACACCCTTGTTGCATTAGTCTACCCTCAGCTAAATATTTTCATGACCCCTATCTTTGCATGGTGAATTTTAAAAAGCAGCAACATTGCGTGACAGTTTTTATACATTCAGTGTTACGTTAAGTACCGGTATCACATTAGATAGGAATCGGATCGGTATCGGTAATTTTTTTCGGTATCGGTCTCGTAATCGGGCAAAATTTTGGTATCGGTACATCACTACTTGTTGGATTTTTAAAATTTTAACTGGATCGTGAAGGTCTTGATTTTAGCTATCGTTTAAAACAAATTTCAAAAAAATTGGTAGTGTTTTAGGTAGAGATGTGCTTCAAGGGAAATTACCCGGACTCGCCGAGTGACGGGTATTCTCGACATTATTCGGCCGAGTCCGAGTATCTACGACGTCAAGATATGAACTCAAAACCAGGTAAAGAGCAAAAAAAAAAGGTCATCACGTCCGTAGAAGTCTTAGTTTCGATTCAAATTTGGATACAGAGCAAAAATAGGTCAAAATGATAATGCTTTAATACTCGGCCGAGTATCAAATAATACTTGGCCGAGTCCGAATAATGCCTTAATACTTGGCCGAGTACTCGAACTCGACTCAGCACATCCCTAGTTAGTTTTACGCACTTAACATGGTAAGTAAATTGGACGTAAGCAATAATTTTTGAAGCGGTTTTTGAGCTAATAGCATTTCTTGCTATTTTAAAGCGTAAAGGTTGCGTCGATTTGCAAAAAGTTGTCATTTGATTCAAATCAGTGGCGTACGCACAGGGTGAGGGGTCAACCCCCCATTGACGATGAAAAAAAAATAAAAACTCCTCTTTTTGGAACCATCCGCTTTTTTTTATACAGAGATTTCCGAAATTGCTGTCATGTTTTTCTGTGCTATCCAACTTGCTTATTAATCTCGAGAAACTTTCATTGTGATGCAATAATTCCGGTTTCATTGATGCAATAATTGGTTCTAGCGCAGCCCACTACAAACTTTTCTAGTGGGCTGCGCTTGAACCAACGACCAACTCAAAATGCAAGCCTGGACAAAGTCAATGGGTATTGTTAAAACTGGAGTCGTGTTGTGATGTCATAAAGAGATTGTTCTCAAGGGCTATCATGGCTGGCAGACTTGGACAACTAGATAATTCTAGTTTTCTAATTACACTAATTAGAGCGAAATGCCGCTAATCTAATTCTAATCTAATTTGCGAAATGTTTCTATGCTCTAATTCTAATTCTAATCTAATTTCCGGTTTTGCCGAAAATGCTTGTTTGTCCAACGGCGTTTTTCAACAAGTTATGCAAGAATATCCCTTGTGCAAGGAAAACCAGTGCCAAGCCGCCATCGCATTGCTTAGTTATACTAATTGTGACGAATAGTAGCCATAGTGACATAATAACTATTTTATACTGTAGTAACTTGTAGTGTAGTAAGTTAGGATATAGAATCTAGATAGTGTCGAGTAGGCTGGCAAAGCGGCTATGCATGGAAAATTACTAGGCCTACGCCTTTTCGATACACACACAGTGTTTCTGGAAGTTAGTTTTAGAACTAAATGTTTTGCATAGCCTAGCGGCGTGCATTAGCAACAATCTTCATTATCATTGCATCATGACAAGAAACTGTTCAAGATTGCTGTAGTAACGATAGTGCTAGAATAAAAACTTTTGTTCGAAGATTGTTTCAGCACCAGAAGTTGGAATAAACAATAGTAGGCCTGATAGTACTTGTATGTTGTTTTACATGCTATACTAGGCTGCTATATCAGCACTAAACTACATCACTTATAACCTAGAGTTAGAAAAATTACTGTCCTTTTACTTTTTAGCCGTAGAGACAATCGCTGCATAGTGCATATCACATCACTGATTGTCTGCACAGATATCTGATGATGAGGCTCTTCTCGAACAAACGTGAAGGCCTCATTACTGTACCCACTCAATTACTATAAACAATGTACAGTATTGGGTGGCGTTAAAAAAACAGAAAACATTTCTAGTTTTCCGTGTTCTTATCCTTCAGTTTTCGAATGAGTAGGCGTAAGCAGCGTTCATCAATACTGATGTGTACGAATAGGTGTCAAAAACTAAGCGTTCATGTACTGTAAACCTTTATCAGCCCAAAGGCGGCGAGAATTCTTTCGTGTAGTACCGCCACTTCGCGGTTTTTCACTTATCGCAGTGGTGTCTGGACCGCATTAACCGCGATAAACGAGGGTTTACTGTATGCCTATTTCTTATTCGTTCTAATTTTAATTCGGAAGTTGATTTCATTTCCAAGTTTTTGCGAATTCACTAATTCTAGTTCTAATCTAATTTGGAAAAACTGTGTAGCTCTAATTCTAATCTAATTTGGAAAAACTGTGTAGCTCTAATTCTAATTCTAATCTAATTTGGAAAAACTGTGTAGCTCTAATTCTAATTCTAATCTAATTTGGAAAAGCCGAAATTTTTCTAGTTGTCCAAGTCTGATGGCTGGACATCACAAAGTTCCAGCGCAAAAGGTATTCTTGGAAGAGAATGAATGCAACGCAGGCAGATGTTCCGCTTGCGTTGTCATAGTTTTGAGTTAACCAAACCAGCCAGTTGGGTTAACCAAAGACATCGCTATCGACGCGGGAGGTTTTGGGTTCAGTTTCTGTGCAGATACCGGCCGTTAGCTTAGTGGTTAACCGCACAGACTATCGGTGTGGAAGGTCTGGGGCTTGATTCCCGGGCTGGTCCAATCTCCACAGTATCGCCACCGCTGCAAGTCGCGGAGGTGGTTTCTGTGTTTCTGTGTTCCCCAGGCGCTAAGTCGCTGAGATGGGCCCCAGTGGCGCATGCAAGGTAAGGGGCCAGGAGTCACCCTCCCCCCTTGACGATTGCAAAAAAATGAAACTATTCTTAATTTTGAAGCGAACCGACTTTTCTTCGTGCGGACTGCGGAGCTTGCCGAAATTGCTATCATGTTTTTTCTGTTCTGTCCAACTTTCCAATTTAACCTCGAGAAGCTTTCTTTACGATGCGACGGATGTGATGCGCAGCAATAGCGGTAGTCCAGCTTTTCTGATGTGTTTTGCATTTTTTTTTAATTAAATCAAATCTTCACTGAACTCGTTTTATTACACTCGCTCTTGCCTAGTACCGAAGCATGGTAGCGAGTGGCGGGGTCCGACCCCGCGTCTTAGCGCCTGGGCAACACAGGTACGAAGAAACATCACAGCGGCGGTGAGCCGTTGGCTACACTATGTCCGATTTGACCGGCCTGGGAATCGAACCCCGAATCTTCCGCATGGATAGCGACATCTTTAAAACTACGCTATTACAGCCCGGTTTGATGAAAAATTATTATAAACTTTAAAAATCTAAATTGACACTGTCAGTGACGTCACATTGTGATGACGCATTTTTACGTCATCACGATGTGACGTCACTGGAACCCCTCCCATCGAAAAATCCTGCGTACGCCACTCATTCAAATTAAATAGGCTCAATCACAAAAATTTAAACTTTAATATGAAATTAGTTGAGCTAATGGTCAATGGTCATGGTTTTCCAGGCCTTGAAGTTTTTTCGCTGGAAAATGATTGCGTAAATTGTTTTAAACCTCATGTAGAACCAGGTTTCACTGTGCAGAACAAGATTTTTAATATCATGGTAGATTAGTAGTAAGGTTGTTAACTTCTGTCATGATTCACCCTTGGACGTGTTAAACGAATAATAACGGTTGTAAAAATGTAGTCTATATAGTGAAACCTTCTTTTGCACGAGGTGTAAAACAATTTGCACAATCATTTTCTCGCGAAAAAATTTGAAAATCTAAAAATGTAAATTGACACTGCCCTAAGTGTTAATAAAAAAATAAAACTATTGCCAAAGAAGACCAGACTAACGAAAGATTTAAAGAGGCCCAGGGGCGGAACAGGGGGGGAGCGCATAGGTCGGGGAATCGTGTGGGCCTGGCCCCCCACTTTTTTTCAGGCGGGGCCCTAAATTACGCGTTTATTTCTACAATATTGCCTTTGCATGAATATATTTGAAACTTAATAGGCCTACCATCAAAATTAAAACCCAGGAAAGAGCTAAAATCCAGAGATGTCTTCTTCAAAATTTTGTTTGTGGGTTGGGGGAACAGAAATTGGAAGCAAGAACCGTGGCTCTGAAGCACACATAAATTGGACGTGTCACATGTGGACAAGCTAAATATGGATTGTAGGCATACTGGCATAGGGCCGGATTTACGTATAGGCAGGGTTACCATTTCGTGCTTATTTCTAAGAAATGTGCTTATTTTTGAATCTCGTGCATAATATGTCTTTTTTCAAATTTAATGTTTTTTTCTCTAAATAAACGAAAAATGAAATAAAACTATGTTTATTTTTTGTTCATCAGTTAATTTCAGCATTTTGAAATTTTTTAAAATTTGTTAATCCAGTGGTTCCCAACTTGAGGGTTATTGGCCAGAAGCCTACGGGACTGTTTTCAGAGGGCTACAGAGCTTGACTAGAAAACAACAAAAGCATTCCTTAATCATGTCATGATGTTCACTTTAAAAGCTGTTGAACCACCGGAAAATAAGAATCTGCGGACGTAAAAACCTTTTTTTTTTTTTTTGGTCTTCACCGATTTTTAGCGAAAAAAATAGGAATCTGCTGACATTTTGCTTTCCTGCTACTTCATTCTCGCAACAGCAGCGAGCTTATTTTTTGATGTGGACCGGCGGTAACCCTGCGTATAGGCTAAGAAGCAGAGCCGGCGCCAGAGCAGTCGACTTAGGGGGGCCAATTAAGCGTTTGTTAGGGGGAGGGCCTAGCGTTTGTCAGGGGAGTCAAAGTTTGAAATTCAGCACAAAAGCCGCTGTTTTCAATAGAAAAGACTTGTTAACTAGGGGGGGCTAAGCATGTCGATGGGGTAGGCCAAGCCCCCCTGGCCGCCTTTAGACGCCGGCCCTGCTAAGCAGGCTGAAACCTTGGGCCTCGGAGAAAATGGGCGGCCTCATCACGAACAATGAAGACCTTTTGTTTCTCTTCACCGATACTTTCAGTGGAAAACAGAACATCTGAGGACGCGCATACCTTTTTTTGCTCTTCACTATACCGATATTGTCAGTGAAAACAGGACATTTGAGGACATGAAGACCCTTTTTTGCTCTTGCCATCAGTGCGATCAAATAATCTACGGCCTACCATTGTCTAAATCCGGCCTCAGGAGCCTATTTACGGGCGGAACCATTGTGCCATGCCCCCCCCTTTTTTTGACTCTGCCTTTTAGTAAAAAAGAACATTACTAATCGTGCCAAGTGACTAGAATATGCCAGATTCTTTTAAAGGTTTCTGTAGCTTATGGCCAGGGGCAAATCCAGAGGGGTAGAATGAGAGATATGCCAGCCATTTTGGAAAATGTTTTTGTGGATACAATTTTTCCATAATTTCGAACCTCTTCGATAGCGATAAGCCGTACACCTTAAGCAAGCATAACCGGAAGTGTGCGAACAAAATGCATCATATTTGGCGAAGCACTCAGAGTTAGGGTCAAAAAATTTAAACGAAATTCGCCAGAAAAGTATTCAAAAAGCACTAAAATGGCAATTACAGCTAGTAAATTTTCAAAACTGTTTCCGGGGAAGCATGCCCCCGGATCCCCTAGAAGTATTCTTGTTTCCTAATCCGCTTCAAATTAGTTCTGCCAAAAAAATACGCTGGAAAATTGTGGAAATTATGACCCCCCTTTTTTTTAATTTTTCGCTACGCCACTGCCGGCCCTGGTTGTAAGTGAAGAAAATCTGGTCATTGGTTTTGGCTACCCCCACTTCAGAAATGCTTCCGCCATCGCTGGGGAGGAGGCAAAATTGTTTTTGCGTACCGTAACTGTCTCAGGCGCTGGAGTGCTCCGTTTCCCAGACACCCCGATTATCCGACACTGTGATTTTGGGAAAAATTCTTAGATAATATCGACGCTGTTTTTGACCTTAATCGCACGATTAGAGATTTCTCTTGCGCGTAATATATTTTTGTTTAAAAATGTTTCGGTAGGGAAGACATTTTTTTCTCAGGCTCCGTTACCTTCACTTTTCAAAAGAGGAGGAACTGTCCCCTTCACAATGAGTGTATATTAAATGTTTATATCAAGGTTTATGTGCGTGCTTATATCAATGTTGGTTCTTGAAAAAAGTTTTTTTAGAGGGAAGCAGTTTCCCGTTTTACCCCCCTGGGTACACATTGTTTGTGACGTTGCGAAAGCTAGCCTGCTTTAGTCAGTTAGCCTTCCTATGGCTCAAAAATAAAGCCAACTAAAATTTTTTCAGTAAATTTTTAACCACGGCTCGACAGCATGAGTTTCTGTGAAAACTTTTCTCTCCTTAGATGAAGCGCAAAGAATCAAGTAAAAGTGTGAATGAAATATCTTGATTGTTTCTTTCGTTATAGCATTATATAGCTTAATCATGTTTAGCTGCAATTTAGACTAGAAACATTACAATCCAATGCTCTTTAATATCTCTGAACTACTGTAGTTGTAGTATCTTCACGTCATCACAAGTGACGTCACTGAAACCCCCCCATTTAAAAATCCTGCTTACGCCGCTGGTAGAAGTTCAAATTGATGAGCTACTATCGTTATAGTCATAGTCAATAAAGTCAGTTATAGGGCCCGTTATAGTCAATAACGTCAGAATTTATTCAGAACCTTGTTACATGATCACACGTGTACTAACGTTCGTTTCAGGTGTTCAGGAGTTTGTTTTGGTAGATTTTATATGTCAAAATAAAGTCAAAATTTTGCATAAAGTCAAAATTTGTTAAAATTGTCTTTATCAAAAATTTCCTTACAAAAACAAACAAATTTATGTTTTTTAAATATTTTTTTGAATTTTTGAGCTGCTATTAAAAGTATATATGCGCAGTTTTATTTGATTTTAAATTTTTGAAATTTTTGCAATATTTGCACTATTGTTACAATAATGCGTGCGGTAATTGAGAAGGAAATAGCACTTATAATGCATGAAACGTCATTGTTGCTGCATAAATACATAATTGTTAGACAATTAATCTAATCCTATAAAAGCTTTGCGCTCTTTTCACGTGGTCTTTTAAGTTGTAGCTTGCAAGGCAAAGAATGCCAAAACAAGCCAAATCTTCTATAGCGAAAGTTAGGCAAACCTGCCAGGAATATCCGGATGAGTTTTCGGCAACTCCTGCCGGCGACTTGCGATGCAACCTTTGCGACGTGTTAGTCAAATGCGACAAAAAGTTTTTTGTGGAAAGCCACCGAAAAAGTAAGCAACATCAAGGAAAATTGGAGACGAAGAGCAAATCTCAAAGTAAGCAAACCTTTTTACATTTCAATCAAGTAAACTTCAAGGAACAGGTTGTGTTTTCATTCTTAGCTGCAGATATCCTATTTCATAAACTGAACCATCCTTCTTTAAAGTCTCTGTTTGCTAGAATGGGAAAAGTATTGCCTTCGGAGACTGCAGCCCGAGCATGTGTTGCTAAATTGGCATCCCAAAAAGAGGAACAAATTCAAGAATTACTTCGTGGCAAAAATTTTTCTGATTGTGGATGAAGCAGAGGTTGCTAAACAAAAGTATATTAGTGTGCTTGTGGGTAGCTTAGATGCTCCAAATCAGACATTCCTCGTTAATTGCCATCCACTTGACAGCGGTCGCAATGTTAATAGCAGTAGGCCTATTATTCTTCACACTGAGGATGACATATTGCGACAACTTGAATTAAAACGCGAGAATTTTTCATTGTTCTTGACTGATGCTGCACGGTACATGTCTTCGGCTGGAAAGACATTAAAAGGAATTATACCCTTCTTTGATGCATGTTACCTGCGTTGTGCACTTACTACATAACTGCGCTATGCGTGTGCGTGCTCATTTTAAAAATATTGATCAAGTAATAGTTACGATCAAGGCAGCAACAATCAAAAACAAAGATTGCAAGAAAGATTTTCATGATTCTGGTCTGCCATCTCCTCCTGACCCTGTAATTACAAGATGGGCAACTTGGCTTAGAGCTGCCTTATATTATAGTGAGAACCTTCCAGCTGTTCGCACCATTGTCAACAATTGGACAAGTGCAGGCCTCTTAGTCAGCAGAGCAAAAGACGCTATCAATGTGGAAGGTTTGATGTCGGACTTGGTTAAAATAAATCAATACCGGACTCTAGCAGCTAACGTAGAGTTCTTAGAAGGAAGTGCCTGCACAATAACCAAAGCATACGGACTACTGAAGAATATGCAATTCGATGATGATCCTTGCGCAATTAAAGACTACATTAACAAACGACTATCAAACTCTGATTTAGAAACAATAATAAACTGTACCAACTTGACAATTGACCCAACAAGCTACGCACTATTGCAAAAAGCCCAGCCAACCTCTGCTGCTGTTGAGAGGTCGTTTTCTGTGCTCAATAAATTACTGAGAAAAGACAGAAATTTTGATGTTGAGAACGTAAAAAATATATGATGCTGTATTACAATAAAATGTCCTTGTAATTATACTGCGTGGTATTCGTTAAAAAAATCATAGACATACTGTTAGTGTACAGTACAGTTGCGATAGCAACGCAATTTTTGTATTACACGCTAATTGATACCGGTACACACCAGTGGCGTACGCACGAGGGGGGGGGGGTTCGGGGGTCAACCCCCCCCCATTGACGATTGGAAAAAATTAAAAACCGCTCTTTTTGGACCGATTAGCGTTTTTTCATACAGAGATTGTGTTTTTCTGTGCTGTATCAAATTGCCTATACAATCTCGAGAAACTTTCATTGCGATGCAATAATACAGTAGTCAAACTTTTCTGGTGTGTAGCGCTTGAACCAATGGCTGGCTCAAAATGCAAGCCTGGACAAGGTCAATGGGCACTAAAGCTGGAGTCGTGTTGTGATCTCATAAAGATATTGTTCTCAACAGCGATGGCTGGACAAAACAACGTTTTAGCGCAGAAGGCATTGTTGAAAGAGAATGGTTGCAACGCATGCAGATATTCCGCTTGCGATGTCATGATTTTGAGCCAAACCGGCCAGTTGGCGTAGTGGTTAAACACATCGATATCGGCGCTGGAGGTTTTGGGTTCGATTTTTGGGCCGGTACCGGCCGTTAGCTCAGTTGTTAAGCGCTCAGGTTATCGGTACGGAAGATCCGGGGTTCGATTCCCGGGATGGTCAAATCGGTAAAGTGTTGCCAACGGCTCGCCACCGCTGCGACGTTTCTGTGTTACCCAAGCGCTAAGAGATGGGCCCCAGTGACGTTCGCAGGGGTCGGGAGTCAACACTTCCCTTCCCCCGTGACAATTGCAGAAAAAATGAAACCTTTCTTTTTTAAAACGAACCGACTTTTCTTCATGCGGAGCTTGCCGAAATTGCTATCATGTTTTCATCCCGAACAACACCATCCACCACAAAACATTTTAGCGTAAACCATTCCCTTATAAGTACAATAATCATCCCTCCTTACGTCTGCGTGAAAAGTTGTATACCATCCCCCCATAAGTGTTTTTACAACTCGAGCACTGATTACGATGCAATGCTACAATACCGGTACCCGGTAGTCCAACTTTTCTGTTGTGCTTTGCTTGAAGTGCATTTTTGTCATTGATGTTGTTGTGAAATAATTAAGAAGTAGGAGTCTCCTTAAATGCGGTGTAACTGCAGTAACTATGGCTGCACACATTTTTTTATTTTTAAATCAAATCAAATCTTGATTATACTTGTTTCATTAAATTCGTTGTTGTACCGAAACGTGGTAGCGGGTGGCAGGGTCCGACCCCGCGGCTTAGCGCCTGGGCAACGCAACTTCAAAGAAACGTCGCAGCGGTTGCAAGCCGTTGGCTACACTGTGTCCGACTTGACCGGCCTGGGAATTGAGTCCCAAACCTTCCGCATCGATAGCGAAATCTTTTAACACTACGCTATATTCGCCCGGTTTTTTGAGAAATTTTATTGAAATATAAAAAACTAAATAGACACTGCTCTATAAGTGCCAAAAGTATGATAAAAATACTGCCAAAGACGACCATACACCAACGACAGATTTGAAGAGGCCTAGGGGCGGAACGAGGGAAGAGACAACTTTGTTTTTTCATACCGTAAGCTGACTATCTCAGGAGCTAGAGTTCTTCGTTTCCCATAAACACCCCGATTATGTGTTTGAAAGCATCTGATATCGACGCTGTGATTTGGCAAAAAAATGCTCAGATAATATCGACGCTGTTTTTGACTTTAATCGAATGACTAGGGATTCCTCTCGCGCATAATTTATGTTAGTTTAAAAACGTTTTGGTAGGGAGGGCAGTTTTTTCTTATGCTCCAATATCTTCACTTTTCAAATATCAAGCGAGAAACTGCCCCCTTCATAATGAGTGTACCGTATATTGACTGTTTATAACCAGGTTTAGCCTATATGCGTTGCTTATATTAATGTTGGTTCTTGAAAAAAGTTTTTTTGGAGAAAAGGAATTGCTTGTTTTACCCCCTCGGTGCATCCTGTTTGTGACGTTGCGACAGCTAGCCAGCCTATACTATAGTCAATTAACCTTCCTATGGCCCAAAAATGATTTCAGCTAAAATTTTTTCGCAAAATGTTTAACCACGGCCTGACAGCTTGAGTTTCTTTGAAACCTTTCTCTCCGTAAATGAAACGCAAAGCATTACGCAAAAGTGTGAGTGAAATATCTTTGTTGTTTCCTTAGTTATGGCATTATATAGCTTTTAACCATGGTCAACTGCAATTTAGGGTGGAAACATTACAATGCGATGCACGTTAATACCTCTAAACAACTGTAATTGTAATGTCGTATCTTTACGTCATCACGATGTGACGTCACTGAACCCCCCATTGAAAAATCCTGCGTACACCACTGGTACACACAATGGCTCGTTATCCTAGGTTTCAACGTCATGCGTCGCTTTGTTGCATTAGCTTCAACATTGAGTAATTGAGAAAATGTTCGAAGTAGGCTACCTTTTTCTTCAAAAACTTATGTAAATTGCAGATTATAAAACATATTTGATTAATAAAGTGCAACAAGACATAAATAATGCGCGGAAGCGGTTAAGTCAAAATAAAGTCAAAATTTTACTAAAATAAATTAAAAAATATATTTTTTTAGGTCAAAAAAAAAGAAAGGCCCTAGCTATTACATTACTGCATGAATATGTATGTGTTTATGTGAATCTATTCTTTTGTTTTTTTTTATATGCATTGAGATTGCATAGTGTAACCTGTACGAGCAATGACATTGGTACGAGTGAAATAATTTGTATCAATGCATTTGAGACTTTTCGCTTGAAAACGTACAGCAGGATGACAAAAGTGTTGATGAAAAAGGGCATGCAATGAGTGCAGTCACTATGGACAACGCAAAAATATTTTCGCAGCTTATGTCTAAAAGCAGAAGCTTGGCTAAAATAAGTGAAAGGAGGCTGCAACCATTATTAGTTTGAGATAGATTGAAAGTTAAGTCTTATCACCTTATTACAGGGCCAAAAGGGGGGGCATGGCACCGTGCCCCTCTGCGTGCGCCTATGCTTCTGCTGCATATTACCGTAATTTACTCACTTTCCCTGAACTTTTCAATCACTAATTAAATCACGAAATTTTTCTAAAATGTCACAACAATGCACAAATAAAAATTAATTATCTGACACGACAAAGGGCAGAGTCAGTGCCGTAGCAGCTCAACTTTGGGCCCCCCCAAAAAACCCTTTCAAGTCCCCAATACTTAGCTTTCGATATGAATTGTTTTAGGTTTTTCCAGGGGTAACAACTCAGTTTCTCACCACAATGCGAATACTGTGGTAAAATTAAAACATACAACGCGTTATCACTGTGTAAAAATAAAAGGTGTAATTTTAAGACAAGTTTGTTACACCCAATTCATTTTCCATTAACATCGTTTAGCTCAGGGTTTTTCTACCTTTTTCTGCTCATGGCCCACTAAAATGATAAAATATGATGGTGGCCCAATAACTTTTGCTAAAAGGTACAAAGTCAACGTAATGGCATGATTAGGGAATGCTGATGTCGCTCTCTAGTCAAGCTCTGAGGCCCACTGTTGGGCCATGGCCAATAGGTTGAAAACCTCCGGTCTAGCTAGAGCGCACTTTTTCGTACACAGATGTTCTTTTGACAGCATCATAATCTGGAGATCGGGCGCATTAACTTTCTATTGACAACATGGCCAGCGAAGAACCAATCGGATGGCCGAGTGGATAAAGCGTGTGCTTCTGAGCCTGAAGGAGTGAATAGACTGAGGGTTTGATCACTAGTCAAGTCCAACCAATGACTTAAAAATTGGTATTCACAGCTTTCCAACTAGACATTCAGCATTAAAGGGATAGTGGAAAGCCGTCAAGTTTGCTTGTGCCGTTGGGAAAAACACTTAACGAGATTCCCCATCTAAGTGCGGTAGGTACACAGATGGTCGGCAACTCCTAAGGGAGCTCGTGTAGCGCCCCATTGTTTTCTGTGATAGGTGGATAAAAATGCCAACAAATGGAAAGAAAAAAGATAGTCTGCTGTTTGCCATATTAGATGTAATAAACGTTTTAATAAATTTCAGTTTTCTGAAGCTTTGTTCAGCACTGGTAACAGTAACAACGCATTTTGTAAACTCGAGAAGCAAGGCAAGCGAGCACTTACAGGTATTACTATTGAATTAAAAGTTCAACGGTGTTGAAGGGAGACTGCCAAACGAGCTTGTGTCGTTCTAATCAGCAACCATCTGATATAAATATCAAATGCAATAGACTCCAGCCGTGAATCGAACCCGTCGCAAAGAATCTGAACCTGCGTGCGGTATTGCCAGATCATATTGCTGACAATGGCTGTTCATGCACGAAGCTGCTGGGTGTAAACAGCAATTAAAAGACAGAAGCGACATCACATGCCAGCTTAAAACTTTCTAGTATCGACATAATAGCCTGGTCCACCAGTTGTTTTAAAAAGTTTGCTTTGAATCTCTTCTTCAGAAGCTGTACGATATAGATTTGCATCGTAACTAAACATTCTCTTTTTCTATTTTCATTCTCTTTTTTTTTTTACTTTTTGATTGAGGAAGACCGGACCAATGTCCAATTCCTGCGCTATTTCAAAAGCACACGTTTTCAAACTAGCAAATCCTTTTTCAATGGACTTTTGTATTCGATGTCAGATTATGGTTGCTGACTCAGAAATAGGGTAGGATTGAATTTAATTTACCGATCGGATGGCCGAGTGGATAGAGCATCTGCTTCTAGATTGGTGGACTCCGGGATTCAATTCCGGGTCCGGTCAAACCAGTGACTTGAAAATTGGTATTCACAGCTTTCTTGGTTGACGTTCAGCATAATGGATAGCGCGAAACAAGCGGCAAGTTCGCTTGTTGTGCTGTTGGGAAAGGCACTAAACGGGATTACCCCATCTAGGTGTGGTAGACCGATGGTCGGCAACTCCTAAGCGAGCTCGTATAGCGCCCCGTCGCTTTTTCATGATAGGAGAATAAAATTGCGAATAAATAAAAAATAAATAGATAAAATTTTAAATCTGCTCACAAG
Source organism: Trididemnum miniatum (assembly GCA_964006365.1). Classification (NCBI taxonomy): domain Eukaryota; kingdom Metazoa; phylum Chordata; class Ascidiacea; order Aplousobranchia; family Didemnidae; genus Trididemnum; species Trididemnum miniatum. The sequence goes on along the minus strand of OZ023232.1, from coordinate 8,808,303 downwards.
GTGTTAATGAATTTGAATTTAATTTTTTCAAGAGGAATGAATTTGAATTTAAGCTTTGAAAAATGATTGCATCCAACTCTGCACCGGCCTCCTTTTTCAAGTCCTACGCGCACTCTTACACACAGTGTATTGTTTATGACATCATTATGCAGTTTATGACGCTATTCGAAAGTAAACGATAGCGAAAAATTTTAAAACTGAAATATATAGAATCTGAGCGCAAAAAATCCCATTCAACGCGATTCGCCAAGCAAAACTTTGTTTTTGAATTGATGCAACTTCGGGTCCTTCAAGACAATTTGGGGCCCCTTTTGGCAGTGTGGGTCCCTCCCAATTGGGGGGTTTGGGGGGCGGCTGCTACGGCTCTGGGCAGAGTAGCCTATTCATCGGTAATAATCGCCGCATTAACGAAAAGTGCTGCCGACAGAACCGATGTACGCTACACTATTCGCATAATTAGCTCTCATGCGTCTTGTGGTTGGGTAGGCTTACTACACAGTACATCGTATGGGTAATTTTACACTTCCATGAAAAATATTGAGGGGGATGCGGCCGGATTATTGGGGGGAATACATCCCTCCAGGATTTGCACCTATGCTTTCTGTTATGTCTTTGGCATGGAAATCTGGAGCTTCGATTGTAGGCATCGAAACTGCGAGTGGAATATGCAACTGTAGTATGGCTGTTCCTGCCACGGACGTTTGTGTCAGTATCACACGTTCGTACCAACGTAGTTGCGATACTTCTAGTCAGAAAAGCCACGCTGATTTAAGTTTACGAACTCACAATTGTTCGATAGTGATAGGTTAAATGCTAAATCTTATAGTTATCCGCCAGGATTTCATTTCTTTATGCTGTCAGGCCTGTGCCGTAGCTCTCACTTTCAATCAGTACAACAAGGTGCGATCACACTAACTGACACGCTGAGATCTTTAATTGTGCAGATTTATCTTATTAGGCATAACATCACGTCTAGGGCCGGATTTACGTACAGGCTTAGCAGGCTGAAGCCCAGGGCCTCTGAGAAATTAAGGGTCTTAAAGGTCCTCATCACGAACAACGAAGACCTTATCATTATTTTTTTTTTTTAGTCTTCACTGGATATTTGCCGTGAAAACACGACATCTGCGGAGGACATGAAGACCTTTTTTTAGTCTTCACCGACATTTGCAGTGAAAACTAGACATCTGCGGACATGAAGACCTTTTTTTTGGTCTTTACCGATTTCCAGTGGAAAAAATAGAAATAGCCTAGGGTCTCTCATTGTGTAAATCCGGCCCTGATCACGCCTCAATGACTTTGTGCGGATGTGATGTCATAATAAGATGAATCTGCACAATAGGCCTATTTACATTAGCGGGTTTGATTATTCGGGTTTCACTCTGGTTACACGCTTCAGTTTCAGTTAAGGAGATTTTTTAGTTTAACTGGCTGTTCTTTCGACGCATTTTTTAGCGGGTTGAACCTACCTGTTGCAATTGAGTAATTTTCAACCCGCAAAGCTTACTGAAGTAGTACGACGTAAGTTTGAGTCTGACCAATGACATAACTAGGGGTGTGACGTAAGCGGGTTGGATTTAACGGGTTAACCCGATTAAATTGTGCATGTAAATCGGCGTAATGTCAGGTTTTAGTGAATGCGATCGCACCTTTATAGTTTATGTATTTTTTGTTGCAAAATCAGTACTTCCTTTATCGATAATAATTTTAATAATCAAATCTTTTGTACCATTAAAGTGATGCAAATAAATCTTAACCAGATAACTAATAGGTGGTTTCAGTGGCGTCGTGCTACCAAAAATTTTTATGGATAGGCCTACCGATTAGCAATGAGACGTATATTGATTATAGCCATTGCCAAAGTCCCAGGAAGCGTTAAGTAGAATCAGAACTGTAAAAAATAGACGCCAGCAGGAATGTATCTGTCTATCCAGATAATTCTTTAGCGGGGCGGGGTAAATTCTCACCCAATGTTTTTACACGCACTTTTTTCCGTTGAGGGTCAATTTGGTGCAAAATAAGAGGAACAAAAATGTTTCTGGAGACGTACAGGGCATGCTCCCCAGGAAATTTTTTGACAATTTTCATACGGCAATTGCAATTTTGGTGTCTTTTGAGCAACTTTTAAGGCAATGTTTCTTTAAATTTTTGTCCCTGTTTAATCTGATTCCTTTCTCAAATCAGTAGCGTACGCAGGATTTTTCAATGGGGGGGTTTCAGTGACGTCACATCGTGATGACGTAAAGATACGACATTACAATTACAGTTGTTTAGAGGTATTAAAGTGCATCGTATCGTAATGTTTCCAACCTAAATTGCAGTTAACCATGATTAAAACCGATATGATGCCATAACTAAGGAAACAACAAAGATATTTCATTCACACTTTTGCGTAATGCTTTGCGTTTCATTTAAGGAGAGAAAAGGTTTCACAGAAACTCAAGCTGTCAGGCCGTTGTTAAAGATTTTGCGAAAAAATTTTAGCTGAAATCATTTTTGGGCCATAGGAAGGTTAATTGGCTAAAGCAGGCTGGCTAGCTGTCGCAACGTCACAAACAGGGTGCACCGAGGGGGTAAAACAAGCAATTCCTTTTCTCCAAAAAAACTTTTTTCAAGAACCAACATTAATATAAGCAAGGTTGGGAAAAATCGATTGTAATCGATATTCAATATCGATATTCGTTACTTTTGGTTCATCGAATGCATTGGAGCCTTTACTTTTTTGAATGAGTATCGAATATGGCCTTGTCTTTACTTTTTTTCGGCTTAAATCGATATTCGATAATCGATTCTTTTCGTCGAGATTATTTTATCTTACTTTAGTAAATTTAAAATGCTTGTCGGTATGTCATTCCTTTTTTGCTGATATAATTTTTTTGTGCCGAAACCCCGACTAAAAATAAAACAAAGTTGTTAGAACAAAGCCGTTTCGCATCTATGGTCGCACCCGCACGCAACGTCCGGTGCTTGTCCTTAAGCTACTCCGCTACCGTGAGCAAATTCCAGAAAAGGCTTAGCGCATACGGCTAAATGCTTGGTTAGGCTTTAGGTAGCTAGGCCTTGTATTGCGCTAAGGAAGCAAAGTTAGCAGTTTAGTGGTAGTGTAGGTACATAAGTACCGGTAATTTTACTGCTTTATTGGTGGCCTACTGAATTGGTGATCAGCTGGTAGCCAGCTATATTTTGGTTTCTTGAAAAACAATCATAGGCCTACCCAGTGCCTGTACCAGAAGTAACGTAGACGGAAACTCAAGGTTGATATGAGTTGCTACTAGTGCATAAAGCTCAGCAGTGAGACCGCTTGACTATTGAATTTATCAATAAAATTACTTAACAAACTCCAGTTTTTGTTCGATCTGTCATTGTACCGAAAGGCCTGCGCTCTATAACTACTCAGTTCTTGAAGTTGAGCGAAAAGTAATAGCCAGGGTTACTATTTCGTGCTTATTTCTAAGATTTGTGCATATTTTCAAGGACAGTGTCTTAGAAAACGTGAATGTGCTTATTTCTAAGAAACATCCTTATTTTTTAGTCCCGTGCTTATTTTAAAATTTTAGCGGAAAAAACGGGATTCTGCGGACGTGAAGCACATTTTTTGCTCTTTATCGATTTTTAGTGGAAAATTTTTGGTTTTCACCGATTTTTAGTGGAAAAACAGGACTTTGTGGAGTTGGACGTGGAGACCTTTTTTTGTCTTTATTGATTTTTAGTGGAAAAACAGGAGTCCGTGGACGCGAAGATCTTTGTTTTGGTCTTCCTCGATTTTTAGTGGTTTCACAATAAAGAATTTTTTACTTTTCGGTAACCTAACTGCATCGTGCTTATTTTTTGGTGTGGTCCGGTGGTAACCCTGGTAATAGCCGAAGCGGGTCTTGCAGGCACGTCCAGAGTGTGGGAGGGGGGATACAAAAAAGTTGTTAAGGGAGTCCTCCAAAAACGTTGCTAAAAGACATCATCTAAAATAAAATCACACACACTCGGCGTGTACTGTTAATAATAGACACCTACAATCAAATGCTCAATGTATGGAAACAAGTTGGTCTAAAAATGTTGGAAAGCAAAATATTTTTGGGACTTGTAGCCCTTGAGGACAGGTGTGCGGTGTGCAAAGGTTATGGTATCACTACTAGCTTTGAGCCAGCCTGTAGGGCTCATGACTTTTTCATTTGCAGCGAAGTCCAAAAATTGGTATCAAAAATAATAAAGCAGCATGAAAGTGCAAAATAGCATATAGCATCATATTCTGTACACCTTCCTCGTTTGAATAATTGTTTTTTCTCGCCTGGTTTCTACTTGTATAAACACAAGCTTATTTACCCTTCTAAAGATTTTAACGATCTCCACATAGCCTTAGAACTCCCAAGTCAATTTTTATAAGCACGTGAATCAGCAGGTAGATAACCAAACGTATAGTTGCTGATATTGCTAAATGTTGAAGACAATCAAGACTGTGCGCAAAGCGCTAACCCGGTTCCAAACTAGTGCCACATTTAATGCGAAATTGAAAAATTGTAAGTAAGTTACTCGTATAGTAGAAACATGTTTTACACAGCATGCAAAGCTTGCAAGCCCGGTAGACTACTGGGACCATAAGCAATAATTAAAAAGAACATGGCCCAGAAGGGCAGTGCACTCATATAGGGCATGGGGCGAAGACCCGAAAAATTTTGTCACTTAGCATACGGTTCCAAATTGCATTTAAATCAAAAGAAAACACTACCCGGGTACATCATGTTCGATTCTGATCAAAGGCCAAAATGTCACTGCTGTGGTTTAAATGTTTAACCATCCGTTTGCTTAAAATGTTTTATCAGCATTATTGCTTTTGTCATTTCAATTATTTGGCGCTAATGTTCGCAATAATATATTCATTCCGTAAATCTGTACCAGCCAAACTATCGTATTTCTTTTTTAGTCTTAACTAGGGACAAAAGCAAATTGCAAAGCCAAAATGGAAGAGTTGCCACAGAGTTGAGAAACTAGCATCTGACAAAACTTGTGATTCTGGCGAGTACCAGTAACTTTGCTTGCAAAAGTGCATTTGGTGTCAACTCTAGGTTTGCAGTATTTCGAAAAAGCTAAAATCACTCAGTATAATATTGAATATCGATTACAATATTCTTTATTCTTTACTTTTTTAAACTACCATCGAAATCGATTACGTCTTTACATTTTGGTGAACTATCAAATATCGATTATTTCTTTACTTTTTTGAGAATCGATTCCCAACAACCCTGAATATAAGCAACGCATATAGGCTAAACCTTGTTATAAACAGTCAATATACGGTACACTCATAATGAAGGGGGCAGTTTCTCGCTTAATATTTGAAAAGTGAAGATATTGGAGCATAAGAAAAAACTGCCCTCCCTACCAAAACGTTTTTAAACTAACATAAATTATGCGCGAGAGGAATCCCTAGTCATTCGATTAAAGTCAAAAACAGCGTCGATATTATCTCAGCATTTTTTTGCCAAATCACAGCGTCGATATCAGATGCTTTCAAACACATAATCGGGGTGTCTATGGGAAACAAAGAACTCTAGCTCCTAAGATAGTCAGCTTACAGTACGAAAAAACAAAGTTGTTTCTCCCCTCGTTACGCCCCTAGGCCTCTTCAAATCTTTTGTTGGTGTATGGTCGTCTTTGGCAGTATTTTTATCTTACTTTTGGCACTTATAGAGCAGTGTCTATTTAGTTTTTTATATTTCAATAAAATTTCTCAAAAAACCGGGCGATTATAGCGTAGTGTTAAAAGATTTCGCTATTGATGCGGAAGGTTTGAGATTCAATTCCCAGGCCGGTCAAGTCGGACACAGTGTAGCCAACGGCTTGCAACCGCTGCGACGTTTCTTTGGAGCTGCGTTGCCCAGGCTCTAAGCCGCGGGTTCGGACCCTGCCACTCGCTACCACGTTTCGGTACAACAACGAGTTTAATGAAACGAGTATAATCAAGATTTGATTTGATAAAAAAAAATTGTGTGCAGCCATAGTTACTGCAGTTACACCGCAATTAAGAAAACTCCTATTTCTTAATTGTTTCACAACAACATCAATGACAAAAATGCACTTCAAGCAAAGCACAACAGAAAAGTTGGACTACCGGGTACCGGTATTGTAGCATTGCATCGTAATCAGTGCTCGAGTTGTAAAAACACTTATGGGGGGATGATACAACTTTTCACGCAGACGTAAGGAGGGATGATCATTGCACTTGTAAGGGAATGGTTTACGCTAAAATGTTTTATGGGGGATGGTGTTGTTCGGGATGAAAACATGATAGCAATTTCGGCAAGCTCCGCATGAAAAAAAGTCGTTTCGTTTTAAAAAAGAAAGGTTTCATTTTTTCTGCAATTGTCACGGGGGAAGGGGAGTGTTGACTCCCGACCCCTGCGAACGTCACTGGGGCCCATCTCTTAGCGCTTGGGTAACACAGAAACGTCGCAGCGATGGCGAGCCGTTGGCAACACTGTGCCGATTTGACCATCCCGGGAATCGAACCCCGGATTTTCCGTACCGATAACCTGAGCGCTTAACAACTGAGCTAACGGCCGGTACCGGCCAAAAAATCCGAACCCAAAACCTCCCGCGCCGATATCGATGTGTTTAACCACTTCGCCAACTGGCCGGTTTGGCTCAAAATCATGACATCGCAAGCGGAATATATGTAAGCGTTGCAACCATTCTCTTCCAACAATGCCTTCAGCGCTGAAACGTTGTTTTGTCCAGCGATAGCTGTTGAGAATAATTATGAGATCACAACACGACTCCAGCTTTAGTGCCCATTGACCTTGTCCAGGCTTGCATTTTGAGCCAGCCATTGGTTCAAGCGCTACACACCAGAAAAGTTTGACTACTGTATTATTGCATCGCAATGAAAGTTTCTCGAGATTGTATAGGCAATTTGATACAGCACAGAAAAACACAATCTCTGTATGAAAAAACGCTAATCGGTCCAAAAAGAGCGGTTTTTGGTTTTTTCCAATCGTCAATGGGGGGGTTTGACCCCCGAAGCCTCCCCCCACCCGTGCGTACGCCACTGGTTCTTGTTGACCTGCAGCGCAGCAGCACCTAATGCACTTTTGCACAATCCGTGTGTATGGTTCGTAATCACAGTACTTTTGGCAAGAGGATCCACATTTTTGCAATTTTTTTATGAATGAAGAGGTAGTTTACGCTAATAACATGCATTAGCATTAACGTCAATAAAATTTTCTTCTGCTGTCCTGATTAGCGTAATGAAATCACCTACGATTCGCGCTCGAATTCACTTAATAGTTCCTGTAGGTTTTGCTTGCTTTCGAGGAAGTTCGTGATTGCCTCGACAACAGAATTGCAGATCGATAAAACGATTCGTCAGCAAGCTCATTGCACGCGTATCGATTTATGCAGAACCTCAGCGTTCCAAAATGGCTACGGGAAAGTTGCAGTAGTGCGAACTTGCGTATTATTTACTGCTAAATGTTTGAGTCTATTTTTTAGCTGTAGAGTAGAGTGTAAAAGTTGGGATACAATACATCCGGCTGACTTATTTTGCAGCTAGTGTCAGGTCATCAAAATTTTGTGGTTTTGTAAACAAAAACTACTGCTCAAATAAATTTGAGGAGCTTACTGAGGATAAAGCGTTTATCAAAAAAATTGTCTTGCTGAGAAGTTCGTTTAAATACAATTTACTACAGTCCCTAATTTATTTTATAATTTGAAAATGTTTGAAAACAAATGAGTTATCAGCAGTAATAGATTCAAAAGAAGGAAGTTAAATCACTTTGGAAGCGATTTGTTCTTGTGTATTTTGCGCTGGATGCGTGGTTGTTTTTCTGGGTACCAGTAGCATTCCATGGACCTGTTAAGTTTCCACCAATAGATAGATTTAGTTGTTGCAAGAATCGAGCAGATTTAGTTGATGAAAGAACGGAACAACAGATGGTGTATTAGACGATGTCAGCAAGGATAGGGTATTGTTGGTTTTGTACCTTTTGTTGTTCACCCTGGTTATGATTTTATGTGTATTTTTCGGTGTATTCTTTATTAAAATGATTAGCTAAAAATGCATTTTTAAAATACTGGCGCGAAATTTCAACCAATGAAACCAAGGTCGCTTAAGTACAATAAAATATTGAAGAAAGACGTTCAATAACTTTGTAGAACAGCGTAGCCAATTGGTAAACATAACGGAGACAAATCAAATAGCGCATATACTGCAAAATTTGGGTTGAAGACAAGCAACTAGTTATTTGGCAATCACGAATGTTTGGGGCCGCAGTATCGTCGACAAGGCAGTAAGTACGGTTAACTGTAAATAAAGGAAATGAAAGAGAAAAGAGCAAAATTTCTGTTTCAAGCCGTAGCAAAAGCGTGAAATGAGTCGTCTACGTTATATTTAGCTTCTAATAAACAAGCATAAGGAAGTGAGCTCGTGTTCAATGTCTGTCGTTGACCTATATACAAAAACACAAGTACTATAGCTACGTAGTTGGTGTAAAGCGATTCAACACGAGAGTTTTTACCATAGTGACTTTACCCGATCGTGGGAAGTCAGAAATTTAAACATTAAATAGAGCATAGCGTTTGCTGGTTTGTGTTGAATCGGTTACAGTCTTAACGTAACGTATCTAGGCTACCTACAGCACTAGTTGTAGCGTTTTTTAGCAACACGATCTTTCAGCACGAATTGGCAACTGCCTGCGCACTTTTGAGTGAAGGCTTGTCATGTGTTCATCACAGTGGCCAACTCACAATTTAAAAGTGAATAGCTGAGACGTCCCCAATCCATTAAGAACACTAATTGCTTTTTGTTCAGCTTTGTGTCTTTCGATTCCCAAAATTACCTTGTGCTGGATGAGCATTTTCGAATCGCGCAAACCGTTTAGTCCTAATTTTTTCACTTGGCCAATTATTTTATTAGTTGTATTACTTGCAAGCAAGAACGCTGGTTTGGTCGTGTTTTTTTTCTTGATAAAAAATGAAGATTTATGCTTTGGCTGGTTGTGTACGGATGTGCCAAATTTCTTCAGTTTCTCGCATCCTTTTTGTCTTGTATTTACTACACATCTAATGAAATATTGTTTGTCAATCTTCGATGACGTTCTGAAAAAAAATTCGAATCTAACTACATGCTCTTTCAAATCACCCAGATACAGCGAGATTCAGTATAGTTTAGTTACATATTTATCCTCCTGTCACGAGAAACCAATCAGAGTGCTATGACAAGCTCGCTTAGGAGTTAATACCTACTGTATGTTATAGCCATTGGTTTAACCCTACTCGGAATCAAACCCGAGCGCAGGACTACAGAGGCAGACGCGCTTACTACTTGTCCATCTGAGCTGTATATTTTGTATTGCGCGGAGAGTATTTTGGTTTCTGTTATTTTAGTTTTCACTGAAGCTTTTAACATTTCGCTCAGCTCCCACTTCAAAATATTTATATCGAATATGGTTTTCTTGCTACTACGTAAGAAATAATCCTTGTCCTAGTGCCCTTGAAAGTTTGAAAGCTTGATTTGTTGATATAAGTATTTTCCTAGTTGATAAGCAGGGTTGGTATTTGTGTCTAGTGAACTAGAAAATGATGAAAATCTAACTGCATGTCTCGTTTCATCATGATGTTTATTCCATAGCAGCAAAACCACGATAAGTTTGTTTTGAAGATTTTTTTGCAGAAATGGAGAGGGAAAAATAATAAGAGATTTTATTATTCTTATGCATCTCTTTTATTTGTTGTTCTCGGATATCTGGCTAGAGCAGAGACTTGATTAGTGCAGTCAGCTTCGTACACACACTGTGAAAGATTGGCCGCGACCAGCCTTATCTGTATTGTTACTTGTGCCCAAAGTGGATAGGGATGCAGAAATTGAACTGATGTATTACAGGCAGTAGAAGTTCAAATGAATTAGTTTCGCGATCGATAAGCGCGCAGTTGGCGTTTTCAAGGTCACTGGTTCGAAACCAAGTTGCGCAATTTCTTTTACAGTTTGTTAGCGCACAATTTGTTGTAATTGAAGCTGTCGCGACTCGCCATATATCATTATATTCACGATTAAGCAGGGAGTATCATCGTCTAAATAGCCATAGCTTTGGAGCTTCGGTCAGTTTGAAATGAGGTAAAATATATAAATAAACATTTGATTGATTAAGCTGTAATGATTCACATTTTCAGCTACTCTCAAGAACCGATTTAAATTTAAAACTTGTCATAATCCGCATTTAATTTCATTCGCTGAACTTTTCCAAACTAGTCCATAAATCATGACGGCACGTGACGTATAGGATAGTTTGGATGGCAGCCAAGAACATCAGACGCAATAATGACATGGTATCACCAACATAAAATTATGTAAAAAACGTAAAACCAGAATGAGTTGTCAGTTTGCAGAGCGTAACAGGGACTATTTACTGCAACCCGGCACTATTTGCTCAACCACGCGGCTGAGAGCTATCTTGAAGGTGGAACAGTAATGAAATCGGCATTTTAAGCTTCTTACTGTACGAAAAATCAAGCAAAAAATCAATGTTACTTAAGCCTATTTACTAAACTTATCTCTGAAATTTTTTCGATTGTTTTAAGTAGGGCGATTTAAGGTCACAAAAGTTACTCTTTTTTTGCTGGCTCCAATTAGCTCAATAAGCGTGGAACCAAAATTTCACGGCTACGGGGCCAGTGTTTCAGAAGTTATAAAGTTACGAAAAGTTAGACTACTCTTTGTTTTTTGAGGTTACATTTAATTTTTTAGGTTACAAATTTTTTTTGCTATATTTTGCTCAAGTTTGCTTTTTTTTTTATCTTTTCTTGCTAACAGTTGGAATGGATTTCCAATCTGCATAATGCATCAAGTTGGTTATATACTAAACACAAAGCCCTACATCTTCCAGTAATGCAATGGCATCTTTGCGATGTTACTACTTATAATTCTCAAACGCTTGATTAAACTGTTCCATTGATTAGTTTTCGCTCAGAGCAATACTTTTTTTGAAGATAAGACTGGGTGAAAAGCGAATGGACTGGTGTTTATAACAATCCAATCTTAACGACGTGATACTGGCTTGTGAATCGTTATGTCGTATCAACCAAAACTCAAATATAGCTGTCACAACGTACGGTAGTGAACACTTAATTTTAAAATTTTCTTCGATTTAAATGAGGGATTTATTTTAACATTCAATGAAAACGCAGCTGTAATTTAACTCCTAGAGTCTTCTATACCAACTTTTGTCTATTTTAAAGCCAAAGGGTTAAAATGAACATCGTAGATGAGTACAGTTGGAATACTGGTTTTCAACAACGATAGATGAAAAAAAAAATTATTGCAGGCAGGCGTACACCAAATCATCGAAATTAGCTGAGCTAACTCTAAAATTTTTTTTGAGCCGGAAAACATATCAGAGGTAAATCATATCAGCAAAAAGTGTGCTAAAATGAGTGTTTTTATGTGAAAATCGTAAAAATCCGTTGGCTGGTGGCAGTCAAGCACCATTTAAGCCCGTTAGGCTCACCGGTTTTGGGCCAATTCTTTTGCCAATCTTGGGTGCGCCACTGGTATGGAACAATTGTTATTGCATTGCTGGAGTTTTTTGAAAAAATGTAATGATAGATACTACTAAAATCAGTCGCCCAGAAGTTGCTCCTGCAGTATATGGCTTGCGTCACAGATGCCAACCAACAAAGGCTGCAGCAGAACGAAGTTTTTCTATGCTGAACAACCTCTACTTGCCAAAGACAAAAATTTTTTACCGAAAAATTTTAAGCACAATATGTGCGTGCACTATAATTTGAGCACTATTTGAGAATATTTTATTGCGTTTTAGCATAGACTGCTGTTATCTTTCCTTCTGTGCAGTTCTTTAAATAAAGTCACTTTTTGGTTACTTTTTTGCCAAAATAAAGTCACGTTTTCAAGTTTTTTAGGTCACAAAAAATCGCCCTAGATATAAGAAAACTTCGATTCGCGAGAAGTTAAGAATGGTACTGATGATTGCGTTAATGGAATGCACTACGTTTTCGAAATGTTTTCGCGGTGCGCTCAAGCATTTGCTTAGTTCAGTCTAAATTCATGTTTTCCGGTTTAAATGTCAACATAGTTCATATCCTAAGGAGATGGAATGGCGAAAAGTTTATCAAGTTTGGTGGAAGTGAAACTCTTTTTCGGAATAAATTGAACCAGGCAAATAGGAAAGATGATTTGGCTATTTTTTTCGAATAAATGCACAAATGGATGAGCTCGCAAAAGTTAACACTTTCCGGTTACTGCAATTTGATTTTTTAGCGTAAGGAGAAAAACTAATGGCACAGTTGTGCTGAAAACAGAACATTTCGACAACATTGAATAAGCTGTAATCATTAGCAGTGTAAGTACAAGGCAGTACAAAACTGAAAGAATAGTTCTTGTACTGCCTTGCTTACACTGCTGATGGTGACAGCAGCTGGGTATATGTTCTTGAAACGTCTATTTTTAGAATTACTGCGGCTTTACTTTTTTTCCTCATGCTATTTTCGTGCCATATGTATTGTATTCCGTATGCTTGTTAATACCGGTATAAAAAGTTTAATTACAGCAAAAGCCGCCAGTAGGCTGTAGCAATGTTGCAAGACCTGATTCAGTGATTTGACTCAAATATTTAATGTCATTTCGTGCCAGTCGTCGGATCAGTCGGTCGGTGTTTCTTCCCGGGAAATCGGGACGGGAAATTTCCCGGAAAATTTGAGGCTTTGAAATTTCACGTTTCGCGGGAAATTTTTGCCGGGATCACGGGAAATTTTTTTACATTAGCAAAGATTTCAACGGCACTAATATCTATTATTCCGACATAAAAAATGCGCTACCGTAAATTTAAATTTTTTTTTTCCTTACTTAAAATTATTTTTCAAAATTCGCAAATTTTTAAGACAAAATGCTTCTGAAATCAAAAAATTTTCCTCAATTCGTCAAAAATATAGAAAAACTCAAACTAAGTTTGTCAAAGCAACATAACAAAATGCTAAAAATTAGATCTGAAATGCTGAAAACCAGAAAAAAGGGCAAAACAGTCAAGCTCGAGAAATTTTCCCTGAAAAATTTCCCAAGAATTTCGCAAATCCCGGGAATCCCGAGGATTTTCAAGACCCCGGGAATTTCCCGGGAAGTTGAAAACCCGAGAAAAAGGGAAACCCTAGTCGGACAAAACGACTTGACGATTTACAGTTCCGGTATATTACATTTAGCACAAGCTTCAGGATGCAGTAAACCATTGCTTCCGTTTAAAGTTACAAAAGACCTGCTCTTCATTTTTCAGCGTAAAAATTTATGATATAGTCAGTTAGTTGCATATTTATTCTCCTATCACGAGAAAGCGATCAATGCGCTATACGAGCTCGCTTAGGAGTTGCCAGCCATCTGTCTACCACACCAAGATGGGGGAATCCCGCTAAGTGCCTTTCCCAACGGCACAACAAGTAAACTTGCCGGCTTGTTCTCCACACTGTCCCTTTAATGCTGAGCGTCAAGCAGGGAAGCTGTGAATAGCAATTTTAAAGTCATTGGTTTGACCCGAGTCTACAGCTCAAGAGACGGACGCTCCATACCACTCGGCCGTATGAAAATTGTTGTACGCAAAGTTGAGTAGGCTCGCTTAGAGGGCGTTTTGTATTTATTACTCTTTCAGTTAAGGGTTTAAATCAGCGGTTCTTGATCTTTTCCCCCCAGCGCCCCCTTTCAGAGGTTTCCTTAGTCAGCCGCCCACATGTTCTATTTTCCACTAAAGATCAGTGAAGAGCAAAAAAAAAGTTCATTAAGTTCACAGAAATCCCTACATTTTTTCCCCAGTTTTCCAGCCCTGGGCTAGCAGGCCTATACAGATGTACAGACAGTGGCGCAGCGAGAAATTTTAAAACGGGGGGCCATAATTTCCGCATTTTTTTCAATCACATTTTTTGCGGTAGAACTAATTAAAAGCGGCTCTAGGAGTGTCCGGGGGCATGCTCCCCCGGAAACAGTTTTGAAATTTTACATGCTGTAATGGCCATTTTAGTGCTTTTCGAATAATTTTCACGCAAATTTTGTTTAAATTTTTTGACCCTGAGTGCTTCGCCAAATATGATGCACTTTGTTTGCTTATTTTTGGTTATGTGTGCTTAAGACGTATGGCTTATCGCTATTGAAGAGCTTCGAAATTATGGCAAAATTGTATTCAACAAAAACGTTTTTGAAAATGGCTGTTGGGAGGATGCATAGTAAGCATACCCCTCATCCTACCCCCTGGATTCGCCCCTGGTCATAAGCAACAGAAACTATCAAAAGAATATGGTATATTTCAGTCACTTAGCACTGTTAGCCTAATTTTGTTTTTTTTTACTAAAAGACAGAGTCAAAAGGGGGTGGGGGGCATGGCACAATGACTCTCCCTAAATACGCTCCTGTGTACAGAGCACGTTAATATATTGATCAAGACACAAAATATCTTTTCCCTTCTGAATGTAACGCTTCCCATAGCGCCTTTTGAGTATTTCCGCCCTTCTAAAAGCTAACAGCGCCCAGGTTAAGAACCACCGGTTTAAGTTTAAAAGACAAAGAAAATATAATCAAGTCATCGCAGCATTTAAGCAAATGTGCAGCTACGTAAACCACATAAGTATGGTCGTCTTTAACATTATTTCACTTACTTTATCGCCCTCTTTATAAATATAAAAGGCCAGCTTAGCTTCAGGCGTTGAACAGTGGGCACAATGCTGCTAGGGCTTAAAACAGCCTGTGACTTTGAGCAGCAGCGTCAGTGCATTAACAAACAACAACAACAACCAAAAAATGTGTTGTACCTTCAGTCTATGGCGTTGCATGAGTTGAATTTTTCTGGATGAACTTTCTGAAACATGATTAATTAGGATATTTATTTATTTAGCCTATAAATTCCGCATTCAAGCAGTCTAGTCGATTGCAAAGTGAACGTAATGATTTGATCGTTAGTTCCAAGAGGTTTAATTTCAAAATTTTGTTTCTGTCATTTGACCGAATTTAGTTAATCTTGCACAATTTTTTTGGTCACTTCAATTTTTTTTTTCGGTCATGTTTTAACCAAGTTTAAACACCTAGGTTTGAAGCAAACTGCATAAGCAGATGGAATTTTATCAGTTTATTTTCTGCATCTCCATCTCCACGGATTGATTAGCTGTAAGGTGTCGGATTAGCAAGTATATACAAAATAGCTTCATAAGGCTGATATTTTGTGGTAGGCTATATTGACTTAAAATTATGTTACATGCAAAATATGCGATTGGCTAGTTAGTGTTTGGTTGTAATGATGTAACGACCAAAAAATTAATGTAACTTTGCTCGACGTTTTTTGTGGTTGCCACGCTTATTTAAAATTTGGCTTGTCATAATTGCAAACATATCAGCTTCTTAGAACTTTTTGTGCTCGGAATTGTTTTTAAGTACCTTGTCACTACGCACTTATTTTCGATTTTGCATGACGCAAAACCATTATGAAATACATAATAAGAAATGGGTTAGATTGTGTTGTAAGTAATAAAAATCTGTATTTCAAGTTTCAATTGTGTAACCGTCGCCTGTATTTAGATTTCACGAATTTGAGCGATGCAATTTTTCCGATACTCAATTTAGTCTTGCATTCAATTTATTTTTGTTACTTGGGTTGAGTTTATAATTGGTGTCACCGCTGAGGCTACTGTTGAGCCTAATGGCATCTTTTTTTGAAGACAACTAACCGTCATAATTTACGACTCTTAAAAAATATCCTTCCCCCCGCTTCCTCAGTGATAACGCTGTTTAGCAGACAAAAATCAACTTGATTAGTATTATCGTTAATCGTGCTTATTGGAAAATTTTTCTCTGTTTTTACAGAATTTAGCTGTTTCAGAAACAATGATTCCAATAAAATCAAGTGATAAGTTTTAATTAATAGGGCTAATAATAACTGGTTAAAATGACTACAGAAAACCAAATCGACTTATCTTACCAACCGCTAAAAGATGGCAATCAATTAAACGAAAAAGTTGCTTCAACATCTTCAAAGAAGAATCAAGATGACATTGCATCAAATTTCTTTAATGATGAGCAAAACTACACAGATCCTTTGAGAAGCAAAAAGCGAGAGAGTTCAAAATCTTTTGATGAGTGTTCAAGACCTGAAAATGAAGATGTTTTTGAAGAGAATTTTGTCACTGAGTCCACACGTGCCTTAAGAGCATCACATGACACGCTTAACGTGGAATTAAGTGATGATAATGAGAGTGATTTAAGTGATGATGATAGCGATGATATATCCGATAATCTTGAAACGATTTGTAGCTGTAGAATGGACAGTGACATAAGCAGCCAACCCTGGGACAAAGAATATGTTTGGGAAAGAGAGATCAAGCTACAACAAAGAACTATTCATCCGAACGAGAAAACCTGCCGAGTTATATTTCAAAAAAATTGTCGAAAATTGTCCAAATTTTCGTTGACATCTGCACATCAAAGTGCACTTGAAATAAGTAAGTGATTGGTGCGGTAATTACTAGACTTGAAAGCTTGAAGCAAGTGCAAACACTTAATGCATCTAGCGTTCTTTTGACTTCTAAGCAAAATATTCTATAGGCCTACAGGACAAAATCCGATTTTTCACCTTCTGTAAGCATGCGCGTTTAGTTTGCCTGTGCAGGCTTTTGTTTCACTCACTCGAAAACAACGTGTGCCTAAACTTTTTATGGTATCGAAAGCATGTAGATTTAGTTGTCATGTCAGTGATGTGTAGAAGAGGAAGTGAAATTGTATTTCTAGTTGTCGCTGGTTAGCCGTCTTTTTGTGCAGAAGTTATCCAGTTCATTGCTTAATTTCATTTTTTGTATTCTGTTCATATCAAAATTTTGTCGCAATTATTTCATACGTTTTCAATACTGAAATAAGTTTTTCCAGAATTTCCGCAACATGCACTTCTTGAATGCCATGCACATTGCACAGATTATGTGCGATTAGTTTCGATTTTAAGTTGATCCGCTATCTTCACCTTTAATCGATTTCGGAAACGAGTTGACGTGTGTTTTTACAACTTCTCATTGCTTTCAGATGATCAGGCTGATGCTGCAGCCAGCGCAGCACATCATCACCATCTTATAACTGCCAAAGATCTGTTACCACAACTTGATTTATGTTATGCTTATATGCATGGAGGGAAAGATTTCAACAATTCCAGAATCATTTGTCTTCCACACTTCGCTGATTTTCGCGATATCACAGATGAAAATTTTTGTGACACCTTATTTTACTTGACCAGTTTAGTCAAGTAAGTGTCGCATAGTATATGTGCAATGTGCATACATGCGCAAGTTAATGTAAAACGTTAGCTTCGTTAACCACACTTCGTTATCAAATTTTGCGCCTCCGTTAAGGTTTAGTTTAGACTCTAATTAATTGAATCCGTTAAATCGTTGCTCAATCAGTATTTAAAACTCTAAATTTTGGAACATTTTTGTATGTTTAAGCAAATTTTTTTTCACAAACAATATTTTTTGTAGATTTTGTTTCACATTTTGACCTCGTTTTTAGAGTGGCATTTTTGCACTGTTTTCAACATCAAACTTAGCCACCAAGCATCAACGAAACGTTAACGAAAGTTGCCAAACACTTAGCGTTAAGTTAATGGGCAGTTTTACGGAAGTTAATTTAGTCCGTCAATTTCAAGAAGCATTTTTACAAAGTAACTCGTTAAATGACAAAATTAACCTCGTTATTTACGAATTAACGAAATTGGGTCCGCCTAAGTAATTCGTAGATGTGTGAAATTAATCCCACCACGATAAACAATATTATTGTGGCCTGTCTTTGCAAGTTAGACTACCGTTAGCTTGTCTTGCTTAGACTGCTATGCGGCAGCTGAAAGCAATAGCATGAAGCACAAACAAGTTTAAACTTTCCAATGTCAATCGAAAACATTTTGGAGAATAACGGTCTAGTTTAAGCCAGGATTGCTTATACAGACATGATTATTGATTTTTCCTGTTCGTCATATTTTCACGAGGTGAGAATCAATATGAGACATCAACTTACAGCGTAAAATAAGCTGCTTTTTAAACTGCTTCAAATTAAACTCATGAAAGTTCCATCGGTTTTAGTTGTGGCTGAGGGCATTAGTTGTGGATTCGATATGTTATCTTCATGATCTCTTCTATAACTCACAGTATATTTGTCTTCATCATAGTAGCGCGGTTATAAAATTAGGCTATCCATCATTTCCTCTAAAATTATACATTGCAGTTCTTAGTAATGTTTCACCCACGTTTAATTCACTAAAAACAAAATAGCGCGAATTCGGTGCGAGGAAACCATATACCTTTGTTTTTTCGAGATGTTACATGAATATGCTGATCACATCTGCATTTGTTTTCAACATTTCAGAGCTGCCCCTTCCAATAACGGATTTGTGATAATTCTCGATCGACGGAAAGACAAATGGTCTTCAATCCGGAAAGTCCTAGCTCGTCTAACAGTTAGTAGTTGAAGTCATTTTCTTTAATGTCTGAAGTTCGCATTAAAAGTAATGTTATCTTGACAAAATGGGTCAGAATTTATCTCAACGACTTTTGGTCAACCCGTAAACATTTCGTCGTTTTGTTGCATAACTGTTTCGGCGGTTTTTACGAGGGATGGTCAGTCACCTTGCGACGAAAGCCCGCGGCTCTTATTTTGCCAAAGAATTGGATGTTTCGCTGTTTTACTCTTGGAGGAGAAACAGATGAGATTTTGAGCAAGTTGAGAGTCAAGAAGAATTTGTGTTTGTGGCAGGAAATTTAGTGTAACTTACCATTGCGTGATCTGATTCTGTCCAATAAACGGCTTCTTTTTGACATCTCACGTTTCATTTTGGCCAAACACTATAAGTTTATGCAAGCCGCGCATTACTGATGCAACTCAAGATGGCACTCATTTATTCAGTTTACCCATTTAAAAAATCCCGATGTTTCAGTTCCAGAAATAACGTCCAGCCCCAAATTAAAGCATAGATTATCACTTCATAACTGTAAAATCGACTCCTGTTGATATAGTAGGCCCATACACATTAGAACATGGCAAATTCGGTTCAAGTTTGGTCTGGTTTTACGTTCTTTGCAAAAACATCACACCCAGCTTCTTCCAAAATGTGTTTGAGGTCACACTATGATGCCAAATGCTTTCAAAACATACCACTGAGAGCATGACATGTTTCGAGTCATGTCATTCAGGCGACGCAACTGACTTTGGTTTATTCTCTTTGCTTTCGAACATTGTACCGTTTGTTGCCATTGCGTGCAGCGCTTTTCATCAATATATTCAGTGTTCGTTGACCTTAAATGACCTCACACTCCCCGAATATGTTTAGCGTTGAACGTAAACATTCTGTTGTAAAGCATTCTTGAGAATTTTTGAGAACCAATTCGGAATAGATAAGCTTCGTAACTTACGAAGAGTTCAGCCTCTTATAAGTCATCGTTAAGGGTGCTTTGCTTGGTTTTTTTTTTTTTTTTTTTCGGTCAAATTTCGGTCATAGTCCAAATTAAATTCGTAAAAACCGAAAAAATTAAAGCCATTTCGGTCAATTGACCGAAGTAAATATCTTGCCAATATGCAAGCAACAATTACAAACGGACTACCGGTGTCACAGTGTCAAATTTAACAAACACCAAACGGATCAAAATAGTTTGTATTTGTATTGCGGTTAAAAAAGAGTTGGTGTATATTTCGTTCCACGTCTTGTTACTTTAAACATGACCGAAAAAATATTGAAATGACCGAAATTTTTGTAGACAGTCAGGTCAATTGAGCGAAGTCAAATATTGAAAAAAATAACCCTGGTGCTGTGACACTTTAACCGGTTATGGCTTTGAACTCGCAATTAAAAAGAATAAATTTTCGCATTTTGTTTTTGTAGACCAATTTTCCTGGAGATTTGAAAATGATTCTTGTGTTACGACCTGCTGGTTTCCTGCAACGCAAAGCTTCTGATTTTGGCTTCAGGCTTCGACGCGATCAACTAAGCACTAAAGTTCAGGTAAAAGTACTTCCGGGTGTATCCGAGTTTTAAACTAAATAAAAATAAAGTTTCTAGGCCTCTAACCTGTTTGACTTTGTTAGGATAGAAAGTAAGAACTACTGGTAAAAAACCTTCGTACTACTGTAGGTGTGTGTTTCTTTACTTCATTTAGAGAGGAAAATTTCTGTCGAGCATTTCGCCAGCGTGGGTTTTTGTTTTTTATTAGCATTCCTATGTTTGCGATTTTAAATATCTTCGACTCAAAATGCAGCAGGCCACGATTGGATTGATTGACCTTGGCCAAATTTTTTGCGCATTATACAACTCATGCTGTAGCTTAAGATTTGTAATATAAGATAAGCAGCTACAACTTAAGGCCAGTCAGACAACTAACAATGCTCTTCCAGATTTATTTTCTAGCACTAGACCATGATGTCTTTTTGATGTGAGCAAGTGCATTATTTTGCAAACTACATAGTACATCGATATTTCATTACGTTTAGATTGAAATGCTGTCGGGAGTACAGGAGCTAAGGAAGTTTATGTTTCCGGATCAAATTCCTACTGAATTTGAAGGAAACTTCGTTTACGGACACAAGACCTGGATCCGCAACAGAATGGTAGGTTCAAACACAAAAGTATTGCTATAATAATAAATAAACACTGCATAGTGGGGAAGATTTTGTTGGACTTGTATGTAAATAGTTATAGTTTGAATATATTTTTTGCTTTACCTCAAAAACTTCATTTCTTAATTATAGATTTGTGGTTAGAAAAGTGATCAGTAGTTGATGGATTACCAAACCAAGTTGGTTGAGCTTATTGATAAAACGTTTTTTTTTAATTTTCATGCATGATTAGGACGTTTAGTTTTTTTGCATTGATGATGAGCATTTATGCAGACATTTAATTTTCATGTCAGTGTTAAAAACGTATACTCAAGCTGCCAGGGTTTTATTGATTACCATCTATTAGCATATTTTTTGCTCTTTAAATAAAGATCTGAGAACGAAAAGGCTAATATAGGTTTTATTTTTAACACGATCTTCCTTATTGAAGTTACACTTTTCGAAAATCAAGAGGTGTTTGCGGTTGCAATTCAAATTTATTTATTTATTCAGTTGCATATTTATTCTCCTATCACGAGAAAGCGATCAATGCGCTATACGAGCTCGCTTAGGAGTTGCCAGCCATCTGTCTACCACACCAAGATGGGGGAATCCCGCTAAGTGCCTTTCCCAACGGCACAACAAGTAAACTTGCCGGCTTGTTCTCCACACTGTCCTTTTAATGCTGAGCGTCAATAAGGGAAGCTGTGAATACCAATTTTATAGTCATTGGTTTGACGCGACTCAGAATCAAACCCGAGTCTACAGCTCAAGTGACAGACGCTCCATACCACTCGGCCATCTGAGATGTTAAGGTCATATTCGCATCAACGGTCATATTCGTATCAATCATAGTGTTTAACATTTCGGTGTCCCTGATTCGACCGTCATCATCAGCATTTGGTTGGCTTAAAACATTTTTAAATAACGAGTCTGTACAGAAGCTGCTTTTGCAACCTGTGACGCGTACTTACGTTATCACAGATGTAAAACAGGATGAAAAAAGTTGTATATACTGTAGATGTTAATCATAATTAATTGAAATTATTGCATCAAACTCCAATTTGTCCACGATGCATCGTGCACCAATTCAATGCTTAGAAGATAGGAATCAAAGTTGTTGTGGGGATTCAAGCCTCAACATTATTTCATTCTGTTGTCAGCGACATGCCCCAACGGTACCGCACACAGGTGACAGAACCTACGTAACGGGCTCGATTCGCGGCTGAAGCAGATGGCATTTGACATATTCACTGGTGGCTGCTGATTCGAAGAGCGCAAGCTTACTTCGCAGTCTCCCTCAATTACTGTTGAATTTTCAGTTCAAAATAATTTTACCAAAACGACCATTGTTATCACGTATTCTTCTTTGGTATTGCGTGCAATTATTGTACAAGAGATGTAAACACATTCAAATTGAACGGTGCATAGCACATGCTTGCTTGGGAACTGCACCGAACCACTATTTACTGCCATTGCACAATTTCGTTCGCAAATTCGCTTTTTTATCAACATTGACGCTTAGCAGTGTTTTATTTGCCTAATAACTGTTTTCAGCTTTTGGAAGATTTTGCATTCCATGCAATAAACATAGGACGAGACTTGGATGCTTACGGGAAAAAATTAGAGGATACTGAGCTGCCAGTGGATGTTCCTTCTACTCAGACAGTCTTGCAACTGCAACAAGAATCATCCAAACACTTCAAAGTAAGCTATACCATGTTGTTCGTGACCGGCCGTTAAACTCAGTTGACAAGTCATTGCTATTGGTGAGGGAAGTCTGGGATTGAATCCCTGTCGGTCAAATCGGGCACAGTCTCGCAAACGACTCGCCACCGCTGCGATGTTTCTTCGTAGCTGTGTCGCTCAGGCGCTAAGCCGCGGAGATGAGCCCCAACACTTGTTGTTACACTACACTCGGCGTACTACCGCGAGCATAATAAAGATTGATTTTTTTGGTGTTATATTTGTATCAAACAAGCACCCGCATCATGGTTATTCCACGAACATATGAGTAATGTACTAATACGTTTTATTGACCCGATTTGTGTCACTAGCAGGTATATTGGCACCTAAAATTTTCTTTAAAAATATGTAAAGGTAAGGGTACGGGACAGCGGGTGCAAACACACATTGTTTAGGCTATTTTCAATTGTCGGCCCATAACAATTATCAATCACGAATGACTGAACGCTGTGAAGGGACATACATGATGAATAACACATGCACAAAACCCTTCGCACTTCTGCTTGTGCCGAGCGCCTGGCGCGAAAGCTGCGAATACTATTTTTAAAGTCTTTAGTATGACCCGCCTGGAAAGAAAAGCCCAGTCTACCCGCTACCAAGTGGACGCTCTTAACCGATACACCAAGCGCCGGTACTTCAAAATATGTAACTGTAAAGTTACTTAATCTTCTGATAGCCGCTGTTTCGACATTATCAGGTTTCATCAAAATAGCTCAGGATTATGGTGTGGAGTGAAAATCTAACAATCAATTTACGACTTTCAAAAATTCTTTGTTTGTAGTATCTCAAAAAAACGTCTTCGCCCTTCAAAAGCACTCAAATCGCAAAACGATTAGCTTTGCAAGGACAGGGGGCTCACAATCATGAGAATGCTTAACTACGCGCAAATCAAGCGAATGCAATAGTTATATCCTGCTAAGTTACAATGATTGTTAGCGACACGGAGCAATGCAAGCACGACATGGGCCGGGTGTGCACTAACGCTTAGTGCACGAAAAAGGGTAACCGGTTATCATTTTTTTGGTCCTTCCAGACTCACCAGGTGCACAACTACGAGAGCCAAAGCTAGCTCTAACTAAACCAACAAAAATCGAAGCTTTTATAGAGTTTGCTAATCAGAAGTGCGCGGCAAGACAGAAAGCGCTCGAGGTCCACAACTCTATTACAAAATCCAAGATTACGTAAACCACAGAAGCACTGCGAAGCAAAAAGCGCTCGTGGGTCAGAACACTATTAGCTAAGACAACGAAGTGTCAGTTATAAATAATTTTACGTTTACAATCCATGATTACAACCTATGTCACTTCATGCAATTACCGTTTTGAGTCCTCTGCGATGATACCAGGCCCTGCTATCGCTGCAGATGGCTGTTTTTCTTATTTCAAATTTTGTTTTAATGTCTCGTAAGTGTCAGTCAGGGCCGGATTAAGGCGGGAGCTGATGGGGCTGCAGCCCCAGGCCCACCGACCAAAATAGGCCTCTCGATTACAACTTATTATGAACAACTAAGTGATTTTTTCATCAATCAACTATTTTATTTTAAAGTTGAATACGAATTACCAATCTTTATAGGCCTAATCTATCCAGTTTAGGTTAGGGCTAAGTGAGTGATTCAAGATTGTATCAACGCCAAAAGTTTCAACGATTTTACTCTTGAATTTAAATCACAAGATCTGCGGCAAGTAAACGAAATCCAAGAAGACTGATTACGAGTTTGTGAGATTTGGACATACTTTACGTTGCGAGATTCGGACCAGTATTGCGTTACCAGCCCAACGGCTGAGGCATTCATCGGAGCAGGAAACAGGGTCCAGAAGCCAGCTTTAAAATTATTCCAGCCCCTCCTAACAAATCAAATCTCTCTATGTTTTGGGTCAAAATTGCAGGAAGCAAAAAAATGCCAAACAATGTATATAAAAACATTCCGACGCAATATGATCGTTCTGCAGCATATTGTACAACGAATTTAACGGTTTTCGAAACAGAATTCAAACTGAATAAATAAAATGATGATTGATATGAATGTTCATTGCTGTGTAAATTTTGAAACAAATCACAATCAAATACTATCAATAGCCCAGCATCGGCTACAGTGTGTGATGTAACGTTCTATCCGGTAACTAGAAGGAAATCAATCTAAATCAGGGGTGGAGAACCGGTAAAGCACAGCGGGCCACATTGATTGCATGATATTTTCAGCGGGCCACATTTACTTTTAATTGTTAAATTTCGCTTTAAAAAGGCACAATATTTCGTCGCAAATTTAACAACATTCATGCTGAGCTGTTTTTTTTTCGTAAAATCAGAGACTTTTGCGCGTTTTTTATGCTATAAATATATAGTATGTAGTTAAATGTGACGCAGTTTTTAAGAAATCTTAATGTTTTATATTCCACCATTTTGTTGTACACTTAACAATTAAAGTTCTGACGCGGGCCACATTCAAAACTTAAGCGGGTCGCAGGTTCCCCAACCCTGATCTAAATCTTCATTAACTCAAGATTACGCGGAAGGGTGATACATGTAGCGGGGGTCCATCTACGTGACATAGAGCCTGCAGGGCAACGCAGCTCCGAAGAAATGTCGTCGTTTTAGCGAGTCATTAATTTATGATTATTTCGTTGCATAATTCATAGACAGCAGCGTAAATTAAAGATGGTTTCACCATAGACTTATGTTTTCACACAAAATGCCGTACGAATTTTCGTAAAATGACGTTAGGATACGAAATAGAGCAGGGATGGCAAACCTTTTTAATTGGTGGATCAAATTTAAGGTCGTAGACCGAAACAAGAAAAAACGTGGGTTGTGGATGTAATCATATTAACGAGGGGCTTGAACCCAAGTTCTTCCGAAATCTGTGCAAAGAACAAAAAAAAAGGATCTTCACCTCAAAAATACCCAGCTTCCCGTCTTCAATGCCGCAGTATGGAAAGATAAGCTTTTCTTCACTACGTTAATGTTCGTTACCGTTTTCTTCGTAATATTTTTGAAACTACAAGTGGGTCACTAGGTGATCCGCGGGTCAGTGGTTTGCCATCCCTGAAATAGAGGCTGTAAAGGAGGTTGACGCAAACTTTGCATGGCTTGGGGAAAACTAATCGTAGAATCACTTACAAAACAACAAATGGAAAGCGTATTTGCGGAAATTGGGGCTCTGCGGTATGACATCTTCTAAAGCTTTGTACGTGCAAAATAGGTTCAGAAAATTTGTTTTTTGAATGTGTTTAATACTGGTATGTAGGTTACATTATTCAGCAGGTCTAGGACTGACGGGGACAAAACAGGCCCCTGACTACCAAATAGCCCCAGGCCTCAGAAACCCTTAATCCGGTCCTGGTGTCAGTATTGCGTTAGAGAAATTTTCTTTACCACGTTTGTGTCTAGGCGCAACAAAACCATCGCCGTGAATGCGCCTTTTATTTTTCTCCTTCACATAATAACAAACAAACACTTCATGCAAACTGCTGATATACATGATAACATCAATCATGATTAGCAAAAAGGTGTTTCATGAATGCAGCAGCTCTGTTGTTACAAAACTGCAAAATAATTTCTTACCCCGAAAAATAGCTGATGGTTTTTGAATGACTTGCAATAAGGTAGGCTACATTACTTTCGTGATGTAATTAATTGCTAATCTGTAGCGAGTTGTCAATTGCAACTCTTTCGATACTACTTGATATTCACATGAGTTTCGCCATTTCTTAAACGTATATGATGTCACTGAAAGTTACGCAAATATTTTCGTTGGAAAGTACTGCGACGTTTCTTCGGAGCTGTGTTTCCCAGGCGCTAAGCTGCGGAGATGAGCCCTGCCACTCATTACCTGTTTCGGCGTATTAACGTGAGTATAATGAAGATTTTATTTTGATTTGTTATGTCTTTTTTTTTTCAGGAAGAATTGGATTGTTTGATTGAAACTGGAATAACTCTAAAAAGCACTATTAACATTCCAAGCACGGGCAGCAAAGCTTCACCTGCCAGTTATTCTCTCGAGGCTGAAGCCTTACAGAGGTAAGCTATTACAACTACAAGTTACTTACAATAAGCCCAGTTCTTTAAACTTGGATCCGTGAAAGACCAGCCGGTTAGCTCAGTTGTTAAGATATTGCTTTCGATGCGAGAGGTCTGGGGTTCGATTCCTGGGTCGGTGAAATCGGACACAGTGTCGCCAACAACTCGCCATCGTTGCGACGTTTATTCGGGACTGTGTTGCCCAGGCGCTACGTTGCCTCACGTTACACGTTTCGGAGCCATACCGCGAGTATAATGAAGATTGGATTTTTTGATTTGATGTGTCTCCCACTTGATGCGTTACCACTACAAAACCACTGACGTGGTGCCGAGTTACTGGAAGCGCGGTATATGTCAGGCGTCACTATCGCATTATTTTTATACCATGATTTCTTTCACGTTGTGCTTTACGTCATAAAAACGCGGTGATTATATTTACGTGGAATTTCTTGAAGTCTTTTTGCAATTTATTGTGAACTGAAATGTTTTGTTTTCTCAGTCATAAGATTTATTTGTCAAAACTCTTAAGATTGTAGCATTCTTGGAATGCAGGTTTGTATACACCACAGTGCACTTACTAAATCATGCAGAGTCGCATCGCATCATCTGCAAGCTAACGATATGAGCATCTTAACATCAGGGGAGGGCAACCTTTTTAACACAAGGGCAATTTCGAAAAATATATTGTTTACTGGGGGCTGCACTGCAAATAAAGCTGCAAATAGTCACAGGCACATCCCTACAGCAATAAAATTGTGACGCCATGGTAAAGGCTACGACGTCACTACACAGAGCTTCACAATTGACCTGTCTGACAGTTGACAGCCTATTTCTGCTTTCTCGAGCACTTATACGATCGATTGCTCCACCAGTGTTGCGAGATTCTATGATTGCGTTTACTGAGGAAAACAAAAAAGCAAAAGTTCCAACATGATGAACCACAACACTCACGTACCGGTAACTTTATCATTTGAGAGAAAATAGTTACCGGTACAAGAAGAGGATAGGCCAAGCAAAATGTGGCATGGGCAGCATGCGGCACGAGACCACACTCAGATCTACATGTTCCACAATTAAAAGAAAAAATTCTTAATATTAGAAGTAACGGCTAAATGTATTTTGTCGAAATATCGTGTTCGGCCTTGTTTAGTGATATGCGTTCGTCGAAGTTACTGATAAAAAAGTGAATTAAGGCTACCAACATTTCAGAATTCCACAATTTACCAATAATTCTTTAATCTTGATTGATTGATCAATAATCCTCTCACCTTTGCTATGATCTTGAGGAACTTTTTGAGGATTACTTTGGTCATGCAAGTGAACTTTCTGTTGTCTATGTGCTCTATATTTTTCTAACCTCTAGAGCTTAATTTAAAAATTGAAACCCAGTGCTTTGTTAAATTGCTTTGCTTCCGCGTGACTTGCTTTCTGATTGAGATGGCATATTACGAAAAAGCTTTCCAGTCAGCTCGTTATGCATCAATTCACCAATTTTATTGTTTTCTTACGAAGATTTGGGTGTAGTTTAGTTATTGGCTATTGCAGTGTGCAAAGCTATGGAAATGGTTGAATCGAATTCCCATACGATGGTTAATTTACGCTATGATATAGCCTAATAAGTCGAGATCAGCAGCGGAACTTCATAACGCTGCTTCGAGCTCGTTTTGATTTGATAATTATGCACTCTGATTTTATGTTTTAGTCTTTGTGCTTGAGAGATTATAAATCATTACACAGTGAATTTTTTCATTTGCTTCTTATGGGTTCTTGCCAAGCAAAGATGTTTTGACGCACGCGTATCCAAGGACTCTACAACGCAGCTTGGGTAATACAATAGTTACCGCTTGCATATTGCTCCGGTGGTTTTGTCCTGGTGTAGGATATTGTTCCTACCACCGACTCACAGATTAGATTGTAAACATACCAGTGTTGGCACAATAAACGAAAATTTTTAAACTTAACAGCAGGTGACAGATCGTACATGACGAGTTCGTTTCAAGGCTGGAACCGATCGCATTTGAATTATAAACCGGGTGGCTACTGACTCGAAGAGAGCAAGCTCACTTCGCAGTCTCTCTCAATTACTTGTGAAATTTTAAATCACGATGATTTGAAAATAACTTCAGTTATTTGTTTATTAGTGTTGTTTGTTGAGGAGTTTTAAGACTTCCCAGTTCATTTATTTCAGTATTATGTCCGCAATCGAGGAAGTGGATGCTGCGTTCGGAAGTTGCTGGATGAAGCATGAAGAGAAACTGAAGCAATGTCTGGATCTTCGTAAATTTGAAGAGGTTAGTATTTTGCCGGATGTTTTGCTGCAAATTATGCAGGTCAAATGCATTAGCAATTATCATTTTAAATCTAAGATTAAATTGAGGTGAATGAAAAGAGAAGGATTTAGGTATCAAATTTTTTATTTTTTTTTGTCCGTTTTTGTATTTCTGAGACATTACAGTCTAGTTTTGTGTAGATCCAAGATTATGTGGGCCTGAGTGCTAGTGAATCTTAGACTACAAGTTAGTTGATTTGTTTTACAGTAAGTGCTTTGTTTTCTAGGTTGAATATCTAGGGTATGACGCTTTCGTAATTTTACACTTACCGATTTGACATCATCTATATCAGTAGTTCTTAAATTTTTTATGCTACCGAACCCCTCAAGTCTCATGCAGGTGCTCACCGAACCCCTGCTAAAATTAAAGTTAAAAAATGTTTTGAAACGAGTAGAGCACAAAATCTAACAATGGTAGTCTCCTAACCATAGGGTTACAAGTTCAAGTAGAGTATAAACAGTACTTTGGAATACAATAAATATGGGACGAAAATAGCTTAAGGAGGAAAAATAACGCCACTGTAAATCTCAAAACTGGATGTTTCGACAACACAGATTCAGCTGTCATCATCAGCAAAGCATGCAGGCACTACATACAGTTTTGTAGTGCCTTGCACCTGTTTCAAGTTACGTAATAATTGCGCAGTGCACACCCAAGGTTGTGCAAAACGCAATATTTGTCTAGTTATGAAAAACTTACTTTTATGATACCAATCACTAGAGACTACGCATTAGTTTTGCGCAAAATGAAAAATTAGACCACGTTGCGTTTTTCTAATTGTAGGTGCCTTCAATTTCTTGATGTCCGCCGAACCCCTGCAACCGACTCATCGAACCCCTGGGGTTCGATCGAACCCAGTTTAAGAACCACTGATCTATATCCTCATCGCGCTTGTGAAATCATCTTTTTTACAATCATTTCAAGCTGAATATGCTTTTTTCCAAATTTTCCAGGACTTTCTTGAAGCTATTTCGAAGCTCTCCATCTACAAAAACTGGTGTGAGCAACAAAGTGATCACGTGGGTACAAACTCGTCATGGGTCGAATACCTCATCAATGAAGCGGAACGAATGAAGGAAAATTTCATAGTAAGTATTTTATGAATTAAAACTGTACAGCGTAAGTTTTTATGTTGATTCTTGCCTCAAGTGTTATGCTTATCTAATAATTTAAACATACAAAAAAAAATTTGGTGGAAAAAAATGAAAAAGAAAGAATACAACTAACAAAACCTGGTAAACACGCATATGGTGTGAACATGTTATTAAAATGCTGTTTTATACATGTCAAAAATTGATTGATCATATTTTTGGACGTGTTACTTCTTCATTTATAAGCTAATTTATTGTCGATTTTGTAGCCAAACAGCACTGTAGGCTTCGTACATTTTAATGCGTTGTTTTTAAAGCTTAGAATTACAGTTTTGATTCTTGTGTTTGATCTACATTTATTTTGTTCACCAAGATTTGACGTTTTTCGACCACATTTTTTAGGGCTTGTCGAAAAGAGCCTGCCGCCCTGTTGCATTGTTTGATTGGCCTTGTGAGTCCATTCGTCAACAGAGAAGTTCTTCAACATTTGATTAGATTTATAAGGCATACACTACAGTCAAAACCGCGTAATGCAATTGTATTTGACTTGATTTTACCAATACTCGGTCTGTTCCGGAGCCGACACATAAGATCTTGTTTCAATGTCTGGAACAGAAAAATCGCAAGCTCATTTGGCAGTCTGTCTATGAAGTTTGGTTTAATGATGTGCAACTTAAATTTTACGAGAAAAATTCGAAGCGTTCCGGTGGCGTGGTTAGAAGTCTTTTGGATCAATTGTGGTCCAGTTTTTCATTTGACTTGAGTACGTTCCATTGGTGTAGCCAGAAATTTTAAAGGGGAGTGGGAGGCAATAAACTCCAAAATCCATCAAAAGAGTCTGGTATATTTCAGTCACTTGACAACATTTGATCTTTTTTCACTGAAAGGCAGAGTCAAAAAGGAGGGGGCACAGCATAATGCTGCCTAAATACGCTCCTGGCACGTCTACAATAAGATAAATGTTGCTGGTCTTGCGTAGGAATGCAGTGTGGAATACTCTCTTTTGTCGACAATGGGAGGAGGAATGATGGAAAGCAATCATTTCGTCACTGCTCACATTTCGTCCAAGTGCAGCGAACTGGAACGAATTTTATCTGATCTCAACCAATCGTTTGAAAGTCGAGTCGATTTTTTGAATCAAATGCATGATGTACTTTTAGATATTGAAGAGGTTTGTTATGATATCCTGGCTTTGTGCATGTGCATTTTTATTGATGAAATTGCTGGAATTTATTGAAGGATCAAATGAATTTTGCTACTTGGCTTTTCAACCCTACCAAATTGCACTTTTTAGGTTTTAAATTCTTGTTATAAATTTCGGGAAAATTTTGATTTTTTTTCTCAGGTGATCGCTTGAATCTGTATTTTTTTCAAAAGCTTTTTTTTGGTACTATTTCTAAAAGCTACAGAGACAACGAATTATGAACGAAAATCTTTTTTGTGCTGACAAGTTGCACAAAATGAATTACACAAAGTGCCATACCTAATATTTTAGCATTCAGTCCTTAAAATCATTGTGCACTAAACTTGTAGATTAAATTGTTAATTCTCAATTTCCAGCTGAATTTATGGTGCGATCGAGCCATGAGCTTGCTAGCAGGACAAGGAATTGAGAAAGCGCAAAGTCTCGATGGATCTCGTCAAGCTTTGACGGAACTCGAAGAGTTTTTTGGAAAAACAGTGAACCGAGGCCCAGTGACTGCTCAGTCCATATCACAGAGCCTGGAGGTAGGCCACCATAGTTAATTGCATCTTCTCTTTGCAATACACTGTTAGTTGCATGGTAGCTGTAGCATTCGGATTTTAACTTTTTCAGCTGCTTATTATGAACTTTGCAACAGAAATCCTTCATTATTTTGAATGTTAATAATTAAATTTAGAGATTTTAACTCTTTTTTGAAAAATGGTCGTTGGATTACACGGCTATTATACAAATACATTCAAGTAAATAGTTTTGTGCGGTAAATAAAAAGGAAAGTTTAATAAGGTCGGTTCGCTCAGCTGCTAAGACTTTGCTGTCGGCGCTAGAGGTTCGGGGTTGAAATACCGGATAGATCAAATCGGATACAGTGCCGCCAACGGCTCGCCACTGCTGCGACGTTTCTTCGGAGCTGTGCTGCCCAGGCGCTGACTTGCGGAGATAGGCCCCGCCCCCTAAGACTTTCTTTGTGAATCGTCTTGTTCAGGGGGGATGCAGGTATAATGAAGATTTGATTTTGATTTAATAAAAGTGGAGAAAAAGACTTCCACTTGGCGGTAAAAGTTCAATAAATGAGATAATAATGTACTCTAAGATTTCGAAATATGAAAGAAATCTTCATTGTGATCGCGACATATTACCCATGCGTGTAACGAGTGGTGGGGCTCGTCTCTGCCGCTTAGCTCCTGGGCAACACAGCTCTAAGGAAACGCCTCACTGTGTCCAAGCCGTGGCCGACACTATGTCCAATTTGATCAATCCTAAAATTGAACCTCTGACCTCCAGCGTCCATAGCGACGTATTTCACCACTACATCAACCGGATTGATATATCGTTTCCTGTTTCTGACTGACATCTACTTTTTAAGTAATGTAATGTGATGTGACTGTTGCGCCAAAAAGAGAGCTTAATGGTGTACGCCTGAGCATTAAAACAACACAGTAAATTATCAGATAAAAGTACATTTAAAACTCCCCTGCAGGCTGTTTCACTGTGAGGCTCTTCAGGAGGGATGCTAATTAAAACTACGGTATATAAAATATTTGAATAAGATTCCATTTTTTATATTTTTAGCTTTCTCCCTGAAGAGTCTCACGGCGAAACAGCCTGCTGGGGGTTATTAAATATATTTTTGTTGGTGATTTACTGTGTTTTACTTTTCAAGTAACATTTTTATCGTTTTTCGGTTTCAGAGCGTGCAGGTGCATGTGGTATTGAAGCATTTCGAAAGATTTGAAGTAAAGGGGTAAATGTTTTTTAGAATTACATGAAGGCAGTTAATAGTCGATACGATGAAGTGGTACAATTGTACGAAAAAAGAAAGTCGTATTTTCTCAAAACAATATCTCGCTACAGCGAGAGACCAGTGCAGAGAGTGGAACCATCTATTAAAACAGACTTTGCACCTGTACAAACTGTGGAAAATACTCAGGTAAATACTGGTTTAAATGGTCATTATCTAAGTTTCTTGCTCTGTTTTAGTTATGTGCGAACTAATTTGCACAATATGCGTCAATAAACTGCACTGATGAGGCCTGAAACGTCGGAACAGTGTTCCCTGTCGTCAGCGACATGGTATAGCGGTACCTCATGCAGGTTAGAGAACGTACGTGACGGGTTCGATTCTCGGATGGAGCAGATCGCATAAAACAGCAATGCTTGCAAAGTTCGTCACATTAAGAACACAAACTCGCAAGACAATGAAACATCAGTAGCAGATTGGGGTTTTGAAAAGCTGCCATCATAGGGAACTTTTTTGTATACAGCTTTAACAGTATCTTAAAACGGTCGAGGTCGTGTGACACGGTTGCTGCTAGACTTTTTTCTTTTAATCCGCCAAAGTGTGGTTCATTATAACCCATCAAAAAAGTAAATTTGAACAGAACGTGTTTTTTGAATCATCTTGTTCAATTAATTTGCCCAAGACATAATACAGTATTTTGGCCTTTTGATGTAACAGTACTATTATCTATGCAATAGGCCTATGTGCTGTTAACACGGGACCGTTTTGACTAATTTGGGTACTTAATCACTCTTTAGAAGTTTTTAGTTCAGTTAAGTAATGCATATTATCCTCCTATCACGAGAAAGCGATCGAAGCGCTATAACGAGCTCGCTTAGGAGTTGCCAGTCACCTGTCTACCACACCAAGATGAGGGAATCCCGCTAAGTGTCTTGCTCAACGGCACAGCTAGTAAACTAGCCGGCTTGTTTTCCACACTGTCGTTTAAAGCTGAACGCCGAACAGTGAAGCGGTGAATACCAATTTTAAAATCATTGGTTTGACCCAACTCGTAATCAAACCCGAGTCTACAGCTTCAAAGGTAGACGCTCTATTCACTCGGCTATCTGAGTTGTAAATTTAGTTTTTGCATCAAACATGTATACTTTGTTGAAGGAATCGGAAGAAACACCAGACAACCAATCTTCCAGTCCACAATCTGATCCTCAAGTACAACTCAGGTGAGATTAATTATGTGATCTGATCGGAGCCGGTTATCTCAGTTGTTAAGCCCATCTCTATCCGTGCCTGAGGTCTGGGGTTCGATTTCCGGGTCGGTCAAATCCTACGCAGTGTCGCCTGAACGGCTCGCCGCCGTTGCGACGTCTCTTCGGAGCTGTGTTGCCCAGGCGTTAAGCCGTGGAAATGGGACCCGCCACTCGTTACACGCTTCGGCAAAATACCGCGAGTTACACGCTTCGGCGTATTACCGCGAGTATAATGAAGAATTGTTTTATTTGATCGAAAGGGATTGGTTCGAGTTGAATGATCATTTACTAAAAGAACTGACTTTGCTGTGTGGAACAACTGCAAGAATTGCTAAAAGAACTGACTATTTATGGTGTAAATACAGACCGTATAATAGCGGGTCTTCTAAATATTACTTCCAGGCAGCTTGAATTGATGTACATTCTGATTTCATGTTTTAGAAATTTTTTCGGGTTTAAACGGCAATCATTGTTACTAAAATGTCGTCATTTTGCTATTTGTCTCTCATGCAAACCCGCCACTAAGTTATTTTTCTCAGTCAATTATACTGTAGTTATCAATTTTACGAGTGTTTATTGCAGTTTTTTAATTGCGTTGTAGGGACTGGGATAAGCTAGTAAAATTTTCAAATTAAAATCGACTATTAACTGCCTTTTGAACAAAAATCAAGCTACTAAAATTAAGAAAAATTATGGAAGAAAATTTTTTGTTATTTTATTTTGAGTGTCTATAGTTATATTTTGGGCATCTTACATTTCTCTTAAAAAAAATCTTGTTTATTGTATCTTCGGGAAAAACCAATTTACTGACGCTGTAAGTCCAACCAATTTGCAGAATCACCGTAAATGTCATCATCGTCTTATGTTGGTTTCTGCTAAACTACTGACGGTACGTCAGTGGCGCTGCGAAACATTTTAAATGGATGGGTGGCATCAATGGAAAAAGAGTCTAACGCATACTTCATTTGCTTAGAAACATATGTCCTTTTTTCCTAAAAGCCACAGTCAGAAAAGTCAGAAAAGGGGGGAGGGGCATGGCACAATGCCTACCCCTCCCCCCCCCACACACACACTAACCGTGTGCTGTTACCGTACTGTAGATTTCTGTGCCTCTCTTGCTAATCTGACGGAATAACTAGGTTTAACGTTGCTCATAAATTTTAAATGTATGTGAAAAAAATTGCTAGACCTAATTATTTAATTTTGTTTATTTTGTTTTTCAGGCACGTTATGAATGAATTGCTTTCAACAGAAGAAATTTACGTGAAAGAGTTGAAAACAATAATTGAGGTAAGAAAACATTTACTATGTCAATGTTAGCAAAGCGTTCTAACCGTAACTACCATTTGTCACTGAATTCAGAGCACTGATGATACCTCATCTTCTCGTGGACGAATTAAGTCGCTAGGTGCGTTTACTAATACGCGATGGGCGGCACACGCCAACGCGATAATGATAATGCAAGTAAATGTAACAGGGTTTCGGGTAGGCGGTAAATAGAAAAAAAAACATGGTTCAAAAAAAATGTGGCGTAAGCTGCCTACCGCGTGTCGATAAACGCACCTATAGAGGGTCAATGACATGATCACTTGTGGGTAAATCACTTGGCAGCTCAGATGACCGAGTGGTTAGAGCGTCGGCCTCTGGAGCTGTTGACTTGGGTTTGATTCCGAGTCGCGTCAAACCAATGACTTGAAAATTGGTACTCACCGCTTCTCTGCTTGACGCTCAGCATTAAAGAGGACAGTGTGGAGAACAAGCCGGCAAGTTTGCTTGCAGTGCCGTTGGGAAAGGCACTTAGCGGGATTCCCCATCTTGGTGTGGTAGATAGGTAGCCAGCAACTCCTAAGCGAGCTCGTTATAGCGCTTTGATTGCTTTCTCATGATAGGTGGATAAATATGCAACAACTGTAAATGCTAAAAAAGAAACAGTGTTTGTATTTACTGCAATTCACTATCACGCAAATATTTCGATTTTTTAGGGTTATGGAAACCCAATCGATGATGAAAACTGCAGCAATCTTGTTCCAAAAGAACTGAAAGGAAATGCAAAAATTCTACTCGGGAACATGGAAGATATTTACGCTTTTCACAGCAAGATATTTCTCAAAGATTTGGAAGAATGTAAAAATACACCGGGTCTTGTTGGAAAATGTTTTACCAACCGAGTACATGTTTTTTTTTTATTCTATTCTCCTTTTTTTAAGTTTACAGCTCAGATGGCGGAGTGGTTAGACGTCTACTTCTGGAGCGGTAGACTCCGGTTTGATTCCGAGTCGGGTCAAACCAATGACTTGAAAATTGGTATTCACCGCTTCTCTGCTTGACGCTAAGCATTAAAGGGACAGTGTGTAGAGAACAAGCCGGCAAGTTTACTTGTTGTGCCGTTGGGAAAGGCACTTACGAGAATTCCCTCATCTTAAAGCTGGTAGATGGCCGGTAAGTCTTAA
Organism: Trididemnum miniatum; assembly: GCA_964006365.1. NCBI lineage: Eukaryota > Metazoa > Chordata > Ascidiacea > Aplousobranchia > Didemnidae > Trididemnum > Trididemnum miniatum. Next base: position 8,771,893 of record OZ023232.1, on the reverse strand, counting down.
ACGAGCTTGTTATCGCGCTTTCATGGCTTTCTCGTAATAGGAAGATAAATATGCAACTAAATGCTACACAAAATACAAATCATTCGCTTGTGTGTGTGGTGTGTGGCTCGGGTTTTGTGTACTTTATTTTTGTTTTATGCCAAGTCAGCAAACTTTAGTTTAGCGTAAATATTTTCAATACTCACTTCTGCGCAGTTGGTGTCATAAGCTCAGATGGTAGGTAAGAAGGAGCTTGATTTTCGCTACTTGCATATTAAAAAGTATTTGCAACAATTTTACATATATCAATTTGGTAGAAACTTGTTTGGATTATCTGTGTCCAACCTATTGCAGCGATTCTAAACCGAGCTAGCTTGTTCATTCTTTCAAATTGTTTTAACAGCTAACAGACCATTCAAACTACGCGTTTCAAAAGTTAAATTTCATCGTGGCTTTAAAATCTGTTATATGTGCACACATTCGTATAGCATACTTTAATGAATATGTCCGGCCCGCGACTGTTTCTGCCTTCTAAAGTATCATCAGAGTAGCTGAGATTAGTTCAGAGCGATTAAAATCTAAAAACTCAAAGCCCTTCGAAGATTTTTTGCTTGTGGTAGCCTACTGACCATCAAGCAAAAAATCTTCACTTCTGCCAAAGTGCCTAAAAAGCTGAGTGTTGTCATGCTTTCATCTGCTTTCATTTTTTTCTGTTTACAGAAAAGTGATTTCGAAATTTACTCGAAATATTGTCAAAACAGTTCCAAGTCTGAACAGCTTCGAGCACGAATTGGCGAACAACATCCCTTCCTGGTGCAATGCCAGCGCAAGCTCGGCCATTTGCTTCCTCTCAGTGCATATTTACTCAAACCTATTCAACGAATTACAAAGTATCAGCTTTTATTGAAAGTAAGAGCAGTTTTAAGCAATCAGAAAATGCTTTGAATGCCTAATCTTTATTATGCTTGTGGCCAAGCGTGTAACGAGTGGCGGGGCCCATTTCGGCGTCTTAGCGCCTGGACAACGCAGCTTTGAACTCCGAAGAAACGACGCAGCGGTTGCGAGCCGTTGGCGACACTGTGTTCGATTTGATGGACCCAGAATTGAACTAGGGCTTCCCGCGCCAACGTTTTAACTACCATATCAACCGGTCGGCCATGCTTTGGAGGCACACACGTTTATTCATGGCTTATAAGTGGATGCATATTTTTGAAGTAACAAAAAAGGTTTCACTGTGAGTCTTACTTCATGCGAAACAAGCCAACGTTTACTTGAATATATTTTACTGTAAAGTGATGTGTCGTTAATGATATAAAGAAATAACATAGTGAATCGCTTTTACACATAATTTAGGAAAACGACATCAAAAATAATAAAAAGAATATTTCAAGCACATTAAAATGCATAGGCCTATGTGTATTTTAATTGCTACACAATCACACCTGCTTTTTTGTTGGTTCGTAGTCTTCGTCACTCAGTTAGATTTACACGTTGTAAATATATTAACAAAAATGTTTTAATTATTTTTTTCAGCAAATGTTAAAATACAGCAGCAACATTGGAGCTGCAGACATTCAAGCTGCTTTGGACACAATGCTTAGTGTACTGAAACATGTCAATGACTCCATGCATCGTAAAGCGATTGTAGGGTATCAGGTAACCTATTCTCTGCTGTTCTTGCTTAAATCTTCTGATAAAACCATCAAAACACCGCAGTTTCTAAGCAAATGAGAACAGGTTTTGTTTTGGAAATAGTGCTGAGCACGCAGAGGTTCGAAAACAAGTCTCAGTTTGCGTAAAAAATACAAACGTATAGCGCTCATTCCTGAAGGAAATTCAGATCAAACGCGCTTGACAAAATCCACAACAGTAGAATTAAATAAAGTATAGATAAAAATATGAAGTTTACACTGATAAAAACAATGGTAAAAACTTAAGTGATGGAGAAGCTTAATGACTCACGTAATGTATTACTTCCTTTTCTTTCTCTATGTCTTAATTTTTATTTTGTGTTTCTGCATTCTCTTTATATGTCAATCATTTGAAGAACACTTTTTCATTGCTACAATGATAGCCTACTAACACATACGCATGTTATTGTCAGTGATACAGCGTATAGCGGTACCGCGCACAGGTGACATTTCCAACGCGACGGGTTCAATACGCGGCTGGAGCTGAGCCATGTATAACGGGTGGCTGCTGACTCGCGCAACGCAAGTTCACTTGGCAATCTCCCTCGATTACGATTGATTTTTCAGTTTAATGTAATTTTGAAAATGACCTCAGTTGTTTTCTTCATGAAAATGTGCTCTATGTTCACCTGCAGATGAGGTTAAACCGAATAGTTGTGACTTGTGACGTGGCACTCGTCTATTAATTACAATTTAAGCTCAATTTTTTCAATTGTTTTGACAAACCTATTGCGATAAACTTGAACATCTTTTTTACTTAAAAATAGGATCTCTTTTTTTTAGGGTAACTTGGAGGAGTTAGGTGCTTTGCTGCTTCAAAGTCCTTTTTCAGTTCAAAGTGAACACAGGAAAGTCAAAGTGAAAAACATTACTCGTCATCGGTTCAGGTAACTTGGGTTTTAGAACTTAGCTGATGTGCTGAAGGAAGTACTGAAGTCGGGGAGTACGTCGGTGCCAAAAAGTTAAGAGGGGGGAGGGGGCGAAGTTGAGTCTAAAATCTATTTTCACTTTCGAAGTTTTTTTACTGCTCAGGCTAAATTACTGCAGCTTCTTCTGATTGGCTAATTTGTTAGCTTACTTATTTTCAATGTGTACGCTTAAGATGTGAATTCGAAAACATTTTCAATCGATTTCAAGTCGAGTTTACTTAAAGTTTGCAAACCGATTTCCAGTTCAAGTTTTGTAATTTTTATCGAGCTTATGCTAAGTTCAAGCAATTTTTGAAAAGTTTAGGATAAGCCTAAAAGTCAAACAACTTTTTCAAGATCGAGTTCGAGTTGAGAAAGTTTTATTTTTCAAGCTCGAGTTTGACGAAAAGAGCGAGTTCAACGAGTTTGAGTCCGCGGCGCTGGTATCTGCATTGCTTAATGAAATTTCATCATTTGGAGAAGAACGGCGCAATTTGTTTGAACTTTTTTTGACGTTTGCTGATCTCAACATTTTGCTCAGGGCATGGGCATTGTTTTTGGGGCAGTCAGTGCAACCAAGTTCCCTTTATGGAGATGAAGCTAATGATAGGCTACACAGCACGGATGATTGCTGCTACAAGATAAACTACCGACGTTGGCCTAATTTGATTCACTTATTCGTACTGGTGCTGTAAATGTTTTTTTATTTTACTTTTTCAGTAAAACATCCCAACGACATTTGTTTTTATTTGAAAAAGAACTTTTATTTTGCAAACAACAAAATCTTGATTCAACTGACAACAATTTATCGACGAATCAGGTCGGTGTATCGCCTATATCGGGAGGAGCCAAGCCTCAGTGCTATGTATTCAAGCGATCTTTGAATGTAAGTTGAACTATATGCAGTTTGCCTCGCAAAATATTCATTATTTACCATAATTAATGTAAAATTATATTAAATCTTGATTATACTCGCGGTATTGCACGGAAGCGTGTAACAAGTGGCGGGGCCCAACTCCGCAGCTTAGCGCCCGGGCTACACAGCTCCGAAGAAACGTCGCAGCGGTGGCGAGCCGTTTGCAACACTGTGCCTATTTGAGTCCGCGGCGCTGGACTTTCTAAAGCCTGTGCGCTTAGCAACTGAGCTAACGGCCGGTTTTATAATTAATATTTAATACAAAGGCTGAGTGGTTAAGGTCACGTCTCCGGCAACTATTGGGCTGGTGATACGTCACTGGTCGGTGCGGGCGTGGGTTCGAATCCCTCTCGTAACCAGATTTTTTTCTGACTACGTTTGATTTACAACCGGCTAGTTAAGTTGTTGAGCGCACGCTGTCGGAGCGTGAAGTCTGGGGTTCGATTCCCTGGTCGGTCAAAAATCGGACACAGTGTCGCCAAAGGCTCGCCACCGCTGTGGTGTTTCTTCAGAGCTGTGTTGGCCAGGCGCTAAGTCGCGAAGATAAACTCCGCCACCCGTTACACGCTTCGGCGTAATACCGAGGGTATAACGAAGATATTGATTTTTCGTGCAGGTTTTCAGTGGTTTGTGGCCGAAAGTACTTCAATTTTTAATACGCAGTGAAATTAAATGACTGAAAGTTGCCCCGTACTTCAAAGCCCCAATATTACTGCTAGACACGTTGGTTTTGCTTTATTTGAAATTTGTCTCAACATTTCACCGTTGCTGATTCTTGGTACATTACTTCCTAAGAAAAGTTTCTGTATTGCTTTGTTACGTTTTTGCTCCCTTGTTGTTGTTTTTTGAAAATAATCATTCGTCAGCTCATTCGTACCTTTGGATCAGTATCTATCTATTACCTTTGGGTCGGTATTCGTATCTATGGTCCATTGTAAAGGTAAATATACGGGACAGCGGGTGCTAAGCACACATTGTGTAGACAGACTCTTTTGATAGCTTTTGCAGTTCGTGGCTCTTTCTAAAGTTTCTGGAGACGCTACGCTACTGCCTACCACCCCTGGCTCTACTGGGCGTGTTACCGATTCAGCAAAGTGAACTTGTGAACTTACCATTTTTAGCATTGCATATCGTGCGGTAGGTTGCGTTAAACTACAATATTTTCTCTAGTTGAGTGCAGTTGGGATAACAGAAAACTCGAAAGGAGATTCAAGAAAATTTGAAATCTGGTATCAAGGCAGAGAAGAGGTTTACACTTTGCTCGCCGTGTCCGCTTCTACCAAGCAAGACTGGGTCAGTGAAATCAAAAGAGTTTTGTTGTCGCTTCCCAAAATTCAAGTCAAACTCAAAGTAAATAAAGGTAAGGTAGTGGCTGAGTGTCTACTGTCTACTGCATTTCACTCATCCGTTTCCCTTTCAAAAATATTAATTTTATCCAAACGTTTTAACAATTTATTGACTTCGGATAATAAAGATTGTAAAAACAGAACAACTGCACGGCTACCTTACTGGCGAAAAAGTAAAATATGAATGCTGCCGATGTATAATCGTTGGCGATTTAGCACAAATACAGAAGTAACCAGTTTTGAAACAATTTGTCAAAGCTGCATAAAAGTTATTCACTTTAAACCGCCTTACATTGAAATTTATTGGCTATTGTGGAAAAGGTTGTATCACTAAAATATTCATCATGCCATGCCGTTGATATAAAGGTTACCATTTCTTGCCTCCTTATCATACTAGGTCTATGCAACACTTTTTTTTATACAGATAAGAAAAAAAATCCCAAAGCTCGACGACGAAAAAGTCCAAGCAAGAAGCCACGGTCTGGGTTTCGTTTCGACAAACAAAAGTTGAATTCTGACTTTTCTACTCCACAACGAACTGGCAGTGTGAAACGATCAGCGTCGGTCGGAAAAGACGAAGGAAATGCAATTAAACAGGTACTCTTGCGTGATGTAGCTAATTGCAAAATAGTTGGCAGTTTTTTGTTTCTTGTTTTTTTGCACTAATACTAGGGTAAGTACAGTAGTTGTTGCCTCATTTCCACATTTTGCATTATGCAACTCCGTGACAGAGTACAGGCTACTGCGATTTGAGCAAGACATTTTTTGTGGTTTCCTTTAAATTCAGTGATGTGCAGGATATTATCGTTAGTTACCTCTAGCTGTACTCTTGTCTTTTAGTCTAGATAAAATGTTACTTAGACGTTTTTCGCGGATTTTCAACGGACGCTAAATCACCGGTGAATAGCACACAGTCTGATGAGAAGATTTAGGAGTTTCATACCTCATGCTTTTTCCGGAACACGTTTAACCGCAAAAAACTTGCCATTTAAATTTCCTAGCTTTCTAGAGTAGTCTTAATAGAGAGTTTCTTTTTTTAACCAAGAGACTTTCCGTAAAGGCATCGTTTTCAAAACAAAAGTGTTACCTACTACGTTCCAGTTTTCGAAGGGTGCAGTTGATTTACTTATATACTGGTAGTCTACTTTTGGGCTTGGTTTTTTTGGTTGTAGTTGTTCCAGAAAAAAAGTTTAGTTTACTGCCAGTTGTATCAAATCAAACAGCAGTAAAGCTTTTATTTTTAGATACTCGTATATTAGAACTAGGAAGGTATTTTTTTGAAACAATATCGGTCTTTAAACATTTTACTTAGGCCTACTTTACTATACGTATTGCATTTTTTTGTGTATATTTACTCGCATATTTATCTTCCTATCACGAGAAAGCGATCAAAGCGCTATACGAGCTCACTTAAAAGTTGATAGCCATCTGTCTACCACGCCAAGACGGGGAATCCCGGCAAGTGCCTTTCCCAACGGCTCATTAAGTAAACTTGCCGTCTTGCTTTCCACACTGTCCCTATAATGCTGAGCGTCAAGCAGGGAGCTGTGAAGAGTAGTTAGCACGTTATTTTCTAAAAGTAACTTAATTACAGTTACTTGGGAAAAAAGTAACTAAGCTACCGTTACTGTTTTGAAAAAGTAACTAGTTACGTTACAATTACTTTCGATGAACAAAAAAATGTGACCTTAATAAATTAACTTTTCTATTTCTTGTGATTACACCATCACCAATGTTCCCTCTAATTTTTTGTAGTCTGCGTGCGCAGAAACTTTGGCGAGAGCGCACTTTTTTAAAAATGACTAACGCTTGTGCAACAACCCATGAATTAAAAAAAAAAGGTCATCACATCCGCAGATGTCCAATTTTTCGTTCATCAACCCCGCACCCCTGGTTAAGAAGCCCTGTTTTAGCAAGTCCAAAAACAATTTTCCCCTACTTGCCAGCCGAGAACAATGCTTCATCATGATATGTGTGTGCGCAGTAAATTTATGCGTGTGCGCAGTCTCTGAAAGCCGTGTGCGCGCGCACACGCGCACCGCTTAAAGGGAACACTGACCATCACCTATTCTAATTTTTTCATGTAAACAACATCATTTCGTCAACTCACTTATTTATCAAAAATTAACCTTTCAAAAAGGCAAGCATCTCAAAATGCTCGTCGGTCAAACCAGCTCTTTTTGTAATGTCGTTTCCTAAGCTGAACAGCCTTCCCTCAGCTGCGCTTGAGGGCAGAGGAGTGTTGAACTTGTGGCGATTACGTGATAAATTTCTGTTCTTTTTCGTTTACTTTGCTGCTAAATTTCTAAGTCAAGCAATATTGCAGAACGCCTTGCAGCTTTCAATTGTGTCTAGCCAAATTACTGCAAACGATCTTAATTTCTGTGTTCCCATAAAATTTCGTGTTCCCAACATTGCAATTCTATGTTTGCTTATTTTACCTACTTGCGCTTATTAGAAACGCTATCTTCCTTCGCTTGCTAGAAATCTCACAGTTATTGAATTATTTGTTACGTTTCACATGAGAACCAAATTGAGCTAAATTCTGCTTGGGTTCCATGAATTGGCGTCGCCAAAACCTAATCTGTGCCTTTTTTGTGTGATCGTTTAAATTTGCATGCTCTCGCTGAAATAAAGCTCTTCTGCTTCTGGTTTCGAGATGTCCTGACCTTGATGTTGAGACTCGCAATCCCCAGTGCTTCATGACATCGAATTAAGAATTCACAACAAACTTATTTCGTTGTTGTTTAGTTTAAGCTTAGGCCTCACGGATTTTCTCAGTCATGCAGCCAGGCCAAGTCGGTTTCGACTGGCATGTCTCAACGGTTTCTCGTTTTGCTGCATGTTCCTTTTTGCATGCCAATTTTGTTTAACTTAAGAATGAACATATTATTTTGACGTCATTGGCGGTACGGAAATAAAATAAAAATTGAGTTGAAATGAACTAAAGTTCTATGCCGGTCCACAAAAAGTTTCAAAATACTAATCCGGTCCAAATCCGGAAAAATGCCCAACTCCAGTTTAATTAAATCCTAATCTAAATCCATGGACATCTCTGGCACGTACTTCACTAATTGATATTAAATAACTTTCTCAAGTGCCACCGTAGGCTATGTAACCTTGTGTGAAAAACTGCTGAAATGTATGCATCCTTCGCCGTGAATAAAAATTTGAAGCAAGCCCTCACTGCTCAGGACGGTCATTTTTTGTTTGACGATGCTTGTACAATGTACATTGCGAGTTCTGCAACGCTTGGTTGAGAAGTGATATAGTCATTTTGGTGACCACCGCGTGTGTACTGCGTAGGCTACGCAATCGTTTTTCGCAGCGCATGTAATTACCATAATTACGAAACGTAATCCGGCATGCGAGTGCCGTCACTAAAAAAAGTAACTGGAACTAGTAACTTTTACATGTCTAATTTTGTAACTGCTTATCGCTTTCGTCACAGTTTCAAAAAAGTAACTAAGATACCGTTACAGGTACTCAAAAAGTAACTAAGTTACAAAAGTAACTAGTTATTTCACAAAAGTAACTAGTTACTGCCCACCTCTGGCTGTGAATTTCCATTTTCAAGGCTGGGAATCTAACCCGAGTCTACATCTCCAAAAGCGGGCGCTTTTACTACTGGGCCATCTGAGCTGTTAAACCGTAGTAGTATTTGAAAACGTTTATATTTTTACTTCTAATTAAGTTGAGTCAATGATTATTTATTATTCAACTCGATATTTTTGTTTGTTCAGCAACCGAGTTTCCAAAAAAGTCTCGACAACTTATGTAGCAACGAAGATGAAATTATAAGTGGAAACACTTTAAAGAAATCGCGAAGTGAGAAATTTGATTTGAATTTCATAGCTACAGCAGCAAAAAATCTGATTACTTCATTTTGCTTATAGGCGTGTTGTAAGTGAGTGTGTTACGAGTTGGTAGATGGCGGTGCCCAATGCTCATCTCCGCAGCTTACGAATGTAGAACGCTATAATGATGGTGAGCCAATGGCAGCGCTGTGCTTGTGGTTTATGCCGAGCCATCTGCTAGTTGTTAACCACCTGTGTCAACCGCTCTAAGACGGGGGGAATCTCGTCAAGTGCCTATCCCAACGGCTCAGCAAGTAAAGTTGCCAGCTTGTTCTCCACTTTGTCCCTTAAACGCTGGGCGTCAAGCACGAAAGCTCAGTTATTCATGATTATTTACTAATTTAGAATCTTTTTCTCTTCCGAGGCTAAGCGTTTTACCTAAAGACACACTGGATGCTTGAGAAATCACATGGTAAGTTCACATAAATGAATGACTGAGGTTGGTTTCAAAACATCTAACTAAAAACTAAATGCATAGGGGAGGGGAGACTGTGGCGTAAGTTTGCTCTCTGAGTCAGCAACCTGCACGAAATTAGCTCTAGCCGTAATTCGAACGCGTCACGCCGCATCATTAAACCTCGCGCGGTACCGGATGGCCATGTTGCTGACTGTGTGGCTTTTTTACATGATCGATTACAGGAGCGTTTAACAAAACGAACTTGTTTTAGTATCCTATTTCGTAAAGTTAAAAGTTTTTGGTAGCATTATTGCAGTTCTATTCGTAAACTGAATCTTTTTTGATTTAATGATTGATATTTTAGGGATTTTGCAAATTCAACCTGACCAAAAAGAAAACTTTTGTAGTTGTCATTGCTATCTAATCTACACCTGTTGAAAATGAATGAAATTTGTTTTTAATGACGTCATAACCCCCACCATCTCGTGAATATTAATGTTATGATTTTAGGCTTAAAGCAGAATCGAGTTAGATGTTACAAAAACAAAAATTGATTATTTTAAATCACGAAAGGAATGGTGATACTCTACTTTGCTACACAACCTTCTGAGTTTTTTAAATTGGGAAAGAAATTCTGTAAATGTCGCAATTAAGATCTTAGTGGCGGACTCTGAATTTTTTCAGAAAAGCGTACGAGCGAAAAAAGTACCTCCGAGCTATTGAGATACCCATTTGTCCTGAGGTATCAATGAAAATTTAAAGAGGGGTGCTTGATTCCCATTGTTCCTCCCTCATGAGTTCACCGAGATCAGGAATGAAATGTGTACGCATCGAAATTACAGTAGGCCCTTACATAATTTTCTTTGTTGCTGCCCAGGACCCTTCGTAGCGAAAAAATAATTCCCTAGATACTCGCAAAAATTCTTGAAATGAAATGCTTTTTTCTGCAGTGTTACGTAACCGACTACTGATTTCTTTCATGTTCATCAATAAATTCTTCATTCTGCAATTAGGCGAGAATAACACTCCACGTTTTCTGTTTTCGTTCATTCGATTATTTTTTGTCGTGGGAGTTTCCACCACCTTCATAAACTTGATGTACCGTAGGGTTCACAAATGCTTGAAACGTTGAGAGAACTGTTTTAACTGTTATATTTTGCAGATGAAGTTTTCCGCTTATCACACGTTTTATTCTCATGGAATAACTATGTTGGAGGACACTGAGCGTACATGTGCAATGTTAATTCACTTCACTGATTTGTTTTTAATGTGTTTAGTATTGTGTATTTTCATGCTTGCAAGTTGTTGTTCATGATATGAAACTGTGACTTTCGTATTTTTCTGCTATTAAATACATTAAGCATGTCGCTGTTGTTGTTGTGGCAGGAAGTCGGAAGAATTGGCTTTTAAATATTTTGGCGCTTCGACTATCGTGATAGGCCTACCACCAGCGAAAATATTGCGAAACGTTACGACTGGGATGACGTCACTGTCGCTTTAACGATTTCAAAGTTTTGGCTGTTATCTTATCAAATTAAAATGAGAAGAGGATTAAATATACGCTAATTTACGAAAAAATGGAAAACCGGTTATTAGGTAAAATAAAATGGATATCTTTTTTTCATTAAGCAATTTATCGTGAAAGTATAAGACATTATGAAGCAGGTAAAAATGATTTCCTTTGTTTTTGAAGATTTGCTGTGGAACGGTTTTCTCTTTTCAAAATCGCTGAACTCTTCTTTATTTATTTAAGTTTTTTTAGTCGCATTTATTTAAGTTATCTTTTATCACCAGAAAGCGATCAAACAATATAACGAGCTCTCGTAGGAGTTGCCTGCCATCTTTCTACCACATCAAGATGGGGTAGTCCCGCTAAGCGCTTTTCCCAACGGCACAACAAGTAAACTTACCGGCTTGATCTCCCCGCTTTCCCGTGAGAGTCAAACACAGAAGGTGTGAATACCAATTTTAAAGTCTTTGGTTTGACCCGACTCTGAATAAAACCCGAGTGTACACCTCCAGATGCGGACGCTGTGACCACTCGGCCATCTGAACTCTGGTGCAATCCTTTAGCTTCCTCTCATCAAACAAAATACTAAATTGCTTCAAAATTCATTCACAATCTTCGCAATTTTCCTTGCATTTCATTCAACTGTTGAAGTCAAGAAGGAAATGCCCTTGGTTCCAGGAGATTAAAATATCTCACAAACAAATACAAGAAGTGGACTGAGTGCGGTGTTTTCTCTGCAGAACAATGAAACAGTTCCTTCAACTTTGGACTACAGTATAAGAGGAAACGCGTAGTGACTTTTGCCCACGTATTTAGTGGAGAAAAAGTGAGCCTGAATGCTCTTGATGGAAGATGACTTCAGATGGGACAACACAATTTCTTTCAACCGATTCTACATTGCATCAAATTTGATCAACAACTAAAAAGTGGAATTCAGGAAATATTTATTTAGGAAATATTTATCCAATTCAGGAAATATTTATCCGAAGGGATGAGTGATCCTGGCAAGATCATTCGTCCTGGAAGATGAATGTTTCTTACCTGAGGGCGGCTGATGAAGGCTAATAGCCAGAAACAGCGCTGTCTCGCTCTACGGTATCAAATTTGATGATAATTAAAGCAAAGATGTTGTTTGACGAATAAGATATCAATTGTAATGTCCAGCGAATGAACCGTGGCGGTCACATAGATTCGGATAATTGCTGATAAGTAGCCTACTATTCTGTTTCATACACAGCGCTTCAATAGCGTTCGCAAAATTTTTCAATGGGGGGAGGGGTTCAGTGACGTCACATTGTGAAAATACTACAATTACAATACCGTAGTACAGAGGTATTAAAGTGCATCGGATTGCAGTGTTTCTAGTCTAAATGATTGCGCAATTGCAATTAATCAAAATTAACACTAAAACGGCCGGTGCGGTCATTTTGACGGTTTTCCAATTTTAAGGTGGGATACTTTTTTGTACAAAACTCGCATTGGAGTAAAATTTCTTGACTTTTCCTAGGTAGCAGGCAAGAGCTCTGATGCTGAGTATCAAGCCGAAAATTGTTTCCACAAATATTTTAGAAGATGTTTCACCTCCAACGACCATTAGCGGTCATTTTGACCGCTATAGAAAAAACATTGTTCTGAACTTACTGCGATACTTTGTAATACCATATCGGTTCTACTTTCAGACGAATATATTTTACCGGCCGGTTAGCTCAATTGCATCGACATTGCTATCGCTGCGGGAGGTCTGGGGTTCGTTCCTTGGGCCGGTGAAGTCGAACACAGTGTCGCCAGTAACTCGCCACCGCTGCGATATGTTTTCGGAGTTTGAAGCTTTGTTGCCCAGGCGCTCAGCCGCGGAGTACCTGCCCTCGCTACACGCTTCGGCGTATTATACCGACAGTATAAAGAAGGCTTGATTTTTTTGATGAATGAATTTTATTTGTGACGTTGCATTGTTACCTGGAAGATAGGATCAACTCAAAAACCAGTTATAATGAATTTTTTAGTTTTCACTGTAAATATGTAGCCTAGGACTTTACGTCATGAAGGAGTTTGTGAAACAGAAGCAAGCCATGATGCAATATTTCCGTGACAAATTAGGGCTTTCATAAGCATTCAGCACCGTGGGCTGTCGGCGCCGAAGGTTGAATTTACATGAAAACTTTATTTACTAAAGCAGAACCGTTGGTATTTAGCTAACTGTTACTACTGGACAGATATCCAACCCTAAGAGCACCCTGTGCACTTCTTCAGATAGAAAAAGCAGCGTGGAGCATACAAGCAAATTCTTTAGTGGCGAATTGGTCCAGTGCAGGGGTTCTTAACCGGGGGTAAATGTACCCCCTGGGTAGAGTGATGCAGGCGCCCCATGATTATGAAAAAATTGACAGAGAATACTTTACCTTTTTTTCATGGTGAGGTTCATGCTAAAAATAACCTCTGTGAAATTTGAAAAAATTTGACGCAAGTTTGGGGGTGGCACAAAGCCCCTGAAAGTTCACCAGGGGTCAATTTTTTGTCATAACTTAAGAGCCGCTTGGCCTAGAAAACCCATTTCACATTCAAATGATGCGGAATAGTCATGCTTCTATCTAGTGCAAGAGAACACTTTGTTGTAAATCTCATAATTTTTGAGTTATTTTGAAAAAACTACATTTTCCCTTGCTTGAAGGCTAAATTTTTAACAATTAAGTTTGGAGTCGGAAAATGATTTTTCAAACTTGGTTCAGAAAACTGTTAAATTGTTCCTTGCACCAAGTTGTACTTGTACCTAGCATAGTTTATTTTGCATGAGCAGTCATACAACATGCAAAAATTACCAACAAACTTTAAATTGCACTGAGAAGTAGACTTCAATATAGCAGCGATGTAGAATAACATCACCATTTTGTAAATCAAGCGCGGAGTCACTGACCACACGAAGGTGTCTAAAAATTTCCATTGAGGAAAGGTGAGGTTGTTCGCAAGGCCACTCTGACCCAGGAGTTATGCAAGAAAGCACTGTCCAATGTCAAAAAATGTTGAAAAATTATTACTGTCTTCATCTGCAAATCTCGCTAGATCAACAGTTGCCCTTTTTGAGAGTGCGAGAAATGTGAGCTCGCCCTACCGTATCCTGCACCTGTTCTTTTTGGGCTTGCTCCAGCATCAAGCTCATCGTTCTTTACAGTAATACCTCAACAATGTGATGTATCCATATATTGTTAATGCTAACAATCGAACCACTCGCTGTGCTCGATATCCGAAACGAAAGTCTTTACCGAAACGAGATATCCGAAAAAAAATATTATGACGTATTATTACGTCATAATAAACAAAGATTTGTAAAAATTTTAATCTGTGATAATTAATTATTGGTGTTTATCATTGCTAAAGCCTCTCAGAGGTGTTATTTGCAGTTGTTTGCTTTTTGCTTTAGTGTTAATAAATTTTCGTCTAAGGCCCTTGCATCGTTACAAATGCTGTGGACCGAGCTTGGGGTGGTAGCGTGGCAGTACGATAAGTTTTTGACAAGAGAAATATATGAAGTCAGAAATCTAGCTATGCCGGTAGTTTAGGGTCATTGTTTTTAGTCTCATATCGAAACCTATTTGCAGCTGCATTTCGGTCGGTGATTTACTAGAACTATTTGAGAGAGTGCCTGGGTCGGGTGGTAAGATTTTTTGACTTTAGCAGTTGAGCCGCTCAGAGCTGACGCCAGAGCAGTCAACTGATCGAGGGGGCCAAGCGTTAATCAGGGTGAGGGGAGCAAAGTTTAAAATTAAGCACAAAAGCCGCCGTCTTCAAAAGAGAAAGCTTGTTAATTGGGGAGGCTAAGCATGTCGATTGGGGGGTCCGGGCCCCCCTTGGCGCCTGTTTTGACTCGAGCAATAAGTATATTTTCTAGGTATGACATACTTGGTTGGGTTACTTTTCCTAAATTTTAATTTTATGCTCGGTGTCTTGATGTTGACTTGTTGACATAACATGATTTGAGGAATGAAATTGACAGTTTTAGCGGTTGGCTCTGTTTTTGATTTTTATCACGCTGATAGTCTTTCTTGTCCGCTTGCTCTGCTTGATACTGCAGCATTATGCTTCACAGCAGGGCTGGGTAAGCTACGGCACGCAGGCCGCATGACTACGTGAAAATAAAAGCGATGTGGGCAATCAAGAATTGTCGTTTGTTTTAAAATTAGCCCAAACCAGCTGAAAAATATAGTAAGGCAAATTTGCACAATTGATGGTTTACCAATTATATAATACCTTTAAAAGAGCGGGTATGAAGCAATTAATCCAGCTTAATACTGAGCATTGAGCAATTGAAGAAGAACATTAATTTACCGGTACCAGTTTCATTAAATTCACCAGTAGTTCGACAAATTGTTTTGTTGTGACTGTATTGTTCTTTTACGTTAAGCATCAATACATTGTTTTCTTCTATTTTTACAGTACATGCATGTGTTCATTTATAATGCTTTTCTGCAATACAGCATAGGATTGTTCAACGAATGAGCTTAACTAGTTTTAGATAGCAAAGCTTATCCTGCAGTTAACACGCGTGCCGCATAGTTTGATGATAGTGTAGTTACCGTGATACCATCGTATACGTTAAATTACGTTAGTAGGGAAGAATGGAATGGAAAAAAAAAAGAATGGAATGGAAATTTTTTAGTATGGAATGGATATGGAATAGAAGAAATTTTGCAGTATGGAATATGAAAAAATCGTCTTCCATTCCATTCCATAGCATGCCCTGATGAAGATGAACATTAAAATTTGATTTTATGAATACCGCTGCTTTACTTGAACACTGATTTTCAGCATTACAACAGCAAACCTTTGAATAACTAACAAACCTGTGAAATCCGAAATTACTTTCTACTTTCATTATTCAAGTAAAATTAATTCTGACTACTTTCCTACTTTTACTTAAGTGGAAATGCTTTGTTATACTTCTACTTGAAGGCCATTTTTGAGTAAGTAGCAATACTTTTACTTAAGTAGACTTTTTGACTACTTTGTCCACTTCTCACTACACCCGCAGATCAAGCAACCACCTAAATTATCGTTTCTTTCAGCAGATCAGTGAATACCGGCTATACAGCACAAAAGCTCCGAACCAATAGGTAAGTTCAAACCCAAAAACCTTTAACACAAAATCTAATGGTCATGCATGAGTACATAGCTGGTGCCACAGCAATTGATTTGATGGGGTCAAGCGTTTATCAGAGGAGGCCAAAGTTTGGAATAATTGGCCACACTATGCACAAAAACTGCTTTCTTCAAAAAGAGTAACCTTGCAGTGGCGTATTCTCAGGGTGTTCAAGGTGTTCAGTGAACACCCTGACAATTCCAAAAAAATATTTTTTTCTAACTTTTTATAATCTTTTTTAGTTTTTGTAAATTTTGTAATAAACTTTTTCGTTTAGAAAGGAAATTTTACTACTTTCCCCTATAAAATATTTTAATAGCTGCAATTTTTTGCGATAACCACAAAAATTGATTTTTTTAAGATGACGTCAACTAGGGTGTTCACCAAACCCATATGAACACCTAGACTATAATAAACAATCAAAAAACTGAAAAAAGAAAAAAGCGATCAGCAGCATCCTAATGCACAGGTCTACGTCATTCAAGGTGTTCACTTTGAAAAGTAAGTGAGCACCTTGAATGACGTCATGTAACTTCATTGCCTGATTGAAGCATGGGGATTGCTGAAGTTTGGCAATTGCCACTGGTTTTGCTAGACTAGTCTGCTAGGTTAATTCTGCTTGGCTTTGAAAGTGAGAGGATGAAATTGAAATCTTGCTAGGAAGTAGACGTTGTGCTTATGAGCTAAAGGCTAATGAGAAAAGCAGAAAAGTGGAGAACTGGTACCGGTATAACAGTATAAGAATTGAAGCTAGACCAAATTAAAAAATATAGGAAGTGTCTATTATGCCGTCAGCGGTAAAATACTGATTGGGTAATATTTTAAAAACCGGGTGTGGAAATGGATGCAAGCCTATCAACAGTCATGCGTATGATGTATACACACCTGTTAACCTACAAACCTGAAGTTTTTGGCCAATCAGTGTTTTGGCGCTATTGGCAAAATAGACACTGCCCAGTGCCAAAAAATATACGGAGATTGTTTGAATTAAGCCGGGGTGAGGGTTTGGGTTCGAAAGGTTAGCCCCTAACTCCTGCTAATAACTCACTAGTGGTTCTTGTGCTTGTCATATATCTGCCTGTTATAAGGTGCGGCTTGATTCAAACAAGCTCCAGATACAGTTAGTAAGAGTTACCGGTACCACAGTCAGCAAAACATGGTCTACAGCATAGAACTGTAGGACCTACCTAACATAGTCAGCTTTAGTAGGACCTAACCTAGTCAGCTTTGGTATCATTTGTAGTGTACTGGTACAGTTGGTTGATTGTTTCTTCATTTTTATCCTCCAGTTCTACGGCTATTAGCCTAGATACGATCATGTTTTATTTTTTATTTTAAGGCATTGGCTATTTTGCCGCATGTGGCAGGGGGTAACGTCTAGTATCAGCCCCCAGGTTTGGTTAGGATTAGGTTTGGTTAGGGTTAAATTTAGTTAGGGTTCGGTTCAGTTACAACCATAACCCTAACCCCCTAACCCGAATCTAATCCTAACCAAACCTAATCCTAACCAAACCTAATCCTAACCAAACCTAATCCTAACCAAACCTAATTCTAACCAAACCTAACCCTAACCAAACCTGGGGTCTGATACTAGACGTTACCCTGTGGCAAAATAGACCTAAATGTTATTTTGCCCTGTTACGCCACGTAGGTCTATGATCAGACGATGATGGTAAAAACTTTCTGAATCCAAAGTCCGAATCCCAAATGCAAACACCAATTCCAAATCCATATAGCCTAAAGAATTGGAAGTGGGTATTTTTACGAGCCGCAACATTTGTCTTTTTGGTTTATTTCATTACTTCGTCACGCTCTTATACAATTGAGAAGAGCGCGAGGGATAATAAAAGAAAAAAAGAGCTTATTTGTACGGGCCCATAGAAATAGCCCTTGCCAAATTAATTTACTTGCAAAAAAATCAAAAAAAAAAGAATCAACGTTATATACCGAAATAACAAATGAATAAATAAGCTTCCTCAATGGCCG
This sequence comes from Trididemnum miniatum, assembly GCA_964006365.1. Taxonomy (NCBI): domain Eukaryota; kingdom Metazoa; phylum Chordata; class Ascidiacea; order Aplousobranchia; family Didemnidae; genus Trididemnum; species Trididemnum miniatum. Next base: position 8,754,172 of record OZ023232.1, on the reverse strand, counting down.
TAGCTGTATCTTCAGTAAAATCTTCTTCGTTCTCAAGCTTAGGGTTTTCAATGACAGTGATGTTTTGAATTTTATGTAGCTTTAGTTTAGAATTGCTATTGTCAAAGTAGTTGGTTTTGGCATGCGTTGAATGTTTTGTTTAATGTTGTTTGCCACAGCGCCGGGTAATTTTTTTACAGCAATATTTATGCAACCCAAGATTTAAAACCTGATAGTAAAAGTAAAGGTACGGGACAGCGGGTGCAAGCACACATTGTTTAGGCTATTTTCAATTGTCGGCCCATTACAATTTTCAATCACGAATGATTGAACGCTGTTAAGGGACATAACATGACGAATAACACATACACAAAACCTTTCGCACTTCCGCTTGTGCCGAGCGCCTGGCGCGAAAACTGCGAATACTATTTTTAAAGTCTTTAGTATGACCCGACTGGGAATGAAACCCCAGTCTACCGGCTACCAAGTGGACGCTCTTAACCGATACACCAAGCGCCGGTCTAAACCTGATAGTAAAATTGAAATAAATGTAAAGCAATATTCAAACACCGGTCTAAACCTGATAGTAAAATTGAAATAAATGTATAGCAATATTCAAACACATATGTAAGCAGTGGTGGAATTAGTTTTTTTTTCTCAGGCGGTTCCATAAACAAGGTTATATTTTCAGCCAGTTCTGTTTCAACTAATGGCACAAGCAGTGGCGGCTCGTACATAAGAGCTGCAGCACCCCCTAACTTTTTTTTATGCACTTAATTTTTTTTTTCATTACCTTTTGAAGTTCTATCGCCAAATTTTTAAAATAAGACACTATACAAAAAATCTGATTTACAGTAATAAAAGAAAACTGAAAAAGACTGGCATAATGGTGACAGAATCTCTATCTACTCGAAGGCTGTTTTTCATAAAGAAGCTGGAAAAACTAAGAAAAGAAGGTAAAATTGCAGCATGCTGGTCTTTTGATGGAAAGCTCTTTTACACCTTATCAACAGATCCTAAAAAGAAGATTGAACTGGTTATTTCAAATCCTGAATCTTTAGCAATTTTTGAGGAAAAAGAAGCCAAACAGCATTGAAGCTAGTGCACAGTTTTGTCATGTCACCAGATTTGGAAAAGTCTCCGTTCTAAACTCTCTGATTAACTCTTAGAGAGTAACACTGCAAGTCTATTAGTACTACGATAGGTTTATTTACTGGTCCATTGTTATTATATTGTATTTTCTGATTTTGTAGTTTTGTTTTTATTTATATTATTTGGCTGGATTTGGAGCCATATACGTGATGAACCTAATTAATACCATTAATGACTTGAATGAACATCTTCAAATTACTGACACTAATTTCACTGCAGATTGTAAGTACTTTAACATTTCTGAATTTGCTGATGTTTTAAAATCAAAAGCAAAAAGTGAACTAGCCATAGTGCATTTTAACTTACGATCTTTAATTAAAAATAAGTCCAAAGTTCAAACTTTTTTAATGCAATTACCTACATTGCCAGAAGTGATAGCTGTGACCGAGACAAAGTTAAACTTAAAATCTGATTTACTTCTAACTGATTTGGAAAATTATCAATTTGCACATAAAGATTCGACATCTAATGCTGGAGGAGTTGGCCTCTATGTAAGAAATGATCTAAATTTTGTGATAAAACCTGCAATGTCTGTAGAGAGCGAAGATTGTGAAAGCTTATTTATTGAAATTTCAAGTAAACCTAGTAAAAAAAAGCTTAAAAATACAGTAGTTGGGGTAGTCTACAGGCATCCTGGTAATTCTTACTCCTTATTTCAAAAAAATTTCTGCAACGTAATGCACATGCTTAACCAACACAACACACCTTATGTTTTATTGGGAGATTATAATATTGATTTAGCTAAACAGAATAATGATTTCAAGGTTAATGATTATCTAAATGAAGTATACTCCACTGGAGGCTATTTATTAATTACTAAACCTACTAGATTTACATCAACTTCTGCTACTAATCTAGATCATATTTACACTAATGCAATTCAAAATCTTTGCAGATCAGGAGTTCTAATACTTGATATATCAGATCATCTGCCAACCTTTTGTTTAATTAAAAGGAATTGCCAAAAAAAGCGAGCTTCTGATTGTGTCAGAATGATTCGAGATGTAAGACAATTTAATCCAGAGTTTTTTGCTGAGGAGATAGCACTGAATTTACAGCAGCTGATATATACTATGATCCAGATTTGGCAATAAAAAAGTTTCTTCAAATCATTGTAGATGCTACGAATAAACATGCACCTTTAAGAAAACTATCTAGAAAAGAGATGAAATTAAAATCGAAACCTTGGATTACCAAAGGCTTACTTAAATCTATTTCGACAAAAAATAAATTGTTCCAACAGTGCTACAAACAAAACAATCCTTTTTTAGTTGCTAAATATAAGTCATACCTAAACACATTAACTAAAATTAAGGAAATTGCAAAGAGAAACTATTATCAGAACGAACTAGCTACACACAGAGATGACTTGGCAACACAATGGAAAATTATAAATGAAATAATTTGTCATAAAAAGGCAAGTAATGAGGTAATTAATATGTTAACGGATCATCATAAATGCAATATTACTGATAAAGTTAAGATTGCTAACTTATTTAATGAGTTTTTTACAAATGTTGGCACCTCATTAGATTCCAAAATCTCTCGAACAGGAATTAAAAAATGTAATGTCCCCAGCATTGTCCAATCATTTTTCTATGAGCCAATCACATCTGAAGAAGTGTTGATGCAATTTTGTCAAATAAATGCTTTTAAAGCTAGTGGACCTGAAAATGTGCCAGATAAATTCTACAAGTTATTAGCGCCAATAATATCTCCCTATTTGAGTAATCTCTTTAATGCTTGTTACGAGAGTGGATATTTTCCTGCTGTCTTAAAATGTGCAAAAATTATTCCTTTACACAAATCTGGCAGTAGATACCCAACGAATAACTACACGCCAATTTCTCTATTATCTACAATATCTAAGGTTTTTGAAAAATTGTTATATGTTAGACTTGAAAAGTTCCTCAGACGAAATAATGCAATTACTAAACACCAGTTTGGGTTTCGTGAAGGTTACTCAACGGATATGGCTGTTGCCGATCTCTATAGCATGTTGCAAAGAAACAATGATGATGGCTATTTAACTTGCTGCATATTTTTAGATTTGTCGAAGGCATTCGACACAGTTAATCATGATATTCTGTTGAATAAACTAAAAAAATATGGCATCAGAAGTAACATGCACCAACTTCTTTGTAGCTATTTAAATAATCGTAAGCAATACACGGAATGTAATAGTGTAAAATCTGACTTAAAGACAGTGTTGTGTGGGGTGCCACAAGGTTCCACCTTGGGGCCCTTGCTATTTTCTTTATACATAAACGATTTGCCATTGCACACTATGTTTCATGTTCATCTTTTTGCAGATGACACTGTACTAATGATGAAAGATAAAAATATCAGCAATCTTCAGATAGCAGTTAATCAAGAGCTCTGTGATGTTGATAATTGGATGAGATATAATCGCCTGTCTTTGAATTTCTTAAAATCTTCCTTCTTTATTTCAACCACAAAACATAAATAAAATTCTACGATTAATTTCTGTGTCAATGTCGGCGATCATACCATACCATGCTTAGAATCTGCTAAATATTTGGGAGTAATGATTGACAAGCAATTAACTTGGAGCAATCACGTTAATTCCATTATCAATAAATTAGCTAAAGCCTCTAGAATACTGTCTAAGGTTCGGCATTATGTAAGTAAAGTTACTTTACTGAAATTGTATTATAGCTTTGTATATCCTTACCTCAAATACGGTATAATAGGGTGAGGTAACAGCAGGAAAACTTTGTTGCAAAAGGTCCAAGTAGCACAAAACAAAATTTTTAGAATTATCAATTTTAAATGTTTAAAAGACCGCGTAAAAATGTCGACTTTGTACAAGGACATGAAAATTCTGCAAGTTAAAGATATTTTTGAAATTGAGGTGGCTAAGTTTATGCATTCATTTCATCATGGCAATCTGCCATGTATATTTGACAGCTACTACACATCTGTGGCAACTCAACATAATCACAATACAAGATCCATTGCTAATAAAAATTATTATTTGCAAAGAATGCACTCGCAGTCTGGACAATCTGCTCTAAACTATGTTGGTGTGACAATTTGGAACGAAATTCCCCTTCATGTCAAGTTGCATTCAAAATACCTATTCTCTAAGCAACTCAAAAATATTCTCATCAGTAAATATTAAAAACATCTTTTGTCTTGGAAACTATTTGTTTAGAGTAACTTCTTAATTCAAAGCTTCAAAAAATTTTTTGTTTTTGAATGCCCTTGAAATTTTCATTTTTTTGAGTTCCCTTTTTTTGAATCCCTTTGAAATTCAGAAGTAAAATACACAATGGAATTAATATTGTTCATCAGACAAAGGCTCTTCGATGATTTTATTTTTCGTTGTTCTTTCGTTAGTAGTTGTAGCGATTACTCGTGATGTTGTTTTGTTGAGCAGGTGGCAGTAGACTCGATGACCGCACAGTCTATTCGCTGTCTCCTGGCCAAGTGAACCGATGACATACTGTAATTAGAGTGAACACATCTATCCTGTAAATTGCGTTATTGCGTTTTAATTTTGCTGTTACTGCATGTTCTGTATCACTTGGTGAATAAACAAACATTGATTGATTGATTGATTGGAGGAGTTGCGTTGGTTGGTTTGTTTTGCTACAAAAAAGTAACTTTTAAGGGTATAAATTTGTCGATCTTTGAGCATAAAGTAACATTGGTAAATTCTTGTGCATTTAGCAGTAGTAATGAGTCACATTAGGGTATATATCTAAGCACTGAGATCAACTTTTTCTGTAACCATATTGAAGAGAATGAAATTTTATACAGACAGGTTGCAGTGTGAAGCCATGAGCCACCAAAAGTGTCGACCTTTGAGCCATGGCTCATGAGTCCTTGCAAGATAACTATTTAGTTGTTTTTGCGTCTGCGTCTTCAGCACCTGTTACACTTAGGCCTTCAACAAGTTCAGTGAATCGTGTGACACCAGACATTATTTTTTTGCAGCCAAATAGGTCTACATCACGGCTGATGTTCATCACTAAAAGATCAAGCTGGAAATTTTTTAATTTTTTTTTTTAGTTCAAATTTGATCGTAGAATCACTAATGTGTTTTCATTCTTTTACAGTATTTTTGACTAAATTCGTGCAAACAGCGAGTAAACGACGTTTTATGCTTCATCTTTATTGTGGTTTATAGGAGCAAGTGTAGTGGCTCAAGGGTTCTTACTTTTTTTTCTGTGTGAACCCTTGAGCCACATCCATTTGAGGATCAATATCAGCCAACGTGTTAAAGTTATCACTTCAATCAGCACATGGTATCATCGGAGTGCAAAAGAGCATATTCCTTTAAAATTCCAACTTTATAGCTCGTTCAAAACTCAACGTAGAAACGATTGTACAAAAAGTGGCTCAAGGGTCCTTACTTTCCCCTACTTTGGCCCACAGATTTTGTTCTATGCGATTTGGGATAAAGGTTTCTTGGATCATGCTCATTTGATTGATGGTATGCAATGGCAGAAGAAGTTAAAGAAGCATATATACTCAATCTCCTGACTGCCACTGTTTCGACCTTATTAGGTCTCATCAGAGGAGCTCAGACTAGTTTGGGGTGAAGATTCTCAAAACCAAATTTAAGGAATTTCAAAAATTTTTTGTTTGTGGTACCACAAAACAAAAAACCTCCACCCCTGCCAAAGTGCTCAAATCGCATAAGCGATGAGCATTGCACAATGCTACGACAGAGGGCCCCAGTTGAGAGTGCTCAACCAAGCACAATGCAAGGGAGCGTAATACTCATTGATCATGGGCGTCCGCAGAAAAAAATGCAGGGGGGGCCAAAACATTCTCGCGATGGCCATCTTAGTGAAAGCTATAGTCAGGTAAGTGTCAGTGATAGGGTGACCAACTGACCATACGTCCGGCATCGGCCGATGCCGTACGTGCAAAACTCTTCTTTCATGTTATTGTGCATTATGCGGACATAAATCAATTTATGTGCCACTAGGCTTGACAGTCCGTTAAAACAACTTTCTTTTTGCATTGTTTTCTTAGGTCTTGTTATATGTGGTTGGTTTGATGCTTACATTTCAAAACAATCAAATCTTCACTCTACTTGCGCTATTACGCCAAAGTGTGTAACGAGTGGCGGGGCCCGTCTCCGCTACTTAACCTTCAAGGAAACGTCGCAACGGTGGTGAGCCGTTAGCGATACTGTGTCCGATTTGATCAATCCGGGAATCGAACCCCAGACTTCCCGCACCGATAGCGACGTTCTGATCCAAAATGTCAAAATAAAAAGTAGTTTGAGCTCTGAAAATCAAACTTATAGCTACGGCCTATAAATCAGTGCTACTCAATATTTTTATTGCAATGTACCGCCAGCGCAGTTTCTGCCATCAAGGCGTACCAGTAGCACATCAGCAACAAGTCCAAATTTGTGTTACAAGATACGATACTCGGTATATAGGCAAAAACCAGAATTTTTCTATACCAGATGCAAAAAGTAAAATTGGACATGCTGCTGTTGCCGCGTGAATTTGCTAGTATACGTACGTCCACATGACGGATTGGTAATTGGCTGATTGGTGTAGCAGTAACGATATTGCTTTCAAAGTCAGAGATCTGGGTTCGATATCCAACCTGTCAAATCGAATACAGTGCTGTTCACGGCCACCGCCAATGGCTCGCCACGTTTCTTTGGAGTTCGAAGCTAAGTTGCTGACGCGCTAAGTTACGGAGATGGTCTTCGCCACTCGTTGCACACAGCTTCTGGGTAATACCACGAATATAACCGAGATTTGAGATTGAAGATCAATAAAAAAGACGCACAAAAACTTTTAACCAAATTCTTCGTTTTATGCGAAGTGTGCGCCTACTTATCTTCCACCAGTCTATCCGATTGTGGTTTGACTGAAGAGTAGCATTTGACACAAAGACACTTTTCTAGTTTTTGCGTCATGACAAAAGATAAATCGCCATGTCTGTGGACCTGAATAGAATGCGATAGTATGTACTATTGCATACGGTCTTGAAAGACAAGAAAGTAACCTAAACGAATGGAATCATGCAGAGAACAAAAAATGAATTAAGTATCAAGCAATAACTCGTACTGTTCAAAGTAAAATGATGCTCGGGACCTGTACCAATATTTTCTAACGTGCTTAGCACTGGCCTTGGTAAAGCATGTTTAAACGTAAAACCAGTTTCAATGATGTGTGAAGGGTGGAGTTTCCACTCATTGAACGGCCGGACTAATTTAGACAGCAGCATTTAGACAACTAGACAAACTCTTTTATGCTTTAATTCAGAGGTGGGCAACCTGCGGCCCGCCAAAGCATGTGCTAATAGCCAATTGGTTCCGAAACCTGTTTTTTTGCGATCAAGTTCAAACCCAATCAACACACGAACTGCTTTGAATGCTATTTTCCAGGCTGAAGATCTTGTTTTTCTAGTCATCTTTTATTTCAGAGACCTCTTTTTCACGCGACAGACCCTTTTTTAGTATTACTCCTGCCAAGAAATTTTTTTTTTTTTTTCTAAAAACTGCGGCCCGCTGGAAGCCTATATTTATAATTTGTGGCCCAGTATCACCTTAAACCACTGTTGAATTTCCGATTCACAATATTTTGAAAATAACCGCGGCATTTCTTATTATTTTTTAAATGGGTTTTATGTGCAGCAACTTATATTTTGGAACAATTTTCAAATTTGCGTCCAGTTTTTGCCTTTATTTCAAATACAACTGCTTTTTGAGGATTGAGTTACGTGAACAGAGGATTTTTCCGACACTTTAATTGCAACCACACCTCACATATAACTAGTAAAAGCGCGAATGAAAAGTAGCCGTCAGAATGACCGCTGTTGGTCGTTAAGGGCTTGCCGCGGCTCCTGCCGTTCTAGTGTTAAGCCAGTGGTTCTTAAACTGGGTTCAACCGAACCCCAGGGGTTCGGTGAGGCTATAGCAGGGGTTCGCCCAAGATCAGAGTAAGTTTCGCCCGAGATCAGAGTGAGTTACAGTCTCGCCTTGAAATCCCTCGTTGCGCCTAAAATCTGTTTTTACACTCCAATTCTCCATTATTCAACTCCATAACACTCAGTCTCGTCATCGCCATGGAAACTTCACTCCATGCGATAAGAATTACGCTGTCGCCTTTGATACTAAACGTCATGCAGGGAAGCTATAAACACCAATTCTTAAGTCATTGGCTTAACCCAAATCTGAATCGAACCCCGAGTCTACCGTTCCAGAAGCAGACGCTCTAGCCAATCGACCATCTGGGCGGTAATAATTTCTTATGGTTCACCATTTTGCCACCTTCAAAGCAAGTCCATCATCGCCGCAATCGGCAAGTGTGTAGTTGACACTTCAACGTTTGAAAACGCTGTGCGAGTACTTTTACTTGAGTAGTTTTTAAATGACTACTTTTTTACTTTTACTTAAGTGCTTTTTTTGGTCAATACTTTCTACTTTACTTCGAGTAGTTTTGCCGTCAGTAACAATACTCTTACTTAAGTACAGTTTCAAAATACTTTTTACACCACTGCCTATTACAGTGATAATAGTGGAGTGCTGATTAATGTATCTGTATGCATGCATTCTGGATGCTATTGACAGCTGTATATTTTCATTAAGGTTAAAATGCTTGCTAGAGAGTTAACTTGCTGATGATTGGTTTAATTTGCTGGTGCGAATATTTTCGGTAAGTCAATGCATCCAGGCCTATGTTGATTGTAGTCTGTTGCGTTAGTTTGTATATTTTCTTACATTGTGTGTCTTATTTTACAGAAAACCCACACGCCACACACCGTATACACACTCGTTGCAGAGTGCTCAGTTGTGCGTTTTCCAATTAAAAGCCCAGCTTATACCCGGTAACTCAAATCTCGTGTTTTGGTCTTGCCCTACCAGCAGGCAATTTTAGGACCTTACACTGAGTGTTTGAGTGATAAGTTATAACCAGGGGCGGATGCAGGGGGATGCATCTCCCCTCACCAGCCATTTTCAATGTTATTTTTGACGAATACAATTTTTCCATAATTTTGAACCTCTTTGATAACAATGATCCTTACGCCATAAACACCCATAAATGGAAAATGTGGGAACAAAATACATTATGGCAAACGGTACAGTTGGGAGTTGGTTAGCAATTTTATTATAAACAATACAGCCAAGATACAGCTAAGAATATTCGGGCGGACGTTTCGGCTCACATCTGGTGCCATTGTCAACGCTAAAAAAATTACGTTATGCTGGGTCTTAAGCCATGATACAAAAAAGAGGGAAACTGAGACAGAACCTGGAGAAGTTCTAGTAGGTCACGCGTTAAATAGGTGGAGTGGAAAGGATGTGGAGTCTAAGTTAAGATTCGGTTTGAGTTGTTGAATGAATAAGGACTCGAGGATGAGGAGTTTGTATTTATCTGGGGAGTGGGTAAAGATTTGTGGGTTGTTGAAGTCCACTTTGTGGTGGGTGTTGGATTGGATATGTTTACATACTTCCGAGGTGTCACTGGTTTGATGCTCTTGTAAACGTTTGATGAGGTTTCTTCGGGTTTGGCCAATATCAAAGGATCTACAGGAACAATTAAGACGGTATACTAAGTTGCTTCTTCTGAGGTGGCTTTGGGGATCTTTGGTGTGAAAATAGTGCTTAAGTTTGGTTGTTGTGTGGATGAAGCGTAATTTGGAGTCTGGAAGTTGTTTCATGATGAATTGTTGCAATTCCTTCTCGATGTTATGTGAAATATTGCCCTGGTATGATAGTTTGAAGGTGAAGTGGTTACAAGTTTGGGTCTGGGTTTTTGGATGTTGGGAAAACTTTTTGTTCAAGAATTGTCTAATGCATCTGTCTATGAACCTAGAAGGATAGACCCAGCATAACGTAAGCTTTTTAGCGTTGACAATGGCACCAGATGTGAGCCGAAACGTCCGCCCAAGTATTTTTAGCTGTATCTTGGCTGTATTGTTTGTAATAAAATACATTATATTTTATGAAGGACTCGGAGTTAGGGGTAAAAAAAAAAAAAAAATTTGTCTTGAAAATTGTTCAAAAAGCACTAAAACGGCCATAATAGTATCTAAATTTTCAAAAAATTTTCGGGGAAGCATGACCCTGGACCCCCCTAGAGTCATATTTTTGTTCCTCAATTTACTTCCAATTAACTCAGCCGAAAAAAAACTGCGCTTAAAAAGATGTAGGCTAAAAATTTGATGCCACCCCGTAAAAAATTCTGAATACGCCTTTGACATGAAAACATAGTCAAAGGGCTTACTTACGTTCTTTTGCTGGTCTAACGTCTTCGTACTTAGTTAACATTCAACCTAATACAAAACTACATCCTCCCACCAAAATTTTTTAAATCCACTCCTGGTTATAACTAGGGGTTCGGTGCAAACCTGCACGACACTTGTAGGGTTCAATATCTCCGACAAGTTTGAGAACCACTGTGTTAAGCTATGTAATGCCATATCCAAGGAAACAATCAAGATATTTCATTCACACTTTTGCTTGAATCTTTGTGCTTCATTTAAGGAAAGAAAAGGTTTTGCAGAAACTCAAGTTGTCAAGCTGTGGTTAAAAATTCACTAAAAATTTTAGTTAACCTCATTTTTGGGCCATAGGAACGAAGGTTAACTGACTAAAGTAGGCTAGCTTTTGCAACGTCACAAACAGGTTGTAGCCAGGGGGGCAGGCAATTGCTTCCCTCTAAAAAAAGGCAATTGCTTCCCTTGTAGCGATTGTTACGCCACTGTTACGTCATAGACGTGTTTTACCTTGTGTAGCCTACAAAAACCCACCTTGTCCGCTACATATTTCGGTGACACCCGACGTTGAACTGCAAGCAACCTAACTGTGATAGCGTCAGATCGACTGAGCGACGAACATTATAAACCAGGCTACCTTCAATGAAAAGCTCACCTAGGTCAACAGCAAATTTCGTGTCCTAAATCTACACGAAACGGCTACCGGATTCAAGTTTCTACACAAGGACGTAACAGACTTTGTTTTTCGAACTGATTTTGCCTCACGCATCAGTCATGAGCTCGAACTCTGCTGAAACCACCGAAAGCACAGGTTTTGAACGCTGGCATTGTTTGATTTTTTTTCGGTGTTTGGTGATTTTTTATGTGATTGTGTCATTTTGTTTTGTTTCGGGCTTGGCGGGATTTTTGCTCGAGGGGGCGCGTGGATGACCTCGGATTCGTTTCGATAGTTTGGTCGCGGTCATGGAGGTCGCGGTCATGCGGCCCACATGACACCACTTTCACAGCAACAACCTAGGTATTCGACTAGGGGCCGGAGAATTCAAGCCCCTAATAGGTTGCGAGATTTTTGTTTGGTGTAGGCATACTATTTTGTGTTTAGCCTCGAGTGTTTTGAAAGATTTCGTTCGTTCGTTGACAAAAGTCCTCTGCCTGTTCATCTAAAAGTTTTCAGTTTTATAGGGACTTTGTTTTGTTTTAGTGTCAAGAAGTGTCTTCTAGGTCTTTTTTTTTTTTTAAGCGTGCTGAACAGTGGAAGTCGTGGTTGGTCTGTTACTGATATTTTGCGCATGTGTTTTAGCTAATGAATGCATGGCGTTCTCTACCGAGCCGGTATACCGCACTGCATGCTTCATTCTGTTTTCTATCTTTGCTATCTCTCGTCTCTCTCCTTCATCTTCTTCGCTGCACCATTCATATTTTATGCGGGTGTGTTTTTATCAGTGCAAACTTACACATGTCTTGTCGTAGAGGGAATAAACCTACATCCTGATTTGCTATTGATTTTGTTCACGTTTTTGCTGGTTTTATGAGCGGAACTTGCTACGCTGTATGTTGCATTTTGTTTTTATTTCATTTTTCTTTTGGGGGACTAAGTCATATTTTTGTTTGTGTGTAAAGGGGGTCCCATGTAGCGATTGTTACGTTACTGTTACCTCATAGACGTGTCTTACCTTGTCTGCGATAACCAGTTCGCACGAGGCAGAGACGAGAAGTATTATTGAAGTGCATGTGTATTTAGAAGTGGAAATCTGATACCACTAACTTAAGATATTAATTTACAATTTGTACAATTGACCGGTTGAAAGGATTGGGAAAGAGTGCCGCAGAAGAATACTTAATCAATTGGCGAAGAATATTACTCTGAAGACCGCGGTGACTGGTGAGTTAGCCTTCCTTTACATGTGTAGCCTACAAAACCCCACACTGTCCGCTACACCCTCCAAAAAAAACTTTTTTAAGAACCAACATTGACATAAACAACGCATATAAACTTGATACAAACATTTAATAGACCTATACACTCATTGTAAAGGGAGCAGTTTCTCCCATAACTGTCTTGAAAAGTGAAGATAATGGAACATGAGAAAAACTGCCCTCCTTACCGAAGCATTTCTGAACTAAAATTAACTAAACGCACGAGAGGAATCTTTGATCACGCGATTAATGTCAAAAACAGCGTCGATTTTATCTAGTCGTTTTTCACCCAAATCACAGCGTCGATAGCATCAGATACTCTTAAACACATAATCAGGGTGCCGGGAAAACGGAGCACCACAGCTCCTGAGACCGTTACGGTGCGTAAAAACAATTTTGCCTCTCCCCCCTGTTCCGTCCCTTGTCCTCTTTAAATCTTTCCTTGGTCTGGTCTTTCCAGGCAGTATTTTTATTTTTAACGCCAAAAGCAGTGTCAATTTAGATTTTTATGTCTTAATGATTTTACAACGAACCGGCCGGTTTTGACGCATAAGATGTCGCTATCGATGTTGAAGGTCTGAGGTTCAATTCCCAGGCCGGTCAAATTGGACACAGTGTAGTCAACGGCTCGCCATCGCTGCGACGTTTTTTTGAATCTGCGTTGCCCAGGCGCTAAGTCGCTTCCCGTTACCACGCTTCGGTACTGCAGGTACAGCGACTTTAATGAAACGAGCACAGTGAAAATTTGATTTTTTTTTGTGAACGGCCATAGTTACTGCAGATACTCCGGCGTATCTACGAAAACTCCTACTTACCAATTGCTCAAAAATGCAGTTCAAGCGACACATCAAAAAATTTGGACAACCGCTATTGTTGCAACGCATCGTAATGAGTCTTTCGAAATTAAACTAAAAAGTTGGACCGAACAGAAAAACCTTGAAAGCAATTTCGGCAAGCTCCGCACGAAGAAAAGTCGGTTCTTAAAACAAGAAAGGTTTTACCTTTTCTGCAATCGTCAACGTCAAGCGCAACGCACCACAAAAGTTTGACTTCATATATTATTGCATCATAGTGAAGATTTTCAGGATTACATAAGCAAGTTGGATAGCACAGAAAATTATGATAGCAATTCGGCAATCTTTGTATAAAAAAAGGCGGATTGTTCCAAAAAGAGCGTGCGTATACACCACTGCAGCGCTTAATGGTATATTCGAGTTTAAATTGTGTCTTATTATTCACAAATATGACACAATTTTTTAACGTTTGCTTGGGATGCATTATAGAGTACAATCATGTTTCTGGCTAATCAGCGTATTCTGGTGTTTCTCAGCACCAGAATGAATTCACGTCCACTGTATTCCGCATACATTAATGTGACAAGGCTTCGTTGCAGTTGGTTTCAAAACGTTGCTTGCAAATCAGCCTATTCTCTTTCTATATTTAATTACCGCAAATATCATGGTTGCACACCTGATATAAGACAGTTTCGAAATATACGCTGGCTATAGGCCTAAGTGTTTCAGTAACCTTGTGTTGGCCTTGAAGTACGTTGCTTAGGCCAGGTCAGGTATTCCACGGTTTTTGACTTTACTACATCACTGACGCATGATACTACTTTTAAACTCACTGAAATATCATCCGCTAAAATCTCCGAAATTATTTATGACAATAAGATTATAGCCTATACCTCCCAACCACAACTTTTTTCAAAAGTTGTTCTTTTATCAGTGAAGCAAGTAGATATTAAAAGAAATTGAATAGGATAATAATAGGCCTATGGCTAACAAGAACAGTTCCTCGAAAATATTCAATATTATTGTGCTTAGGTAGTGGCGTAAACCTACATCCGGAGCAGTGGCGTAGCGAGGGTATCCTGCGCCCCGGGGCAAACAAAAATTTTGCGCCCCCTGTGTTTTACAATTCTATGATTATCTGTACCAGCAGATTCGCCTTGTCTTCGTAGATCGGCCGATTGTCTTTTTGCATAGCCACTACTTTCAAAATTTTTTTTTCATAAATTTTCTAGATTCATTCAAAAACGCTACAAATTGGGCTCGCCGTTTTCGACCCCGAGCTCCACTCTCTTTTTTTGGCATAATCTTCCTACCAGTTAAATCGCTAAAAATGTAAACTGTAAAAACGCTTATCTGTTTTTAGAAATTAGAGATAATTTATTTAACGGTGCGGCAATTTTTCTGAGCCAGAGGTGGACCGGTGAAAACTTATCACATGCAACCCCCTGAGTACAATCAGAAGACATTATGGAGCGAGATGCAGAACGAAATTGGCAGCTTTTTGCCAAAATTACATTTTTTGCTCTAATACTGTAGTATAGATCGTCCCAACTGAATGTCAAGGATACAAGAGACACACTACAGGACCCCCCCATCCAGGGTTTAAAAGAGGGGGGCTGGGGATTACAGGGGGCAATCTGCCCCGGGCTCATGGGTGTGTAGGAGTCCATGAAAGAGCATTTTAGGGGCCCATCATGGAGGTCCCACAGTAGTGTGGTGAGAGATTCCCTTAGCTGTCGAAGAGCCCCGGATTCCATTTGGAGGCCCCGAATTATGGTTGAAGACCTTTTTATCATTTTTGGAGAGGCCACACAGCCGTCAAGGGTCCCCGGTTTCCATTTGAGGTCACCGAATTTTGGGTGAAGACCTTTTTTTTTGGAGACCACTTAGCCGTCAAGAGGACCAATAGATTCCATTTAAGGGCCGAGAATTGTGGGTGAAGACCTTTCTTTTCTTTTATGAAGACGACAACATCCCAACGGTCGGCTAGGGGCCCACACTGGGGAAAGCTGCCCTTATCAAACTGCAAAGCTTTTTCGCTCAAAATCTCAGCAAGAAGTTTGACCGTCGATCTGAAAAAAAGGCTATCCACAAAACGGAGTTGCATTTCATATAGGGCAATCAAGCGCTCAGCTGCAATATTATTCTACGATACTGCAATTCTTTCACATTTGTGACTAAATTGTCTCAGCAGCAGCAACGGGGCTGCGCTTCGCAACCCCTAAATTGCCAGATTTTTTCCTATTTTCTCATTCTGTGATTGCTGTCAAATACTCAAAATATCCGCATTGGAAATCACAGTCTACACACCAATCACGGTAGCAAAACAATACAAACTGCAAAAGAAAACACCCAGAAAAGGCCATTGAGGCAAAGCTTCAGTTTAGTTAATGCTTCGATCGGCACTTGTCCGCTGTATTATCAGAAAGGGCCTTATTGGTTAAAAAGTTTAGGATCACTGTGGTATAGGTTTAGCACAGTATTACAGCGAGCGACTATACGCGTTTCTTAATCGACTTACCAACAATCTTTAGCATCCATCTAACGCTATAATAATGAAAATCTAATACTGTAGATGCCTATCGCTTCCTTACTTTTCTTCTAGTGGAGTTCTATTTCCTTCTGTTTAATTGCTGCTAAGTCGAATAACTATGCATGCGCAGTTTCAAACCTCTTTGTGATGTCATAATAGAGTAAACGGGCGATTTGTGATCGGGTGTAAAGAGTGATTTCACTTCTCTGCCAAAAGCATATACAGGTGTCAGATGCATAGCAATAACTTGATGGTTTTAAAGTTTAAAAGATTACGTCGAAACTGGAGTGTATAAAATCACTGTTTTGTGCGCCCCTTTGGTGCGTGATTTGTGGTCGGAAGTAAGGCGTGATTTGAATCCTTTGCGAACAGCATACATTACAATACAAGTAATCCACGAAGTAGTTTTTACAATTTGTGTAAATACGTCAAAAAAAGAGTGCAAAAAGAACTTCTTGGTACGCCCCTAGGTGGTGCGCCCACGGGCGCGTGCCCCACTTGCCCCCTCGCTACGCTACTGTCGTTTTGCCCCGTGTCCCGTTTTGCCCCATTTTCCCCTACGGTGCGTATCAGTCTACTACTATCAGACGATGTCTGCCGCCGGTGCAATCTTGCTTGTGACCGGCTTTTTACCTTTGTTGTGAAATTTTTGCACGCCCCATTTTGGCGCCCCTGTACCTTGGCGCCCGGGGACATATGTTCCCCACTGCCCCCCTACGCTACGCCTCTGATCCGGAGACAGGTATTTGTTCCTTGAGACGTAATGGAGCTACAGTAATAGAGCTGCAGAGACGTAATGGAGCTATTTGTTCTTAGAGACGTAATGTATATCTTAACTGTCGCTGCTCCCAGATTACCCTTGGGCAAAATGTTGCATCTGTTAGCCTCCCTATTTGGGGTTAGAGTTCGGACTAAAATCAAAGTTGACCGATGTTGTTGGCATTTCTTCGTATGTGTGTGTTTTTTGGCGTATTTCCATTTTCTTTTTATATGACAAAGAATAAAGCACTCTTTATGGTAGCCTAAAGGCAAAAAAAAGCGCTTAAAATCTTTTGGGCTACAAAATCATTCAATTAATTCCAAGTGAGAGAAAATATTCAGCGTTTCCCATCCTTGGGGGAGAATTTGCAATTTGTGATGGTGTGGCCAAAGTAACCAAGATTCATAAAAGTTTCGGTGAGATCACGTGCGTCGTATGGTAACTGTCAGCAGTCCGTCAGTAGTTACTCAAACACGAAAACGCTCGGTAATTTCACCGGTGGACTAAAGGACTTGATTTTCAATTAGGATAATCCTAACTTTTCCACATGTCGCTATACATTTAAAACTGATTCGCCCCACATGCGCCATTAAATGTGCGTTTATTTTTCGATATTACCTTTACGACCAAGCTATTGCAGTAAGCTTTTTTGTCACGTATACCGGTTCTTCCGTACGAGCAATGTGAGAAAAAAATCGTTAGTCTTCGCATAAGTGCAGAGCACGTAGGGTAACGCTTTCGTGAATAAATATGATTTCATCAATCACCTCTGTGAGTTGAAACAAATGTTGTATGGTTGATAGTTGTTGGTGCAGTTACGTACGAACTAATAAATTGGTTGTTGTTTCTGAAATATGTTAATGACCTGATAAGCGGAATATCATAACTCGTCGAAGCGCAAAGCAGACTTACACTGCAGCTGAGAGCAGTAATTTTGCTGTAAACAGACCACCTCCATTGTCTCTCAGTGGCGAAAGAAGACTTTCTAAAAATGACATTGGGTGGCAACACGTATCACGTTTTAATTTGTAATTCTTCGCACTCCATACATCGCAGTTTAATGTTTTGCTTTTCCTTTTTGCATACGGCTGTTCGTCATTTAAAGTAAATAAATTTACCGTAGCTTTAGTGCTGCGTAGAGCTGTGAACTTACTGCGAAGAAGTAGTTTAACTGCTTTATTATTCAAATAGCGTGTTTTAAATCGCAATATTTCTCAGAACTGTGCCATACAACACACGCCGGAAGCACTCGTCTAATTTGTCGTCCGAGCATTTTCCAGCGGGTGAATCTTCTGGAAGCGATATAGCCTACCTGTATGTTCTGTGACAAAAAACAATCTCCTAAAGTTAAAATCGATGTGTGCGGACTGTATCTTCCTGAATGCTTATTACCTATGTAAGGTATTTCTATTTTTGGTTATATAATTTAGTTTTTTTTTACACAACTTGAATATCATGCGAATGAAAACTTTTTTGACTTTATTCGCTTGTGTATCATCTGATTTTTTTCCGGCGGTCCGTGCACATCTCGAAACTTGTAGTATGGTGTTTCTAGGACATCGAAATTTAGGGAGTTGACTTGAAAATCAGGGTAGTCCAAGATGCAATGTATTTTTTTTATCGTTGACTGCATTTAACGCGTGACAGGAAACACAGGCTGTTAGTCTACATTTCAAGAGTTTTTGTTCCTTTATTGTCTCTATAAGATGTAGGCCTATCGCAAATCTTGCTCAATTAACCCTTTATGGGTAACGATTTGCAACTGCTTTACTCCCGAGTAGCCTACGATTTTTTGACTTGCACCAACTCTTTCAATTATTCAGGGTTTATTTAACATTTTATCCCTGAAAATATGGCTAACATACGAACAAGTTGATTTCATAATTAAAACACTGCCTTTTAAGAACTTTTCGTTACAAAGCTCGAAAACGCTTGGTTGCGGCAGCGGGGGTTAGTGGCGGTAGTTCATCAGTGACGTCATAATCTCGCTTTTGCGCAATTGGTCAAAATGAGACTTTGCGACCACTTTTCGGTAAAATGACGTTTCAGAGTCATATTACAAAACTGTTACTAACTGAATTTGAAGGGACAAAAAATCAAATCAAGTCTTCATTATACTCGCCGTATTACGCCGAAGCGTGTAACGAGTGGCGGGGCCCATCTCCGCGACTTAACGCCTGGCCTACACAGCTCCGAAGAAACGTCGCAACAGTTGGAGAGTCGTTGGCAACACTGTGTCGATTTGACCGGCCCGGGAATCGAACTCCAGACCTCCCGCACCGATAGCGTGCGCTTAGCAACTGAGCTAATCGGCCGGTTATTTGAAGGAACAAAATCCGCAAAAAACTTACAATTTAAATTTGCCAAAATTAGGTGGCGTATTATGACCTTTAATGGATGAATTTAAGGTAAAATAGACTTGGAAAGTTGCAATATGCTATTTTTTCACCGTAGTTTTGTTTTTTCTTGTAGGTCGATAGCCTAGTAACGCATATATTGTCTATGATACAGCCGGATTGGTTATAAGTTAATACTACAAGCTTAGTTTTTCCGCGAGTTACAGTACAGTCATTCTTTGCAATTGCATTAAGTTTTGAGTTCCCGTTTCTCCAGGAGGATCCCACTAGCATTTTGAAGCTTAACTTTTAAAAACTAACAAGATAAAGCTAAGCTTAGAAAAATTTTTGCTACTCTATCCTATAAAAATTTTTATCGACCAGCTGCACTTAAATCACAGATGGCATAGGCAAACGCATCATCGCTACTGGGTCTGAGAACATAGAATCATTTGGTTTTTCTGAAGCGCCATGCAACTTTTTTTACATGGAGGCTGCTTATATCTTCGTTTTTAATTATCTTTTAAGTATTTCTTTTTTAACTCATTAAAAGCTAGCTCATATGGATGCTAAATGATATTTTTAATCTACTTTATTCCTAATCAAGGTCTTTTTAAAAGAATAGCATGGGTTACATCTAGTCACAGAAAATATTACCAGATTTTTATATGCTTTTTTGTATCATCTACAGTTCTACACTATATTTTACAATTACATCAAAGCGTTTTACTAAATTACTATTACGAGCAAGAAAAAACATCACTTTGCCTTTTATAATATGCTCACAAATACTCCCGTTGTTAAAAATTCTAAAAAATAAGCCGCGCCAAATTTTAAAAAAATATTGAAATTTTTCACCCATGTTTCAGGACAGATTTGTCTTTCAAAGTTGCGAACTATTTTACAGTTGAAATAATTTTTTTCGATTTGGCGCGCAAATAACGCGCTGAATACCAAACAATAAGGAAATATTGCACCATGTTTGAGGACAGATTTGTCTCTTTAAGTTGCGACCTGATTTACCGTTACAACAATTTTTTTTCAATTTGGCGCGCTGGCGCGCTGAATCAAAAAAAAAATGATGGAAATTTTTCACACACGTTTTACGACCAAAATCAACTTCTTATTTTACAAATCAACTTACATTTCAATTGTTTTCAATACGCTGTTAAACCAAACTCGTCTGTGATTGGTCAATCGATTTTTTCCCTAGTGATCAGGTAGTAACGAAAATGTGCAGTCTTCGGTTATGCAAGTTAGTGCAGCAAAAGCAGGTTGTTGTGTGTTTCAAGTCTTGCTGCGTTGCCAGTCTCAGCAAAATGAAATTTTGCAACGCAGTTTTGAAGAACTACAGAAGCTTTTGCGGCTTGTTGGCAGCATTTTCTTTAAGTTAGCGAGATTTAGTGCATTTGAAATGTGGCCTAGTCTACCAGTAATTAAGAATAGGTTTTACACGAAAACTTGGCAAGTTGCTGGGCCTAGTCTATCTCATCAAAACAAGTCAAGTTACAGAAAAACTGTTTAGAATTGTAGGTAGACTAGCTCTGCTAGTTTCATGCAACTTTGTTACATTGAATGCAAACAAGCTCTGAATCTACTAGTGCTTGGCAAATTAAAAGGTGACAGGCAATTGCTAGGCTACAGATATTCCCAAGCACTTGGGCCTAGTCTAGTGCAAATCTAACCATAATCTAAAGCTGGTAGACTACAGAATAATAATGTGTGGGCTATTTTGAGATGTAATTACTGCAATGAATGATTGTTAAGCAATTCTAATGCTCAGATAATTGTTTTGATATGCTAAGTCAAGGTTACGATTGTGTATTGATTAGGTATCGGTACTCTGTTGCTGTTACTGGTGTGAAATACCAGTACAGCAGTATCATACCGTGCCAGTATTACGGTAATCGCTCAGTGCTACGCGTTTCAGGTTTGCTAGTCTATTTGCAGTTTATAGCTTAAAGAAAAACAAAATAAATCGTAAATCTTCGGTGCGGCGGATCTGCAATGAGCTTGATAGCAGTGTGAGTGGTAAGCAGAAGCAACTTCAGATTCATAGGTTGTCTAGCTTTAAACTGAAATTGTTTTGAGAGATTTCAGTTTGAGGGTGCAAACGATGGTCTGTACTATCTTTGAATCTGCTGGTATACCCATAATAGGCTTAACTTTGTTTTATTTAACATTTGAGTGTAAATACAGAATCATTGCATTTTTTCAATCAGTGAGTAAACAAGTATGCACAGTTCAGACTGCAGAGTGAAGCAGGTGAGTGATAAATAAAATGTTGTGAATTTGAAAACTAGGTTTGTAGGTTGGGAATACTTTCAAAACATAATACAATATTCTGGTAAATTCGCTCTGCTTGCAAAGTTTTTATATATGATTTTATGAATCAAAGATGCCACGAATTATTGGTGATTGCAAATTAACCAGTACTGCACAAATTTGAACAAGTTTGTCACAATGAGGTCGAAGGTTGGAAGTGATCAGGGACAAAATTTTGTAGTTCCTCAGCCTCTCTATGGCACGCTCTACGTGAATTCTACACCCAGCAATTTTACGTGTAAATATGGCTTCTGATCTTGTAAATTGTGTTTTGCCCACAAGAAATGGTGGTAAATTCAGAAATACATTTTTAGGCATCAAGTCATGGATCATAAAACCTTTGTCTGCAAGGACCAAGTCTCCTGCCTAAAAAACAAAAATATCATTTGATTAGTGTATATAGTATTTATATCAGAGGCGTAGTATTTTTTTGCAAAGTCTTTGAGGAAAAAATTAGCAGTTGCGTTGCATGTTAAACGAAAAGTAAATGAGAAAACACTTAATCATACTCTATGTATTCGTTAAGATTACATTAAGTTGTAGTAACTTTCAAAAACAAAAATTTGTTGAGTAATGTTATGAGTGCAATTGTGTTAAATGCATTCTTTTGGTTCCTACCTTCAAATGCGTGATGACTTTGCTGTGGTCTGTTACCATTTTATCGCTTGTGCTTCCTGGATATCCTTGACTAACAAAAGTAATTGCTCCATTTGGGGCTACTCCGATCAAATACTTGGCTGTCAATCGATGTTTGTAATTGCTATAACTAGTGCTGGCTGCATGCAGATCTTTTCGTGGTGTTTCAATGAAAAACTCTGTACAGTCCAGTATAATTCTGCAGTTCGATATACCTCCAAAAGTTTCCGGCATACTGCTTCTATTTTTTTCTAAAGAGATTCTTCATGCATCCATCAAAAAAGATCTCATGAAATGCATGCAGGTACATCATAAAAATGTTTTGAATGGTAGTACTGCTGACTCCGTATCGCTTTGACAAGTCAAAATATGGTAGATCTCTTTTGAGTTTCATTAAAAATATGAGCAGCTGATCATGTGAAGTTATTGAATTAACTGCTTTGCCTGACCAATAGTTAAGAGGTTGAAATCTTTCTATCATTTGAACTGCAGTATGAAATACTGATTCTTCAAGTCCTGTATAATTTTTAATTTCATCGCCTGACAAGTTTTCCCATTTAAATATTTGTTTTTTAAGAGCTTCATTTTCTTTCCTTAGCTTAGCTATTTCGTTTGTTGCTGATTGTAGGTCATCACTGTCATTGCCTTCATGAACGGATATTTGAGCTGCAACATCTTCATCAAAACTCACTGCTATTTCATCATTTGAGCTGAAACTGTCCTTTGAAATACAAACATGTTGTTTTTGCCTAGCATTTTTTGACGTTGAAGTCGTTCTGTGAAGTTCTTTTTGATCTTTTTGCTGACCCCGAAGATTAAATCTAGGAACAGCATCTTTTTTAAGTTTTTTTTTTGAAAATTAATAGCTGGTGAGCTAGTTGTGGCAGAGGCTTTGAAGTCATCATCAGCGAAATGATGAGAACAAACATGGGCATATTTGCCTGGAGAATAATTTTTCCTGTTGAGCATTTTTAACCATTGCGTTCTTACTTTGGGATCTAGAGGTAGGCGATGGAAGGAACGATCTTTGTTTTTTTCGGAAGTTGCATTGCAGCCAAATACTACACAATGGTTGGGCATTGTAACTGTACTGGTATGTATTAAGTCAAATTTTTGCAAAGCCAAACTTTCTTACCAAAGGGAAGTACTAGTCAAGCTTTTTCCATTAATGTAGCTCAGTCATGCTGCAACTACTTTTGCCGATGATTGCATCATAATTTTGTACAGAGTAGAAAAATATTTGGGAATTTTACAGTAAATGTTCCATCAAAATTTTGTATAGATTAAAAACTATGTGGATTGCAAAGAAAATGTTGCATCATAGTTTCTCACTTTCTGCAGAGAAGGTGGCTCTGCGTAGGCTAAAAAATTTGGGAATTTTACTGTAAATTTTCCATCACGTACGTGCACAGAGTAAAAACTGTGGAAATTGCAAAGTGGTTATTGCATTATAATTTTCACTTTAAGCAGTAACGGTGACTCTGTGCAGGTTAAAAGTTTGGAATTTTACAGTAAATTTTCCATCATAACTGTGTTTCGAGTACAAACTTTGGGAATTGCAAAGTAATTGTTGCATCATAGTTTTCACTTTACGCAGTAAAGCTGACTCTGTGCAGGTCAAAAAGTTTGGAATTTTACAGTGAATTTTCCATCACAACTGTGTACAGAGTACAAACTGTGGCAATTGCAAAGTAATTGTTGCAGCATGGTTTTTCATTTCATGCAGTAAAGGCGGCTCTGTGCTGGTTAAAAATTTTGGAAATCTACAGCAATGGTTGCAGCATAGTTTTGTATTCCTGCATCTCTACATTAAAAATCAGACTCTAAATTCTAGCATGAATCATGTAGAAGACTGGTTATCTGGCAAGCATTTAAGCAATATTTTAACTTTTCAATCTTTCCAGCTCCATTTGACAATCTCTCTCAATTACTGTTAAATTTTTTGTTTAATCATTTGCAAATAACCTCAGTTATTTCTTATATTCCTGCACTTAAACTTTAAGTTTGTCTTCAAAAGCACTTGACATTTAAATCATACTGCAATTAGACTTTTATGTAATTGCTGTTTCTTGATCTTGCCTTTTATAAAAACAAAACAAAAAAACAGTGAAGTCATCATGTATGACACAGTGGTTTAAAACGGGAGGAAAAATTATATTTTATTAATACTGCAGTATCTGCTCTACATAAAAGAATTGCAATTGACTCTCTTCACGAAAACAAAACAAACAGTAACACATTTAAAGAGGAAACATAAAGCCAGAGTAATCCTTAAAACTGAATGTTTCGACGACACAGATTCATTGTCTTACGATTACTGCTGATGATGGCAACAGAATCTGTGTTGTCGAAACGTTCAGTTTCAAGGACAACTATGGCTTCATGTTTCCTCCTTAAATTATTTTCATCCCACACTTACTGTATTTCGAAGAAACACATTTGATCTGCAAATAATCATTTGATGGTTTGAAATAGGAGTGAGTGAGTGTGATGATAATTGATATTTATTATTACAACAGTAAGATATCTAATCTGTTAAGGAGCTTCCTTCATGGTTATGAAAAAGGTGGTGTGATGTTATAGCTGCAGCAGATTAATTATGCAGCTGCTGAATGGTTTATAAAGAAAATATTATGACATAACAATTGACACTTTTAATATTACAAGTTTTTTCTCAGCTGTAAATGCATTTGTTTTGTCATTCTACAATTTAAATCAATAAAAACATGAATACTGAGGTAATAACTTTGGCGGCTATAATGAATTACTTCAAGGAAGACAGTAACACATTTAACAAAGGAGAAAAAAAATTTCAAGCAAACCACGTTTTGCAGTTGGAAATCAAAGATTTAGACATTGTTGCAAAGGTTCAAGCCTCACTGAAAGATCGCACATACAAGGTGGTGCTAGCTATAGATGGAAATGGAGGTATTGCAGCTGCGACTTGTGAATGCCCCCGTGGAAATTGGATTTGCAGTCATATGGCTGCTGCTGCAATATATGCCAACAAAAAAGGTTTATCAAAAACTGATTTGCCCAACTCTTGGCTATCTCGCCCCAAAAAGCACCTAAATCAACAGCAGCAATTAAGTACAGTGTCATCATTATTTCCACCCACAAAAGCAAATTTTAAAGCAATTGGGAGAGAGGTTTTAGAAATTGACGTCGATTTTCTTTATAATAATTTATCTACGTGCCCTCTAAAATGGATATTAGAAGAAGAACCCTCAGAATCTACCGGTACCTCTCAAAATAATTGCCCAGTATTGATTGAAGATATTATGCAACTCTACTCTTCAGACAAGAATGAATTCGTTGAAAAATGCAAAGTTTCCACTGGCCAAATTGAATGGACTGCATTGAATACAAAAGAACAGCGAAGCTCACACCTTTGGGGTAAAATTAGACGACTACGATTAACGGGAAGCAATTTTGGAAAAGTAATAGCCGCTTACGACAGACATCGATTAGGACATTCATATCCACCATCACTATTTAAAATATTACAAGGAGAGTATTCACTGCAAGGAAAAGACGCAATTATATGGGGACAAGTTCATGAACAACAAGCGATTGAACGGTACAAAGTTTTCACTGGCAACCAAGTTGCAGCTGTTGGTTTAGTTCTGTTTGAATGTGGTTATCTTGGTAGTTCACCAGATGGCATAGTAAGTCACACAAGTGAAACTGGTACTGTTGATAGAGGCGTACTAGAAGTAAAATGCCCGTTTAAATATCGCAGTTTGACAGTTGATGAGATGATAAATCGGGAATTGAAAGAAAAAAGTGTTTCAGCATCATTTTATCTCACAAAATCAGGGGAAATGAACACCAATCATCCCTACTGGCACCAAGTTCAAGGAGAAATGGCTGCAACAAACTTGGAATGGGCTGACTTTGCAATATGGACCCAAAAAGACCTTCGTATTTTGAGAATTAAAAAAAGCAATGAATGGAAAATCCAGCAACTGCCTAAATTGAAAGAGTTTTACTTAAATGTTCTTCTTCCTCAATTCTATGGCTCGTAGTCTACTTTGTAAGTACAGTTTGTAAACTACAGCATAATACAACTTGTTATTTTTTTCATTAACAACATGAAAATCTTCAACAGTTTTTTGCAATTATTTTTGATGCTTAAATTATTAGCCTATTATATATGTCTTTTGCAACGTTAGAATTGTAAATTGTTGTAAATAATTAACTTGAACTGCAATGCAGGAGTAATTTCCAAGAAATAATGCCATGTATAATCCATCATTTTACTGTTATTGTATGTTAGACGCTCCTCATTTTTATTTCTGTACGTGCATCATTGTTTTAATAATTTCTTGTCTGAGCAAAATGACTGATTTTATGCAGAACATAAGATGAGTCAAGATTTAAAAATAATTTCCTACAATGAAAATATTAAAAATATCAATGCAAAAATAAACAATTCACTCATGCGTAGTTACGCACAAACTGTCCGAACTTTAAAAAAATGACATTGAGCTATCATTGCATTTTTATAAACCAAAAGAAAAATGTACCTAAAACAACGTGCACAGTTATGTTGCTGCTATATCCAACAAATAAAATGCACAATGACAAAATTCACATACATTTACAGCTATTATTAATGCTGTGACTTGATAAACATTTACAGGCAAAACCAACATACTCATATTGCCAACGTAGTACGACATTATAGTGGTTGTAATAATAATATCAGCAACACAACACAAACTCTTACTTGGTTGTCATCGCTTAGTTCACAAAGCATGTATTCAATATGTATTCTACACACAAAAATTAAAAATGAGTGATCAGAATGTCATTTTCTTTCCACCATCCACTGGTTCAGCTGCACCACAGGTATTTGTTCCTAGACTATCAGCTGATCAGCACTTGCCGATAGTATTACCCAATTATCACACTAACCTTAGCTATCAATTATTCTTAATGGTAATACAGCATTCTGCTTCCCTACAGATTTCATGGTGCAAACATAAACAGTAAAGAACACTACCGGCACTAGTCTACTACCGGTACTCTACTGCTAACGATAGTAAGCTGAAACTATCACTGGTAACAACACATTTGAAGATAGTACAGACCATCGTTTGCACCCTCAAACTGAAATCTCTCAAAACAATTTCAGTTTAAAGCTAGACAACCTATGAATCTGAAGTTGCTTCTGCTTACCACTCACACTGCTATCAAGCTCATTGCAGATCCGCCGCACCGAAGATTTACGATTTATTTTGTTTTTCTTTAAGCTATAAACTGCAAATAGACTAGCAAACCTGAAACGCGTAGCACTGAGCGATTACCGTAATACTGGCACGGTATGATACTGCTGTACTGGTATTTCACACCAGTAACAGCAACAGAGTACCGATACCTAATCAATACACAATCGTAACCTTGACTTAGCATATCAAAACAATTATCTGAGCATTAGAATTGCTTAACAATCATTCATTGCAGTAATTACATCTCAAAATAGCCCACACATTATTATTCTGTAGTCTACCAGCTTTAGATTATGGTTAGATTTGCACTAGACTAGGCCCAAGTGCTTGGGAATATCTGTAGCCTAGCAATTGCCTGTCACCTTTTAATTTGCCAAGCACTAGTAGATTCAGAGCTTGTTTGCATTCAATGTAACAAAGTTGCATGAAACTAGCAGAGCTAGTCTACCTACAATTCTAAACAGTTTTTCTGTAACTTGACTTGTTTTGATGAGATAGACTAGGCCCAGCAACTTGCCAAGTTTTCGTGTAAAACCTATTCTTAATTACTGGTAGACTAGGCCACATTTCAAATGCACTAAATCTCGCTAACTTAAAGAAAATGCTGCCAACAAGCCGCAAAAGCTTCTGTAGTTCTTCAAAACTGCGTTGCAAAATTTCATTTTGCTGAGACTGGCAACGCAGCAAGACTTGAAACACACAACAACCTGCTTTTGCTGCACTAACTTGCATAACCGAAGACTGCACATTTTCGTTACTACCTGATCACTAGGGAAAAAATCGATTGACCAATCACAGACGAGTTTGGTTTAACAGCGTATTTAGTGCGTTAGCGCGCCAAAGTAAAAAATATCAAATATTGCACACACGTTTCAGGACCTAAATCTACTTATTTTACAAATTAACTAACAAATCAACTTAATGATTGTTTGCGACACCGAGCAATGCAAGCACGACATGGGCCGGGTGTACACTAACGCTTAGTGCACAAAAAAGGGTAACCGGTTATCATGTTTTTCGTCTTTCCTGACTCATCAGGTGCACAGTGAAATGAAATGTGTGGTTTTATGGCGCTTTATAACTGCTAGGGTCCTTTAGCGCCAGGACTAAGTTTTGTCAAGAATTCACCGACGTATTTTGATTCTCTGTTCATTTCATCCTCCGCGCTACACTTAATTGCTGAGCGTTTAGCAAGTGTAACAGCAGATATCAGTTTTAAAGTCTGTGGTGTGACCCGACTGAGAATAGAACCCAGTGTACCAGCTTCCAAGGCGAACGCTCTTAACCACTTGGCCATGGCGACTACGAGAGCCGAAACTATTAGCTCCGACTTTGCCAACAAAAATCGAAGCTTTTATACAGTTTGCTAATCAGAGGGGCGCAGCAAGACAGAAAGCGCTCGAGGTCAGAACTTAATTACAACAACTTACATTTCAATAATTGTTTTCAAGTCAGCGCGCTAGCGCGCCAAATTACAAAAAAATTCAAATTTTGCTCACTCGTTTCAGGACCTATATGAACTTATTTTACAAATCAACGCAACAAATCAACTTACGTTTCAATTTATATTTTTTAAGTCAGCGCGCGCTGAATTAAAAAAAATCAAACATTGCATACATGTTTTAGGACCTAAATCATTACTCGACACTAGTCTCGCATTCACATAAGCTTCTTAGCCTTGCCTACCTGCCTACTACAGACAATGCTAGGCTAAGCTTCCTAGCCAGCATTGACCTAAACTGTTAAGTGCCAAGTAGCCTACAGCCTAAACAAGATCTCTCTAGGTAGGGCTTCACACTAAGGCAATGCTGGCTACACCAGGATTCCCAGCCTAGCATAATTAATTACCTACTCGACGACTGCCTGCTGAAAGTATACTTTCGTACCTCAGCCTAACCAAATCAACTTACCGTTCAAATATTTCTGCCAAATTGAAAAAAATTATTGAAATGTAAGTTAATTTGTAAATGTAAGTTGATTTAGGTCCTGAAACGTATGTGCATTGTTTGAATTTTTTTTTAAATTCGGCGCGCTAGCGAGCTGAACTGAAAATAATTTATTTACAATGAAAGTTGGTTTGTTAAGTTGATTTGTAAAATTTAGGTCCTTAAACGTGAGTGAAAAATTTCAATTATCTTTTTTACTTTCAGCGCGCTGGCGCGCCAAATCAAAAAAAAATATAATCAACCGTAAATTAGTTTGCAACTTTAGGAGACAAAACGGTCCTGAAACACGGGTAAAAAATTTTAATAATTTTTTTAATTTTGCGCACCATAAAAAAACTTTGATGATGTTGTCTTTTCATAACACAGATTTTCCTAATTTTTTTTCTGCCTGTTTCGAGTATCGCGTGAGCTTTGCTTAACTTTTTTTTGTTCCATAATAACTAAGATAGCCTGCACTCATGTAAGTATATGCTATTACCATACATGATTGATTTACTGAAGTATAATTTGTGCAATAAAGTATAAACACATGAAATGTCTGAAATAGCACAAAGCAAATTGTTTTAACCATAAAATTTTAGAAATAAAACCATAAGTAATAGCTACATCTCATGTTTGTAAACAAATTTGTTACTTATCGCCTAACGAACCTGGTTAAAACCTAACTGCAAATTTACAAAATAATCGAGACAACTATTCGCCGCTCTACTTGAAATAGGTAAATAGGGAATTTTGGACTTGAAAAAAAAAACGGTTTTATAGCTGGTAAAACAAAGCGTCTGTAATTTTTAAAACTGGTTTTTCAGCTGCCATCATCGGCAGAGTATGCAAGGCGGTACAAAACGGAAAATAATTCCTGCGAAAATGACCATATTGATCACAAAACACAAATACACATGTACGATTGTACTGGATTATATAATCTCGTCAATTCCTAAATTATCTTTAGATTATCTTGCACTCAATGTGGAGTAGGCGTTTTCCTGAGCGACGTCATCAGCCATGCTATAATACAAGTTGTCTGAAACTTCTCTTCTCCTAGGCACCGTTTGAAGAGTTGAGTATGCTGTGTCATGGTCTGCATCGGTTGCAGGGTCGTAGACATTCGCTTCAGCTGTTGAAGTTCTTGCTTGATTAGACAAATCTCCTCCTTCTCCGCTTGTACTCGACCCTTTCACAATTACAGATGCCTGATGAGATCGATCAGTGGGTTGGTCAGTGTGTACCGGTCTGCGTGATTTTGGTAGCACTGTGGAATAAACCGGATTATTACCAGAACATGGTGTTATTTCATAGGAATTCATTTCTACCACTTGATCAGGAAGAGCCTCTGCAGAATCAAAACGGGAACGATCTGAATTCAAAATGTCAGTTTGATTTGGAAGGTCTTTTTCACAACGTCGATGAATTGAAATCACTAATGAAACACTCAAAATGACAAGAAGTATTCCAGCTACTCCTATACCAATGTATAGACCTGAGATGCTCTCCAGAGTGTCGTCAGTACTGATATCGGTGTTACAGGTGTTCATCGTATTGTTTGTCTCACAGGATTCAGTCATATTTGGAGATCCTTCTGAACACAATTGACCACTCGAAGCTTCACTTCCGTCTCCATACAAACACTTCCTTGTTCTTGTTTGTTCTCCTGTCGTGTTACATGGAGGTGAAATACAATTTCCAGCTTCACCCCATTCACTCCACATTGGTTGACATGATACTTGCTTTGTAGTGCTTCCATTGCAATATCGTTGATTGATTGTGTCGTTGTAACAATCCATGCAGTTTCTCGTGAATGTGGAATGTGCAGAAGTTTTACAGTTTGAAGTTTCCACCCAGCTAGTCCAATACAACTTTTCACAGTTTTTGTTCAGAAAAGGAAATTCATCAATATCCGCCCAGGAAGACCATTCAGTCCAGCTTCCCCACTGTTTGGAACGTGTCTGATACTTAACAATAATATTTATCAGCTTGATGTCGCATTCCATCGAACATCGCCAATTATTTACAGCAAAAAGACCGAAATTGTAATAATCAGATTTACTGGAAGATGATAAAGTAAACGATCGCCACAAAGCTGATTCGAAGCTGATACTGTTGCTGTTGCATTTGTAGTTCGAGTGTCTAGTAAGAAGCACTTCAACATCATATGTCGATGAGGGTACATCAAACGACCACGAACCTTCTTTTACGCTCTTGTAATCAGCCCATGGCCATTGTGGACAATGAATTCCCAAAGAGCTCACAAACAAGGACATAACAAATAACGCAAACACCATAGTTGCTGCAATACTACTGTAATATCACACTATAAAAAAAAACCTACAATCGCAATAGAAATAATAATTATTTGAAGAAATTTTTATTTAAGTTGCACTTGAAACTGTCAAAATGCAAATTGTATGCATTTGTCTGGACATTGTTTATTATTTTGCATGAATTTGGTCGATTAGTAACAGTGTACTTCAGTTGACCTATCACTCAACAAAATGAGCATTGTAACGTAAGTCCACAAAAACACCATTCATGACAGGAAAATAGAAGAGATTTTGAAGCAAGTTAAGGAACTCATCTTCAACCTTGCGGATTTTTCGACGTTGCCATTTTTCAAAGTAAATTAGTTTTGTCATCTAATTTATATGGTTTGTAGTCACACTCTTATCAACTAAATCAAGCAAGTACATTAGCTTAAAAAATTCTTGTAAATTTTTAAAAGAAACATAATCTTTAAAAGAAACATGAAAAATGGCAACACCCGGTTCCTCAACTTACTTCAAATTACGAAACTATGACATAACTATGATACATTGAGCGCAGAAAGTGCTTCACTATTTGTAATACGTACAGATACATACATTACGGTACTGGTATGGTGTTGTGGTGAAAGAAGAAAATATCAAAGCGGCATTGTATGTTTGACAACCGACGGTTGGGTTAGTGTTGTTAAAAAAAAAACGTTTTTTTTGCTTCGTGTTTTTTTGTTGTTGTTTTTTGTCGTTTTTGTTTTTTTTATGTTGTTGACCATTTCATGGCTAATTGTGTAGTCTACCCCGTTTTGGCTTGTTATTGAGGCACAACAACGCTGTTTTTAATTGTACCGATATGTCATTTGCAGGTGTTCATCGTATTGTTTGTCACACAGAATTCAGTCATATTTGGAGATCCTTCTGAACACGATTGAAGATTCGAGGCTTCACTTCCGTCTCCATACAAACACTTCCTTGTTCTTATTTGTTCTCCTGTCGTGTTACATGGAAGTGTAATATAATTTTCTGCTTCACCCCATTCACTCCACATTGGTTGACATGTTACTTGCATTGTAGTGTTTCCGTTGCAATATCGTTGATTGATTGTGTCATTGTAACAATCCGTGCAGTTTCTCGTGAATGTGGTTAGTGCAGAAGTTTGACAGTTTGAAGTTTCCACCCAGTTAGTCCAATACAACTTTTCACAGTTTTTGTTCAGAAAAGGAAATTCATCAATATCCGCCCAGGAAGACCACAAAGTCCACCATTTGCCTAACTTTTTAGAGCGTTCCCGATGCCAAACAATAAAATCTACCACCTTGTTATTGCATTCCGATGAACATTTTTATTCATTTTTCGAAGTAAGTTTGAAATCGGAGTTAATAGATTTATTATAGCGTGAAACTGTAAACGAAAGCCACAATTTTGATGTGAAACTGATACTATTGCTGTCGCACGTGTAGTAAGAGCGTCTCGTGACAATCACATTAACAGAATATTTTGACGATGAAGGTACATCAAACGACCAGATACCTTCATCAACCTTTTTGTAATCAACCCATGAACTTTGTGGACAGTCAATTCCTAAAGAGCTCACAAACAAGGACAATACAACTAATAAAAAAACCATAGCTGCTGCAATACTATACCGTAATATTACTGTACACACAAAAAAAAAACAAACAATCTCAATAGAAATACTAGCTGAATTAGTTGAAGACAATTTAGTAAAGTCGCATGTACAGTCGCTCTCAAAAGTTTAAGACCACATAGATAAAAATTGATTTTTGTTGAAAGATAAAAAAAAATTCAGGTTAATGTTGTGTCACATTAGCTTTTTATGCTACATGAGCATTAAATGATGCTTGTGAAGCCTATGTCATAAGATTTTTCGTTAATTTTCGGTTTTGGAAGCAAACAATTTCGGTTTTACTCAAAATTTAGTGCTGAAAATATGGGCAAAAACAGGGGATTGTCAGTTGCAAAAAAGGCAAAAATTGTTACTGTATAAAAAGAGGGGTACGTAGGAAGCCAAATTTCAAAAAAAACTAAAACTTAGCAAAACAGAGATCCATCAAACAACAGTAAAATTTCGAAATTTTGGAGTTTTCCGGAGTTACATAGGTTTGGAAAACCCTGGGTTACCTCCCAAAGGGATGGTCTCCTGATAAAATGGATGGTAGTGTGTTCACTAACCAGTTCAAGCAAAAAAATTGGGTCAGCCTTGTTGCTCAAAGGTATAGTTGCTACAACGCCGATTCAATATTCTTGCTTAAACTGATTAGTGAACGCACTATCATCCATTTTATCAGGTGATCATTCCTTTGGGAGGTAACCCTGGGACTTCCAGACTTGTGCAAGTCTGGAAAACTCACAAAATTTTGAAATTTTACAGTTGTGTGATGGATCTCCGTTCTGCTAAGTTTTAGTTTTTTTGAAATTTGTCTTCCTACGTACCCCTCTTTTTTAAAGTAACAATTTTTGCCCTTTCTGTAACTGACAATCCTCTGTT
Source organism: Trididemnum miniatum (assembly GCA_964006365.1). Classification (NCBI taxonomy): domain Eukaryota; kingdom Metazoa; phylum Chordata; class Ascidiacea; order Aplousobranchia; family Didemnidae; genus Trididemnum; species Trididemnum miniatum. Next base: position 8,720,580 of record OZ023232.1, on the reverse strand, counting down.
TTTGCCCATATTTTCAGCTCTAAAATTCGAGTAAAACCGAATATTTTTTGCTTCCAAAACCAGAGATGCGCGAAATATCTTATGATATAGGCTTCACAAGCATCATTTAATGCCCATGGAACATAAAAGGATAATGTAACACAACATTAGCCCGAAATTTTTCATCTTTTAACAAAAGTCAATTTTTATCTATGTGGTCTTAAACTTTTGAGCGCGACTGTATCTAGCCAAGATTTCGACTCCGTAATTGCATGCTACAATTACAACTCCAATCTAGCAAAAAAACCGGGGCAAATTTTCGTCGCATTAATAAATTTTAGATTTGTTTTAAAATTAATAAATTTTAGTTTTAGTTTGGTAGCATTTGAAATTTTAGTTTTGTATTAATAAATTTTAGTTTGGTAGCATTTGAAATTGTCAAAATACAAAATGTTTGCATTTGTCCAAACATTATTTGATATTTTGCATGCATTTGACAGTGTACTTACAGTGGACTCATCACTCAACAAGATGAGCATTGTTACGTAAGTCTACGAAAACCTATTCATGAGAGGAAAATAGAAGAGATTTTGAAGAAAGTTGAAGAACTAAGCTTCAATTTTCCAAAGTTTTTTAACGTTGCCATTTTGTTTAAATAAACAGTTTTACTTTGCAAGAAATCATTTCAATTTGTCATTTAATTCATATGGTTTTTAGTCACCCTTTATCAACCAAATTTGAAGAAGGCTCGGCTACTGTAAATTCTTGTAAATTTTATCAAAAACTCTTAAGAAGAAACATGAAAAATGGCAACACCCGGTGACTCAACTTACTTGAATTTATGAAACTATAACGTATCTATGATTTATGTTCCGGACATTAAGAGGAGACTAAGACATTAAGCGTAGATACTCGCGACATTACGACATTAAGACCGGACATTAAGACATTAAGCGTAGATACTCTGCGGCAGGGCTGAGTAAACTACGGCCCGGGCACTTACTAAAATATCAACTCTTAACGTGAAACAAGCCGAAGACCCTAATTTTTGCTTCGTACTAGGCCTTTTGCATTAGCGGGTTTAGTCAGTTAGTTATTTAGTTAGTTGGTGTCTCTTATTTCCCTACGGTCAACACAAGAATAATATAAAAGAATAATGTACAGTATAATTGGACAGCACGAGAAAAGGGAAGAAGCAACAAAACAACAAATGTTGTAACATGCAAGCTGCGAGGGGAGAGTGGAAGGTCAAGAAAAGTAACATGAGAAGCATGGTTGCAACACCCGACAATAGAGATTTATCAAATAAAGAAAAAGAGCTCACACCCACACATATTAGTATATACAGAAAAAAAATCGACGGCCAGATAAAAAATACAGCAAAGAGAGTCACAGATTCTACACTGCCATGCTATGGTGCAATGGTAGGAAAGCAACAGTGTGCGGCCTCTCAAGGTCAATCCAAGTTGTAACAGCGCTAATACAGTAAGCTAACGGAGAGTAGATGTAAGAGAAGTTCACGTATGACCCGTCTTAATTACCCCGTACGCTGCCGATAATAGAGAACCCTGAAAGTCCCAACAGGCAAAGAAACCTATCAAAAGAAATCCCGCTCAGTCAGATCACCGATTTAAAAATATTCCGCTTCTTGCAGCCAAATGTGTGAGAACCAGTAAGCTAAGCCGTTTCAAGAAGTCTGTGATGTCTCAAGATGGCAAAAACTTTAAAGTATAGGATCGACCGACAGAGCAGAAATAATATTAAGTAAAGCAATGTTAAGGCAAGCTACAGTAAATTTGGCATCAGCTGGCTACCTCCATAATTATAAGCCTAAAAAATGAAAGCGCATGTCCGATGTCCAAAGGCGTAGGATAGTGTTTGGAAACAGGAAGTCTGTCCGAAATTGCATGTAGGTCAGTTGATCACTTGAAAATGCAAAAAGGCAAAACGAGGCGATGTCTATTTGAAACAGAAAACAAAAGAAAATAATAATAAAAATAATAATAATTACAATGGCAAATCTATATCCAGAAACAGGTCGTTGGCTTAACACACTAATACAATATATTACAAAATGGAATGGAGGGGTGCACAGATACAGCCATGAACACTGGACATGCTAATAGCTATTTAACAAATACTGTTTCAAGTTCTTTTTAAACGCACTGATTGTCCGAGATTTTCTCATGGCGATTGGAATTTCACTCCATACTTTCGGCCCGACATATCGTATGGATTGTTGACTTACCGAATTACGGCAGAAAGCGGGAACTAACTGACTGTTGCTACGAGTTTTAATTAAAGATATTCTGGACCGAAACATATCGTCAAACGCAGATGGAAGAGCACCTTGATGATATTTATACATAATTATTGCTACATCGTGTGTGAATATATCTTTTATCGTTAATAAATTATGCCGTCTCATAAATGGTGAAATATCGTCTTCGCTAGCTAGACTGAAGGACATGCGAATGAATTTATTGCAGATATTTTGCAATTGACGAACTATAGTTAAATTGCCATGGAACGAATTAGTAATGCAGTATCTGATGTGGCTTAGCAATAACGAATGATAAAGTACTAATAAAGAGTTTTTACTGAGCAAAGGCTTCACTTTAATTACGGCGCCCAATGTAGCTCTTAATTTGTTTTTTAAAGATAGCATGTGATCTTTCCGCGACAAGTTTTCATTGATAATTGTTCCCAGGACTCGGATTGATGATACTCTTTCTATTGGTATGTTTCCATTGGCGCCGCCAGGGGGAGCAAGATGGGAAAGTTGCCTCCCCCCACTTTCGTATTGGGCTGTTTTTCCAGTTCGTGCAAATTCGTTGAAAAAATTTTTTCGAGGGTATACCCCCCGACCCCCCAAACTTTTGTCGGTTCGTTGTTCCACTAATAAAACAAGTCGTGAAAATGTGCTGTTTGACCTGTGAATTTTTTTTGTTTCAAACACAAACTGACCAAACTTACCGTCCGGGTTATTACTGAATGCGTCAATTGCTTGTATTACGTCCCAAAGGTTAGGTATACAGCCTAGCAAAACACAAATCGTCACACGGAATACAATAAATATGGGACGAAAATAGCTTAAGGAGGAAAAATAAAGCCGCTGTAAATCTCAAAACTGGACGTTTCGACAACATAAATTCAGCTGTCATCATCAGCAGTGTATGCAAGGCAGTACAAAACTGTAAGAACTAGAATTTACAATTCTAACTACAAGTAATAGCATAACCCAGGCAACGGGTCAAAATAAGTATTATAATTATAACGTCATAAACCAAAAGCTAATAAAAAGACTGACGGAGTTAAATCAACAATTAAATAAGTAAAGAGGAGCGGATTTGGAGTCAACGTTAAGCAATGGCTCATATTTTTGAATAAAAAGTGACTCAAGAATTAATAAGCGTGCAGAATCACCAGAGCTACTAAGAATGTTCGGTTTGGCAAAGTCCACTTTATGATCAGGATTGTCCATTAAATGTCGGCACACCTCGGATTTATCCGAACTGGAATGCTCCTTAAGTCTGTTAATAAGATTACGTCTAGTCTGTCCTATATAGATAGAACCACAAGAACACGTTAATTTATATACAACCCCATATTTCATCAAGGTCTTTTGCTGATCTTTCAGACGAAAGTTATGTCCGATGTTCCAGGAGGTGTCGATAATCCGTAGAATAACTCGGTTCCATGTATGCTTTTCCACTAAGGCGGACAGCTCTTTTTTGAGTTGCATTGACATGTCACCTAAAAAGGGCAACCGAGCAATAACTGTTCTACAATTTTTACGTTTTTCAAGGTGACTCAACATCTTGTCATATTTACGATTAAAAAATCTCCTGACACAACTATCTAAAAAATAAGCAGGATAGCCATTGCGACCAAGCATAACCTTGATATTATCCACCTCTGAACAAATGCCTTCATAAGAACTACAGATCTTGTAAGCACGATCGAGCAAACAATTGACCAAGTTATATTTATAGCGGCGTGGTGCAAAGCTGCTCCATTTGGAATATAATCCAGCGTTGGTCGGTTTGCGAAATGTACTGGTTGTAACTGTCGTTGAACTGTTATCTACTAAAACATCCAAAAAACTAATACATTTGTTATTTTGAATTTCAGTGGTAAACTTTATGTTAGGATGTACTTCATTCAAACTGTCACAAAATATTTTGATGGAATCAAGGCTATCAAAAACAGCAAAGCAATCATCCACATACCGGTAAAAAATTGATGCATGCAAAATGTTTTCTAAATTCTAACTATAGATCAAAAAACTGGCTTTACTCCTGAGTCGAAGCCATTGATTGAAGCAAAAATTAAAAAAGAAAGCAATGGAATTTATAGTATAAGAAAGCGGGGTATGGGGTTAGTATAAAGGATGAAAGCGAAATGGCACTGGCTAAATTTTTTATATTTTTAATTTTCAATTTTTTAAATTATAAAAAGTAAATAAAAGTAACGCAGTAGAAAAAATTTGGGGGGCACCGCCCCCCCCCCCCCCCCGGGCCCCAATGACACGAAGCCACTGCACGGTACATTTTGCGAAGAAATGCGTCCTTTCAGCAGGTTCAGGAGCAATTTTCCTCAACTTGCCAACCTAGAACATTGCTTCATCATGATACTGTGTGTCTGTGCGCAGTATATTCACGCGTGTGCGCAGTCTCTGAAAGCCGCGTGCGCGCGCACACGCGCACAGCTTAGAGGGAACACTGGTCCTGACGACATTCCAGTAGAAGTGTGGATTGCTTTAGAGACTAAAGGTGTGCAGTTTTTAGCAAACTTGTTCAACAGGCTCTTGTGAGCAGAAACGATGCCAAATGAATGGAGGAGGAGCGTGCTTGTGCCGTAGTGCAAGGGGAAAGAGGACGTCAAGGAGTGTGTGAATGACTGGGGAATCAAATTGATGAGTCACACTATGAAGGTGCGGGAGATAGTAATAGATTCAAGGATAAGAATAAAAGTGATAACTGATGAACATCAGTTAGGTTTATGCCAGGAAGAAGTACAATTGATGCAATTATTTGTTCGAGGATGCTGGTGGAAAAATGGAGTGAGAGCCAGAAGGCAGTTCACTGTGTTTTCATTGATTTGGAGAAAGCATATCATAGAATACCTTGAGAGGAAATGTGGGAATGCTTGCGGTTAGCTGAAACATCGAAGTGCTACATATGTAAGGGTAATCAAAGATATGAATGATATAGCGACAACAACCGTAAGGTATGTAGCAGGACTGGCAGAGGAAATTGAAGTAGGGGTTGAACTTCACCAAGGCTCAGCTCTTAGCCCATTATATTTTGCCATCATTATGGACAAACTGACAGAAGACATCATGAAGGAAGCGCCGTGGGATATGATGTTTGCAGATGACATAGTACTGTCCAGACAGAATCATAGAGAGCTAGAGAAGGACCTGGAGATTTGGAGAAACGCATTGGAGCAAAGAGGCCTGAAAGTGAGCCGGATCAAGACCCAATATTGAAAAGTGGGAGGTGCAGACGTTCGAGAAGAATTGAAATTGAAAGGGGATGAAGTGAAAAAGTAAAAAACTTCAAATATCTTGGCTCGTTGTGGGTGACAGAAAGTTGTCAGCAAAGGTTAAGGGTAATATGTACCAAAGTGTTATTGAACCGGTCATGCTTTGTGGAATGGAAATTGTGGCGATGAACGAAAAACAAGTGGTAAAGATGGAAGTGGCTAGAGTTAAAAATGGTAAGATTGGCATTGGGTGTTACAAGAAAAGACAACATAAAGGACGAGTATGTGACAGGGATGGCTAAATTGCGAAACTGGGAGACTAGCTTCGGGGCACAAGGTTACGTTGGTATGAACACGTGAAGAGTAGAGAAAAAGGTCTCATTGGTAAAAGAAGGATAGAGATGGCAATACCTGGTAAAAAAAGAGAGGAAGGCCAAAGAGAAGATGGATGGATATGATGAGAGAAGACATGGAAATGGTTGGAGCAAGGGAAGAAAACGAAGTTGACCGATTCTTATGGAGAAGACTTTTGCGTTGTGGCGACCCCGAATAGGGAAAAGCCCAAATAAGAAACTATTAAAAATTAACTTTTAAGGAGGGAATTTATTATTTCAAATTATTTGAGGAAAGTTCAGAGCAATTGTTTTGCACGAAGCATTAAAATCTCGTTCGTGCTAAGAAGTGAGGAGATTGCTGAAATGATTAAAATTATTTGGTGTGGTAACTGCACCAACACAGGTAGCAGTGGTCAGCATCTCGTCATTCAATACACCTATGCCTGTTTAGATTAAAAACAGTCTACAAAGCTGTCTTCTTATTAATTTTCTCTATTGACATGGTGATTTTCTAAGAAATCTTGAAGTTTTAATTTAAAATTTGATTGGAGACTTAATCATTTTGAAAGCAGTAGCTAAAAGGGTTCCATCCTCTTTTTCTAGTTTTAACGCCGCTGCAGCTGATATTTGATTAAAATGGAGAGATTTGGGGCAAAACTGGAGAAAAATTTGCGTTGATTTTAACTTCGATTGTGCTGTTTTTATGCTATTTACCCTGCAGAGTCGTGTGCAAGAGGAGGTGCAGGTCCAGGACATGTATGACAGGGAGCATCAAAAAAGTGAAGTTACAAACATCAAGCAAACAGTAAAAAATCGTGCTTTGTCGTGTCGAAGTTGTTGTTTTTTTTTTTTCGACAACTTTACAGTTTAGTTTTGTGAACTTCTTATTTCCTCGTGTTTGTTGATTCCGATGCTGCAGCCATGTGACCAACAAAGCGCACCGCATGCTGTCGCGTTTTAACGTGATCATTTTGGCGTTGACACAGTCGTAATATAATTTGAATTGATTTTAGTTGCTACTGCAGAAGTTTCAAAAATAAAATTTGCTTTCTGTGAAAATGAGATGAACTTTTTTTTTTTTGGAACACGAAAAATGATCAAGGCAGTTTCTTAGCAAAATTGAGAATTTTGCTTACAAGGTGTTATATGTAATCACCGCTTTATTTCGGTTGTTTTTTAAAATGGCAATGACTAAGGTTACGGTCTTTAATCAAACTTTAGAACTTCTGACTGGTTTATCACTCGGTCACGCTCTTCCCGGTTCCACGAGAGAGTAACAGAGTATTGAAACAAAACAAATTCAAAGCGGCAACTGTTAGTAGCGTCTAAAGAATTGTTGCAGTCCTTTTAACTTTTTTGTTTAAAATTTGAAGATCATTTTTGTCATACTCAGCCAACATCCCAAAACATAGGTTACCATAAAGGAAGCGATTGTCCTCTCCCAACTATCCGAGAAGGAATTTTTACTTCGACTTGGTCTAATAACGTTGAAATCAAAACATCATCGTCGACTTCCCTAAAATGCTTCGATAGTATCGATTGATAACGTTATAAGATACCATTCAGTATTTGGTCTAATAGGGTGCCCCCTTTTTAGGCAATCTTTTAATTTCAACTTGCCTGGTTGTTAGATTTTTGCCTTAGGGTGAAATATTGGGAAATCCAAAATTGTTTTGAAATTGAACCGCGTTTAGACCCTGCCCCCTCAGCTTTTCTAAGTCGCACCCCCTAAAATAGTTAATTATGCATAAAATTTAACTGGGAAGTGCTAGATATGCCTTGTTGGTATTCATTTTTAATTTTTTTAGAGAAGAAGACAACTGTAACCTTTATTTTATGATGTGAGTAACTTTACTTTTTTCATGATTTACTCAGATGTCAGAATTCGATGCACTCTGTAATAAAACAGTTGTGTGGACCACCAAATTGTTTAATTTTTTGCAACCAATATCCACATAGTAGTCACCAACTCACCATGCACAGAATAGGATACAAATAATTCAATTTCTTAAACAACCACTGCAACTTAGTTATACAAATCACACTCAAGCAGAGGAACGTGGAGTAAAACTGACAACAAAGGCAACTAGCCGAATAGCTGGACAGAAGCACCAAATCTGTGAAGCCTTGTGTAGTTTGGCAGCAAGAAAAAAGCGATGGTTAGAAAAATCCAAGAAAGTTGCAAGAAGATGTTTTGAACAATGATAGTGTGCCACGTTTTGTGCAGTGTGTGCTGTGGGTACTGTATCTACATTCTTCATGTGTTTGCTTTTTCGTAGTCTGATGCCTTTTTATGTTGTGCATCTGTGTCCCGTGTGAATTATTTGTATCCTGTTCTGTGCATGGTGAGTTGGTGACTACTATGTGGATATTGGTTGCAAAAAATTAAACAATTTGGTGGTCCACACAACTGTTTTATTTCAGAGTGCATCGAATTCTGACATCTGAGTAAATCATGAAAAAAGTAAAGTTACTCACATCATAAAATAAAGGTTACAGTTGTCTTCTTCTCTAAAAAAATTAAAAATGAATACCAACAAGGCATATCTAGCACTTCCCAGTTAAATTTTATGCATAATTAACTATTTTAGGGGGTGCGACTTAGAAAAGCTGAGGGGGCAGGGTCTAAACGCGGTTCAATTTCAAAACAATTTTGGATTTCCCAATATTTCACCCTAAGGCAAAAATCTAACAACCAGGCAAGTTGAAATTAAAAAATTGCCTAAAAAGGGGGCACTCTATTGGTCTAATACTTATGTTACAGAAGAATTGTGACGCAATAGTTAATCAAACAATCAAAAGTTTTTTGCGTTTTTTTCAAAACATGAAAAAATGACTTACGCAGTTTTTGCACTAACGTGACAAAATGTATTCTACAGTCCCCACATAACCGCAAAACCATTGAGTTAGTATGACGAGAAAAAAAAGCCAAAGTTCAGTTACGTTGCGAAATATTACTTTGACTTTTTTTTTTTTTTCGCTTATATAGGGGTAGTATTCTTACGTCATCATAAAATAATCAAAGTCTCTTATGCACTAACCTCAAAGTTTTTTCCGAAATTTGTTGTTGATAAAATAGAGGAGTAATGTTTTTCAGTACTTTAATTTATTACAAAGTTTAGGCCTATTACTTACAAAGCGATAAGTGTATCATTATGTAGATAATGCGACAAAAAAAAAAGTTTTATGATCTCCTCGTTTCCTCAATCAGTAAGTACCGTATGGTTAAGGTGAAATCGATTTAGATTAAATAGTTGCGTCGTTCGAACTTGTTCAGTGGTAGCTAGAATCAAGACAAAAAACACTTTTTGGTTTAATAAGCTTACATCTGGGACAAGGAGTGAGAATAATAAGGAGTAGGATTGCGAGTCGTATCAAAAGACTTGAAAAAGGTATTCACAGCCAGGAGCATATTTAGGGGGGGGGCATTGTGCCATGCATCCTGTTAAATCATCAAGAATTGCTGGTGTTAGGCATGAGCTCACAATTACCAGCTCCATGGCCTAGTGGTTAAGAGCGTTCGCCTTGGAAGCTGATAGACTGGGTTCTATTCTCAGTCGGGTCAAACCAAAGACTTTAAAACTGGCGTCTGCTGTTGCACTTGCTAAACGCTCAGCATTTAGGTGTAGCGCGGAGGATGAAATAAACACAGAATAAAAATGCGTCAGTGAATTCTTGACAAAACTTAGTCCTGGCGCTAAAGGACCTTAGTAGTTATAAAGCGCCATAAAACCACACAACATTTTATTTTATTTCGACAATTTTTTAACAATTCTATGTTTAACTGCCATATTTCGATTCAGTCAAACAAGTAATGGTGCAAAGTCACTTATTGTCTGTTGAGCAAACGTTGAAATTTAAGATAACTTGCTTTATGAAAAGATATAATAAAAGCCTTTTGCCACCTTGTTTCGATGATTTTTTTCAAACCAACAGCATAAATAGTTCAGCAGAAAATATCACTAGAAGTACTAGAAGTAGCTCTAATCTCTACCCTAAATTTTGTAGAATAAATGTTATGAAACAATCAATGAAATATAAGGGACCGTTAATCTGGAACAAAATTCCCCTTGATATGAAGCAGCTAAAATCGTATCGAAACTTCCGTAAGCATATTCGTTCGCATATTATCTCCCTCAACCAAAAATAACTCCCACTCCACTCGTTAAGACTTTTTTCCTTTTTTATCGAGAACGCATACTGCTCCGTCTTTTTTTCTTTTTCAGAATCTGAATTCGGTGGAATTAATGTAGTAACAATTGACAAATCATTAAAAGAAAACTGCAGAGAACCACAAGACGAAGCAGCGTTATATTCCGGAATAGCATACTACGAGTTGGACATTATATGGACAGAAATTAAATTTTGTATTGCTAAAAGAGAACTCTGTAGACTACCGAACGGAAGGGACAATTAAGGATGATTTATTTTTAATAAGAATTTGCATACTAGTAGTATTATTAATACAGAAGGTTCTTGGTTTAATGGCATGAAAATCTATAGGTTGCACTGCTTGTGTAATGTGTATGTTTTGTTTTTTATTTTCTGTTTTCGTGTTGTTTTTTTAGGTGCAGCGACCGTGCTAATTTTTTTTTTAAACGCTTTAGTTCTGTATTTTTGTCTTGAGCATGTTCAACGTATAACGTTTTGTCGCTGTTTCCTTATTTTTAACCAAGCTGTTTTTTGTATTGATGATGGCGTTGTTTTATGGTTAAAAATAAAAAATCCTACTACTACTACTAACAATTTTGTTGCTCTTCACTACAATTCTTTTTATCACAATGAAGCTCTTTTGACATTAAACTATTTGTTTTTTGACCGAATGACAATAAGTCCAGCAGCACTATGCGAAACAAGCCATCATCAGCGCCTTCTCCTTCCTTGATGCCAACTTAAACCGTATGCTAACAGCGCGCAGTTACGGGCCGGCTGACGTCATCAAGTCGTTATTTCGTTTTGGCCCCCCCCCCACTTTTTACCCTGGCGGCGCCAATGTTTGTTTCTAATCACTAAGTTTAAGGCATTTGGAGGAGGTTTAGAGTTTATAGTCCTTAAGTGCACATTTGTCCTTAAGTTTATAGTTTATAGTCCTTAAGTGCGCAAAACTGCAATCGGCAAATTTGGCCTTTTTTTAGGCTGTTTGACCTTATTTGACCCGCTGTTTGGCATTTTTTGTTTTCTTCCCTGGCAACCTTGCTGCAAAGTTCTCCCGCGCTGCAGATGCAGTACCACGAGAATGATTAAGTTGTTTGTAGATTCCGTTCGACAAGTACAGCTTTTGATAGTTTTGTTGCAGTTGAGTAACTACCGTATGTTTCATTTTAGATGTTACTTGTGTTATGTTAAGTAGAGCCTAAATACAGGTTACGAGTCAAGACTGAGTTTATATCAATCTACTTAGAATAAATTTTCTGAGGTAAAGCCAAATGGATAAAGTTTTGCGACCTGAAAGATTTAGTATCATACCCAGTGAAGAGAATGCTACAAAGCGCTGGCGACATTGGTTTAAGACTTTTGAGAACTACTTGACTACTGTGGTAGAAAATCAAGCAAACAACGACCGGTTGATGGTACTAATTAATTACGTCACTTCAGAAGTCTTTGAGCTGCTGTTTAACGAAGCAGAAAATTATGAAGAAGCTATAAACATCTTGAAGTCATTGTATATTAAAACACCGAATGAAATATTTGCGCGTCATGCCTTAGCAACTCGAAAACAGCAGCCTGACGAAAGCATAGACGAATATTTACAGATTTTGAAGATAATGAGCAAAGATTGCAATTTTCAACAAGTTACTGCGAATCAATATCGAGATGAAGCTGTACGCGATGCTTTTATAAGCGACTTGCTAAGCAATGCGATTAGACAGCGTCTTTTGGAAAACAAAACTCTATATCTAGAAACGGCATTTGATCAGGCTGGAGCAGGGGTGGGCATGCTTTTCACACAAAGGCCCAAATGTGGAAAAACTGTTGAAGCCGCGGGCCGTACAATGATTGGAAAACAAGGTGAAGACTTTAGGGGGGGGGAGATCACGGTCTACGTACGAATGTGATCTCCAAAATATAAGGTTTTCACCTCGTTTTATATTTCAATTTTGCACCGTTAAGGTTTGTTTTTTTGAAAATCACTGCCATCCATGATCTCTAAAAGAAAAAAAAGGTCTTCCGTTCAATTCACGATGGGAGTTTAAGTTTGCGTAAGTGCCGGCGGGCCAGAATAAAAGGACCGGCGGGCCGGATTTGGCCCACGGGCCGTAGTTTGCCCATGTCTGGGCTAGAGCTTTAGATTCGGCGAGGAAAAGCTCAGATTCGTATCGGCCGATTCTAACTCCGAACGTTGCAACTACTTCTTTATCTACGGAAGAGGTTTCTTCAGACTCCGACGTAAATCAAAGTGCTGCCGCCGCTGTAACTAATGAGAAAAAGAATTACTTTTATGGCCTTAAACTTCACCCGAAGACGAGATGTCCTGCTAGAGATGCTACTTGTGGCAAATGTCACAAAATCGGCCGTTACCAGAGAGTATGCAGATCGAGGGCCTCGGCATCTACTTCTCCATCCGCTACTACCACTGCTCTACCAACTGCCATGCATACTTTAATGCACATCAGCTTGATTCTTAAAGGGAACTTGATAGTATAGCAAAAATATTTTTAATTTTATTTATTTATGTTGTTTCTTGTAAACATGTGATAATAGATGCCGCTTTTGTTCTTTCTTTTCTCGCCGAATAAACCCACTTACTACTATTGCTGATTTATCTTATTATGACATCACGTGACTTGGTGCGGATGTGGTGTCAATGACTTGGTGCGGATGTGATGTCATGATAAAATTTATAAGGACTAGGTCTCAAAATTCTCAGCGTCTCAGTGAGTGTGATCAAAGACTAGTAGATAATGACTGGAAACCATGCACAATGCGCATTATCGTTCTGAAATTCCACTCTTCTATGAATTGATGCAATCATAGGTGGAGGAACCGGGGTGCCCGGGACGGCCCTGCCCCCCCACGTTTTTCAGGGGGGGCCCTGGGGGCCCTAATTTGCGAGTTTATTTCTACAATATTGCCTCTGCATGAATGTATTTGAAACTTAATAGGCCTGCCATTGAAATTAAAACCCAGGAAAGAGCTTAAATCCAGAGATGTCTTCTTTAAAATTTTGTTTGTGGGGTGGGAAGAACAGAAACTAGAAGCAAGAATCGTGGGTCTGAAGCCCACAAAAATTGGACATATCCTCGCAACAGCAGCGTGCTTATTTTTGGGTGTGGACCGGTGGTAACCCTGCGTATAGGCTGAGCAGGCTGAAACCTAGAGCCTCATCTCGAACAATGAAGATTTTTTTGTTTCTTTACCGATACTTACAGTGGAAAACAGATCATCTGAGGACGTGAATACCTTTTTTGTTGCTCGTCACTAAACCAATATTTGCAGTAAAAACAGGACATCTGATCCGTGAAGACTTTTTTTTGCTCTTCCAATCAGTGTGATCAAATAGCCTAGGACCTCTCATTGTCAAATTCCGGCCCTCAGGAGCGTGTTAGAGTCGGGGCTATTGTGCCATGCTCTCTCCCCATTTTTAACTCTACCTTGTAGCAGCGATGGCGGAAGCATTTCTAAAGTGAGGGGGCTCAAAACCAATGACCAGATTTTCTTCACTTACAACCAGGGCCGGCAGTGGCGTAGCGAGAAATTGTAAAAGAGGGGAGTAGGCCTACATAATTTCCACTTATTTTTTCCTGCGTCTTTTTTTTTAACAAAACTAATTTGAAGCTGATTAAGAAACAGGAAAGGCTCTCGGGGGGTCCGGGGACATGCTCCCCCGGAAAAAGTTTGAAAATTTACATGCTGTAATGGCTATTTTAGTGGTTTTTGAATACTTTTCACGCAAATTGTGGTTAAATTTTTTGACCCTAATTTTGAGTACTTCGCCAAATATGATACATTTTGTTCGCATATTTTTAGTTATGCGTGCTCAAGACGTAAAACTTATAGCTATCGAAGAGGTTCGAAATTATAGAAGAATTGTATGCATTAAAAACATTTTTGAAAATGGCTGGTGGGAGGATGCATATCCCTCATTCTTCCCCTCTGGATTCGTCCCTGGCCATAAGCTAGAGAAACCATCAAAAGAATCTGGCATATATCAGTTTTTTGACACCATCAGTAGGCTATTGTTCTTGTTTACTAAAAGGCAGAGTCAAAAGGGGAGGGGGGCATGGCACAATGGCCCCGCCCCTAAATACGCTCTTTAGGACCGGATTTAGACAATGAGAGGCCCTAGGCTATTTGATCACACTGATTGGAAGAGCAAAAAAGGTCTTCACGTCCTCAGATGTCCTGTTTTCACTAAAAATATCGGTAAGCCGATAGTGAGAGCAAAAAAAAGGTATACACGTCCTCAGATGTTTTGTTTTCCACTGAAAGCATCGGCGAAGAGAAAAAATAAGGTCTTTTTTGTTTGTAATGAGGCCCCCATTTTTTACGAGGCCCTAGGTTTCAGCCTGCTTAGCTTATGTGTAAATCCGGCCCTATGCCTACAATCTATATTTAACCTGTCCACATGTGACATGTTTAATTTATGTGGGCTTCAGACCCGCAGTTTTCGCTTCTAGTTTTTGTTCCCCATCCCACAAACAAATTTTCAAAGAAAACATCGCTGGATTTCAACTCTTTCCCGGGGTTTTAATTTTGATGGTAGGTATATTGAGTTTCAAACACATCCATACAGAGACAATATTGTAGAAATAAACTCGTAAATTAGGGCCCCCCAGGGCCCCCCCTAAAAAAAAAGTGGGGGGGCCAGGGCTTCCCGGCCCTGGACCCGCTTTCCACCATCTATGTCAGCGACATGGCCTAGCGGTACCGCGCACAGGTGACAGATCCTACGTGATGGGTTCGATTCGCGGCTGGAGCCGATCGCAATTGACATATTTAATGGGTGGCTGCTCACTCGAAGAGCGCAAGCTCACTTCGCAGTCTCCCTCAATTACCGTTGAATTTTCTGTTCAATATGCTTTGTAGTAAACAAGAACAATAGCCTACTGATGGTGCCAAGCGACTGAAATATGCCAGATTCTTTTGATAGTTTCTGTAGCTTATGGCCAGGGACGAATCCAGAGGAGTAGAATGAGGGATATGCATCCTCCCACCAGCCATTTTCAAAAATGTTTTTGATGCATTCAATTTTTCTATAATTTTAAACCTCTTCGATAGCGATAAGCCTTACATCTTGAGCACGCATGATTAAAAATGTGCGAACGAAATGTGTCGTGTTTGGCGAAGCATTCAGAATTAGGGTCAAAAATATAAACACAATTTGCGAGAAAAGTATTCAAAAATTAGTAAAATAGCCATTACACCATGTAAATTTTCAAAAATTTTCCGGGGGAGTATGCCCCCGGACCCCCGAGAACTTCTTTTGTTTCTTAATCAGTTTCAGATTAGTTCTGCCGAAAAAAATACGCTGGAAAAATTGTGAAAATTATACCCCTCTCCCCCTTTGTAAAATTTTTCGTTACGCCACTGCCGGCCCTGGTTGTGGGTGAAGAAAATCTGGTCATTGGTTTTGAGCCACCCCCACTTAAAAAATGCTTCCGCCACCGCTGGGTACAATCAACAGACTTTTGTATCGCATAGCGCAAGGGTGGGCAAAGTGCGGCCCGCGAGACCATTTTATGCGGCCAGCGGGCACTTGCAGAAATATATACTCCTATCGTGAATCAAACTGAAAACCTTTTTCTTCTTTTTTATTCAGCTCCGCGCTGAATGTCAGTGAAAAAAGAACATGTGCTGTCGTGGAGACCTTTCTCATTTTTTATTATTGCTCTTCACCGATTTTTAGTGGTGAAGATAGGGCATCTGCGGACGTGTGGACCTTTTATTTACTCTTCCAATCAGTACGGCCCTTGGCTTCAAAATTTTTTCAAATTTTCAAATGCGGTGCCTTCGTGTGAACAGTATTGCCCACCCCTGGCGTAGGCCGCGTAGCATATGCAAATGCAATAGGTAGCATAAACTGCTGCTAAACTAAGGAAGAAATGCTCTTTTAAAAATTTGTTTATCTGCTTAGTTATTGCTATTCTCTTATGAAAAACCAAACAAAACTTTACAAGTCTTTTTTACTTTAAATCCAAAAGACTTGTTAAGTTGCAATATGCTACTTTTTCACTGTGTTTTTTTTTCTAGTAGGCGAATTCCATGAGCTCATTTTGTCAATAGCCGAGTAAGACGTATGTTGTCTATGATACAGCCGGACTGGTTAAAAGTCAATGCTACAAGCTTAGTTTTTCCGCGAGCAGCAGTCATTCTTTGCGATCGCAGTAAGTTTCCAGTCCCCATTTCACCAGCAGGATCCCACTAGCATTTTGCAGCTTAACTTTTAAAAACTAACAAGATGTAGCTAAGCTTTGAAAAATTTTTGCTACTCTATCCTATAAATTTTTTCTATCGAACAGCTGCACTTAAATCACAGATGGCATTTGCAAACGCATCATCGCTACTGGGTCTGAGGGCATGAAATCATTTTGGTTTTTCTGAAGGGCCATGCAACTTTTTTTACATGGAGGCTGCTTGTATCTTCGTTTATAATTACCTTTAAAGTGTTTTTTCTCGTTTAACTTATTAAGAGCTGGCTCATATGGATACTAAATCGTATTTCTAATCAACTTTGTTCCTAATCAAGACCTTTTTAAAAAATGACATAGGTCACACCAAATCACAGAAAACATTATTTACCAGATTTTTATACGCATTTGTGTATCATCTACAAATTCTGCACTGCGCTTAAAACAAAGCGTTTTGCTGAATCATTATTTCGAGCAAAAAAAAAACTTCACTTTACCACTTATAATCCCCTCAAAAATACTTTCGTTATTAAAAACTTTAAAAGACGCAGATTATGTTATTATTTATAAAACACAGAATCTGTCTACTTTTTTTTTCTGCCTGTTTCGAGTTTCGCGTATTTTTTGCGTAACTTTTTCTGTTTTATAATATCTAAGTTAGCCCACACTCAGGAAGTAAGTTACCACATGATTGATTTACTGCAGTATAATTGGTGCAATAAAGTAAACTCGTGAAATGTCGGAAATACCACATAACGAATCCTTTTAACGATAAAATTCTGGAAGTGAAACAGTAAGTTTATAGTTACAAATCATGTTTGTACACACTTTTGTAACTCATCGCCTAACGAAACTGGATAAAACCTAACTGCATGTGTAAAATTGATCGCGACAACTATTCGCTGAAGAATTCGAGAGCTCTGCTCGATCACTGGGAAATTTAAGATTCGAAAAAAAGCGATTTTATAGCCGATAAAATATAGCCACAGTTTATTTACGGCCGTTCTGGATTATACAATCTCGTCAATCGATGAATTATTATCTTGCAATTAGTATGGAGTAGGCGTTTTTCTGAGCTGCATTATCAGGCAAGTTATGATACAACTTGTCTGAAGTTTCTCTTGTCCCAGACACCGTTTGAAGAGTTGAGTATGCTGTGTCATGGTCTGCATCGGTTGCAATGTCGTACACATTCGCTTCAGCTGTTGAAGTTGTTGCTTGATCAGACAAATCTCCTCCTCTTTTGTCCCCGACCCTGCCACAATTACAGATGCCTGAGGAGATCGATCAGTAGCTATAGGTCAGAGTTCACTGGTCTGTATGATTTTGGTAGCATTGTGGAATAAACCGGATCATTACTGCAAGAACATCGTGTTGTTTCACTGGAATTCACTTCTACCACTTGATCAGAAAAAGCCGCTGCAGACTCAAAATGGGAACGATCCGAATTCGAGTTGTCGTTTTGATTTGGGAAGGTCTTTTTCACAAGATCGATGAATTAAAATCACTAATGCAGCAATCAAAATGAAAAGAAGTATTCCAATCAAGTACTCCAATACCAATGTATAAACCTGAGTTGCTGTGGGCCGTGCCATCAGTAATGATATCAGTATTGCAGTTGTTCATTGTATTGTTTGTCACACATGATTCAGTCATATTTGGAGATCCTTCTGAACACAATTGACCACTCGAAGCTTCACTTCCGTCTCTATACAAACACTTTCTTGGTCTTACTTGTTCTCCTGACGTACTACATGGAGGTGAAATGCAATCTCCAGCTTCACCCCATTCACTCCACATTGGTTGACAAGTTACTTGCATTGTAGTGCTTCCATTGCAATATCGTTGTTTTATTGTGTCATTTGCTTATTGCAAAATCTGTGAAGTTTCTTGTGAATGTGGTTTGTGCTGAAGTTTGACAGTTTGAAGTTTCCACCCAGTTAGTCCAATACAACTTTTCACAGCTTTTGTTAAGAAATAAATTCAGTATATATTCATTGAGCGAGACAGCGCTGTTTCTGGCTATTAGCCTTCATCAGCCGCCCAGAGGCTAGAGGCTAATAGCCAGAAACAGCGCTGTCTTGCTCTACGGTACGATTTACTGGAGTGCTTTGCACTGTTGGTGATGGAGTGCTGGTATAGCCTCTGACCCAACAAGAGGAAGTCGTCATGATTTCCCGTCCGGTAGGCCAGGAAGGACATTGCTTTTTAGTTGTTATATATTCATTGAGATACTCCCAGGAATACCACGAAGTCCAGCCTCCAAATGCCTTTTTAGAGCGTTCCTGGTATACTTAACAATATTATTTATGAGCTTGTTATTGCATTTCAATAAACTTTTCCAATTGTTGTCAGGAATAAGACCGAACTAGTAATAAACAGATTTACTAGAGCAGTGCTTTTCAAACTTTTTTTCGTCAGAGCACACCTAGAAGTTTTTATATGGCTGCGGCACACTACAAGCAACAACTTTTAAATCTTCACAAACTTTGCAATGCAAGCTATGTTACTTAAAACACTTTGTAATTCCCAAGATCGTAAAACCGTTGCATCGGCCGGAGTAGTGTAATGGTTAACGACATCGCTTCTAGTGCGGGAGATCTAGGGTAAGATTCTCGGACCGGTGGAATCGGATACAGCGTTGCCAACGACTCACCACTGCTGCGACATTCTTTCTGTGTTCCCCCTTCGCAAAGTCGCGAAGATGGGCCCCGCCAACTCATTATATGCTTCGGCGTATTTTCAAGAATATAATGAAGATTTGATAAACCGGTACACTACCGCCGATAGCCTCTGTTAGGGCAAGGCCTATGCCCTTCCCTGCCAAACTAGTAGCCTACCGTAGTCAGAATTAAAATAGCAGTATCGCAGCATAGGCTATCGCAGGAGTCGGGAACCTTTGGTTCGCGAGCCATTGTGGCTCTTTTCGCGACCGCATATGGCTCCCATGAAAAATGCAACATTTCCAGGCTAAGTTTACTTTGTTACTAGATTTCAATTTCCTTTTTTAACCAAATTTCATAGAAGGTTACACAAAGCGTTTTTTAATTTTGAAAAAAAAAACTGCTAAGAGTCACATTTATCGCAGCGGTTCAGATAACAATCAAAGACGTCAATTGATTCTATTAACGATATGTTAAGATAAATCTTAGAGAAAGATTATCCTTGTTTCTGCAGGACACCGGTAAATCATGCATTATTTTTATTGCACGCTCGCAACATTGGCTGCTTCTAGCAATATTGATGGGTGAGTCATTCTTTTTCCGGTGATTGCTCAAACATTTAAAAACTTGGAGCATCCAACCCGAGCGGCTCACAGTTCATCAAAATCCTCATTCCGGAACAGTTGAATGCTAAACCAATAATCAGCCCATGGGTACGAAAAGAACACACAAGCTTTATTGGATTTCTTCCTTTTTAGATCTTCCTGTCACGAGAAAGCGGCGGAGGCGCTATGCATACGACGAATCCAGACTCGCATAGGAGTTGCCATTGTTTTCTAGTTTTCCGCTTGGATTTTGCTTGTGACTTCTTCAATTTGCTGCTCGTCCGATTCCACCAAGCAGAGATAATTGTCGTAAAGCGTCTTATCCAAATACGTGACAACGAGGCTTGGGTGGGATTTGGACCATCAACTTTGCTATCATGGCCGTCGTAAAAACGACGCTCCGAACCACTCGGCCAGACTGACTCGAATTTAAGGCATCAAAGTGAATGCGAGTAGAGCTAGGATGGCACAAAAGTCCACCTCTCTATCCCTTTTGTTTCCTTGATTTTAGTCTTCCCTTTGTTGAAAGCGTCTTTTTGTGGGTCATATTTCTGTATTAAATCACTCACAAAAAAGTAATTAATGTAACGGGATTTGATTGAGCCGAGCAGCTAATCGTCCATCAGTAGGGAAACAATACAATCAAGCACGTGGTGCTGGCTACTGATCAACTTATGCCTGAGGCTCCCGTGCCTTTCGAACTTCTGTTAGAACATGCCTTTCGAACATCTATTAAGGGATGATACATATTTAAATATGTTTGACGCCAATCTGGAATCGCTTCAGTCTAGGATTAATTGTGAGCTTAATAAAATTATTAACTGGTTTAGACGGAACAAACTATCATTAAATTATCAAAAATCCAATTTCATACTAATCAATAGGAATGCACCGGAACTGGTATTTGAAGTTCCGGCCGGAACCGGAATTTTGCTCTAACTAATGTTGTAGAAGCTTTGTGTTTTTTCAATACCACTAATTTACAGTAACAAAGTTAACTTTCGAATAAAATCATCATAAAACGTAAAAACCACTGCAGCCTGTTTCGCCTTTGTCGGCTCTTCACATGATATAAAGCATCTGAATATAAATATAAATAACTCGTTAAAACTGTCAAAACCTGATCAAATAAAATAAACTAAATTCTGCAGTTGTACTTCGATAGCTCTATCAGCTGCGCAGACTGAGTGACCGTGCAGGCGCAGCACAATCTTTCGGGTTATAGTAAACAATTGACCGGCAATGTACTGTTCAATATTTAATCGGAGGTTCGAATCCGTGGAAGTGCAGCAGCCGAGGCAGACAAATGGATATAAAAACGCAGAAACTTTAAACCTATAAATGAAAGGAAATTAAAAGTAATAAATTGCAATCGGGTATTTAAAAGAGAAATGTAGCATTAATTATCTTAGACGACAAAATTTTTTGAAAAATGTGTTTATCATAAGATTATAATGTTTTTTGGGGCGTTGATTTCAAAAATGATATTGAAAATTTCGAAGTGTTAATGGTTTTGTCACTATTTGAAGTTATATGAATTTACAATTTCAAGTTTGTGTGATACAAAACTCATGGCTATATAATTTGAAGTATTGCACTCAAAATTTAAAAAACTCACAAATAAGCAATTCAAAAGCACTGCAATGTTATTTATTAAAAATGAACATTTGAATAACTTTTTCACTTAATTGTATGTGGTGTTGCATTTCCGCACCAAATTTAATAAGCTGCATAATCTCTCATCATGGCTTCATCCCACCTTCCTTGATAGCGTTTTTCCATCACTTGGATATCTTGGTGAAACCCATCACCATGTTTTTCGCTTACGTTTCCGAAGTTGTCTCGAGAGAAATCTAAGTGAAAATGCAAAAAATGCAACTTTAAGGACATGCGGCGACCAAGCTTTTCATAACGTTTAATCAAATTTGACACCAACATTGCATAGTCGTCTCTTCGATGTTTTCCTAGAAATCCTTCCACAATCATTCTAAAAGCTTGCCAAGCATTTCTTTCCAAATCAAACATTTGTCCCTTCAGCTCTTCAAATGCCAACATTCTTGTTATTTGTGGCCCCACAAATATACCTCCTTTGACTTTTGCCTCAGATATGCTTGGGAATACAATAATATAGCGAAAGGCACGGCTTGTCGGTTTCAAGCTCTTCACAAACTGTTTGGCCAGTCCGAGTTTAATATGCAATGGAGGAAGTAAAATTCTGCTCCTTTCTTTAAGAGGTGAGTTAAAAACGTTGTGGAACCCTGGTGTGAGATTTTCGCGAAGGGCCAGTTTTTGACCACGTAGTGCTGCTCATCCGCTCTGCTATCCCACAAACAAAGAAAACAAAAAAGTTTCGCAAACCTCCTTGCCACCCCCCAAAAAATGCTATCATTTTGAAATCTCCGCAAGCGTCCCAATTATGATTATTGTATCGAACTAATTCAAGTAATATTTTTACGGATTCACGATCCTCCTTCATCCAAACAGAATGTGCTATTGGAATGGATGGATACACATTACCATTTTGTACTAGCACAGCTTTCAAACTTAGCTTAGAACTGTCAATGAATAAACGCCAATCCCAAGCAGAGTATACAATTCCAATCTCCTGAAACAAGCCCTGTATGTCTGTACAATAACAAAGTGAAAGATGATCCAAATCCGAGGACATTGTATAGAAATTTGCAAAGATTACATGTCGTTTTCTTGGCTTGGATATCTTGCATGAAGGAGCAAGCAAATTACACTCCTTGAGGCGGGAAAAAGGTATCTCTGCTTTTGCTTTTGTAAGACCTAAGTCTCTAGATAAGTCATCTAATTCATCTTGATTCGAAAAATGAGGATCTTTGCTGGAAAAACTAGTGTCAACCTCAGAATCAGAATCGTCATCTTCCGATTAGTTTGATGATATAGCATGCGTTGTTGCAGGTTGAGCAATAGGCATTTCTGCGCCATGGTTGACAGGCGCAATGGATGAAGGTATACTTGGATAAACAATCTTTTTCCTATCCTTTGTTTTTTTGTATTTGGAAATGTCGACCATGCATAAATTGCAGTTATCATGATGATTGGTTGATTCTCTCCAGATTCGGGG
This sequence comes from Trididemnum miniatum, assembly GCA_964006365.1. Lineage (NCBI taxonomy): Eukaryota > Metazoa > Chordata > Ascidiacea > Aplousobranchia > Didemnidae > Trididemnum > Trididemnum miniatum. Next base: position 8,698,068 of record OZ023232.1, on the reverse strand, counting down.
AATCGTAAATGGCATATATTTACGACTTCCGCGCATCTATCTTTTTAATGTGGATCTGCAACTTCCACAGCAAAAATGTGGGGCCCAAGATTTTTCTTGGTCACCCATCTTCATGCCAAAATATGCCTCATAATAGGCTTCAGAGACTTTTGTTTTTGGTATTATCTTGAGCTTCATTTACCATGGATTGATGTAGTAGCCACAAACGCAGCAGAAACAGTCAGAACTAATTTTGCAGGGTCTTTTTACACTCATATTTACTGAAAAATTTAAAATATCAATAGCACTAGATCTAACCTTTAAAATCGAATAAAATATAGCATATTTCTGAAATGAGCAACTTCACTGTGGTAGGACTAACTTGCAGTATGTCAAACAGTTAATTTAAGAACAATTGCAACCAGATTCAACGATCCACTTAGAATAATAAACCTACTCTACCCTGCTGGCTGTCCTGGCACTGGACCAGTTCAGACATGTGCATTAGAAGCCCGCCAAAATTGTGTCGAATCATGTAAGAGTGAATGACAATTTGCTAATTTACATCTTCAACACATTTAGAAAGTGCTAAAAACAATATCAAAATGTCATAAGTAATACGACACAAGATTGAAAAGTACTGTAAATGTCACTTAATACTAAAGTTGTATGATTATTTCGTACATTGGGAACTTCAATTTGTTGCAAATACTTTCAAAACCGTGGACACTACGCGAAGACTAACTCCAAAAATTGGCATCAGCGACCCCAAAAAACATGAAGAAACCCTCAAAAAAAGAGATGAACAAAAATTTGTTGCCTAGTATTATTAGGCCTAATTACATGTATTTTAAACTTTTCAATTTGAATGCGATTTTGTGGCGGCCCTATTTCAGTTAACTCCGAGCGCTTGTTTAAAGTTGATGTCGGGTCCAATTTTAGAATCACCTGAGGAGCCGACAAAGGCGAAACAGGCTGTATTGTTTTTTTTTATTTCTATTGATTTTATTCAAATAGGCCTACATACAGCTCTTATAGCTAGCCATAGTTATTAAGCACCCTGCCAGAGGAGATTGAGGCTCACTTAGACTTCTAACAAAGTCAATATTTTGTTAACAAAAAATATTTTGACATCAGGTTTGACATTAAATATTCTAACGTGACTCATGTTACAAGTACAACATACGAATAAATTCTGCGCATTGCGCAGTAATATTATTGTTATGGTCAGGCCAGCCGAGATGGGGACAGAAAGGGTCACTGTCCGGGGGCCCGAAGACACAGGGGGGCCCGGGATTCAGAATTGTCAGGTTTAGAATGCAAAATTCATGAGCTCAAACTACGGCCTTCGGACGCGATGATGTTTTTCTTCGATTTTGGGCCGAAATTCAAACATCTGCGGACGCTATGACCTTATTTTGCTCATCACTGGATGTTGAGCCGAAATTTGAACATCGGCGGAGGCTATGACCCTTTTTTTGCTCATCACTTGATTTTGGGCCAAAATTCGAACATCTGCGAACACTATGATCTTTTTTTATGCTCATCACGTGATTTTGGGGCACCACTGACCAAAGGGTCCAAACAAAATTTTTGCCCCGGGGCCCGAAATTTCTCTCGGCGCCCCTGGTTATGGTACTGGTATGCTATTACTTCAGCAAGCGGAAAATAAGTTCAGAATAGCATGGAAAAAAGTAAAAAGTAGTGCTACAAACAAGCTTATTGATGTTAATTTGTTAGTTAGTTGGTTGCATATTTATCCTCCTATCACGAGAAAGCGATCAAAGCGCTATACGAGCTCGCTTAGGAGTTGCCAGCCATCTGTCTACCACACCAAGATGGGGAATCCCGCTAAGTGCCTTTACCAACGGCACAACAAGTAAACTTGCCGGCTTGTTCTCCACACTTTAAAGTCATTGGTTTGACCCGACTCGGAATCAAACCCGAGTCTACAGCTCAAGAGACAGACGCTCTATACCACTCGGCCATCTGAGCTGTTAAATGTCTGAAAACTTGGCCGGAATTTTGCCAGTTTCGGCCGGAACGGAATTCCGGTACATCTCTACTAATCAATAAAGTTTCGCAAAAATCTATCTCGGTCCCCATTACATTGACCATCAACAAAGCTTCAATAAAAAGGAAAAAAAACAGTCAAATACTTAGGATTATACATTGATGAATATTTAAGCTGGTCGTCACATATCACAGAGTTATCACTGCAGCTTGCAAGAAGTTCTGGGACATTTTACAAATTAAGAAAATTCCTGTCGATTGACACTTCACGCACTGTACTTTGTGCTCTTGTTTATAGTCGCTTGCCATATGGTATCATTGTCTGGGGCACAGCGCATAATTATTACAGGAAATTAATTTGAGATCAAACCAATTGATTCGTATTATTACATCAAATACAAAATTCTGCCGAATATCCCCATAGTACAAAATCTTAAATTGCTAAAGCTTACAGATCTATATAACTTCGAACTTACTAGAGATCTATATATTTCGAACTTACTAAATTCTTTTATCTGCTTGTACATGACGAGTTGCCGTCGGGAATTTATGAAAACTTTACAAAAATTCAGCAAATTTATGATCATAATACAAGAAGATCTAAAGAAATTTTATATTACGTTCCTCGGTTTTTAAAATCACTTGATCAAAACCATAGTTTACACAGAGGCACTAAGCTATGGAATGAACTTGATAAAAATTTGAAGAAACGCACTTCATAGCTTTAAAAAAGTTTACAGTATAAAATTATGTTGTTGCAAGTTATTAAATTCAATAATACCGATTTGCTGTAAGCGTATATCAATCTAAATTTTCCTTGTTTCCAGTTTTAATTATACGCTTATTTTGTTTGTTTGTTTTCGCACATTTTTCTCAAAACTTGCTCATCATTAGTGTACGGGTATTCTTTCTTTTTTCCTTTTTCTGTAAAAATCATAACCCAATTCATCTTTTGAGTTTCGCGCTCTTAGTTTGGCTTGTCCTTATGTACTACGTATTCCAGTCAGGGGCCACCTGGACTTGAAAACCTTTTGGTTCCTCGGTGCTTCCTGGCCATTGTTATTGTTTAGTTCTAGTGCTTTGTTTATTGAACTGTAGTTACGGCAAAATAAACGAACTTGTCTTTGTCGCAGAGGATTGAAATGTTTAGAGGCTCTAACTCGAGCAGTAGCCCCTGTCTTCCCCATAGATAAGCGGATCTAGAATAGTCGGTCAGTTAGTTGGGGTTAGAGTACAGAAACAAACATCAATCATCATTCTAAAGTTCTGAAATGAGTTTTTTATATTACCGAGATAAAAACCCACATTTAAAAGAAAACTTATGCCTTGTGCACTTAAATTAAATCGATAATACTGGTTTTATTGTCGCTACTATCTTCTTCATCACCTTAAGGTAACAAGGACTGTTTTATGGTGTCACTATTACCACCTTTATCACCTGAAGAAGGGCATGGTGACACCACAAACCACTATTCGTAAATTATTGCAATACAGGCAATGCAATAATATATTGCAATGCAATACAAGCAACACAATAATGAAATGCAATATTAACAGTTCAGATGGCCGAGTGGTGAGAGCGTCCGCCTCGGGAGCTCTAGACTTGGGTTTGATTCCAAGTCGGGTCAACTCAATGACTTCAAAGTTGGTATTCACAGCTTCCTTGCTTGACGCTCAGCATTAAAGAAACAATGTCGAGTAGTGGCGTACGCAAGATTTTTCAATGGAGCGGGTTTCAGTAATGTCACATCGTGATGACGCAAAATACCGAAATACTACGTCATCACGATGTGACGTCACTGGCAGCGTCAATTTAGATTTTTAACCTTTATAATAATTTTTCATCAAACCGGACGGTAATAGCGTAGTGTTAAAGATGTTGCTATTGATGCTGAAGACTTAGGGTTCCATTCCCAGGCCAGTCAAATCAGACACAGTTTAGCCAACGGCTCGCCACTGCTGCGACGTTTCTTCGGACCTGTGTTGCCCAAGCGCTAAGATGCGGGGTCGGACCCCGCCACTCGCTACCATGCTTCGGTACTGCAGCGAGTTTAATGAAACGAGTACAGTGAAGATTTGATTTGATTTAAAACAAAGAATTTGTGTGCAGTCATAGCTACTGCAGAGACACCGTATTTGAGGAAACTCCTACTTACCAACTGCTTCACAGCAGCAGCATCAATGACAAAAATGCAGTTCAATCAAAACACATCAGAAAAATTGGACTACCAGCATTGTTGCATATCGCATCGTAATGAAAGTTTCACGAGATTAAATTAGAAACCGAACAGAAAAAACATGATAGCAATTTTGGCAAGCTCCGCACGAAGAAAGGTCGGTTTGTTTCAAAAATATGTAAGAATTAATTTTTTCTGCAATTGTCAAGGGGTGGTGACTGCCGGCCCCCTCCCTTGCATGCGCCAGTAGGGGTCATCTCCGCGACTTAGCGACTGAAGAACACAAAAACGTCGCAATGGTGGCGAGCTGTTGGCGACACTGTGCTCATTTGACAGATCCGGGAATCAATCCCCAGACCTTCCGCAACGATAGTGTGTGCGCTTGACCACTAAGCTAATGACCGGTACCGGCCCAGAAGTTGAACCCAAAACCTACCGAGCCGATAGCGATGTCTTTGGTTAACCCCAAGGGTGGAAACCAAAATCTAAACCTAAACCTGAAAACCCGGTTTTGAAGCAAATTTTGGAAACCCAAACTGAAACTGACACCTACTCAGCCAAATTTTTGAAAACCTTAACATAAACCGAAACCGTTTTTTCTTGAAACGTCAAAACCGAAACTGAAACTAAAACCTGATCGGAATTTTCTAAGGTTTTGGGTTTTAATATTGTAATCACCATCATTACCAGAACAGATCCTTTCATGCTGAGCGTCAAATAGAGAAGATGTGAATACTAATTTTTGAGTCTTCGGTTTTACCGGACTTGGAAATATACCCTAGTCGACAACTTCTGAAGCGATTGCTCTCCTCACTCGGCCATCCGAGCTGCTACTTATCATCGCAATACAACAAAAACGCTAAAAAGTAGAGCACTTAAATAATCCGTATTCAAAATATAATAGCTTTCTTGGATGAAACTTAAACCGAAACTGAAACCCAGAAACCGAAGCGGTGCCTAAGCAAAACTGAAACCGAAACTGGAACCTATTTTTCACCAGCGGTGAAACCAAACCAAAACTGAAACCTGCTATCTAGGTTTCAACACACCGAAACTGAAACTGACACCCTAACGCCAAGTAGCCAAGTTTCCACCCGTGGTTAACCCCAACTGGCTGGTTTGATTAACTCGAAATTACGACATCGCAAGCGGAACATCCGCCTTCGTTGCAACCATTCTCTTCCAAGAATACCTCCTGCGCTGGTACGTTGTTATGCCCAGCCTTGACAGCGGTTGAAAATAATCGCTTCATGACATCACAACACGACTCCAGCTTTAACGTTATCCATTGACTTTGCCTGGCTTGCGTTTTGTGTTAGTCGTTGGTTCAAGCGCAACCCACCACAAAAGTTTGACTACCGGAATTATAGCATCACAATAAAAGTTTCTCGAGATTAACAAGCAAGTTGGATGGCACAGAAAAACATGACAGCAATTTCGGCAAACTCTGTATGAAAAAAGACGGATCGTTTCAAAAAGAGAGGTTGTTATTTTTTTTAAATCGTCGCTGGGGGTTTGACCCCCAAACCCCCCCTGCTGCGTACGCCACTGCTTATATGTCATTAAAGGAAACTCCCATTTATTTATTGCTTCACAGCAACAGAAATGACAAAAATGCGGTTCAAACGACACATCGCAAAAGTTAATCTACCGCTACTGTTACATCACAATCACAGTACAGTATCTCGAGATTAAATAAGAAAGTTGGATGGAACAGACGAAACGTTGGAAATATTTGCAAGCCCGAAGGAAGGACGAACAAAAGGCGTATCATTTTAAAAAAGATAAGTTTTCACTGTATCTCTAATCGACAAAGAGGGGGTTTTGACCCCCGACCCCCCCCTTTGCGTACGCCACTGATGTGGAGACCAAGCAGGCAAGTTTACTTGTTGTGCCGTTGGAAAAGGCACTTAGCGGAATTTCCCAATCTTGGTGTGTTAGACAGATGGATAGCAACTCCTAAGTGAGCTTGTAGAGCGCATTGACCGCTTTCTCGTGAAAAGAGGATAAATATGCAACAAAAATACAAAAAAATATCCTTTATTTTCATTTAAGGCCTAAGGGTGAGTTAAGGCCTAAGAGAAGTGCTTTGTGCGTGACCTTTTTTGTTAGCTCAACAAAATATATATTTCGACTATAACCAAAGTCTCGTCAGCCTTGCTACGCACAGCCAATTCAGGCCAAACTCATTCCAGACTGCAAAGACTCTGTTTTTGCGTTGCTTTACCTGTACATCTCGACTTCATCTCTTTTCTAGGTTGTGCCCTATTTTTGGCAGGCGACTGGCCTCAAACAACGATACCCAATGAAAGAACCTATAACCACTAACCCACAACTAAGTTACCGGTAGCCTAACTAGCCCACATCACTAGAAGCCCCCATGGCAACCCACTCATTTGCAGCTGCAGACGCGTTTCGACCTTATTATGGTCTCATCAGTGCAGCATAGCAACCTCCCACCTTTCTAAAAAAAAAAAAATTCTAACCTTCAAAAGAACTACACACTCCAAATATAAGCCTCTACTCGTTCTGCTCAAGGTAGAACATTTGAAATAAAACCTTCAAGAAAATAATACAGGCTGGATTGGCGCAGTTATAAGCAAAAGTTTATTAATTGGTGCCACAGGAAATCAGTTTTGAAAAAAAAGTCAAAAAGTTGTAACCCTAGTAGTCATACTCTATTAACTAAATCAAGCAAGTAGATTAGGCTAGTAAATTCTTGTAACTTTTGCAAAAAGTCATAAAAATTAAAACAAACATGAAAATGGCAACACCCGGTTCCTCACTTATACTTCAATTTATGAAATTATGACGTAACTATGATTTCTAAACATTGAGCGCAGAGAGTGGTTCCACCAATGACATAAAACTGGTCATTGGCTCCACAGTTGGTAATACGTAGATACACTGTTGTATGATGTTGTGGTGAAAAAGAAAAATATCAAGGCGGCATTGCATGTTTGTCGACAGACAGATGGGTTTGTAATTATAATCCAATCAATTGGTTTTCAGCCTGTTTGATGCCAAGCGCCCCATTCATAGATAAATTTCCCATTACTTAGAAATTAGGTGAGTAAAGAACACTTTTAAATCAATGTATTAAGCAAAATATAAATACTTCCACAAAGTTCTTTCACCTCTGATATTAATTAATAGGTAACCAAATTTTTAGTCATGAATTTTCACCGTTCGACAAACACAAGCATTTTTTAACGCTCGAGTCGGAAATAAACTCAATTCGGGATGAGGTCCGTAGACGGGACTAACTTTTGGATTACCAAAACCCCCAATGAGTATCGGCGCCTTGCACCACCAAAATAACTAAAAAATACTTATCAAAAATCCAAATGATCGACTTACAAACCATTTATACGTTTACAGAATTGGACGCAACTGTGGGAGTCAAGGAGAAGTTCCAACACTGATCATACGGACGAGCACGGGCAGAACGATTGATAATTCTATTGGTTTTACTCTAAACCTCCTTTCGCACTTATGCATTCTTGTACATTCAGAGTTCTTTTAAGACTATTTGCCGTGTCTGCTACACAGTGCAACATTCATTTAGCAAAAAATTTGAATTTTTTCCAATTCCAGCTTCGGAGTTGCAAACGGTTGGAAAGAAAATCGGTGAGGATTTTGAAAAACCATTGCCCCAGACTCCTAACGGGTGGTTTGCCTGTATAGAGATAGTAGATTGTTTCGAATATACACAAGACTTTTTGGTATTAGCATAAGTTTATTTCTTTTTTAGCAGTGGGCATTTTCAATTTTTTTTATTAACTAACTGATATGATAACTTTGTCATTATGCAGTAATTGGATTAGTTAATTATATGTCTCATTCAAAATCCAAAAATGAGTCAACGCACTGCTAACTTTTTCTAATCCGGGCCAAAATTTGAGAAAACTTTTCGGTCCAACTGGTACGGAGTTTAATTTCCATTAAATTATCCATCAACTTAGGGCGTAGTACGAAGTTAACTTGAGAGAGGGTAAAGGCTTTTACTGCAATCGTTTTTAATCTGGGCTTCGCGAACTCCTAGGGGTTCACAAAAAACTTTTTGAGGTACTTAAATGTAGGTGAGTAACCAACAAAAAACTTGGGGGGGGGGGGGGGGCGAGGGTCGGATTTAAACAATGAGAGGCTCTGTTTTATTGGCCCTTAGTAATCGAATTTTAAAAAAGTCCCATACGTCAAATACAGGGTGACCCAAAAAAAACGGGCCCCAATTCTAATTATTCTAAATACTCGGGGCCTGTTTTTTTTGGGTCACCCTGTAGAAAGACCAGCGCCTCGGCCCCTTCCACCGGCTCCGCCATGTTCTAGGATGGCAGTCAAGTTTTCATGTGTTGCTGTAGTTTAACATCCTATATCAGAGAAAAACGTGTATTGATTGAAAATAGTGCGTTGGACATTTTGCCAGAATCAGCAACATTGCAATTTAACTATGCACAATCCACAGCTGTTTCATACTGTAGAGCGGGACAGCGCTGTTTCGGGCTGTAAGTTCTCATCAGCCACCTTCAGACTTACGGTACACTTGTCGTTCAGAGTGCTTGACCTTGTTCAACCAAGCACCCTTCCGGATTGGTATATCTTAAAAGAATTTAACCTTTGTGATACCTAACATCAAGTTAGATAACCACTCAGGTTAAATTCCCCATGTGGCCAAGGTATAACAGTTGGACACTACGTCGTCCTACCTGGCCTGCAGAATGGGAAGTCAGAACGACTTCCACGTGTCGGGTCGGAGAACAATTCACATTCCATCACCAACAGTTGCAAGAGCAACTCCAGCCACGGTTACCGTAGAGCGGGACAGCGCTGTTTCGGGCTATTAGCCCTCATCAGCCATCTTCAGACTTAAGGTACACTTATCGTTCCGCATGCTTGACCTTGATCAGCCTAGCACCCTTCCGGATTTGTATATCTTAAAATAATTTAACCTTTGTGGTACCTAACCATGGCTGGAGTTGCTCTTGCGACTGTTGGTGATGGGGGGTGGACTGTTCTCCGACCAGACACGTGGAAGTCGTTCTGACTTCCCATTCAGCAGACCAGGTAGGACGACGTAGTGTCTAACTGTTATACCTTGGCCACATGGGGAATTTAACCTGAGTGGTTATCTAACTTGATGTCAGGTGCCACAAAGGTTAAATTCTTTTAAGATATACAAATCCGGAAGAGTGCTTGGTTGATCAAGGTCAAGCACTCGGAACGATAAGTGTACCGCAAGCCTGAGGGTGGCTGATAAGGTATAATAGCCCGAAACAGCGCTGTCCCAGTGTTGCCAATTAGGACTCTAGAGTACCAAATTTTAAAAATTTGATACGTTTATTGGTGCTTTGGTTCTGAAAAAAATAATTTGGTACTCTGCAAAAATTTGGTACTATTTGGTACTGTTTTTAATTTTGCTGCATGCACACCATGAAGCAGCCTAGACTGTGCAATTAAATGACGATACTTTATTGTTCAAAAGATCGTGCATTTAACGGAAATTGAGCGGTGTAACACGTTAACTTAACTCCATGACGTCACGTGCGCAGTTCTGGTTCTGGTAGTAAGTGAACTACCGGGTCCGGACTTCGGGTTAATGGCTTGGCCAAGTGGTTCAAGAACAAGACAAGTGTTTGCTTTGCAGTTGGGGGACTGAGTTCCGTACTCGGTCGAGCCATATACCAATGACTAAAAAAATGGTATTTACAGCTACCCAGCTCAGCACCAGGGCTAGTGTGGAGAATGAAATAGAAACGGTGATTTGCACGTGAGTCGTATTACAAATCAGTCATGACGCTACAAAACCGTAGCAGTTAAAAAGCGCCAAAAATAACCAATATTTCATTTCAGTGTAGCTGGTACTTCAGTAACTATCTTGATACATAGCTTAGCTTAGTGACTAATCTTGATATATTGCTTGCCTTGGACTACTGACTACCGGTTCATAAAACCAATGTATGACGTAGTGTTTGTTCCTGTATCATTTTTGCCAATTTGGTTCACAGTTTGGCTTATGGCCAAAGTGAAAACCTCCCAGTCAAAATGCTACCATAAAAACCGAAAACATCTCAAGTCATGGGAAGTGGAATTCACCTGGTGTTGTAGTCCTCCTGCAACTAATCTGATAAATAATCAAGATAAAAAAGATTTTAGTTATTGCAAAGTTTGTCACATACTTATTAATCCCCATCGTTCAAATTTGACTAGACATGCAGAAAGCCAATCCCATAAGAACAAAATTAGCACATCTTTGCTGACCACTCCGCTTACTAATTTCTGTCGACCAAAAGAAAATTCGATATCGGAAAAGCTTAGAATTTGTGGACTGCAATTAGCTGTATGCACAGCTTGCCACTTTCCAACAAGCACCATTGACCATTTAGGAGAAGTCGTCAAAAAAAATGGTGCTGGAAATTTGAAGTCGATTAATTTACATAGAACAAAATGCACGGCCCTCATAAAACAAGTTATTTCGGTTGGTCTCCAAACTAATCTCAAGAAATCTCTTCAAGGAAAAAACTTTTCGATAATGATGGATGAAAGCACAGATGTTAGTGTGAAAAAGCTGTCTGCAGTTTGCTGTAGATACTATAATGAAAAACAACATTCTATTGTTGATGCTTATTTGGAAATTGTGGAAACAAAAGTTGCAACAGACTCAGTTTTATTTGATGCATTGGACAGATGTCTTGATAAATTTGGCTTGAAATGGAACAACTGCATTGGGTTTGGATGCGACGGCGCAAGCAGTATGGTGGGACAATACAAGTGTTTGGTCCCGCATTCAGCAAAAAAATTCTGATGTATTGTTAATGAAATGCATATGCCATTTCCTGGATCTCGTAGTGAAACATGCTTTTGAATGTATGCCATCCCAGTTAGGATTTTTGCTTTCTGCGGTACCGGGGTGGTTTTCGAAAAGTGATCTTCGCAGAAAAAAATACAAAGCACTTGCCGAAGAATTTAAGGAAATCGAGTCAGAAGAAAACATTAGTGAAGATAGTGACAACTGTCGCGTAACAGAGATTGCAGCTGACTTCACACTTAAGCACTTAAAAATGTCTACTCTGATCGACGACATTATGCATCGAGATATTGAGCAGTTGCGGGAAAAAAATCGAGACCTGGAAGCTCAAGTTATTGAAAAAGAATCTTACGACAAAAGGTTGAACATATTGATACATGGAATTGATGAAGAGGTTAACGAGCAAAACTTTCAAACCAGACAGAAATTTGAAGATTTATTAAACAATACCCTGGAAATAGATTCGAAATCAATACCGATTGTCGACCTCCATCGACTGCCTGAGTTCTCCACTCAAAAGAATTACAAACATCGAACCTCTCGGCCAATTATTGTCAAATTGCAAACCGCTTTTGATAAAAGATTGATATTTTCACAACTTGGAAAACTAAAAAATTTGACAAATAACACTAAGGAATCACACCCAGTTTTTCTGACAAATCATCTCCCAAAGCTACATTACAAACAGAAAAAATCTTTAATGGAAAAATTCAAAGCGGCTAAGAGGGCAGAGGAACGAGTGAGATGGGGCGTTAGCGAAGGAGAGTGCTGCCTCTACGTGAACAATGTGAAATATAGACCGCATTAAGTACTCTCTAATAGCTGCAAATTAACTTGATATGGTAAGTAGTTATGCTTACTAGTGGATTTAGTTTTGTGATGTTTTTCTATCCCTCTCACGTTGTTTGAGAAGCAAGAATGTGTGTTGCCTAGATTCTTGATGTGAATTCGCGCCGTAACTCGGTGATCGTTGTCGTTAAATTGGTTAACTTCACAATCATTATCATTTGGCTTTCTAATTTTACGAAAAATGAAATTGTTTTTATCAGGCGTAGAACTCGTGTTACCTATTTTGTAAGTATTTGTTTTCGAATAACTGTAACGACAGTTCGTACATTAAGCAGATGCAATTAATATTAAAATCATGCATCAGTCTAGTTCTTGCAATCAAAGGATTATTTAATTTAACTTTACAATCAATTTTGAATCTGCTGCACAGTGTCATGTTGCTTGAACTGCTTGTTTTGCTCAGTGGAACGTATAATCAGCCAAAACTTGGAAACAAACAACAGGAAGCTGCTTGAGCTTCTCGGCGCGAGTCGACTAGCTGAAAACGAAAGAGAAAATTGTGATTTGAGTGATTTGACTTTTAACACATTACTTAACAACATTACTGATTGTATTTATACTGATGTATCGAATGTTAGTGTACCGTCGACTGATAATGGAATAACTCTACTTCATATTAATATGCGCTCTATCAACAATGAAAAAAACTTCGATAAGTTCGAAGAATTCCTTAAAGCATTACCATGCCTTCCGGATATCGTGTGTGTACCGGAAACACGGATTAAAGGAGACCCATTAGTAAACATTTTGTTACCACAATATGATCTTGTTCATGATGATTCGACAACAAGAGCTGGCGGGGTTGCCATTTATGTCTCTAAAAAATTTCGATTTGAGACCGAATCCAAATTCAAAATAAAAATCGATGGTTGCGAAGATTTATGGTTAAATATAGTGGATAAAAACTCTGTAAAAAAGTTTACTATTGGTGCCATCTACCGTCACCCAAACGCCGATGTTGAGGCAATTGAAGCCTTTTCTGAGGCATTGTCCAATTCCTTAAATAAAATATCTAAACAAAAAAGAATTTTTTACTTGTTAGGAGACCTGAACATAAACATCTCCGCTAATACAAAAGCAGGGAGCTCTGAAACATATCTTGATCATTTAATAAGTTCTGGATCTATCCCTATAATTACCATACCAACTCGTGTAACCGATACTTCCTCTACTTTAATTGATCACATTATAACTAACGACACAACCCATAAAATCAAGCCTGGTGTAATTCGCTGCGATAATAAATTATCCGACCATTATGTTACATACTGTAATGTATCTGGGTATACTTCTCCTCGGCACAATAAACTGCAACTTTTTTAGGGATAAAACAAATTTTTAAATTAGAATTATATTGCGAAGACATGGCTGTATCGGTAAATGAATTTGCTTCGAATTTAGATGATTTAACTGAACAGAATTTTAATAATGCATTTGAAGCTTATATACAGGTGATTCACAAAGTAATTGATAAACACGCTCCTCTCAAGCAGACGTCGCGAAAGCAGAAAAAATTACAAAGTAAACCGTGGATAACGAAAAGTGTTTATGAATCCATTCGTCTGAAAAACATTATGTACAAAACTCATTATTTATCGAACGATGATGCTAAGAAACGAGAGTATAAAATATTTGCCAATAAGCTAACCAAAACTAAAGCTCTTGCAAAAAAAAGATTCTATGCTGAAGAGCTCGAAAATAATAAAAATAATTCACGTAAGGCATGGGAGCTGTTTCGCACACTACTCCCAGGACAATCTTCAAAAGACAGCCCACTTCCTCAAAACATAACTATTTAAGGAAACAAGATAACTAACCAACAACAAATTCTAGAGCAGTTTAACAATTTTTTCTCAAAAGTAGGTGAAAAATTAGCCAGCAAATTCGACACTAACGACGAAGAATTATTTAAAAGATTTCTTTCCAGCCGAGAGGCACTATCAATTTTCTTAGAACCCCCTCGCGTTAATGAAGTTATAGTCGCAATAAATTCCTTAAATTTTTATAAATCTTTTGGCCATGATGATATCCCACCGTTTTTTCTTCGCACCGCTTGCTGTGTTTTAGCCCCAACGTTGTGTTATTTTGTTGACAATGCTTTTCGACTGGGAATATTCCCACGAAGTTGCAAAATTGCAAAAATCGTACCTTTATTTAAAACAGGAAAAACCGAGAAGCTAACTAATTATCGTCCAACAACGATTCTCACTTGTTTTTCTAAAATTTTTGAAAAGTTGATCTACAGTTGGTTCATCTCTTTTTTTCAAAAAAATTCCGTTCTACACGACTCGCAGTATGGATTTCGAAATGGCATGTCAAAAACTCATGCTGTATTAGATGTCCTAACCAGTACATGTGACCAAATTAATAATGAGCAATATACAAGCCTAATACTATTAGATTTTAAAAAAGCATTTGACACGGTTTGTCACAGGAAATTACTTCATAAGCTCGAACACTATGGAATTCGTAGGGAAGCGCTCAAACTACTGCACTCGTTCCTTTCCAATAGACAACAATTTGTATCTTTCCAAAATTTGAGTTCTAAAACCTTAACAAATAATTACGGAGTACCATAAGGAAGCAATTAAGGACCTTTACTCTTCCTTATTTATATCAACGATATACCTAACGCTTTAAATTCAATCCCCAGACTATTTGCCGATGATACGTGTTTAGTAATTCATACTGCCAATCCTGGTTTATTAAGAAATAACATAATTGGAGAACTGCAAAAGATACACATTTGGACAAACGCCAATACAATTACCGTCAATCCCAAAAAAAATATGAATCTAATTATACCTCCCAAGATTACCAAACCAAGCCCAGATATTGAAATACAATTTCTAAACACCTCAATTTCTGCAAATGATCAAATTAAGTACTTGGGCATCACTACTGACACAAGACTAAATTTTGAAGAACATATTGGCATAGTGGCGAAAAAAATTTCTAGATCCTTAGGTGTAATGTGTAAACTTAGAAACGTGCTACCTTCAAAAGCTTTGCTGGTCTTATATTATTCCATGATTCATCCTCATCTGCTATATGGTATTACTATTTGGGGGAGTACATACAAAAAGTATCTAAAAAGATTAAGAACACTCCAAAATAAAGCTGTTAAAATATAGGGCGGTGGTAAATGGCAGGACCATGCCTCTGCTTATTATTCACAATTAAATATTTTAAAATTAGAAAATCTTTATACTTACGAAGTAGCTAAATTGATGCATAAATATTCGCAAAATAAACTGCCGAAAAAACTTTCATCCTTTTTTACCCCCGTAAATGCGATACACTCACGAACAACCCGGTTGGCATCATCTGGACTTAATCTGAGCTTACCGTTTTATAGAACAGAAAAATTGCAGAGATCTTATAAATTTCAAGGAGTCATAATTTGGAACTCGGTACCACAAGAGATGAAAATACTGTCTTTTAATCAGTTTAAAATTAAATTCAAGAAGCATTTAATTTCAAAGTATTAGACTAATAGCTTGTACTATCTAAATGTGATAGCATTCAAATCACTTAAGATTAAGAGAAATACAATGAAATGTAATATAGCACAAAAATTAATCCAGGAAATATACGTAAACATCCAGCAGCCTGAATTGACTACAAGGGAGCTGCTCGACTCGATGACCGAGAGGTCCCTTCGCAGCTTCCTGCTACAATTCATGAAACCTTACCTTTTTGTTTAAGTGCTCGTATATTTTCCGTATCCGTTTATTACCGTTGTTTAATGTAATTTAGTTTTGCTTAGTGTATTTTTGTTGTTGTTTATCTAAATGCGTTCGATTTGGTGTGGTGTATTGAGTTGTTTAAAATAAAATTATCTTATCTTATCTTATGTCCACGAAAACTCCCGTTTTTAAAATTATCAAAAACTCGTTGGTTGGTTGGAAGCAGAGTAATAAAGAGAATTATCAGCAACTGGATGATTTTACAAAGTTATTTTTTTTGATGAAGCAAATGAGGCGACTCAATCAACTAAATTCAAGGCCAACATGTCAAAGAATCTTTTTAATGACTCCTTAAATTATTTGTATTTGATATTTTTGCATCCAGTTGTAAATGAAGACGAAAAAATAAATGCTCTCTTTCAGAGCAAGAACTTGGACCCATCGCACATGCCGAAAGAGTTGGAAGACTTTTCAAATTCATTGAAGTCCAGAATTTATAACAGTTTGAAACAAGAGCTGCCTGCAAAATGGTGTGATTATGGCATTGAATTTAAACAAAAATTTGATAGCATGAAAAACAAAGTGCAAAACCATGACGTCCAGCAACAACTTGAACATGACCTTGAAATTGTAAAAGAAAACTGCAAAGCTTTTTTGAAAGTCCTAATCACTCAAGTAGAAAGTCGGCTCACTTTTCATTTAAGTGTGTATGGTAAACTTAGCTTACTATCACCAAAATGTATTTTAAATAAGACTAAAAAGCCAAAATTTTGTGATTTGCCTCTTTTACATGTAATTCCAGTGGAAACCTGGAGCATGGTGGAAAACCAATACAAAAAAATAACCCTCACCGATTGGTCGGAGTTTTTTGAAAAGAACAAAGAAGAGCATTTGTCTTTTAAGTTTTGGGGCATGGTCAGTACGTACAGCACAGGTGAAAAAATATTCCCTTTTCGGGAACTTGCTTTGTATGCATTGGATTGTTTTTGCTTACCAGTGTCCAATGTAGAAGTGGAGAAAATTTTCAGCCAAATGGCTTTGGTCAAAACAAAACTTAGGAATAACATGAATACAGATACATTGAGCAGTATGTTGAGAATTCGGCAAGCTATACATCAAAATGGATGTTGCACTAATTTTGAGCCAACTCGGGACATGCTTGCTCTGTTTACATACGCCATATACAATACCAAGAAAAGTTTTGACAATGCCTCTTGCTCCAGTGCCATTGATTCAACTAATAGTGCTTCTGTTTCAGAGGCAACTGACTGCACTGTCATTGATATGAGTGACAGTTAAAATGTCGATAGGCTAACATCTTTTAGACACTGTCCATTTTTTGATGGGTTTTTCCATTTTCTGAATGTTATGTTAATTTTTTTGCAGTACTAATTTATTTTCGGAGGAAAAATAAAGCCAGAGTTAATCTGTTCACTGGGTGTTTCAACAACAATTCAGTTGGCATCATCAGCAGTAGTTTCAGTGAAACAGTAAAAAAATGAAACTCTTTCGGTTAGATTATTTTTCTTTTCTTCAGTTCAGTATTCTTTCAGTTTTTCACTGTCTAACTGAAACTACTGCTGATGATGGTAGCTGAACTGTAGTTCAACCATCCAGTGAACAGATTAACTTTGATTTGTTTTCGCTTTTCAGAGATGCTTGCCTTCATTTCAGTTTCTGGTATTTCAGTATTTTTTTTTTTTTTTGCTACTAGTATTGAGAATTTACTTTTTTTTACGTGCCTCTTCTGAATTATGCAATATTGCAAATGCAAAAAACTTTTTCTTTTTGGAAAGTAGTACTAAATTATTTTGAATAGGTGTTATTATCAGTGCTTTGAAATTTCATGATTTGTTTCTTAGTACATAAGCATTAAAATCCTGTGATTTCATACAAGAAGTTAGTATTGATATGTAATTCTTATGCTTGATTTAGTTTTTTATTAATCAAACTTGTTTCACCGTTATTGTGGGGAGGGGTAGTTACCAAAATGCCTTATTTTACAAAATTTGAGGCACGTTCCACAAAATAAGGGGCACATTTATTTCAATGTGAGAATTCAGTTGAATTCTTGCATGCATGTAAGAATTCAACCTAACATTTCAAGGTATGTGCCTCATATTTTTTGGCAGGTGCCTGATATTTTTATGGTGTGTGCCACATATTTTAAGGCATATGGCATGTTGATCACTATCCCTGTTGGTTGTTTTGTTCCAGTATGTATGAGTTTTTATTTATTTATTTTTTACTATGTGATATCTACAGTATTTGGTTCGACTGAGCATTTTGTATCTTATGTTTTTTTTTTTGTTTTTTTTTTAGGGATTTTATGCTTTGTGCATTGCAAATACGGTAACAGTGTGTTTTGATAAGTATTTCCGGACTTACAGTACTTTACCTAGAAAAATTATTGTGAATTGGTGTTACTGTATGGTTATGCGGCTTTTTGCTGAGCAAACAAACATTGAAATTCTGTGATTTGGGACAAGAATTTCACTATTGATTTATCTTATTCATTCAAATATAATCTTCAAAATTTTCTCCGAAAAAAAAAAAAATAATAATAATCTGAAGTGTGGGCTGCGCTTTCTATACAGGGGCTGGGTTTTCTAAGTAAGTTGAAATTTTTTTACTGATTAAGGTTTGCTGTACTCAAATAAATACGGTCTCGCTATGTGATATCTTCAATCATTGTCAGCTTATTTTACTGTCATTTTGATGAACATTGGGACATTAGTTCACTGTTTTCCAGGACGTTGTTTTTTTTCTATTTTTACTGTCATTTTGATGAACATTGGGACAATAGTTCACTGTTTTCCAGCACGTTGTTTTTTTTCTATTTTTGACACTGTTTTGGTTTTACTTTACTTTTTGTTAATACTTTCGTTTTTTTCAGAGGTATTTAGCCTATAGGCATAATTAACTTTAGGAATGATGTACCAAAGATTGGGCTTTTCCAGTGCTTCAAATTGATCAGTGATTCGTGCTTTCATCTGGATGCACATTTCTACAGTTCGTTGCACAGTTTTGAAGAACTTACAAGACAGTTGAAATGATTGCTACCAGTGTTTGGTTACATGTTTTATGAAGTAGTAGCTTTTGATTGATGGCAGCTTATTGCTAACTACTTGACTGCTCTTATTAATGTTTTTTGGGAGGCAGATTATTATCGTACCTTATATTTATGCACTTTTTTATGAGGTCAAAGTATTATTATTCATTTTGAACAGTAACTGTTTGTTTTTTATTACGCACATACCTAGCTTCATGTTAAATAACCCCTATTAGAACGATTTTGGTCAAACAGTTGTTCTTCACTTGCAAAATTAAACACAATTTCCGAGTTGTGGTGCAAAAAAAAAGTTTGGTACTATTTTTGGCTATTTGATACTATTTTGGAAAAAATTTGGTACCGGTACTGAATTGTTAAGTGCACCTGGCAACACTGCGCTGTCCCGCTCTACGGTATCCATGGCTGGAGTTGTTCTTGCAACTGTTGGTGATGGGGGATGGACTGTTTTCCGACCCAACACGTGGAAGTCGTTCTGACTTCCCATTCAGCAGGCCAGGTAGGACGAGTTAGTGTCTAGCTGTTTCATACTGTTACTCAATATTCTTATAGCTTAAATAATGACACCTTAAATCAAACAAAGGACAATTAATTTACAGTAGAGTCAGCTCATTGGGGTTCGCGTTGATTGTTTCACAACTCAGAGGGTAATTAACGGAGAAAAGGATAAAAACCCCTAGTTTATTTTATTTTTTAGTTGAAGGCCATGGTTCGATATTCTGTCGAGTCGCTCTAAACTTTTAGCAATGACAGATTTACCACACGATGTTTTCCTGAAAGTTTCCAATGCCTGCATAGTGGCACTACCTTGGTTATAATTACGTCGCGAAAATTGGCAGTAAAACCCCTGACTCGTGTCAGCTAGAAATAAGAATAATCATTATTCTTCAAACACAAAAGAGTATTATAATGGAAACAAAAATATGGTATCAAGATTTCATTTTTACTTGCATACCCTATTCTTTAAATTATAGCTTGCAATATAGTTTGCTCTTCATTCCAGCCATGGGCGTCCGCAGGGGGGCAAGAGGGGTAGCTTGCCCCCTTGAATTTCGGATGGGCGTCAACATACAGTTACGTCAAGATTGATTTTAGATAATTGTCTGACTTCAACATACAGTTACGTCAAGATTGATTTTAGATAATTGTTTTCCGTACTAGTTGAATCAATTCTGATGATGTAAGGACAGATTATACTAGCAAATTAAAATATTTAAGTTCAAATTTTTGTTCATTATAAATAAACAAAAATAAATAATTATCCCTATCTTAGTTGATTTCTTCATTTTATCCTCCTATCACGAGAAAGCGACGGTAGCGCTATGCATAGGACCAATCCAGACTCGCAGTTGCCTTTGTTTCCGAGTTTTCCGTTCGAATGTTACTTCTGACTTTTAATTTGCAGCTTGATAGGTTCCACCAAGCAGACATGATTATCGTCACAACAACGTATGGGGGGAGTTGAACCATCAACCTTTGCTTCAAACCACTGCGCTTCGCCTCCGAACAAAGCTTCATTGCCAGTTTATTAGTTGCTAAAGCGTGGAAAATTATGCCGTATGTTTTTTTAAGGTTTGATTTTAAGGTTGATAATTTAATTTAGTGTCTGGGAATACTACAGTATTGGAAAAGTTAATATAGATTTTTTATTTTTTTGCATTTTTTTGAACATAACGTTTGTTGTTTTTATCATTGCGGCAATCGTAAATATAGTAATGGATGAAGTGAAGGTTCATTGGAAAGCTTATTCAATTTCGCACAACTAAGATGCGGTGTCGCGCGAAGCTGCGATATTATGACTTCATAATTGGGCAAGAAAATGAATACATGTTTTCAGCTAAGTTGAATATCGCTGGTTTTAACTGCTTTATAGCCAATTGCAGCATTCCAAAACCGCATTAACTTCACCTTTATTGTACGTTTGAAGGCATAGGCATTTTTTCTGACAAATTATTGCAATTCTTTTGAAAAAATATAAACTTTGTTTTGATTTTGATTTATTTCACTTGCAAGTATAATAAGACCGAATCAAAATGAAAAAACATTTGAAATTGAACAGTTCAACACCTCTGTAGTACTTGATTTGGCCTCCTTTAGCGTTTTTTAGGGATTCGACACGTTTCAGCATTCCTTTAATAAGGTCATGGCACATTTTTCTGATCTTCGGCGAATGAAACTACACCTGGATGAGCCTCTCTATCAGTTGAAATTTCGTGGTATTGGGACATTGTGTACAGTATTTCGTCTTTGAGCTGACTCCACATGCTCTCTATGCCATAGGGTTCAAATCTGGCCGATTTCCGGGCCATTTCGGAACTTTAATCTTGTTAGTTTTGAACCAGACATAAACAGTTTTTGCAGTGTGGCAGGAGGCAATGTTTGAAGATAACAGTGAAATTTCCTTCAAAAATTATGGTGTGGGCCGTGGGGTGCAATTTCAATTCATGGTCCCAGTCGACTGCAAATTGTTCAAGGAACCATGAATGGGGCCAAGTGTATCAGCATGCTCAACTCTCGTTTGATGCCCCAAATAAGAGATTGGTTTTAACAAAAACTTTGCATTTTTCAGCAAGACTTTGCACCTTGCCACGCTGCAAAAACTGTTTATGTCTGGTTCAAAACTAACTTTTGAAATGGCTTGGAAATTGGCCAGATTTGAACCCTACGGCATAGAGAGCATGTGGAGTCAGCTCAAAGACGAAATACTGTACACAATGTCCCAATACCACGAAAGTTCAACTGATAGAGAGGCTCATCCAGGTGTAGTTTCATTCGCCGAAGATCAGAAAAATGCGCCATGACCTTATTAAAGGAATGCTGAAACGTGTCGAATCCCTAAAAAACGCTAAAGGAGGCCAAACCAAGTACTACAGAGGTGTTGAACTGTTCCATTTCAAATGTTTTTTCATTTTGATTCGGTCTTATTATACTTGCAAGTGAAATAAATCAAAATCAAAACAAAGTTTTTATTTTTTCAAAAGAATTGCTATAATTTGTCAGAAAAAATGCCTATGCCTTCAAACGTACAATAAAGGTGAAGTTAATGCGGTTTTGGAATGCTGCAATTGGCTATAAAGCAGTTAAAACCAGCGATATTCAACTTAGCTGAAAACATGTATTCATTTTCTTGCCCAATTATGAAGTCATAATATCGCAGCTTCGCGCGACACCGCATCTTAGTTGTGCGAAATTGAATAAGCTTTCCAATGAACCTTCACTTCATCCATTACTATGTTTACAATTGCCACGATGATAAAAACAACAAACGTTATGTTCAAAAAAATGCAAAAAAATAAAAAATCTATATTAACTTTTCCTATACTGTGTTTACAGTTTTTGCTTGGGTGATCACCGACACAAAAAACAATGGATTTTCATGCTGTGGATCCACCTTGACCGCGCTCCACGAAACTGCTTTACCGTATAGAGCCCATAGCAAAACATTTACGAAAAGCCATAAGCAACGACAAGGCGGATGAAAGCGAACTTTTTCCCAATTATACTTAGATCCTTATTTGTAATCCGTGAAAATTTGTTAGCATTTTTAAAGAGGATGACAATCTATTCTTTTTTACGAAAAAAAATTTGCATGTATTGCACCGTATGTGGCATTGGAGCAACCAGTGTTCCCTCTCTTTAAGCCTAAGGTGCAAAAATTAAAAAAAGAAAAATTTTGGGCAAAATTTTTCAATTTTTGCACATTGCTGCAATGATTTTAAAGCAAATTAGTTGAAAGCGCTGATTTTTTTTGTGTTAAATGAAAGTGTTTTACCATAGAAGCTCTTATTTTAAACAAAAAATATTCCAGATCTTGAATTGCACCCTTCAAATATGTTTGAACAAATTTTTAGCAGTTTTCGTATTCGGCCAAACTCGCAGTAGTTAAAAGCTTAGAGGGAACAGTGATAGCAACGCAAACTCATCAGAGTCACCCCTTCCCATTTAATTATACTGTACCTAATTATAATTCTATTCGCTTGTTTTGTATTAAATGTATGATTGACTTTGGCCTTGCTTGTTCATTGCTTTGCTGCTGGCACACGCTATCAAGCTCTTTATATCAAATAGCAGACAGCTGTACAGCTGTGGCACTCAATTGGCCTGTCCACATGTCCAATTAATGTGGGATTTTGGCCCACATTTATGTAGGCTTGTTGCTGTGGGCTTTCTGCGTCACAATTAAATTCTTGATGTCATAAATTAAAAAAGTGATTAAAGTGATTATGACATCAAGCCCACAGCAAAAAGCCCACATAAACGTGGGTCAAAAACCCACATAAATTGGACACGTGAACAGGCTAAATATGTGTCCATAATGCTGCAACGGTTGGCAAAAGGCGCGATTGTTTTTGCTTTTTTTTTGTCGTTCAATGAGCAACTGTTTTCATGCAAATGGGGTGATCGTAGATAACACCAGTTTTCAAGTGGATTATTTTATAGCATCATTTTAAACAAAGTTAAAAAAGTCAGGCTGGTGCTGTAAAAACGCTGCGTAACACTGATCTCATTAACATTTTTTTGCTCCCCCTGCAAAAATTTCTGCGGACGCCCATGATTCCAGCATTATTGTATCAAGTAGCTGCAGTAGCATACTACTGTAATCCTTCTGTCTCAAAAAAGCAATCAAGGGGCTATAACTAGCTTGCTTAGGAGTTGTTGGGGTAATCGCGCAAAGTGTCTTTCCCAACGGCACAACAAGTAAATTTAACTTACCGGCTTATTCTTCACATCGTTCTTTTTATGTAGAACGTCAAACAACGAAAATGTTAATACCAATTTTAAAGTCATTGATTTGACCCGGTTCCGATTCAGACCTGTGCCCACCGCTGCAGAAGCAGGTGCTCTATTCACTCGGCCACTTTTGCTGTTTTGGTTGGCCCGTGTAGTTGTAGCCCTTTACAGTTCAAAGTTAGGCAATCGTAAGTTGGTTGAGTTGTGACCATTGGTATACCAGCATGACTGGATGCATAGTACTTTGCTCTCTTTGTCTCATCTTTTGAATGTAGGTAACAAATGTGAGTGCTTTAATTCTTTTGACGGATTGAACGGCAAGGTGTTTTTTACAGGGAGGCTGCTCATCTTTGTTTTTAATTACCTTTTTTTCTTGTTTAACTGATTAAGAGCTGCCTCATATGGCCAGTGCCGTAGCAGCTCAACTTTGGGCCCCCCCCAAAAACCCTTTCAAGTCCCCAATACTTAGCTTTCGATATGAATTGTTTTAGGTTTTTCCAGGGGTAACAACTCAGTTTCTCACCACAATGCGAATACTGTGGTAAAATTAAAACATACAACGCGTTATCACTGTGTAAAAATAAAAGGTGTAATTTTAAGACAAGTTTGTTACACCCAATTCATTTTCCATTAAAATCGTTTAGCTCAGGGTTTTTCTACCTTTTTCTGCTCATGGCCCACCAAAATGATAAAATATGATGGTGGTCCAATAACTTTTGCTAAAAGGTACAAAGTCAACGTGATGGCATGATTAGGGAATGCTGATGTCGCTCTCTAGTCAAGCTCTGTGGCCCACTGTTGGGCCATGGCCAATAGGTTGAAAACCTCCGGTATAGCTAGAGCGCACTTTTTCGTACACAGATGTTCTTTTGACAGCATCGTGATCTGGAGATCGAGCGCATTAACTTTCGATTGACAACATGGCCAGCGAAGAACCAATCGGATGGCCGAGTGGATAGAGCGTCTGCTTCTGATCCAGAAGGAGTGAATAGACTGAGGGTTTGATCACTAGTCGAGTGAAACCAATGACTTAAAAATTGGTATTCACAGCTTTCCAACTAGACATTCAGCATTAAAGGGATAGTGTTAAGAAAGCCGTCAAGTTTGCTTGTGCCGTTGGGAAAAACACTTAACGAGATTCCCCCATCTAAGTGCGGTAGGTAGACAGATGGCCGGCAACTCCTAAGGGAGCTCGTGTAGCGCCCCATTGCTTTCTGTGATAGGTGGATAAAAATGCCAACAAATGGAAAGAAAAAAGATAGTCTGCTGTTTGCCATATTAGATGTAATAAACGTTTTAATAAATTTCAGTTTTCTGATGCTTTGTTCAGCACTGGTAACAGTAACAACGCATTTTGTAAACTCGAGAAGCAAGGCAAGCGAGCACTTACAGGTATTACTATTGAATTAAAAGTTCAACGGTGTTGAAGGGAGACTGCCAAACGAGCTTGTGTCGTTCTAATCAGCAACCATCTGATATAAATATCAAATGCAATAGACTCCAGTCGTGAATCGAACCCGTCGCAAAGAATCTGAACCTGCGTGCGGTATTGCCAGATCATATCGCTGACAATGGCTGTTCATGCACGAAGCTGCTGGGTGTAAACAGCAATGCAAAGACAGAAGCGACATCACATGTCAGCTTAAAACTTTCTAGTATCGACATAATAGCCTGGTCCACCAGTTGTTTTAAAAAGTTTGCTTTGAATCTCTTCCTCAGAAGATGTGCGATATAGATTTGCATATGATACCCAGCAAACATGCATTTATTGGGCCAATATTGGCGTAGTATAGTTTTGTATAGGTTGTATCGGGATAGAGTAATGTTGTATTGGGCCAATACAGTTCCAATGCAGAAAAACGTATACGCAAACAACGAATGAACTTTCAGGTATTTTTGGCTAAAAACATTATAACGTGGCGTAAATACGGAATATTGGATAACTTGGTCCCATACCTTGCCGATATTGGTCCTATACCTTGCCGATACTTGATTACACGCCGTACCGACGTAGGGTTGTGTCAACGAAGCAGTTATATCAAATGCTAAACAATTTTCTTCTTCATCTTCTAGAAGTCAACAAATCCTTTCATGGGTCAATGAGAGGCTTTTATAATCATTGGCCTAATTCATTTTTGTTTCTACATTTAACTGCTTTTTTCTTTCAACAGTTTAAGGTCAATGTTGCATTGTTGAAATGCGTTAATTGCGTAACTCTTTTTTTTAGCTGAAAAACTAACGCATTGATAACGTAATAATTGGCATTTTATAATGCATTATGTATTTTTGAACATTTTGGTCAGTAAAGGTTGCAGATCTTTTTGCAACTTGCAATCGTGTTAGCTGCAATTAACAGATTAAGTTGTGCAAAGGTTAGATTTGCGTGCTTTTTGAAAATGTCATGTAGTTAGGCTTTGAAAGTTGAGTAACGTGGAGCCTTACTGCATGGTTTAAAGATTGATCAAATAAAGCTCCGCTCCACTTTTGTTTTTCACCTAAAACCAGCTTCAAACTAGCTTTTGCACTCTGCGACTGCGCGTTCAATGAAGGCTGAGATTAGCAGATTAGATTAAAAAAAAAAGCTTTGCAGTTCAGAGTTTAGTCGCGATTTATCATAATTTTCTCTTGCCAGTTTTTAAATACCAGTTGCTAAATTCTGATTTGAAAAGTTTGCCCGAGTTCCTTAGCCTTAAAGTTAGACTTGGAATTTTGATGTTGTTATGGTAGTCTGGTCTATTTTTTAGGCTAAAATTAGGTATCAAAATTCTTCAAGCTGTCAAGGAAGTGCAGATGCAGGAGATCAGTCATAGTTTAAATAAAGGCAGAGGCTAAGGTTACGTGACCGTAACATTTGTCTCTTTGGTTTATTTTATTATCCCTTCACGCTTCCCTGATTGTACGAGAGCGTGACGAAGTAATAAAATAAACTAAAGAGGCAAATGTTACGGTCACGTAACTTTAGCCACTTCCTTAAATAAAAGTGGAATGTTAAACTTTTAGTTTTCTAGAAAAGACTGGTTATTGTAAAGATATACTGTAGGCATGAGGTGTACAGTACTGAAGTGGGACTGCGGTAATGGTGTTACCACACTGGGTTTTCATGAAGGTATATAGGCTATGTATGTCATTCCCACACAGCACACTAGTTTTGCGCAGACTTGCGGTTGCGTGCTGAACTAATATCAAAATGGTGCTAACAGTCATTTTATAGCCTACATTTAGGATTCGAAATTCTGGATTCGAAAAAAAAAAGATTCGGAATTATTCTAGAATACTTAATTATTCTGATCTGGACATCCTTACCTGCTCACTATATTTGAACAAAATCTGGGGTATTGGGTTAAAAATATTTAAAAATTTGGTTAACTGATATTGAATGATCCGATAGTGTTAGGGTTAAGCCATTAATCATTCTCACTTTTTGCTTTTATTCTGCTTTGGTAAACGTTACTGCTCTCAAATCCTTTAATGTGCAGGTATCCAACTTCTTCACACTCTACTGCAAGCATCGACATTGCAAAACAGATGATAATATGAGGCAAACAAAAGCAATTTAGCCAGAGCCTTCAATGTTTTACTCTACTATTTTGCTATAGCATTCAACGATGAATTCTTATTGGGCCAAACGTCGTAAAGTAGCTAAAATGGTATCAAGTCTAAAAAAGAAAGAAGCACAATCTGAGGACAAACCTATCTACTTAAAAGGATATGATTGTGTTGAAGCCGATCATAGTTGTAGTTTTAATGATGTTTTTGAACCATGTGACACTGAGTTGAGCGCTGGGAATTTGATGCAATCAGGCTGTGAAAATTCCGAAGTAGAAAGTTCTGATGTAAATGAAGACTTTGATGAGTATGATAACTTGTCAAACAATGCTTTTGATGACTGGAAACAAGCAGAAACTAAAATTCTTGAACAAGACAACAAGGGCTTAGAGCCATTGCTTGAAACATGGGCTATCGATTGCCATATACCTCATACTGCTCTCAAAAAACTTCTAAAAATTTTAGCTGTTTTTCACCCGCATTTACCACAAGATCCAAGAACTTCGCTTGCAAATTCAAAAGTTCATGACATAAAATCTTTGGCAGGAGGATGTTATCACTATATTGGTGCAGAAAAGTGCTTAGTGCACCAACTGAAAAATTTTGCGCTTACCAACAAACAGCCCAACAACTGTATTATAGTTGGAGAAGAAATAATTGGTTTGGTGATAAATATATTTAATGACTTATCAGGTGTTCATGTTGTTTTTAGGAAGTTTCATTCTAAAGAAACATATTTTTATTATCCTTGCAACTCTAATGACCTTGATATCTTTGTAGTGTCAGACATGGGACAAACATTGCATATTTGTAATATCTTGGCCGTCAAAAAAAAAATTTGTTCTTCTCCCTTTCAAAAAAGCTAATTTCTTTGTAGCTATTCCTCTTGTTCATGCGACTTTAAAGTAGATCTATCACTGTTATGTTTGAGATACATGTGTGCGTTGCGTTAGTTTTTGACATTACCGACATCATGGCAACATCATATAAACAGTTCATTGAAAATCAAATTACAGTAGAACTCCGATTATCCGAACGTCTATTATCCGAAACGCCTATCATCCGAACGCGACTTTAACAAAAGAAATTAAAACCTAACAATAAGCATTAGAACGTCAATTGCGTTTTAAGAGAAAATTGCGTCGAAAATCAAAAATCATTTGACGCATGCACGGCGTGCTGTAATTATTTGAAGTTTGCAACCAGTTTAGTCACTGCAATATGTCTTCAATGAAAAGAAAAAGAAA
Source organism: Trididemnum miniatum (assembly GCA_964006365.1). NCBI lineage: Eukaryota > Metazoa > Chordata > Ascidiacea > Aplousobranchia > Didemnidae > Trididemnum > Trididemnum miniatum. The sequence goes on along the minus strand of OZ023232.1, from coordinate 8,669,962 downwards.
TGTGCTGACTATTGAGACAAAACTTGAGATTATAAATCAGCTAGAAAATGGTGTAAGCGGTTCTTCTCTAGCAGTGCGATTATCCGAACAATTAACTTATCCGAACCACCCCTGGTTTTAATTAGTTCGGATAATCGGAGTTCTACTGTAATGCCCTAAATTTCGGTTTTTGCTGTGAGATGAAATAGCATTTATGTTTGATTTTTAAGCGGAGCTCAAGCGCTGCTGGTCGGAAGTCGGTGGTGTAATTGTTATGTTACGATTTGTTTTATCAACGTAACACCATTGGTATAAGGGGTTACTTTGGTGCACTAAAAATTGGTTTTAGAAAAGATTTTATGGGCTGGAATAATCTTTTCTTGTTGGTACTTGGTATTACCGTTGCTAGGTATGTGATAGGTCGAATACATGTGACAAAAAGCAAACTACAAAAATTGTACGTGTTGAAGTTTCCTTAAGTTGTACCAAAGTATGGTGGTTTTGCAATATATTATATTTCTATTACGATGACATAGTTATTAGGTGTGTTTTTTTTGCTTTGTTTTTGCATGTGTATGTCTGCACACTAAATACATGGTTCACGACCCTAGAAAATTTTACCGACTGTTCTAGTTTTACTTACGGTTTTTATGTAATTTTGTTGAAATGTGTACACTGCAGGGTTTTCAACTTTAAGTTTAGAACCTGGGGTTCAGGCGCCGAGCGTTTGTGCGTTTAATTATCATTTTATTGAAGCATTTGTAACGTCGTGCCTATAGGGCATATTGCGTCCGTATGTGTGACAAATTACACTGCGCCTGGCGTAGGGTGATAAAATGCTGGGAACTCTGATACTGTAGCTGCTCTATTTTGGGGTATTTTTGACATCGTTTTTTCGTCAATGCTTTAAACTATTTTTCACATATTTTGCAGTTATGTGCCATTAATTTTTTTATTTATGAAGCATAGTAAGGACTAAAGAGGATGTTTGTGGTTGTCGTTTTTGAAAACAATCAAGTGGAGTGTGTCCCTTTGAAGTGGCTCGAAGGACAGGCAAAAGTTTATTGGCCTCCTTTTAAATCAAAGCAGAGAATTGTTACTGCTATAAAAAATAAAGCTAAGCCAGATGCAGTGACTTGGCCATCTTTTAAAATACGATGTCTTCCCAACAGCAAATGCTGTAAGTTATGTACGAACTACTACGAAGTAGAGTGTTGTAATGTTATATAAGTAGAAAGTAGAATTGTGTAAAAATATATTCATCGGTATATCATTATTACAAAATATATTAGGGTGTTTCATAATAAGTTATATTTATTAGGCCTGTATAAAAAATAGGTTATATTTTGTTTAGCTTCTTATCGCGATGCACTAAAAAAGGCCAAGAAGGCTGAAGAGACATCGGATGTGCAAACTGAAATTGATGCAGGATTAAATGAAAGTGATGCAGGATTGAAGTAAGTTTAGCAGCCTTTGCCTGACATGCTAGGTGCTCAATTAGCTCATGATGGCTGAAGGATCATCTAAGGAATAGCGCACGGTGGAAACCAGATTCCACAACAAATTGCTTGAAAACGTCAATGCCAAAGTTTTTTTTTACAATATGATCAAAACGTCAACTAACTAACTAAACCGTTTGTTTTTTACTGTGTAATGGTTAATTACTGCGTAGTCATTTGTTATAGAGTGATTTAGTCTAACATGACTGTAAAAAAACCTCAGATTTATCTGGATAGGAGGCGTTCTTGCATGGTTGGTTGTATTTGAAGTTGAGATTATGTTAAAATGCTTTTCCAGGAGAAAACGCAGAGCGCCACAAAGGTTGCATTGGAGTGAGGAAGAGCAATCGTCTGATGAGGATTTGGAACAATATTCGTCAAAATGTCCAACAACCACAGGTTGCTTGTTTATTTAAACAGTATATCCAATTTTCGACTTTAAGTGCTCTATTAGGATTTATAATGTGGTGTTTTTTAGATAAAATGCTGAAGAAATAGTTCATCCAGAGCCACCAATTTTAAAAATGCCTGCATTTTCGTCACAAACAGGTAAATATGCAAAAGTCTTGGGTGTTTGAAAAAAAATAGGGGGGCGGTGTTATTAATGTCAAAACTAGAATAGTGATATTTACGAAAAATGTCAATTTACTTGGCTACAAAGTTACTTTCTACGTAAAAACCTTACATGTCGTAATATTGCAAATAAATCAAATTTTTAAATTTGTGATTTCAGGTAAGATACCAATGACAAAAATTGGAGTTTGCCATTCTCCTGTTCTAAGCAGACGTTGGAACGCGACTCAACCGAGTATGACCACTCAGCTGTAAGTATGCCAGAAAAGCGGTTACAATAAACTTTTGTTGTTTTATAGGTGAAAGGCAAAGGCCCAAGGAAAGAGTGTTGTTCTCAGAACTTAACAATTTAACCAAATGGTTAAATTCAACGCATTCGAGTATGTGCATTTTTGTTTTACATTTGCAATTGTAAGTGTTGGTAAGTTTCGCAAGAATATCAGTTGCTTCGCCTAGCAGCTCGATCGTTCGCTTTGCAGTTGGGAAAATGGGTTTGATACTTAGCCTAGTCATACCAAAGGCTCAAAAAAGCCAGCTTAGCGCTCAGCACCATAGTTATCAATTAAAATGGAGGATGAAATAGAAATGGGAAAATACAAATCAGTCGTTACATAAAACACATCAGTCCTGCCGCTGCGAACTCATTGTAGTTTACAGATGCCGAAAAAAATCAAATATTTTGTTTCACCATTTATTTTAGAGAAATCAGTGATAAGCCTACTACAAAAATAATAAAAATATACAAAAACGTTTACAAAGCTGTGTTTTTATTTCATCAATTTGTAGCGTAATACTTTTTCAATGCGGCACTGCAGGCAATTGCTAGAACAGTGTTTTCAGGTAATGAAGGTAATAATGACAAAACTTATTCACCAACTTTTTCACGCCAGAGATGCTTAGGTAAGAAAAGATTATTTATGTAAATAGTGTGTTATCCATCCTACTGCAATGATTTTGCAGTTGATTCTGATTTTTAGAAGGTCCTTTTTCTGTAGTTTATGTATACCTAGCGTTTTTGACCTGACAGCTTTTTTCCTAGTTGTAATTTTTTTATAAGCGTAAGGTTTTTGAGAACAAATCAAAAGAGTTTTAGTCGTTTATCGTAGCCTTGTTGCTTTTGAAAGGTAGTTTATGAACCTTTGGATTAAGATTTAAATCTCCATGAGTGTAGTGTTTACGCAATTGAAGTTTAAGTAAATCTTAGCAAACAGCTCAGATGGCCGAGTGGAGTAGAGCGTGTGTCTCTTGAGCTGTAGACTTGGGTTTGATTCCGAGTCGGGTCAAACCAATGACTTTAAAATTGGTATTCACAGCTTCCCTGCTTGACGCTTAGCATTGAAGGGACAGTGTGAAGAACAAGCCGGCAAGTTTACTTGTGCCGTTGGGAAAGGCACTTAGCGGTATTCCCCCATCTTGGTGTGGTAGACAGATGGCTGGCAACTCCTAAGCGAGCTCGTATAGCGCATTGATCGCTTTCTCGTGATAGGAGGATAAATATGCAACTAACTAACGAACAATAGTCGAGTGCATGAGCGAGCAATATTAAGTGTTAAAGGTAAAGATATTTACAGATGACAGGAAAATGCAGCCTTCCTCATTGAGTAGTTCAGCTGCTTCCATAGATACGCACTCCCTCGTCAATCGCCAGCAAAAATTAGGTAGGCTATGTGCTTTCCTTTTAGCTACGAATTACGGAAGCTTTTTTATGCAAATTGCACCACTTTTAAATGGCAGTTTGCCACATTATGAACAAAAACTATTTAACCCTAACCGTAATTGATGTTGAATGTTACAAAAGAGCAAAGGTGAGCATGGACAGGGGTGCGGGAACGTCGAAAAGGCAAGGGGGAAGGGCAGCTTTTTCAAAAGTCACTTTTAATACCTACGCAGTGGCTTTGCGAGAGATTTTAAAAGGAGGGGGCATAATTGAGCTGAATGAGAAACAAAAAAGAATGTAAGGGGGTCTGAGGGCATGCTCTCTCAGAAATTTTTGAAAATTTGCATGCAGTAATGGCGATTTTAGTGCTTTTTGAATAAATTTCAGGCAAGTTTTGTTTGCATTTTTTTTACTTCAATTCTGAGTGCTTCGCCAAATATGATGCATTTTGTTCGCACTTTTAGGCGTAAGGCTTACATTGCTATCGAAGAGATTCGACTATGTGGAAAAGTTGTAGCCTACACATCAAAAACATTTAAAAAAATGGTTGATGAGAAGATGCATAAGCTACCCCTCATCTTACCCCCCTTGACCCGGCCCTGGCCATAAGCTTCAAAAACCATCAAAAGAGTCTGGTATATTTTAGTCGCTTGTCACCATTAATTTTGTTCTTTTTTTGCTAAAAGGCAGAGTCAAAAGGGGGAGCTATGGCACAATGCTCCCCCCTTAAATACGCTCCTGCAAACCGATTAAGATGTGCATTGTCTCGTGCCTTTTTTGACGTACGATTAACGGTCGAATTATATCAGGCGAGACTGTGGATTCTTCAATTTCGCTGTTCTTTATTTTTGCACTTACAGTTACACCATGGTGACACTAACACTTTCACTCCTGCTGCTCGCCCGCTGGAGACTAGGGATGTGCCGAGTAATAAGGCATTACTCGGACTCGGCCGAATTCGAGTATTAATTGATACTCGGTCGAGTATTAAAGCATTATCATTTTGACCTTTTTTTGCTTTGTATCCAAATTTAAGTCGAAATTAGGACTTCTACGGACGTGATTACCTTTTTTTTGCTCTTCACCTAATTTTGAGTTCACATTTTGACGTCGTAGATACTCGGACTCGGCCGAGTAATGTCGTGAATACTCGTTACGCGGGGAGTCCGAGTAATTTTCCTTGAGGCACATCCCTATTCCCTACTGGAGACAGCTGGTGAGAAGCGATAAAAATGTCGTAATAACGTTGGTAATCAGTTTGAGCAAAAATCCAATCAACAACATTCTACTACAATTCTACATACTTTATCTTGTCACTATGTCAAGAGGCTGCTTTACGTAGATTCGTTTGCACTTCGGGAGCTGGCAGAGATCAACGTCCACTTACAAAATATAGAAAAGGAGCAACTCTTGCAAAGGAAAATGTTAAACCACTTGTTGGAAATTGTGAAGGGCAAATAACATTCTGCAGTTGAGGATTTGGACGTTGATCTGCCTTTACGTTCGGAGGAAGAAATTCTTGCTCTTGAGGAAAGGTTGAAGGAAAAATCGTTCAAAAACGCTTTGGTGGGTAACCGGTATTAATGAAATAATTATCAAAACTTTGAAACAGACTGTTACTGCTACACACGTGTCAAATTATTTGCTTTTTTGAAGTTTAAATGCTGCAATTACTTTGGTTATGCTACTACTTAATGCTGCAAAAGAACGGTCGTTAGCTCAGTTGCAAAGCGCACGCTATCGGTGCGGGAGGTCTGGGGTTCGACTCCCGGGCCGGTCAAATCGACACACTGTTACCAACGACTCGCCACCGTTGCGACGTTTCTTCGGAGCTGTGTAGCCCAGGAGCTAAGCCGCGGAGATGGGCCCCGCAACTCGTTACACGCTTCGGCGTAATACGGCGAGTATAATGAAGATTTGATTTGAAAGAACGATTGCAGTTGTAGTGACAATGTACAATTATTGTATCTCATCTTTTAGACTAAAACCGGCCGTTAGCTCAGTTGCAAAGAGTACGCTATCGGTGCGGGAGGTCTGGGGTTCGATTCCCGGACCGGTCAAATCGACACAGTGTCGCCAACGACCCGCCACCGTTGAGACGTTTCTTCGGAGCTGTGTAGCTCAGGCGCTAAGCCGCGGAGATGGGCCCCGCAACTCGTTACACGCTTCGGCGTATTACGGCGAGTATAATGAAGATTTGATTTGATTTGATTTTGATCTTTTAGACTAATCATATGTCCCGAATCGGAGGGACCTCTTTGAAGGACGCGTACAGGCGAATAATGGAAGCGGCAATTGATAACGAACTGTGCTCGATGTATAACTGGTCTGGTAAGCGAGGGTGGAGGACTGACTCGTCTGCTCAGCCAAAAAAGCCCTTTTCACAACTACTTTTTGCGGGAGTTATTAAAGGTACGTCTCCGTAAACTTTGTTTGCTTTAGTTGGGCCTGTAGTAAGGCAACAGTAGCGATTTTCTCACCGCCAATTTTTTTACTCACTATTTCATTTATAAGAAGTATGTTACGCTACAATAGATGTTGATAAGACCACTGGCTGGTAGGCCTATCAGGAATCACATGAGTCCGCATAATTGGTGTTGCGGTGAGATAGAGTGTGTAGTGTAGTTTTGGGTAATGGGTTTTCCCTCGCAGCCAGCCAGTATGACAGTTTTTTGTGCATCCTCACCTTCACATACTCGTGTTCATTGCGACCTTCGTTACTGTCTTGATCGCTGCTCGCACGTCTGCATTTGTGAAAAGTCGGGAGCGGGCGGCTGATCTTGCTTGTTCAGCGCAGTTTTCATTTTGTCAGAAATATCTTATGTAGTTTAAAGCGAGATAATTCTGAAAGGACGAATGATTGTATTTTTGCCAGCATTCTTCAGTATTGATTTATAATTACCTATTGGTTAGCTGTTGATTCACTGTGATAGCTGCAGCGTCGACTAACAATAAATTGTTGTTTCATAATTGACACCTTATTGTGGTGAAGAGGTTAAAGTTTGCGGTCCCACCTTATTGATGCATGATCTAAACTCATTCTTTTTAAGAGATGTTTTAAAAAAAATGCGCCGCAGTAAACATCTTACACAGTGGTTTTTTATTTATTTCAGACGCAGCTATGAAAATCCACTTGATAAAAGCTACAGCAACAGAAGCAGAAGTAGAAAAAGAAATTGCAACTTGGCTGCGCAACTGGCGTGACCGGAATGGGGGAAGAAGATGTAGGTCATAAATGAGAAGATAGTTGAGCAGGAGAATTGTTTTTATTTTTAGTTAATAGCATGAATTTTTGATGTTATTTTGTTAGTGAAATGAATTTTAGTTAGTGACATAGATTTTTGGTGTTATGTTGTTTAGTGAAATGAATTTTAGTTATTCACATGAATTTTAGCTGTTATGTTGTTAGTGAAATGAATTTTAGTTAGTGACATGAATTTTTGGTGTTAATTTGTCAGTGAGATGAATTTTAGTTAGTGACATGAATTATGGTGTTAATTTGTCAGTGAGATGAATTTTAGTTAGTGAAATTAATTTTAGTTAGTGTCATGAATTTTTAGTGTTGTTTTGTTGGTAAAATGAATTTTAGTTAGTGACATGAGTTTTTGGTGTTAATTTATCAGTGAGATGAATTTTAGTTAGTGACATGAATTATGGTGTTAATTTGTCAGTGAGATGAATTTTAGTTAGTGAAATTAATTTTAGTTAGTGTCATGAATTTTTAGTGTTGTTTTGTTGGTAAAATGAATTTTAGTTAGTGACATGAATTTTTGGTGTTAATTTGTCAGTGAGATGAATTTTAGTTAGTGACATGAATTATGGTGTTAATTTGTCAGTGAGATGAATTTTAGTTAGTGAAATTAATTTTAGTTAGTGTCATGAATTTTTAGTGTTGTTTTGTTGGTAAAATGAATTTTAGTCGGTGACATGAGTTTTTGTTGTTATGTTGTTTAGTGAAATGAATTTTAGTTAGTGACATGAGTTTTTGGTGTTATTTTCAGTGTGAAATTAGTTTTAGTTAGGGACATGAATTTTTGGTGTTATTTTGTTAGAGAAATTAGTTTTAGTTGGTGAAATGAATTTTAGTTAGTGACATGTATTTTTGGTGTTATTTCGTTGGTGAAATGAATTTTAGTTAGTGACATGAATTTTTGCTGCTATTTTGTTAGTGAAATGAATTTTAGTTAGTGACATGAACTTTTGCTGTTATAGTCAACTCTCGATATAACGTACCTTTGATAAAACGAGCTATACGATATAACGAACCAATTCAGAAGTCCCGACTTCCTTAGCTATGGCTTTTGGCATACCTTCGATATAACGAGCTCTTGATGTAACGAACTTTTTCTGCGGGCCCCTGAAGTTCGTTATATCGAGAGTTGCTTGTATTTTGTTAGTGAAATGAAACTTAGTTCTTGCGACATGAATTTTGATTGATGAATAAAGGCGGCTCGTAGTATAGGCAACAAAGGCTGCAACCTAACCAGTTTTTCACAACCTTATTTTTTTAAATAAACGAACACATTTTATCTATCCTTGTGTATACAATCATATTTGGATATTGGGTTTAATGAAAGGTATGGAATGGTGCGGGTAGCATAACTTAACCTTGTAATATAGCGGTAAAATCTAGTAGACCAACTTATTTGAACTAAGAGATTGCGCAAAAAGAAAAACTTTCAAGCTGTTGAATGGCCGGTACCGCAGCTTAAGTGGGTTTGTAGACTAGCTTATTTGTACTAGGTTTAGTCGACTAGATACAGTAGCGAAGTACCATTTTCTGAAGTTACCGTACTAAATCAATTTCAAAATAGACACCATAAACTTGCCAAAACAAAATTTTGTCTATGTTTTATTCCGACGATCGAGTCATGCAACCTACTCGTTCGAAGTGGTCACGAGCGTCACTGTTGGCAAAATGAAATTTTGATGTTATAAAATTATTTGCATGAATGTAGAAAAGTTTCAGCGTTACTGCTTTGCTTTATTCGTGTAGATGTAGCCTACTTGTGATTGGTTACAAGTTATTATTTTGGACTTTAAACGAGTTTGCAGAAGTATTAGCGTTGCTATATGTTGTTTTTCGAAGCCCTCGTTATTTTCTTTACCTGTTTGTTTATAAATGTTAAAAAAATTATTTTTGTATTGGTATTGCGTCGATGCTTTTGTATTTTACGCATATCATTGTGATCACCATTTTATGATAAATGCATGCTTGTACGTCATCATATCATTTCGTTTTCATTTAAATATATTATGGATTAAAGTGTAATATTTCATCTCAATAATTAAGTAGGAAAGCAGCAAAGTAGCACAAATTATTTCAGGATTGCAGTTAGTATCGGTCAATTAGCGAAATCGGGCCAATAATTGTGCGATATCGGGCCAATAACGCATTCATAGAATTTCACGCAATAGCATATTGGCGCGATGTAGTGCCAGTATTGTCGCATTTATAAAGCCAATATTGGGCCAATACTCAGCCAATTAGCGATTCTATACAGGGCCAACACTGGATAACTGCATAGTGCCAATACAGACCGGTACTGTATTCCGATATCGTGCCAATACAGTCCCAATACACTAATGTTTACTGGGATTATGGCTACTACATCTTCTTTCTCATCAACTTTGTTCCCAATCAAGGTCTTCTAAAAAAATGACATACGTCACACCAAGTCACACAAATTATTACCAAATTTGTATGCGCATTTTTATATCATCTGCAGTAGTAGTAGTGCCCACCGCCAAAATAAACAGAACACAGCAATATAGGATTTCAAATACAAACGGACACAGAAAAGGAAAGAAGCAACAAAACGATAAACGGTGCAACATGCTAGCGAGAATGAAACTTGGAGATGAGGGAATTAGTAGGCATGGTCGCAACACCCGAGGCCCAGTAAGCCCACACTAAAGCCGTTTAAATGTTAAGCTTAAATCGATGCGCTTGCGTCATTTTACGTCACATGCGCTGCCATTGTTGCTGCAAGCTAGCTAAAAGCGTATTTGCTCGAGTCGCTCGGCACAGGTAGTTTGTCAATGCGATTTCAATTTTTAGCGGTGCAAGTCGCATGTTTGTTTGCATGGTTTAACAAGAAAAGCATGTTGGGAAGTGGGTAAGAGGTGTGGAAAAGTGTGTTGGGGTGTGGGGGAGGTGAGGGAGATGTGGAGAGAGGTGTGGGGAAGTGCAGAGGAGGTGAGGAGAGATCGAGGTATGGGGGAGTGTGGAAATGTGTTGGGGTGTGAGGAGATATGGGTAAGTATGGGGGAAGGTGTGGGGAGCGGTGAGGGAAAAAGTGTGTGGGGGTGGGTGGGGAGGAAGGGAGGTGAGGAAGTGCGGGGGAGGCGAGGGAAGGTGGGGGAGGTAAAGCAAGGTTGGGGGAAGGGGAGAGGGGTGTAGAGAAGTGTGGGGGGAGGTGAAGGAAGATGGAAAGAGGTGAGGGAAAGTAGGGGTGTGGGGAAAAGGTGAGGAGAAGAGGAGAAATTGAGGGGATGTGGGGGAAGGTGAGAGGATGTGGAGAAGTGTGGGGGAAGTGAAAAAAAGGTGAGGTGGAGAAGTGTGGGGGGAGGTGAAGGAAGGTGGGGAAATGGGGTGGGGGTGTGGGGAGAGATGGGTGTGTGTGGGGAGAGGTGGGGGTGTGGAAAAAATATGAGGAAGTGTGGGGGGAGGTCTGCAAAGATGTGGGGAAGTGTGTTGGGGTGTAGGGAGAAGTGAGGAAAGGTGGGGGGAGTGAGGGAGGTGGGGGGAGATGGAGGGGAGGGTATGGGGGAAGGTGACGGGAGGTAGGGGTAAAGAGAAAGTGGGGGAGGAGGTGAGGTAGTGTGGGAACGTGTAGAGGGAGGTGGGGAAGTGGGAGGAAGATGGGGGGTGTAGAAAAAATGTGAGGAAGTGAGGGGGAGGTCTGGAAAGGTGTGTTGGGGTGTGGGGGAGAGGTGTAGTATACTCTTCCCCTCTACTCCAACACCCCCTCACACCTCACCTATCCACACACTTTTTCACACTCCCTAGACCTCTCACAACATCTTCCCACACCCCCACACCTCTACCCACACTTTTCCTCGCCTTCCCTCACCCTAGCACGCTTCTCACACCTCTCCCAACACCCCAAACACACTTCCCCGCATCTCCCCATGCTTCTTCACTCCTTTTTACACCCCAACACACTCCTTACACCTTCCTCCACACCCCAACACACTTTCACACACCTCCCCTCACATTTTCCCACACCCCCACACTTCCCATACTTTTCCCTAACCTCTTCCCGCACTTCTACCCACCCCCCACATGTCCCCTTACTTCCTCCATGTCATCTGCCCACCTCTTTCCACACCTCAACACACTTCCTCACACCTCCCTCACACCTTTCCTTCACCTCTCCCCACACTTCCCCGCACCCTTTCACCTTCCTCCACCCCAACAAACTTCCCACATTTCTCCCCGCACCCCCCACCTCCCTCACATTTCCCCAACCGGGTAGCATATTGGAGGTAATATGCTACCCGGTAGAGGGAAGGCTTTGGGGTAGGGCTTACCTCAACACATTTCCCACACCTCTACCCACACCCCAAACACAATTTTCCCCACCTCAAACACACTTCCACACACCTTCCATGCTTCCCCACATCATGCTTCCCCACATCTCCCCCGACCCCAACGCACTTCCCCTATCTCTCCCTACACTCCAAACAAACTTCTCCACACCTCCCCTAACACATCTTCCCACATTTCCCCTTACCTCTTCCCACATCCCAACACACTTCCCCATTCCTTTCATATTTCCCCCATACTTGATTCAACTTCCCTAACTGCCAAAAATTCCCAAATTCCTCCCCCCACCATCCATACTCCCTCAATTTTTCTATACTCCGTCAGACTCCCCCGTTTTTTCCCCATTAGTGCTATTATGCCTATCAGTCCCGTTAGTTCTTTCAGTCCTAATAGTCATTTGCCAACTGCAACGCTCTTTCATTTCTAAATAAGGCTGCATGTAAACGAGTAGTTGCAGCGAATTGAAAAGCGAATAGAATTAGCCTACGTCACAAAGCGCTTTATAACAGACCATGTAAATGGGCTTAATGTAACAACAAAGCGTTTTGCTGAATGTCCTTCTCATTATTATGAGCAAGAAAAAACTTCACTGTGATACTCTTAACCCGCTCAAAAATGCTTTCGCTGTTAAAAAGTCAAAAAAACGTAGATTATGTTGTCTTTTTTAAAACACAGAATTTCCCTAATTATTTGGCCTGTTTGTAGTATCGCGCAAGTTTTGCTTAACTTTTTGTTCCACAGTAACTAAGATAGCCTACACTCAGGAAGTAAGTAGGCTTTTTACCACATGATTGATTTCCTAATGTGTAATTTGTGCAATACAGGTACAGTAAACACGTGAAATGTCGGAAATACCACATAACGAGTAGTTTTAATCATAAAATTCTGGAAGTAAAACAGTAGGTGATAGCTACATTTCATGTTTGTACTGTGAACACTTTTGTTACTCATTGCCCAACGAAGCTGGATAAAACCTAACTGCAAGAGCAAAATTGATCGAGACAACTGTTCGCTGAAGAATTCGAGCGCTTTACTCGATCATTGGCGAATTTTAGATTTAGAAAAATACGATTTTATAGCAGAAAAAATGAAGCCACAGTAATTCTCGAAGAAAAACAATTTTAGCAGGTCAAATAGAGACACAGTACAGTAATTCTTGAAACTGGTTATTCAGCTGTGAGAATCGGCAATGTAGGCAAGGCGGTACAAAACTGAAAATACTTCTTTCTAAAATGACCGTATTGATCACAGAACACAAATGTGAATTTACTGTCGTACTGGAATGTGTAATCTCGTCAATCGATGAATTATTGTGGGTTATCTCGCACTTAATGTGGAGTAATCGTTTTCCTGAGCAACGTCATCAGGGCCAGGCATGTTATGATACAAGTTGTCTGAAACTTCTCTTTTCCCAGGAACCGTTTGAAAAATTGAGCATGCTGTGTCATGGTTTGCAGTGGTTGCTATGTCGTAGACGTTCGCTTCAGCTGTTGAAGTTGTTACTTGATCAAACAAATCTCCTTCTCCGCTTATTTCCGACCCTGCCACAACAGATGCTTGATGAGATCGATCAGTAGCTTGGTTAGTGTTTACCGGTCTGCGTGATTTTGGTAGCACTGTGGAATAAACCGGATTATTACCAGAACATGGTGTTATTTCATAGGAATTCATTTCTACCACTTGATCAGGAAGAGCCACTGCAGAATCAAAACGGGAACGATCTGAATTCAAATTGTCAGTTTGATTTGAAAGGTCTTTTTCACAACGTCGATGAATTGAAATCACTAATGAAACACTCAAAATGACGAGAAGTATTCCAGCTACTCCTATACCAATGTATAGACCTGAGTTGCTCTCCACAGTGCCGTCAGTACTGATATCGGTGTTACAGATGTTCATCGTATTGTTTGTCACACAGGACTCAGTCATATTTGGAGATCCTTCTGAACACAATTGACCACTCGAAGCTTCACTTCCGTCTCCATACAAACACTTCCTTGTTCTTGTTTGTTCTCCTGTCGTGTTACATGGAGGTGAAATACAATTTCCAGCTTCACCCCAATCACTCCATAATGGTTGACATGATACTTGCTTTGTAGTGCTTCCATTGCAATATCGTTGATTGATTGTGTCGTTGTAACAATCCATGCAGTTTCTCGTGAATGTGGAATGTGCAGAAGTTTTACAGTTTGAAGTTTCCACCCAGCTAGTCCAATACAACTTTTCACAGTTTTTGTTCAGAAAAGGAAATTCATCAATATCCACCCAGGAAGACCATTCAGTCCAGCTTCCCCACTGTTTGGAACGTGTCTGATACTTAACAATAATATTTATCAGCTTGATGTCGCATTCCATCGAACATCGCCAATTATTTTCAGGAAAAAGATCGAAATTGTAATAATCAGATTTACTGGAAGATGATAAAGTAAACGATTGCCACAAACGTGATTCGAAGCTGATACTGTTGCTGTTGCATTTGTAGTTCGAGTGTCTAGTAAGAAGGACTTTAACATCATATGTCGATGAGGGTACATCAAACGACCACGAACCTTCTTTTACGTTCTTGTAATCAGCCCATGACCATTGTGGACAATGAATTCCCAAAGAGCTCACAAAGAAGGACAGAACAAATAATGCAAACACCATAGTTGCTGCAATACTACAGGAATATCACACTATAAAAAAAAAATACAATCGCAATAGAAATAATAATTATTTGAAGAAATTTTTATCTAAGTTACACGCATCTTGCCAAGATTTCGACGACGTGATAGCATATTTTAATTACAACTCCAGCCCAGCAAGAAAACTTGGTAAATATTCGACGTATTAATGAATTTTAAATTTGTTTTCACAAGCTTTGTTTTCGCATTCATTTGATTTTGGTAGCACTTGAAACTGTCAAAATGCAAATTGTATGCATTTGTCTGGACATTGTTTATTATTTTGCATGAATTTGGTCGATTAGTAACAGTATACTTCAGTAGACCTATCACTCAACAAAATGAGCATTGTAACGTAAGTCCACAAAAACACCATTCATGACAGGAAAATAGAAGAGATTTTGAAGCAAGTTACGGAACTCATCTTCAACCTTGCGGATTTTTCGACGTTGCCATTTTTTAAGTAAATTAGTTTTGTCATCTAATTTATATGGTTTGTAGTCACACTCTATCAATTAAATCAAGCAAGTACATTAGCTTAAAAAATTCTTGTAAATTTTGCTCAAAATCTTTACAAGAAACATGAAAAATGGCAACACCCGGTTCCTCAACTTACTTCAAATTACGAAACTATGACAAAACTATGATACATTGAGCCCAAAAAGTGCTTCACTATTTGTAATACGTACAGATACGTACATTGCATTGCGAAATATCTAAGCGGCATTGTATGTTTGTCAACCGACGGTTGGGTTAGTGTTGTTAAAAAAATCGTTTTTTTTGCTTCGTGTTTTCTTGTTGTTTTTTGTCGTTATATTTTTTTTTTATGTTGTTGGACATTTCATAGCTAATTGAGTAGTCTACCCCGTTTTGGCTTGTTATTAAGGCAAAACAAGGCTGTTTTTAATTGTACCGATATGTCATTTGCAATGTCAAGTTACCATTATTCCATTAACAACAGAAATATGGCCTGCACTCATTGCTCGGTGCTAAAGATGGCATTTACGGAATGACCATGAGCCATTTTGGATGCCTTAAGTTCTAGTTTGACTAGCCTAGCTAGTGTTTCCTCCCGGGAAGTCGGAACAAGAAACTTGGGGTTTTGAAATTTCTTGTTTCCCGTAAAGTTTATGTCGGGATCCCGGGGAGTGTCTTTGCATTAGCAAGGATTTCAATGGTTCTGATATCTATCATTCCGACATAAAAAATGTGTTACTTCCGCGTTACCGCTGATTGAAACTTTTTTTGCGTACTAGCAATTAGTTTTCAAAATTCGCAACATTTTTTAAGACGAAATGCTAGTGAGATCAAATTTTATTCTTCAATTTGTCGAAAAAATGGAAAAGCTCGAGCTAAGTTTGTCAAAACAACATAACAAAATGCTAAAATATAAATCTGAAATGCTGAAAATCAGAAAAAACGTCGAAATAATCAAGCTCGAAAAAATTTCCGGCGAAAATTTTGGGGAATTTCCCGAATTCCGGAAATCCCGAAGATTTTTGGGCCTTTTGCATTTTTATGCAATCTAATGTACTTTTCATAATTTTTTGCATTTTTTTGTACCGTAATGTACTTTTTTATGTAATGTACTTAACACTGACAGAACCTTAGTTTTTTTTTCACAAAGCGTGGGTTTATAAAAGCATTATTTGCGGCTTTGCTGCGACATTTTTGTAGCTCGATCACTTAGAACGCAGCGTACATAGAGAAGCGCTGCACTAGTTTTGGGTTCGATTTTCGTCGCGGTTTCGCTTGTGATTTTGTGACGTGTGGTTAACCATCGGGTATGTGAAGACAGGTGAATAGAGTAGGAATGTAGACTCTGCTGGTGTTGGGTATATTACATACAGTAAATATTCTTCCCGGGCCGTTGAAAATCCTAGAAAATGGGAAACCCTAAGTCTAGCCGTTAGCAGGAGTTTTTGTCGGTCCGCTGGACTTTTTGTCGGTCCGCTAACTGTCCAGTTTTCTTGCTTTTTTTGGCATTGGGCCGCTAACGAGCCGCAAGAACGTCATCGAAAACCCTTTAAATTTATTCATGTTTAATGATCCGCTCATGCGATTTAATTTTGCAAGCGATTGAATTTGCTTTGTTGTGTAATTTGTGCTGAATTTTTGCTCAGCAACTCGAGGTTAGGTGCAGCGAATGCAAGTCGTTTAACTGGCTCAATGTAGATTTGAGTTTAATCTTTGAACGTATCATTTCGTGCAAGGTTTCTGTGGCTCGCTATCATGTTGACATTTCGTAGTAAAAAGTTATAAATCTTTTGTGTGTACCGCTGCTGACTGCTGACACAATAAATTAATCACCTTCGTTGTTCATCTCTTATTGCGATAACTGGTGAAGTGGTAGCTCTAGGTTAAAATACCGTACCTGTTAAAAAGCAAACTGTTTCTCCCGATTTGATATCAAAGACAGCAAAGAATGGGTCCTTTTATTGGAAGGGTACCTACATTCCGATAGTACCTAGCGTACCCATGTTGTTGGCACAGTAAATAAATAGAGAATTAAAATGTAACCCTGACTCGCATTAACTAACAATTTCAAAAAGTGTGTGACGGAATACTCTCCCCATAAACGTGTTTTTCAGCATTTTACTCAACCCCAAATAGCTATAGGCAGCAAAATTACGCAATAGCAATACGCAGCAAAATCACGTAGCACTTTATTAAAAAATATCTGTTAAACATGCGAGTATAACAAAAAGCCAAACAATAAAAAAAAAAAACGTTTTTTTATTTTTTTTGTTTTTTTTTTAGATTTTTTTTTAGATTAAAAAAAACAAATTGAAAAAACGTGTTTTTTTACAAAAAAACGACTTGTTTTTTTTGACTTGCAACGCTATAAGCTGCAGCACTAAGTTGGATTAATAAATGTCGGTTGGTTTTCAGTCTATTTTATCCCAAGCGCGTCAATCACAGATATAATTGCCACGTTTAAGAATTAGGTGTGCTAAGAACACTGTCCCATCAATGCATTAAAAAATACTTTCACAAAGTTTTTTCACCTTTGATATTAATCAATAGACTACCAAATTTTTCGTTATAAATTTTCGTCATTTGACAAACACTAGTATTTCCTAACGCCTGAGTCGGATATAAATCCAATTCGGGATGAGGTCAAAAGACGGGACTAACTTTTGGATTACCAAAACCCCCGATGAGTATTGGCGCCTCGCACCACTAAAAGCACTAAAAAATCTTATCAAAAGTCCAAGTGATCGACTTATAAACCATTCATACGTTTACAGAAATACCATTCTTACGTTTACAGAATTGGACGCAACTGTGGGAGTCAAGGAGAAGTTTCTACACTGGACATTTGGACGAGCACGGGCAGACATGTTGAATAATTCTACTCGTTTTACACTTGACCTCTACTCACATTTATGCATTCGCTCGTGTACGACCACTTGCTATGTCTGCTGCAGCTCAACCTTCCTTTAAAAAAAAATTCATTTAGCAAAAAATTTGAAGTTTTTCTAATTTCAACTTCGGTGATGCAAACGGTCGGGAAAAAAAAGTTGGCGAGGATTTTGAAAAACGCTTCCCCCAGACTTTCGACCGGGCGGTTTGCCGGCACACAGTAAGTAGCTTGCTTCGTATACACAAGGCTTTTTCGTATGTAGCACAAGTTTATTTTTTATTTAGCCGAGGAAATTTCCAGTTTTCGTTTGAGTGTAAGGAGAGGGGAAGGGCATATTAAAAAGAACTTTTTATCCGTTCCATGCCGGCGTAGGGCCTAGTCAGGATTAATTGCATGCAAAATAAGGAATGAAAATAATTCTACAGGGGATGCTGCCCTGAAAATTTTTTTGAGAGACGACACTGTAATTGCGATTTTACTGCTTTAACAACTATTTTTTAGGTGATCTTTGCTCAAATTGCTTCCTTCTTATTCAGTCCTTGTCCCCAAATCCGGGATAAACTTTTGTACAGCCTACACATCTTCGATTTGCTTCTTAGAGTTTGTGCGCATGATTGTTGAAGGAGTTCGAATTTTTGGAATATCTTTTGTTCGCGCTTCGGGGTTTTCTTGCACAATCTTCAAGATATCTCCATAACGATATGCTCAAATGAGTTAGTCTCACTTATTTTGAACATACTGCAGCCTAAAGTTCATGAATAAATATCCAGCTGTCAATGAATATTAGCTTTGCCAATTTTACAACTTTTCCTTATTTTCTCATTAACTATTTAATTCGTTAAAATGCTTGTTGAAATTAACGCACGACATTAATTTCCGTTAAATTGTCAATCAACTCAACGCTTAGTTCTTGTTTAACTTCATCAACGTTTATTATCCTTTTGTTAACTTTGATGCTGAAAACCTTGCAAACAATGCAGTTCAGTACTACGGTCAAAAACGTGAGGTAAAAGCAAAAAAAATATTTTTCGTGTGTGAAAGCTTGTTTACACAAACAGTAATATTCCAAAACTCCAATCTTCTTCATACAAATGCGATTTAATATGAAAAATTAACTTCTATAACGGATTTAATTGAAAATTTTCTTGAAGTTTTTTCGTTCTTCCGGTGACTTTAACAATAACCTCAACTAAAACTAGTTTTAGTTGAGGTTATTGTTAAAGTCACTAGTTTTAGTTGAGGTTATTGTTAAAGTCACCGGAAGAACGAAAAAACTTCAAGAATCTTTGCATAATGCCCGGTGAACGCAACACCTCTAGGCCCAGGCCTATTCCAACCTTTGCAAGTTTCGGATTTAATTGACTTGCTTAAGTGGGAGCTAAATTTAACATATTAACTTTAAGGAAGGTATTATGCAATTTGTGAACAAAGTAGTGGCTAACGATACTAACGTTTTTCATTACCTGTAACTTCCCATCTACGCAAATATCCACTACTGAGTATACTGACTAAATTTTTTCACTCAAGTTTTTATTTATAAAACTAAGCCATTTATCATGCAAGTATAGGTCACTGAAATATATGAAACAGGCAAAAAATAATGATTATATTTGTTTTGGAACATCCGCGACAACCGCCGAACTTTACAGCAAACTTTCAGCTTCCACTTATCAAAAAAATACTGCTTCTACTGCAAAACCCATTCACAATCTTTGCAATTTTCGTTGTTTTTCATTTAACCGATGGACTCAAGATGGAAATGACCTTGAATCTATAGAAAATTAAAATATATCAGAAATAGTTACATGAGGGGGACTGTGTGCAGTGTTTTCTTTGCAGATCAATGAAACAGTTTCTTCAACTTTGGACTAAAGAGGAAATGCGTTGCGGCTTTGTCTAAGTAAGTAACAAAGAAAAAGTGGGCATGAATGGTTACAAAGGAAGATGACTTCAGAAGAGACAACACGATTTCCTAAAACCGACCCTAGACTGCAGCAAATTTCGGGATGATTATAAAGCCAAAATGTTTCTTGACTACCAATTTGTTGCGTGATTTTTTAAGCTGTGTAATGTGTGTTTCAGTGACCTTGTCTTTGGTCTTTTAATTGAAGTCCGTGGCCTAGACCAGGTAAAGTATTCGCATTCCACACTTTTTGACTTTACTACGACACAGACTCATAATACTGCTTTCAAACTATCTGAAATATCATCCGCAAAATTCTCCGAAATTATTCATAATGAGCTTGTAAATCTCTCAACTATTTTCAAACATTTTCGCTTGATCAGTAAAAACAACTAAATACTGATAGAATCTAGCGTGGGTATTAGTAGGCATAGCACAGTTCCTCCAAAATTTTCATTATTTTTGGGTATTGAAGTAAATAAACATCCGGCGATGGCGATTCGTTCCTTGAGACGTAATGGCATCATCTCTTTACTGCCGCTGCTGCGAGATTTCCCTTGGGTAGTGATGGGATTCAAAATTTTAAGAACAGGTTCTCTTTTGTATCGTACTTACTAACAACAGGTTCCCTCAGAAAGGTCTAATGTCTGTAAAAAAAGCAAGAACGGGTTCGCTGATTATCCTGACATTCCAAGAACGGGTTCGCGCGAACCCGTGCGAACCCCCTGAATCCCATCACTGCTCTTGGGCAAGGTTTTGCATCTGTTAGCCTCCTATATATCTGAGGGCAAAGTTTTTGTTTCAAGAGCCACATGCAATAGTGTAAAACTAACAAATTTTAGATTATATTGAACTGAACATTCAACAGTAATTGAGGTAGACTGCAAAGTGAGCTTGCGCTCTTCGAGTCAGCAACCACCCGTTACATAATGTGTCAAAAGCGATCGGATTCAGCCGCGAATCGAACCCGTCACGTAGCATCTGTCACCTGCGCGCGGTACCGCTTGGCCATGTCGCTTACAAAGAGCCGCAATTTCCGTTTGGAGTATCAACGTAACTGCCGTGAACAAAATTGCCTTGAACAAAATTAATTATTAAAAAGAAGCACAACGATGAACGATATCATCAGAAGTAAATCAGCTGTTGGTTCCTATTTGATAGCATACTAATACATCACGTCTTTCTATCCTTCTTCGCTAACAGCACCATACAGGAGCCGAAGCGTGTATTTTTCGGCACAGTTAGTTTGCAGCAAGCTGAGAAACAAAAACGGCTCTAGGGGGTCCGGGGGGCATGCTCTCCCAAAAAAATTTTAAAAACTTACATACTGTAATGTTCCTTTCAGTACTTTTTGAACAACTTTTAAGGCAAGTTTTATTTAAATTTTTTGCCCTTAATTCTGAGTTTTTCACCAAATACTGATGTAGGCCTATGCATTTTGTTCGCACGTTTACGATTTATGCATGCTAAAAGATCATTGTTATCGAAGAAGTTCAAAATTAAGAAAAAACTGTATTCATCAAAGGCATAGTTACAATTGCAGATGGGGAGATGCATCCTCCTCATCACCCCCACCCTTGAATTCGCTCCTAGCACCATATTGCTGTCTCCATGTTTAAAGTGGGTAGCCTAATTTTTCAGCAGGAGAAGAGTGGCAGCCGCAGGCGCAATCCCATGTTTCGAAGCCAACTGGCATTGGTGTAAAGAGGAATCAACACAGTGCTAGAAATCGTATGACCTAGGGCTTAAGCAACTCAATTAGTAATTTAAGCTGACCAAAAGTAGCCTACCGATATACTCGCCAGTATTACGCCAAACTCAACTTCTCTCAAAATAAGCAAATTCAAAGGTTTAAACGACAAAAAAACGTGAAATAAGCCCTAGTCGGCTTTCTGCCCTAGACTGGAGTTTCGCTTAATACCAAAGTTCATCAACAGGGCAGATCCGTACACCGAAACATGCAGTTAGAATTAGAATCAGTCAACTTTGATACTTACTATTGTGAGAAAACAATTACACATCAACAATAGTTTGTATCCATTGCGAGAAAAAGATACGCCTGAATAAGAATTTGTGTAGTGTTAAAATACAATAATACTGTTCACAAGAAGAGCCACAAATGAAAGGCCGGATACCGCATGTGTCTAGTGAGCCGCACTTTGCTCACCGTTGGTCTAAAGAGTAAGCAAAATTTAACCGACTTAAACAGTAACCACAATTTCAATCAAGTGATTCTGTAAATACTTTTGCGTAAAGTATGCCGGTCGCTTTATTTCATGAAAAGACGTTTAAGCAGTAAACAAGAAATCAATCGGGCCTCAGCGGATAAAGCATTGAGGGGGGCGATAAAATCCTTTTCATATCCCTTCATTTTCTACAAAGGCACATGCGTCACATTCAAATTCTCGTTCAATATCTTTGTTCAATAAAAACTATTCTTCGAATCTCGTACAATTTTATTTCGAAACTACTCTGAGATTAAAAGTATTTTTCTCAACTTGTTCAAAATTTGGAAACTCCAAACTTTGCCAAATCCCGGTAGCGTATTTCGGAATGGTTGCGCAGAAAATTTCCACTTTACTTTTCGGCGATGTGATTGGCTAGAGCAGTTGCGCGAGTATACTGCGAGTAATGAAATTTTTGCTTTCTTCTATTACCACCACTTTACCCCATCCCGAACTACACGTAAAAGAATTATACGTTAAAAAAAACAAGTTCGTTGAAAATAAAATACAAACCCAGAATAGAGTCGCATCTGCAAGCTATGAGCCAGTGGCGTCGCTAGGATTGGTGACACCCGGGGCGAAGCTTCAAGGCGCGTTTACACATTGGTGAAGCTACGCACAGGTTTTTGTTTGTTTCTTTGAGCTGGGTTCAGCCAATCGCAAGAGTTTTAATGTTTTATTATATTTAGTTGCATATTTATCCTCCTATCACGAGAAAGCGATTAATGCGCTATACGAGCTCGCTTAGGAGTTGCCATGCAGCCATCTGTCTACCACACCAAGATGGGGGAATCCCGCTTAGTGCCTTTCCCAACAGCACAACAAGTATACTTGCCGGCTTGTTCTCCACACTGTCCCTGTAATGCTGAGCGTCAAGCAGCGAAGCTGTGAATACCAATTTTAAAGTCATTGGTTTGACCCGACTCGGAATCAAACCCGAGTCTACAGCTCAAGAGACAGACGCTCTATACCACTCGGCCATCTGAGCTGTTCCAAAGTGAAGTGAAGAGAAGTAAAGTGAAGTGAAGTGCTGTGCACCAAGTAGCTACGAGGCCACTTTTGAGCCTATGTGCGCGCGGTTTGTAGGTCGACTGCTACTAACAAAAATAGGTCCAGAGGGTCGGAGCAAAGACTATTATACTAAATGACTGGAAACTGCTCGCATACCAAAGGGGTATTCTATGCTCTTCGTGCGAATGCGAACGTTCGCACGAAATGACAAAATAAATTCTTTGCGACGTTTGGTATTCTATGCTCCTTTCGCGCGAATATAATTCACGAACGTTCGCGCGAAAACTTTCGTTCGTCAAAAATCTTCGCAAAATTCCACAAAATATTCGCGAAATTCTGCGAGTGGTGTAGACCACTCGCAGTGATTTGCGAAGATTTTTTCATTTCTCAAATTGCTGTTTTAAAAGGCTGAAAGGAGACTGGAATCAGTAAATATGGCCTGCCGGTTTTTGTATCTGCAACAAAATAAATCCAGAATCATGCAGCAACGCAGCGTAGATCACACTCTAAGTATGACTGATAGGGAGTTAATCAAAGAGTTTCGTATGAATCAGGAAGAAATTGAAGAAATCTGTGATTTAGTCAAGGGTGAAATGCAACTAGTTTGTCATAGGTTGGTATGATCTGACCCTGAAGCAAAAAGTACTATTGTGTTTGAAAACGCTAGGAAGTGGAAGTTTTCAGACAACTAGTAAAGACTTTCTCGAAGTGACTCAACCAACTGTCAGTAAGGTGATGTCACAGTTTGTGGATGCAATAACAGCGAAAGCTTCCAATTACATTTACATGCCAAGAAACAGAGAAGAAGTTGCAAAGGTAAAGAATGATTTTTACATCGTTGCTGAATTTCCTGGAATAGTAGGCTGTGTTGATGGTTCTCATATTCCTTTAATTGCACCCAGCCAAGATGAATTTGTCTACGTCAACCGGAAAGGATTTCATTCACTTAACATCCAAACAGTTTGCAATTCAAATTTAGTTTTTCAAGATGTTGTAGCCCGATGGCCTGGGTCCCATCATGATTCGTTTATTATGGACATGTCTTCATTAAGCAGTCGGTTTGAAAATGGTGATTTTGAAAACAGTTGGTTGTTGGGAGACAGCGGATGCAGTTTAAAACCTTGGTTAATGACCCCTTATGCCAGGCCAGCAAGTAATGTAGAACGAAAATATAATTTGCTACATCGAAAAACACGTCGTTTGATAGAGCAGTCGTTTGGAGTTCTTAATAGCAGGTGGCGGATCTTGGATCACACTGGAGGGAGCCTTTGTTATTCTCCGGATAAAGTATCCAAAATAACCATTACATGTTGTGTTCTTCACAATATTTGCCGCCGCAATGGTGCGCCGATTATTGGCCAGGATAGTTTGATACCTTCACTGGATGTGGGAGATGATGCAATGGGATTGGAAGAAAATGTTTCTGGAATTATTAAACGACGGTCAATAGCAGAAATGCTTTAATGATATCGTGATCTTCGATTTGTTTTCAATTGTCATAATAAGTAATTAAATTAAGCCTTGCATAATCTCCCACTTCAAGGTACCGGTACCACATAACTTTGCCGTTCTAGAGGGAATAGTTTTTATTTCATTGTATTGTATTGCGCCTAACTGCGGGTACCTAATAGTCAAAATATATTAGACTATTATTAATTTACTTTTCCTCGCTGCTTTTCACACAATTATTTTCAATTTGTTTATTGAACACCATGCATTACGAAAAGCGTACACCGGGTAGTCTACAAATGCTCAAAATGTGGTAATGATGGGTATGTAGCCTCTTCGTTAATTCTCGCAATTGTTGAGTTACTTGCTGAGTTACTGCTAACGAATATTTCAAGTATGTCGTTTGTTCTGCGAATTTCTTGGACTAAACTACCAAGTATTTCGTTTGTTCGTGTCATTTGGCAATTCATAGCAAGCACGGCAGCTTCGATATTCTTCAATTTTCAGCATCTCTTCCCCTTGTGCTTCACGTTTTCCAGCTGCTGTTTGTGCGCGTTTGCTGGGAGGCGGAGAAGTATCTTCCTCATCATTGTTGAAGCTGCCACTTGTATTAGCTTCTTGAGGATGGCTGGGCAATTGCGTGCTGCTTAAAAATACTGTAACACTAGCAGCGCTGTCAGAAAGGCTTTGATGGTAGGAGCTACTGGTGTCGCATAAACATGTTCCAGGAACACCTTCCGTAGATATGGCGCCAATTATATTTGCAATTTTGAATTGCAATTCAGTTGGTGTATTGAATAGATTTTGATCACCTCCAGTGCGACCTGCTTCTTTTTTATACATTGCCACATCCTTCTTCGCTCTGCTCTTGAGGTCAAACCATTTCTTTTTCACCTTTTCGGTGGTAAATGGAGGTCCATAACCTAAGCTATTGATGGTAGCAGCTATGTCATTCCATTTGCCATCGACCATCGGCTTGGTTTTACTATTAGACAAAGCTCCAGTTAAATATGCATAACTATCTTTAACTAGACTAATCAAGAGCTCCACTTCTTCCTGATTCCACCTTCGGAAACTGTCTTTCGCTGCCATCACTCAATAGCTACTAACGCAGATTAGTGGTAACCGAAAAGGCTTTTAATGGAAACTGAGTAGTTGCTCAAACAGTGCAAGGCTATGAGGGCATTATTTGCCTATTATTACATAGTAATGACAATTTTTCGGAGATATGAGATTTGCGAATACGAACGTAACATAGAATGCCAACTACAAGCGTTCGTGCGAACGTTCGCATTCGCAAAACCACGAAGATTTTTGACAAATTTGCGAATAGAATTTGCGAGTACGAACAGCCTGCGAATGCGAAGATTCTGGTTAGTGCAAAGAGCAAAGAATACCCCCCCTGGAAAAAGTCGTTCACTCGGTCACGCTCTGATGCATATGAAGAAAAGCACCAATTTTGTGCGCGGTATAATGGAAAAAGATAGGAGATTGGTAGTCTGCTAGCATAGTTTCTGTTCCTAAATCTATAAAAACAACATTTAAGCCTGTTGAAGGTATTATAGATATAAGTATTATCCTGCACTTCTAAATTTCAATGCTAACAGACATATTGCGATATGTTTTAAGTTGAATTATAAGAGTTTTAGGTGACCCTTAAAGGTTTAAGCCTAACAATGCAAGGATTAGTTTTGAAGCCTTCCTAGTGGATCGACGTCTTGTGTGGTTTCTATGGTTGCTAAGAGTGATAGCGTTTTCAACAATAATGATTTAACCTTTTAAGACTACGGTTAATTATGAAATCAGTTATGGGCTAGTCTTTTCTGCTACTTTGTTGGTCCTAGCTTGCTGGTGCAGTAACGTTTTTTATGGACTCTAGACTATGCCTGCAGCTATGCAATTAAGTTGTTTCAATTGCTAAGAGCTGCCAAGTACTTGCAGGTTATCGACATATTCAAAAAGACTAAAAAAATCAGCCTCCAGGTGCCAAAATATGTGATTGCGTTAGGCTGACAAAGATACCAGTAAGCGTGCAAAAGGGACCTGTACAATGATAAATTAAGCTGCTAATACAGTAAAGGAGAGGAGTGCACTTGGTCTGTTTTTGTTTTTTTTAATTGTTACTTAGATTGAACTTACTCTATATTTATATATTTGTTTTCACCACTAATTTATTTTCGGCAAAAATAATCTAGGTTTATGTTTGTGGTCTAGGCTCTGCTCTGGGCAGTGTTTGGTCTAGGCTCTGGGCTAGTGTCTAGTGATCAAATATTGTAGATTTGTCTTAGTTTCATTATTTTAAACTAAAATGATGAATTGTCTTTCGACAATAACGCTCTTGCGATGATGTTGTTGATTGTGCTTGTTCAATGCATTGCTGAATGCTGATATGCAACAGTGCAATGCATTGCAAGTTTGATTGGTAACACAATCTGCATAAACTTCAATTTTGCCTGAATATTTGGTACAAATTCAAAATTGAAAATATAAAAAAGACAACAAGAAACTGTTTCAGTAGACGTTTTCCGAGATAAGAAGAGCATACCTTCCCAGTAACTGGGGAAAAAATGTGATGGCGTCCGGAATAATTTATTCTCTCTTTGATGACTACGACCAGCTCAAACTGTCGCTTGCTGTTTCAAATATGGCAGAAACTTGCGGATATTATGGCTGGCTGGAATGCCAAAGGCCCGCCTTACGGCTTGCCCGTTCAACACCAAATCGTAAATGCTGCTCTTCCTGGCTTAGCAGCAGCCAAGGTTTGTGTCAGGTCTCAGCGAAATTTTGGTGCTACAAATTTGAAAATAGTTCCCTTACTCCACTATTTTTTTCATATTTTTACTAATGTGACTTCAGACTATACCCGGTTGGCCTATTGAACCTGTTTTTTTTTTTTTTTTTCGGTAAAATTTCAGTCATAAGAAAAATCGAATCTTCATTATACTCGCGGTATTGCGCCGAAGCGTGTAACGAGTGGCGGGGCCCATCTCCGCGGCTTAGCGCCTGCGCTACACAGCTCCGAAAGAACGTCGCAGCGGTGGCGAGCCGTTCGAGACACTGTGCCAACTAGACTGACCCGAGATTTGAACCCTAGACCTCCCGCACCGGTAGCGTGTGTGCTAAGTAGCTGAGCTAACGGCCGGTAAAAATTTTTTTTTTTTTTTTCGATTTTGAAATTTCGGTCATAGCTCAAATTAAATGAGTAAAAACCGAAAAAAATCAAAGCCATTTCGGTCGATTGACCGAAGTAAATATTTTGCCAATATGCAAGCAACAATTACAAATGGACTACCGGTGTCACGTTCAACAGACATCAGGAACGGCGCCAGCCAGAAATAAGTGAGGGAACAAACCAAGCGAGGAAAATTTGTAAAAATTTGGACTCTTTCAAGAAGGTATGGGGAGCCTCCCCCAAAAATTTTGGAATTAATTTGGTGCATTCTGGCGTATATTCAGGAGGATTTTTTATCAAAATGGGGACTATTTTCGAAGTAAAAATAGAATACTAGTAAGCGTAATCTGGTAATTGTTCAGAAATTGACACTGCCTTTGGTTATCGTGCCTAGTAGCCCCGTAGCCCGATTCTGCAGTACAGTTTGCTACTGTCCTTCAAAGTAGGATATTAACAAAAACGGTCTTCCCAGCAAATTTTCGACCAAATTTAGTGAAACATATGGTGTATTATTACAGTATCACGGCAAAGAATGAAAACGAAACTTGAGAAATTCTGAAAATTTTGCTGAAAATTCTAAATTCTGAAATTCTGAAAAATTCTGAAATTCTGAAAATTCTAAAAAAACAATGGCACTGGCAGAATATGAGAAGGGTATAACGGTCAAAAGGTAGTATCTTGTGATCAAATTATATATTTCTGGGTTCCCTTCACGCTTTATCTAGTGATTTCTTAAAATTTTTGTGTTTTAAAGACAGGAAACCAGGGAAAATCCACGTCTGCCCCTTCCCATACGCCAGAAAAAAAATAACGGATTTGCACGATCTACAAGAATGGGCCTGAGAAGAAGTGGAAGGGACTAGTCCCCCCCATTGGCGCAGCCACTGACGGACGTCAAACTGATCAAAGTAGGTATTATTTGTGTTGCGGTTACAAAGGAGAAGGTATATATTTTGTTCAACGTTTTGTTACTTCAAACATGAACGAAAAAAATTGAAATGACCGAAATTTTTGTAGACAGGTCAATTGACCGAAGTCAAATTTTGAAAAAAAAACAAAAACCAGTATTGAACGAATTTCAATGATATGCTGTCAACATGGGGCACTATAATCGCACGAAGCCTAGATAATTAATAATATATCCACTATCCAGCCATATCACTGCTGTTGCTCACATGAAATAACAAATAGAAAAGGATATTATTAAAATTTATTGTTTTCTTACTTCATAAAGGCTAAAGAAATTACGCACAAACAAAAGCACGCAAAAAGCGACGTCACTATTCACCTCTATAACATAGCCTATTAAACTGTAGGCCCATCATCCTACACATAATTCATGTAATCGGCAGTATATAAAAAAAATTTTTAGTGCGGTAAGTGGTTTTACGGAAAGTATTAAGTGGGTTTCCAATGTCTGTTTCATTTCCTTTTGCAACTGCTTTTCTTCCAAACACGCAGATCAGGAGGTTTCACTCTACTTTCAGAGGCCGATTGAAAGTAACTTCAAATCGTTGACGGAGATAGTGTTTGTCTGCGGAAGAAAACCATTGCAAAATGAGATCATTGTCGGAAATTAACATCTTTTTTTATATTCGTCATTTGGTAGGATTTTCGTTTTTCTTGTTTTGTCAAGCATATCTTCACCAGGATTCGTAATGCGTCACAAGACAAAAAAGCTCTTTCAACAGACAAGTCTTAGAATACTTTTTTGTCCTCTTCTCCGGTATCTGACCAAGCGGTTTTTGCATTTTTTGCATATATGTTTGTCATTGAGAATGTTGCTTAAAGTTGCAACGGTAAACGACACATCCTGGCAGGTTAGGTTTGTATACATAGTGTTTGGTTATAATTTTAACGTAAGCAAAAACGTTCCGCACAGTTCTGCAGTGAAATTTTTATGAGGCCAAATGTCAGATACCTTGGGGGGGTCTTTCGAGACATGAAATTATCAAAATTGCAACTTCAATTAGCACATGTAAAAACTACACCGTTGATGCTACCAGTAACCTGAAACCTAAATGCAAAATAAGAAAACCACAACAATATAATTTACAAATAAAAACTAACAATTTAGTCAGTAGCCGATCTGTTTTTTATTTTCTTTTCTTTATTTTGTTGCATAATTATCCTCCTATCACGAGAAAGCGATACAACGAGCTCGCTTAGGAGTTGCCGGCCATCTGTCTACCACACCAAGATGGGGGAATCCCGCTAAGTGCCTTTCCCAACGGCACAACAAGTAAACTTACCGGCTTGATCTTCACACTGTCCCTGTAATACTGAGCGTCAAGCAGGGAAGCTGTGAATACCAATTTTAAAGTCATTGGTTTGACCCGACTCGGAAACAAACCCAAATCTACCGCTCCCGAGGTATACTCAGTACTGATGGCTGATCCTACCCCCACCCAGCACCCAACTCTTCGCTACAGACAGGCGGCCTACTGGCCTAGGTTGGGTGGCAAGTCACTTACCGGTACCCTGTGTTTGGTGGCAACGGTCCAAAAAAGAGCATAGTCCAGTAAACTAGTACAGGCCCATTTAAGCGTAAAAATACCGGTAGCCAACCGTTTTTGTAAAAGCCTATCTTTGCCCAGATTAGTCTACTACTTTACTAGGCTTTGTACACTAGCGGTTACTCTATCATTAGTCAACCAATCACAAAAATATTTCACTTAGATCAAACTGCAAATCTTGTGTAAACTATTCGTAGCAAAACTTCCCAGTTAACTACCTATAAACTCCCTGCACATAAACACTTTGATCTCTCAGGCCCTCAAGACCTATTTTCGTTAGTAGCAGTCGACCTATAAACAGCGCGCAGCCGCGCACTTAGCTCAAAAGTGGCTTTGTAGCTACTTGGTGCACTGCATTTTACTTCACTGAAACTCTTGCGAATCGCTGAACCCGGCACAAAGAAACAAATAAAAACCTGCGCGTAGCTTTACCAATGTGTAAACGCGCCTTTATAGTGCAGGTAGTGAAGAACAGACCTCGTGTAAGATCAAATTAAGTATTTATTTGCGGAAAACACATGTCAATATTTTATAAACTTGATTTGATTTCTTCATCTTTATCCTCCTATCACGAGAAAGCGGCGGAGGCGCTATGCATAAGACGAATCCAGATTCGCTTGGGAGTTGCCCTTGCTTTCGAGTTTTCCAGTTAAATTTTGCTTCTGACTTTTTTAATTTGCTGCTTGCCAGATTCCACCAAGCAGAGATTACCATCGTGAAGCATTTTATCCAAGGACGCAACAACGAGACTAGGTTGGGAGTAGGACCATTCACCTCGCGACCATGATCGCAAGGTTAATGGTCGTCGTGAAAACGACGCTCCAAACCACTGCGTCACGCTGCCGGCAGAACTGATTAGTTGTAGCTGGTTGCTAACAGCAACGAAACAACCAAAATCAGCGCTTCACCAATCAGCGAAGCACTTCACTAATGTGTCAACAGTCACTTGCGCTGCGCGCTACTTTACTTCACTTCACTTCACTGCGCCTAGCTGTACTTAAGTGTAAACGCGGCTTTATGGTGTCACCCGTTTTGCCAAAGCGATAAACTATTCAACGTATAATGGCTGGAGGTCAATGGAGGGCATAAGCTATTTTGCTGAAAAAATTTTGTAGTGCAAGATAGACATTAAGAACTGGGAGTTGGGGCAAATTGAAAAAAGCTGTGTTTTGTTATAGACTAATTTGCGCGAGTAGTCTGTTGGCATGTTGCATATCTCGCGATATTATGCCGAAGGGCACTCTAACAAGTTTTGGGGGCCCATTTTAGCGCGTTCACACCTCAGGAACACCGCATTAAACCCATAAAAAAACGAACCACATTTTTTTACCCGTATTCAAAATTTCATTTAAGCCTTGTGTATGTCAAGGACAAGGTTAGCTTTGAGATATATTATTTTATAGAGGTGAAAAGCTGGAGATTTAGCGATTATTGTGGTTTTTCTGGGGGGTGGGGGATGCTATGCTGCACTGATGAGACCTAGTAAGGTCGAAACGCGTCTGCAACTGCAAAACGGGTTAGTTAAAGTGCAGAAACTGGTTGAGAGATTAGCTATAGGTTGGGTCAAAAGGGTTTTCATGGCGTGGAGTTGCTATTTTCCTGCGGAGTAATTTCATTTTCTAAGTTTGACCATAGGCCATCAGATCAAGCTGATTTTCTGAAATTTAGAAGTTTATGACCGCACATCTTCAATATCAGCCAGAGTAAGTTGTTTTTATGGTTCTCAAAACTTCAAGATATCTTAGTGTGACCACGATGTCCTTTTGTGTGGTGATGTAAACCACTTCATGTTTTCAATGTTGCCTTGTTAACATTGCGTAGTTTGTGGAATTAAGTAAACAGTTTTAATCGGTCGTCCCACTTTTTGATTCCTGTCATGCTGCACTGATGAGATTTTTCGAAACAGTTGTAGTCTTCGCGATTGCAGAGGCTGCAGTTGTCTGTATTATCACAATAAAAAAAACGAACTAGCGGTGGCGAGCCGGGCCACCGGCCACATTCTGTCCGATATAATTAACCTGGAAATCATAATTTCACGTTCCGAATCCCTATCACTCCGGCTGTGTTACTCGAAACCCATGCCGCCAAAATACACCGTGCAATTCATTACACACTTCGGCGCAATACCGCCAGGCAAATTTTATGGCGAAAACATTGAAATAAACGAACAAAATAAAAAACGACTCTGACCAAAAATACATCTTCGTTTCACCAACACATGCAATTTCAATGTTTATGTAATAAGCTACAGATTTCTCTTTAGCTTTAAGACAGACCCTCATGACTCGTATATCGAATAAGTGGGACCGGACCACAACCGAGAAAAAAAAAATAACCGACGCCTTAAAAAAAGTGTTTGACCTATACAATCGGCTGTTTTCTTCGACAGAAATACCGGTATTTCGTTTTTTACTCACTGGATAGTTAGCCCAAATAGCTTCATCAGATCACAACGATGATTTGTTTTCATAAAAATTAAACATAAAAAGATATAAATGAACATAAATTAGCTTTTTTTACATGTTTTGAAGGTGTAGATCAGAGGTGACGAACATGCGGCCCGCGGGCCGACTAGTACTCTAGAACTTTCTTTCCCCCGTCTAATTTTTGCGATGCAATATCAAAAGCTGAGCCCTCGATTGAACCACGCGCGCATGCGATCTTACGCAGTGATTCAGCAGTTCATCAATTGTTATCATAGGCGCAACTAGGGGGGGGCTAAGGGGG
This sequence comes from Trididemnum miniatum, assembly GCA_964006365.1. NCBI lineage: Eukaryota > Metazoa > Chordata > Ascidiacea > Aplousobranchia > Didemnidae > Trididemnum > Trididemnum miniatum. The sequence goes on along the minus strand of OZ023232.1, from coordinate 8,637,669 downwards.
CTGATGCCCCCCCTTAGCCTTATGAAAGACAGTGGATAAAACAGCTGTAAAAAATTGTAAGTACCAGTACTCGTCGTAATTTGTCGATATTCAACAGGCAATAGGGGTGGATCCAGGGGTGTTTGGGGAGATGCATCTCCTAAAAATCCGATTTAAAAACTGTTTTAGAAAAAATACAATTTTTTTTCATAATTTCGAAACTTTTCGATAACAATAATTCTTACGCCTTAAGCACGCGTAATCGAAAATGTGCGAACACTTGCATCATACTTGGTGAGGCACGCACGTATAAGGGCAAATTTTAAATAAAATTGACCTGAAAAAATGTTCAAAAAGCACTAAAATGGCCATTGCAGTGTGTAGATTTGCAAAAAGTTTCCGGGGGAGCATGCCCCCGGACCCCCCTAGAGCCGTTTTTGTTCCTCAATTTGCATCAAATTCTGCCAGAAAAAATGCGCTTGATTAAAATGTCAAAATTTAATGCCCTTGTCCTTGAAAAAAATTCTGAATACGCCTTTGACATGAAACATTTTCAAAGGGCTTATGTTATTTAGGCCCGTTTTTGGGTCTAAACGTCTGACGAATTTGTACGTAGTAAGCATTCAACCTAATTGAAAAACTGCATCCCCCCGCCAAAATTTTATTGATCCGCTCCTGACAGATAATATAAATTTAAGTTTTACTGAGGCATTTTTAACAATTAATGAATTTCTATGTCCGAGAATATTGTTAACTGCGGTTACTAGCAAGGTTAAAACAACAAAAATATACCGGTATCTGTAAATTAAAATCATTTGTGAATTAAAATCGTTAACCGGTCAGAACAACGGTTAACCGGTCTCGCTTTGCAACCGATTCACCGAGAACGATCAGTTGATAAAGAAAGTGTTTTAAATAAATATGCCGCAAGTGCCAGTGAAAGATCTCATTTTATTGTTTGAATTTGCTTCGATGACGTTGACAACAAGCACCAAGTCCAAGATTGCTGCAGTACCTGTTATGTTTTTACTACATTTATTATCATAAGAACAACATTGACATGCACTTGCCAGCATGACCAGACAAAAAGAGATACGCTTCACGAAGTCGCAACGTGAGGTTAATGATGCGTAACAATGTTGCCAATTTACAAATAGTAATTATCACACATCTCCCTTCAAGAACATTAGTACCAAATGTTTTAAACACAGTAATATCAACACCAATAAGGATCTTCAATTAACCTGGAAGGCTTCTTAGCATTTCGTTTGGGGCGATTACCGTGAAGCATAGGGGTGGCAACAGAAGTTTCACAATTTACATTACTATCACCATCATCCGTGTCCATGTGCAAAGAAGCAGGAACACGTTTTCGCAGAAATCTGCGATTTCTAATTAACAAACGACCACTAGCAGTTTTCACAACATATTTGCGAAAATTATCAACACACACCACAATACCATAAATATCGAATCGTTTGGTCTCCTTGTTTTGAACTGCCACATGACTTCCCACAGTGATGTCGGGAAGGGGCGAAGCATGCCTGTCATAATTACATTTAGACTGCTCAAGAGACATGGAGCGCCTAACCTCGGCGTCTTTCATTTTCGTTTGCCATTCATGGGCAAATGCTCTATTATGCACAGGCAGTATGTCTTGCACTGGGTGACCATATAACTTCTGTGCAGGCGACAAATTATCTTTTACACTAGGGGTATTTCTATATTGCAAGAGTGCACGCGCCAGCTTGTTCTCATTAAGTGAGGTATGTTTGCTGGAACGCCTTATTAATTTTTTCATAGATTTCACAGTAGCTTCAGCCTTGCCATTTGATTGGGCGTAATGAGGCGAGGATATTTTATGTTCCACTCCCCACTCCCGCAAAAAATCAGCAAACTTTTTCGACGTGAACTGAGGACCCCCATCAGACCACAATATGTCGGGAACAGCGGTACAAGCAAAATAATTACGTAGAGCAGCAATCAACGTATCTGAAGTAGTACAATGCCGCATTAAATGAATAGACGGCCAATCAGTATAGCAATCCACCATAATTAAATAATTCGAACCACATACAAAAGCAAAATCGACAGCTAATTCTTGAAAAGGGCGCTCAGCTGGGGTACGCACGATCATGGGTTCTTTACCCAAAGAGGGTAATTCATCTTGGCAAACTTTACAAGCGGTAATGACTTTTTCAATATCTTGGTCTATGCCAGGCCAGTAAACCGCTAGTCGTGCCCTTTCACGAGTCCTCACAATACCTTGGTGCGAATCGTGCAATTTGCGCAAAATATCGTTTCTTAATTTACACGGTATTACAAGCCTACACCCATACACAATCAATTCATCAACAACAGATAAGTCATCTTTCACTCTCCAAAACTCAGTGATACATTTAGGTAGTTGGTTTTTAGAATCAGGAAAACCATTTAACACAACCGTTTTCAATTTTTGATATACAGCATCCTCTGAAGCTGCATCTAAGACTTCGCTGAGTCTCAGATTGAGGTGTCTTTGTTGCTCTTCAGCAGCAATAGCAAAAATTGACGGAGTCGATTCCTCCGCTAGTTCATCAACACCTGTTGCCTCAGATGTGGGGTATCGTGACAATGCATCAGGGCCGGCATTCAAAGACCCTTTCACCCATTGAGCAGTGAAGTTGTACGAGATGATTTTCATTCGTAAACGCTGTAGCCTCGGGTTTTCAATCTCGTCTAAACGTTTCGAGTTCAAAATAGAAATCAATGGATTATGATCAGTCAAAATATCAAAGTGAGGCAAACCAGCTAAAAATTTGTGACATTTTTGAACGGCCCAAGCTACGCCCAACATCTCTTTTTCAATAGTGGCATACCTAGTTTCGGCGCTGGTCAAAAAGCGTGATCCAGCTTGAATTACAGACCATACATCCCCATTTAATTGCTGGAGAATAAATCCAAGGCCTTTACCACTAGCATCTGTCATGAGCCTGGTTGGCTTATCGAGGTCATAAAAAGCTAGTGTGGGTGACTCAGACAAATTTCGTTTGCATTGTTCAAATGCTATGGTATGCTCGGGCCCCCATAAAAAATCATTTTTTGTGCTTAAAAGAGGCCTCAGCGGCTGCAAACATGCTGCCACTTTCTCTGAACTGCCAGAGAGTTGGTTGACCAAACCAAAAAAAGAGCGCAAATCTGTCACGTTCTGAGGGATCGGAAAGTCACAAATTCCATTAACAAGTGACCTGTCCAACTTATAGCCATGTTCGGATATCTCATATCCGGCAAAAGTAACCGATGTTCGGCAAAATTTAAATTTGTCCCTCTTAAGTGAAATTTTTAAGTCAGCACATCGTTGAAGAAATTGACGCACTCTAGAAACATGCGCTTGAAAATCAGAGTCAAAAATCAACACATCATCTACCACTTTACGGTAATTATCGAGACCGGAAAAAGCCTCATCCATACGTCGGTTATAGTGCTCTGAAATAGAGCATATGCCAAATGGGGCTCTTAAAAATTTGTATCTCCCAAATGGAGTAATGAAGGTAGTTAAAAGTTGACTAGCTTCGTCTAACGGGCACTGGTGGTATCCTTTTAGGGCGTCAAACATCGTAAAAAACTTACAATCATTAGCACTAATATCAGCTACTGCTTCAGCAGGCGAACAAGAACGATACCATTCACGCAAAACATGTTTGTTCAATTTCGAGAAATCCACACATAACCGAACATCATCAGTGTCTTTTTTGGGAGTGACGACGATCGGGGCGCACCACTCCGTAGGTTCAGTCACGGGTTCGATAATCCCTTGACTCTCAAGTAAGGAAATTTCTTCCTTTAGCTTATCTCTGTAAGCATAAGGTACAAATCTAGGAGTGTTTACACAAAATGGTTGAGCATTGTCCTTAATGCGAATACAAAACTTTTCACCCTGCATTGTCCGAATTTGTCCGTCGAACACTGTCGGAAATTCTTTGATCAGATCTTCTTCTGTGGTCAGGTCATCTTCATCACTTTTCAGGTTCACGTTGCAGATTTTCTGAATCTGACAAGGATAGTTCGGTGGTAGAATTGACAAATCTTTCGAAGTTTTCCAGGAGAGAAGCATTCCTCCCGGTATGGATGGAAAAACATGGACTACATCTTCAACACTTGTTTTCCCAAGTGTTATTGTGACCGGCAACTGACCAATTGCTTTCAAATGTGATCCATCTACGGCTGAGGTTTGTTTATTAGATGGTTTTAACAAATTCTCTACATTTTCTCCCAATCTTGGTAACATCTCTACATCTGCTGCCGTTAAATCTGCTCCGGAGTCAGGGAGAGCAACCATTTTGCTCGAACCATTGAGTCCAGATACAAGCACCTGAACCGTAGGAGCTCTAGTAGCACAACTATTCGAAGTTTGATTAACTGAAAGTCTTAAGAGTGCTGGCATTTCAGCAGACATGTGACCAAGTCGTTGGTTGAAGTTTTTCGGCATCTTACTTTTGCAGAATGATGCAAAATGGTCCAACTTGCCACATTTGAGACAAGTTTTCCCTTTGGCTGGGCAATTCTTGATATCTTTATGCCATGGCCTTCCACATCTGCCGCAATTTTGCTCGTGCTTTTTCTCTTTGCTTCTTGCACGAGACAACGATGACGTAATCTTTTCTCTTTGTCTATAACTTGTGGTTGCTGTACGATTGACAACATGACTTTTCATATCGGCACGTTGCTGTTTAGCTGACTCGTGTGCGCGACAAGTTGAAATGACACCATCTATGGTTAGCTTTCTTTCTCGAAGCAGTTGCTCTACTGTATCTCCATCATAGAGTCCTTCAATAATTTGGTCTCTTAATGCTTTGTTGGAGCATTCGTCTGAGCAATAATTACAAGTGCGCACCAGGTCGCGCAGCGATACTAGGTAGTCATCAAATGATTCCCCTTGCTGTTGCTTTCTTTTTCTAAATGCCTTGCGTTCTACAGTTTCATTGACTGTACCTTCAACATGTTCTGTTAAGGCTTTAATGATGCTTTTAACTTCCTTTTTGTTTTGTTCAGGCAAACCTAGGTTGCTGACAACGAGAGCCGTTTCTCGGGAAAAAGCTAGCCTCAAAACATTGTACTGAGTGTCTGGTTCTTCTTTTTCTAAGCCTGACACTGCAGAGTAAGCGTTCCACTCTTCTTTCCATGAGCTGAAACCACTGCCTCGATCAATATCAAGGTCTAGCTGAGGGATATCACTTTTTCTGAAAGTGAAAGGCATAATCTGTCTCTCAAATACTTTTACAACTATTTTCTTTTCACTCGCAGCGCCATGTTATGTTTTTACTACATTTATTATCATAAGAACAACATTGACATGCACTTGCCAGCATGACCAGACAAAAAGAGATACGCTTCACGAAGTCGCAACGTGAGGTTAATGATGCGTAACAATGTTGCCAATTTACAAATAGTAATTATCACACAGTACCAAGACCTCTCTCTTCCTAATCGAAACTTTGCAAGTTGAACATTGTCGCGCAAGTTTTTTCAAGTAATTTGCAGAATTTTTCTTCGTTGAAATAGATAGCGAGATAAGCATAACTTGGTTGAAAAAATGTTGAAAGACTCTTCATGTGCCGCTTTGGAACAGATTATAAACTAAATTTCACAAAAACTTCGCTTGCCTAATGCCTAGTGAAACTAGTTTCGGACATAACGCTTAGCTCTCTTCTGTTTTAATGCACAGATATTGATTTGAGCAAAAAAACTAGCCGTGGCTTTTCCTTGTTGAAATAGACGATAGACCTACGTCATCTCGCGAGCCAGTTAGACATGATACTAGAAAATTACGAGCAATAAGGAACTAATCGTAATCACAAAAACGTATCAGCCCCCCCCCTTTCGAAAATCCTGGTTGCGCCACTGATTGTTATGTAATAATAACAACATAACGCGTGGTCCGTTGCAGCTTCTGTACAGTGCAGTATACGAGTAACTATTTGAGTGAGAGTTTAGCAGCTCAGATGGCCGAGTGGGAAGAGCTTCCGCCTCTGTAGCTACAGACTCGGGTTTGATTCCGAGGCATCTCAAACCAATGACTTTAAAATTGGTATTCTCAGCTTCCCTGCTTGAAGCTTAGCATTAATCGGACAGTGTGGAAAACAAGCCGGCAAGTTTACTTGTTGTGCAGTTGGGAAAGGCACTCAATGGGATTCTTCCATCGTGGTGCGGTAGACAGATGATGGGCAACTTCTAAGCAAGTTTGTTAGGCTATAGCGCATTGAACGCTTTCTCGTGATAGGAGGATAAATATGCCATTAAATGCGATGTAAGTTTGCATAAATGAATTGGTGATCTTATAGTGCCATATGCAATTTTTACAGCTTTTTAATGGTATTTGTTATTCTGTTTTTCAATCAATATTTGATTAGCCGTTTTTTTTTTGATGTCTTCAGAAAAGAAACGAAAGATAGTTGATGTATTTTTATGACATTACTTTCGGTTGTTCGTTACTGCTGATGAACAATTTTTTCGTTGTTAACAGGTTTCATAATAGATTTATGAAAAAAAATTATGCGGCCCGCTTGCTCATTGGTAAGTGACAAGTGGCCCGCGATAGCAAATACGTTCGTCATCCCTGGTATAGATGAAGCCACTAGCGTAGCGAGGAGTTTGCAATGGGGGGTTGAGAATGACATCACATTTAACCATACGTTGCATACAGGAGCGGATCCAGAAAGTTTTGGTGGGGTACATGTAATTTTGAATTAGGTTGAATGTCAACTAAATGCAAAGACGACTCGGAAACGGGCCTAAGTAAGCCTTTTGAAAATGCTTCATGTCTGGGGCGTATGCAGAAATTTTTTGAGGGAGGGAACATCAATTTTCGTCACTTTTTCAAACGTATTTTCTCCGGTAGAGGTAATTGTAAGCAACTTAAGTGCCAAAAACGATTCTAGGGGGGTGCGAGGGCATGCTCCCCCGGAAAATTTTTGAAAATCTGCATACTGCAATGGTCATTTTTCCACTTTTTGAACAATTTTTAAGGAAAGTTTGTCATATTTTTGGCCCCTAACTTTGAGTGTTTCTCCAATGATGCATTTTGTTCGCACAGTTTCGATTATGTATGACGTCATTTGAGGCTCAATGGGGGCGGCTACGCCACTGGATGTTTCAGTCGGAAACTTTTGGGCTCGTCAAGGATAATTTATCCTCGTTCTAGTAACGGCCAAAGCAAAACTTGGATATTTCGAAGATTGATCCTAGAATTATACATCGAAATAAGACCGGCCCGAGCTCTAATCAAGGATGATCAACGAGGATAATATCCAAGGATACTTGGGATAATACGAGGTTTATGCTTGAATACGCTGGGCTAATATTGGGATGATTCATATCAACGCCGATGAAAAACTAGGAAAATCCAAGCATTAAGCCTAGAACTTTTCCCTGAAATATTGCCGGCCGAGGTGAAATCATGGATAAATAACGTTAATAATGCCCATAATATTTTGAATAATTCGAGTGTGTATGCTGGTAAAATTGGCCTAATACTTAGGTAATTTATACACGATAACCAGGATAATTCGAGTTTTTTAGGCTTGACCATTTTAGCTATATAGCGATGGTATTTGTACAGTGAGTAGTGATTGCATGACTTTCTGCAACTAACGAAGTTTATTTAGGCTTAAGCTAGGGCTCCACCAGTGAGAATTCGCAATTCTTACTCGCGGTATTAATTTGCCGGGTCATAATTTTTTTTTTGTTAGAATTAACACTGGTGGAGCCTACTTGCAGTCCAACGAGAAATCGCTGGCTCCACCAGTGTGAATTTTCGATTCTCACTGAATTAAAGCAATATAATTAATATCACGATAAAGAATTTCGAAATTAATGCTAGTGGAGCAGAACAACTAAAAAATTCTTTGAAGCAGTCTTTTTGAATGTGCAGTCGAGCAAGCAGGCAGAACGTGATGAGCTCTAGTTCTGATAGTGACGATGAATGCCTTGCACTTATGCTTTCGCATTAGCTAAAAGGAAAAGAAAGCATTGGGTGTGGGTAAGAAGCATACTTAAGAAAATAAATAAATGCAGCAGCTATAGTTTGGTCAGAGAGATGTCTGTAGGCGACAGAGAGATGTATTTCAGATATATGCGGATGAACCCTGGCAGAATGGAGCATTTGCTTTCTTTGGCTGCTCCTAAACAAAATTATCTGCTAACTACCGGCAGCCTATTCCTCCAGAACAGCGTCTTTCTCTTACTTCACGACATTTAGCGACCGGCGAGTCGCATATTTCGTTAAGTTTGCCGTACCGAATTGGACGACAAACTGTTTCGAAAATTATTCCCGAAACCTGCAAAGCAATTTATGATGTTCTTGCCCCCACTTGCGTAGACACACCAAAATCAGCGGATGAATGGTTCGCTATCTCGGAACAGTTTGAAATTAAATGGCATTTGCCACACGTCATTTGCGCACTAGACGGTAACATATTCGTATTCGCAGCCCAGACAACACTGGAAGTTTATACTATAATTTCAAAGGTTTTTTTAGCATCGTACTTCTTGCTGTGTGTGATGCAAATTACTGCTTTACCATGTTTGATATGGGTCAGTACGGGAGCAATAATAACAGCGGGGTGTTGATTGGAAGTGAGATGGGTAAAAAACTGGAGCTAGGCGCTTTAAACATACCGTGCGCAACCACTCTAAATGGATGTTTATATGACCCACTACCACACTTTCTAGTCGGGGATGAAATATTCCCCCTTAAGACATATTTAATACACCCGTATCCGGGTTCAGCATTGACCGAAAAGAACTCCGTTTACAACTATCGCCATTCTAGAGCTCGACGAGTAATTGAAAACTGTTTTGGAATACCTGCTGCTCGATGGTGAATTTTTAACACTCCAATTCATGCGAAACCCAGCAATGTCGAAAAGGTTGCTCTGGTTACCATTGCGTTGCATTATTACCTGAGACAAACTGACCAAGCAAGCTATTGTCCTCAAGGTTATCTTGATTCTGAAACAGTTACAGGGGAGATTATTCCTGGACATTGGCGCAGTGAAGCAACCATCAATCAATCAAGCGATAGTGGAATGGCGGATGTGTCGGCGCGTAGAGATTCACGTCGCAGCGAAGACGCGATGCACTTGAGAGACTGTCTTTATAAATACCGATCGTGGTTCATTGAGTTGGCAACTAGACTACGTACGTCGTACCTAACTCACCTCATCGTAACTGTGACTAACTGTTGTGTAAGCCCACTCTTACTATACAATAACTGCTATTAGTTGAGTTGTAACAAGCTTTCGTTATATTTTATTCTTTCTAAGCAACTTGTGCTTTGAAGTAACTGGTGTATTGGCGTATTTCAAAAATTAAACACAAGCAAAAATGGCGGTTCTAAATTTATTAGCCAACAATCACATGTTATAAAACGCATTAGGAACGTCAAATGTTGCGGCAGGTTCAGCACTCTGTGGGTGTGAAAACCTTTCTTGTGCGTCTTCGTAAACTCGTGAACAGTGTGGTTCATCTTGCAAATTAGTTGGAGGAGCTCCGGCAGTTTGATAGCAATAAAGAATCGCTGTAATTTCACGCTTTACGAAACGTTTGTTTTCTTCGGGCAGTTGCTTCAGCTCGGCAGCAACCATTCTTCGAAATACATCATCTACATCATTACTTAGCATTGATTTGCGTTTTTTAAATCTCAAAAAATCTGAAATCTCTTTCAACACATCGCTTTGACCTAAGCGTTTGCACATTGTAGGTTTGTCAGGATCTTTTTCAATATCATAAAGCTGCAAGATACAGCAATCATACTACTGGTATCAGATGCATTCTTTATTTACATATTTACAAAATTACATTACCACGAACGTTTTCGGCACAACCTATGGCCCTCTTCTGGTATATCTAAATTAGTTAAGTAACTTTAAGTATTAACAAAACTGACTGAAAAAAAAATTTATTAGTAAACTCAAGCTGAGAACATTAATAGGCTTGGCTAACTCGTCTAAGAGGTGCTGATAAATTGATGCGGTACATGGATCGAATAGAGATATTATGACGGAAAAATAGGGAGCAATTGTTACGCGACATAATATATTTTCGGTGTGAACAAATACGAAAAAATTATAGTGATTTAATTCAATTTGCAAAATTTAAAACACTTGTAACAAAAAAGATGCACCACTGGCGTAAAGTTGAAAATTTTGTTACAAAATTTTGTTACAAGTGTTACACTTGTAACAAAAATTTTGTTACAAGTGTAAAAAAAATTTTGTTACACTTGTAACAAAAAATTTTGTTTTAAATTTTGCAAATTGAATTAAATCACTATAATTTTTTCGTATTTGTTCATACCGAAAATATATTATGTTGCGTAACAATTGCTCCCTATTTTTCCGTCATAATATCTCCATTCGATCCATGTACCGCATCAATTTATCAGCACCTCTTAGACGAGTTAGCCTAGCCTAGTAATGTTCTCAGCTTGAGTTTACTAATAAATTTTTTTTTCAGTCAGTTTTGTTAATACTTAAAGTTACTTAACTAATTTAGATATACCTGAAGAGGGCCAAAAGTTGTGCCGAAAACGTTCGTGGTAATGTAATTTTGTAAATATGTAAATAAAGAATGCATCTGATACCGGTAGTATGGTTGCTGTATCTTGCAGCTTTATGGTATAAAAAATCAACCTCTCTTCCGAAACTACTTTTTCAATATCTTTTGGACATATTGTATCCTCCGATTCTGATCCAATACTATGAAAAGTAATTTCATTTTCACTATTGTCAATTTCTTCTTCAGCTTCCGCGCATCCTGATTCTAGCTGAGACGGTTGCGCTTGCCTTTGCGATTCCATCATCAGGTTTGATTTGGACTTTTTGCGTCGAATAAAAGCGGTGTACCAATGAAGAAACCGATATTCCTCCAAGCTTTTCTCGGCTTGAGAAACTTTCACTCTTCCAGCCCCAGAAACGTTGAAGGTATTGTACTTCATTCTTTTACGGCTGTATCGACTGAGTAAAACCTCCCATTCGTGGTAAGAAGTGGCTGGTAGTTCATTCCTTTCTTCATCAATTTTCGCTCATGCGTTCTTTTTCCTTAATGCATCCTCATACTCAGCATGACTTTTGTCGTAAAGACAAGGATATTTTCTGAATTTTTCTGCCAATATTTCATCCCTTTCAATGCTGTTTTGATTTGTTCTACCCATGATTTGACCGGCTAACACGTGGTAACTGGTAGGGGTAGTGCGTAGCAGGCTTGTGAAGACCGTGTCACCGTGATACTGTAACGTATTGGATTAACTATGATTAAACAATTAGTTTTTGATGGAGTCATAATGCGTCTTTGTGATTATTTTTCAGTGAGAAAACAACTAAAAAGCAATGTCCTTCAGTGAGAATTTCGGTAAATAATTGATGAATTCGCACTGAAATTATCACCAAAATTAATGCCAAAAATCAAATTAATGGCAAATTTCAAATTAACACCATCGGCTCCACCAAAATTAACACTCAGTGAGAATTTTGGGCCAGTAAGAATTTTCAGTGTTAATTTTTTGACGCACAGCGTTAATTTTCTTACGCATGGTGAAAATTTGAAAAATTTTCGCTGAAAAAATTAATGCACGTTGTCTCCACCAGTGAGAATTCAAAATTATCACCAAAATTTGCAATGAGAATTTCAAATTCTGAATGGTGGAGCCCTAGCTTTACGGCACAAATAGTACAGAAAATCACAATTGAACAAAATTTCACATTAACGAAAATATAACTATCGGCTAAACACCAGTGGTCGCTGAAGCTCACTCCTAATTGTTTCATTACGAACTTTATAGTTGAGGAGTTTGTTTAAAACCACTTGCACTATTTGGTGTATAAGTAAAATGGATCATTTTGGTAAAAAATTTACACTAATATCTCATTATGTTTTGTATAAATTAGTCGAATAAAACTCCTAACACCATATATCAGCATTTTTAACCAAATTTTGTTTCGATTTTACAAGTATAGCATCGATTGTACATCTTTCGCATCCCCTTAAAAATGTCTCAAAACAGAACAGTTTTAGCTAAAAAGAGGACTGAAATCAATATTTTGATCAATCAATGGTAGTTAGAGCAAAGTGTTGCCGCTGGGATCAATCAATGCTTTTTTCACAGACTTAAAGCGAAGTTCTTAATTTCCGAAAAATACCCCTAAAACCTGTACCCTCAAAGAACGGCAAAATTTGTGGAAAAATCGACATGTTGCCATACAAAATAAATAATAATGATACAATATGTCATAATAGCATCATATTTCTCGATATGAATATTTCGAAAGTCAGTATTAAACAGTTTGCACAGATTTTTCCATTTTTTGGACAGTACAGGTTTTGATGGGGTATTTTTCAGAATAGAAGCATTTTGGTTTAAGCTTGCGAAAAAATATCGATTTCATTTTTGATTTTCTGGTGCATCCAATCATCGCTAACGTCTAGCCTAACGGCAACACTTTTCTCTAAGTACCATTTATTGGTCAAAATATTGATTTCAGCACTCTTTTCAGCTAAAAATGACCTGTTTAGACCATTTTTTAAGGGGGCTAAGAATGTAAAATCGGTGCCATATGTGCAAAATTAAAACAAACTTCGGCTAAAAATGCTGACATGTCGTGCTAAGAGCCCTATGTGACTAATTTATACAAAAATATAATGAGATATTAATGTTTTTCTTTTACCTAAATGCTCCATTTTTCTTAATACACCAAAAAACGCAAGTGGTCTTAAACTTTTGTTCAATGCAGCAGTTTTGTAAATAATGCAGCAGCAGCAGTTTTTAATAAATAATGCAGCAGTTTTTAATGTAAAATAAATAATGTAAAATAATGCAGCAGTTTTTTCAGCAAAACAAAACGATTAAGATGAGATATTTGCAAGGGACAAATTAATGTTTCGACTATAACAAAAGTCTCGTCAGCCTTGCTACGCACAGCCTATCCAGATTAAACTCATTCCAGACAGTAAAGACTCTTTTTTGCATTGTTTTACCTGGACATCTCGACTTCATCTCTTTTCTAGATTGTACCCTATTTTTAGCAGGCGACAGGCCCCAAACAACGATACCCAATGAAAGAGCCTGTAACTACTAACCCGCAACTAAGTTACCGGTAGCCTAACTAGCCCACATCACTAGAAGCCCCCCATGGCAACCCACTCATTTGCAGCTGCAGACGCGTTTCGACCTTATTATGATCTCATCAGTGCAGCATAACAACCTCCCACCTTTCCGAAAAAAAAAAAAAAATCTAACCTTCAAAAGAACTACACACCCCAAATCTAAGCCTCTACTCGTTCTGCTCAAGATAGAACATTTGAAAATCTTCAAGGAATTAGTACATGGCGCAACATGGAAACTTGCCGCCTCGTTTTCTACACTGTCTCTTTAATGCTGAAGGTCAGGCAGGGAAGCTGTGTGTACCGATTTTAAAGTCATTGGTGTGACCCTTCTCGGAATCAAACCCGAGTCTACGGTTCCAGGGCAGACGTTCTTACCACTCGGCGACCTTACCCATCTGAGCAAAAAATACAACAGTTTTAATAATGCGGTCAAAAACGTGCGGTAAAAGCAACAAAAAATGCTGTTCGTTCGCGAAAACTTGCTTACTAAAGAAGTAATATACCAAAACTTTAGTTGTTTTGAAAATAGGCCTAAAGGCCGTTTAAAATCAAAGATCAGCGTTTTAACAAATTTAACATCTTGCTTAAGTTGGAACTAAATTCAGCGCAATTTATTAACTTTAATGGAGATACAATATTTGTTAACAAAGTAGTTGCTTACAAAGCTACGTTTTACATTAACTTGTCCATCCATGTATATACCCACTACTGACTAAATTGTTTCATTCAACTATTTGAAATGAATTTAAGCAATTTATTATTAGACTATAGCTTAGTAAAAAACATACGAAGCAGGGCAAAAATGTTTTCCTTTGTTTTTAAAGATTTACGACAATTTTCTTTTCTGAAAATCGTTGAACTTTGCAGCAAACTTTCAGCTTCCACTGATGAAATAAAAACTTCTGCTGCTGCAAAACGCATTCGCATTCTTTGCAATTTTCGTTGCATTTCATTCAACCGTTGATCCCAGAAGATTAAAATACCGGTATTTCATCAATAAATTCATGAAGTGGACTGTGCGCTGTGTTTTCTCTGCAGAACAATTAAACAGTTAATACAACTTTGCACTATAGAGAGGAAACGCGTTGTGGCTTGGTCTAGGTCAGTGGTTTTCAACTTTTTTTATTCAGCGACCCACTTTGCAATCCGACACAACCAAACAAACCCCTTCGAAAATTATGAGTTATTAAACAAATGCAGCTGCGCATTCATATAGTAGCAATAAAAATGACTAACGTAAGTATTGTAATATCACCCTGTTAAAAGAAAGACTTAATACTGTAAATTTATACACATCATGGCACAGTGGCGTACGCACGGGGGGGGTTTCGGGGGTCAACCCCCTCCCCCCATTGACGATTGGAAAAAACTAAAAACCGCTCTTTTTGGACCGATTAGCGTTTTTTCATAAAGAGATTGTGTTTTTCTGCGCTCTATCAAATTGCCTAATTACGAAAAACTTTCATTGTGATGCAATAATACCGATAGTCAAACTTTTCTGGTGTGTAGCGCTTGAACCAATGGTTGGCTCAAAATGCAAGTCTGGACAAAGTCAATGGGCACTAAAGCTGGAGTCGTGTTGTGATGTCATAAACACATTGTTCTCAACGGCTGGACAAAACAACGTTTCAGCGCTGAAGGCATTGTTGGAAGAGAACGGTTGCAACGCATGCAGATGTTCCGTTTGCGATGTCATGATTTTGAGCCAAACCGACTAGTTGGCGTAGTGCTTAAACACATCGGCGCGGCAGGTTTTGGGTTCGATTTTTGAGCTGGTACCGGCCGTTAGCTCCGTTGTTAAGCGCACAGGTTATCGGTGCGGAAGGTCTGGGGTTCGATTACCGGGATGGTCAAATCGGCACAGTGTCGCCAACGGCTTGCCACCGCTGCGACGTTTCTGTGTTACCCAAGCGCTAAGAGATGGGCCCCAATGACTTTCGCAGGGGTCGGGAGTCAGCACTCCCTTTCCCCTTGACAATTGCAGAAAAAATGATACTTTTCTTTTTTAAAACGAACCGACTTTTCTTCATGCGGAGCTTGCCGAAATTGCTATCATGTTTTCATCCCGAACAACACCATCCCCCACAAAACATTTTAGCGTAAACCATTCCCTTACAAGTACAATGATCATCCCTCCTTACGTCTGCGTGAAAAGTTGTACCATCCCCCCGTAAGTGTTTTTACCACTCGAGCACTGATTACGATGCAATGCTACAATACCGGTACCCGGTAATCCAACTTTTCTGTTGTGCTTTGCTTGAAGTGCATTTTTGTCATTGATGTTGCTGAGAAACAATTACGAAGTAGGAGTCTCCTTAAATGCGGTGTATCTGCAGTAACTATGGCTGCACACAAATTTTTTTTTTTTTTTGAATCAAATCAAATCTTGATTATACTCGTTTCATTAAATTCGTTGTTGTACCGAAACGTGGTAGCGAGTGGCAGGGCCCGACCTCGCGGCTCAGCGCCTGGGCAACGCAGCTCCAAAGAAACGTTGCAGCGGTTGCAAGCCGTTGGCTACACTGTGTCTGATTTGACCGGCCTGGGAATTGAGTCCCAAACCTTCCGCATCGATAGCGACAACTTTAACACTACGCTATAATCGCCCGGTTTTTTGAGAAATTTTATTAAAATATAAAAAACTAAATTGACACTGCTCTAAGTGCCAAAAGTAAGATAAAAATAACGCCAAAGACGACCATACACCAACGAAAGATTTGAAGAGGCCTAGGGGTGGAACGAGGGGAGAGACAACATTGTTTTTTCGTACCGTAAGCTGACTATCTCCAGAGCTAGAGTGCTTCGTTTCCCATATAGACACCCCGATTATGTGTTTGAAAGCATCTGATATCGACGCTGTGATTTGGCAGAAAAATGCTTAGATAATATCGACGCTGTTTTTGACTTTAATCGGATGATTAGGGATTCCCCTCGCGCATAATTTATGTTAGTTTAAAAACGTTTTGGTTGGGAGGGCAGTTTTTTCTTATGCTCCAATATCTTCACTTTTCAAATTTCAAGCGAGAAACTGCCCCCTTCATAATGAGTGTACCGTATATTGACTGTTTATAACAAGGTTTAGCCTATATGCGTTGTTTATATTAATGTTGGTTCTTACAAAAAGTTTTTTGGGAGAGAAGGAATTGCTTGTTTTACCCCCTCGGTGCACCCTCTTTGTGACGTTGCGACAGTTAGCCAGCCTACTTTAGTCAATTAACCTTCCTATGGCCCAAAAATGATTTCAATTAAAATTTTTTTAGAAAATGTTTAACCACGGCCTGACAGCTTGAGTTTCTGTGAAACCTTTTCTTTTCTTCAATGAAACGCAAAGCATTAAGCAAAAGTGTGAATGAAATATCTTTGTTGTTTCCTTAGTTATGGCATTATATAGCTTAATCATGGTTAACTGCAATTTAGGCTGGCAACATTACAATACGATGCACTTTAATACCTCTAAACTACTGTAATTGTAACGTAGTATCTTTACGTCATCACGATGTGACATCACTGAACCCCCCCATTGAAAAATCCTGCGTACGCCACTGTCATGGCAGCTGCACTAATGAGATGGCTGGTGTTGCATTTTGGTGACAAGCTTGTTAATGCGTGGCTTGTAGTGGATAGAACACATCTCTAATTTAGCTCTGCTATTAGTATATTCTTAGCCTAGTTGTTTATTCCCGGTAATGCTGAGAAGCATGCCTCCCACAGCTAGGTTGATGAAAAAGACATCAAAAGTTAAATCACCGTGCTTGCCACACTTATGAAGCTGCCATGGTTGTCCAATAGGACAATGCCGGCAAAGACATCTCTTTGAAGGCATCCTCCGCAGTCGAGTCATTTTTCAGGGCTATAAATTCCTCTTAAGTTGCATCATTTCCGCTGAACACGTTAACAACGTCTGAGTCTGCGAAAAAGAGGTTTCTAACAACTATGCAGTAAATACCTCTCGCGACATCTAGAAAAATGTTTGATGACCCCCAGGTTGAAAGCCACTGGTCTAGGGTATTTACACTAAATTTAGTGAAGAAAATTACTCTGTCCATTTGTCCCCTTTTCGTGGGCTTGAGGCCTGCGGTTCTTAGTTCTAGTTTCTGCATCATTGTAATTTCTTACTCTCATAGTTAAAAAAAAGCGATACGACATGAGGGAATTGATTATGATGCAGAAACTAGAACCAAGAATCGCCGGTCTTAAGCCCACGAGAAGGGGACGTAAGGGCAGGTTAAATATATGCCTGAATGGTTAAGAAGCAAAACGACTTTTGATCAGTGCTACTCAAACGCCGGTACGCGTACCAGTGCCGGTACGCGAGCGCTTGGCTGCCGGTACGCGGTCAATTAGGAGAAATTGTAAATTGAGTATAATTATTTTTAGGCAACGATAATGATCAATCTGCTTTCCCAGGTATAGACTATTTGTTGGGCCGCTACTATAACGTACCAGTTACGTCACAAGAAATGTTATTTCGTATTTTTTATGCACTATTTCAACAAAGTATCGCAACGTTCGATGCGAGATGATCATCCTTTTCGTGTGTTTGCGCTGTGTCCACTCCACGTGCTTGACTATACCTGCTGCGTCCAGTAACGAGTAGAAAAGTGAGAAGCTCAATTGATCGGCCACACTCTGACTTCAAAACATCAGATGATTGTAAAGAATTGAGCATAATTATTTTTACTATCAATCAAATTATTGGAGCTATCTGCTGACGAAGGTTTGCAAAACTTTTTTGAATCAAACTTTCTTGCAAGTTTCTGTATCAAAATAAAAGCAGAATATCGATAACTGAGTGGCATGGCTATTAAAACACTGCTTCCATTTCCTTCCACATATCTACAGTATGTGAAGCCGGCTTTTCTTCCATCAGCTGTTTAAAGGGAAAACACAGAAACGCGCTGGATATCCAATTTTCCATGCTCCTCTTCGAAGAAGAAGAAGTTTATTTTACCAGAAAAGTGCTAAGACTTTCTGGTGAGAGGCTGCGAAAAGACCATGTGTCCAGCTCCAAGGAACCAAGCTCCAAGGAACCGGCGCGGTCGCCGAGTCTACAGCCACTCACCTCAAACAACCACATAGATAATCCTCAAACAACCACAACCACAATCTTCGAGTACAGTAGCATTGTCTTCCTTTGAACCGCAATTGGACAAGTTGGTTGCAATTAAGCAGGCGCACACTAATTCGCATCAGAACTCAAACGACAATTAATAAAAGTGTTTGCGACTTGCTTTTACTGTGTATTTGTTACAAAAGTAACAATGACTTGGTTGTTTTTTTTTCGTATATTGACCGGTACGCCAAACGAGGGAAGGTGCTCAGCCGGTACATGGCATAAAAAAGTTAGAGTAGCACTGCTTTAGATGAGACAAAGTAATTTCTTAAAACCGACTCCAGACTCTAGAAACATAAGATTACAAATACAATTTTGTATTGAATTCAATTGTATTTATAATCTTATGTTTCCACAGTCTACACTCGGTAAATAAACTGAATCTGTCTGTCTGTCTGCAGCTAATTTTGTGACGATTAAAACCAAGATGTTTCTTGACGGTTAAGATATCAATCACGATCTATCTGTCCATGCGAATGATATGTGTAGCGATCGCATCAATTCGGATAATTGCTGATAGGTACCGTTTTGGTCCACACAGAGCGCTTAATCGTGCGTTCGAACTTACAATATCATATAATTCACAAACAAGACGCAAGTTTTTTTCGTTTGCTTATACGGTAGAGTGCAAACATGGTTCTCGCTCATTTGCGCACTCTGGTTTCTCTCAGCTCTGGATTAAGGTGCACTTTATTTTGCTTGCAGGAACGCGACAGTGTTTATTTGCAATTGGTTTTAAAAAGTTGTTTGCCAAACAATTTATCTCTTTCTACATTTAGTTACCGCAAAAGTCATGGTCGCACCCCTGATGAAAAACACAATGCTGAAACAGGCCAGGTTGAGTGATTGGTCAAGCTGCTATAGGTGTTTCAGTGACCTTGTCTTAAGCCTTTTAATTGAAGTACGTGGCCTCATGGACGTCCGCAGGGGGGTAAGGGGGGGGGAGGGGCACCTGGATTTTGGATGGGCGTTATTAAGTTGACTCACTACATCGTATAGTTGCGTCAAGATTGATTTTAGATAATTGCTTTTTAGTAATAGTTAAACCAATTCTGATGAAGTGAAGAAAGATTTGAGATTAAACTAGCAAATTAAAATATCTACTGCAAATTCAAATTTTTGTACTTCATTAACAAAAAATAATTACTAAAACTATCTTGATTAATTGATTTTTTCATTTTTATCCTCCTGTCACGAGAAAGCGATGGAAGCGCTGTGCATGAGACGAATTCAGACTAGCTGACGAGTGTTGCTTCTGACTTTGTAAATTTGCTGCTTGTTAGATTCCACCGAGCAGAGATAATTACCGTGAAGCACCTTATCCAAGGACGCAACAAAGAGGTATGGGTAGGAGTTGAACCATCAACCTTACGATCATGGCAGGGCTGCGAACTCGAACTCCGAAAGAACTTGATCATTTTGCCGAACTCGAACTTGAAAAATTATTTTTTCTGAACTCGAACTTGAACTCGCATAAAACTGTTCGAGTTCGAATTCATTAGAAAGATATTTAAATTGTTGAAAAGAAATAAAAGATCACTACGAAATATAGTTTGTTGTTCAAGTAGTCAGTCACAATCCCTGTAAATTGAAGTTATGATTTTACCAAAAGAAAAGCTGCATGTCGTTTATTTGTTCATGCCATTGCGACCTGTAAAGCCCAGGGCTGCGAACTCGAAATCGCTGAACTCGGTCGTTTTTGCCGAACTCAAAGTTGAACACGAAAAATAAAATTCTTAGAACTCGAACTTGAAGACGGAGTTGCAAATATCTCTTGAACTCGGTTAAAAATCGATCGAGTTCGCAGCCCAGTAATAACGCTCCAAACGACTTCGCCTCGTTGCCGAATAAAGCTTTATTACCAGTCGATCAGTTGCTGAAGCGTTGAAAATTATGCCGTGTGTTTTTTTAACTGTTTGAGGTTTGATTCTAAAGTTGACTATTTAATTTAGTGTTTCAAATACTATTTACAGTTTTGCTTGTGTGATCTTGTGGTGTGGGTCCTCCTTGACCGCGCTCAATGGAACTGCTTTGCAGTGAAGAGCCCGCAGCAAACTATTAGCTAAACGCCATAGGCACCAATAAGGAGGGTGAAAGTAAACTTTTTCCCAATTTTACTTGGATCCTTATTTATAATCCGTGAAAATTTCTTAATTTTTTTATAGAGGATAGCAATATTTTTTTTACGAAAAAAAGTTAACATGTATTGCACGATATTGCATTATAGCAGCACAAATAGGAAAATTTACAGTTCACTCATTGGAGTCAACACTTGCCTTTTAAATTATATTGAACTATAATTCTATTCGCTTGTTTTGTATTTTGTAGCCTATCAAATCTATTATTGACTTAGGCCTTGTTCGCTCAATGCTTTGCTGCTGGGTTTGGCTGATTGCACCACGGACCGGTGAAACAACATTTGAAGCTGCTGATATTGTGCAAATATAAAAACAGTTGGATTTTTTTTCACGTTTTGTGTTCCTGCACAACATAGATGCTTTTAAATTGGCTCACGCAATCAAGCTCTTTGTACCAAATAGCATACAGCGCTGTAGCATTCAACAATTACTATGCCTATTAATGCTGCATCGGTTGGTAAAAGGCGCGATTGTTGTTTTTTTTTTCGTTCAATGAGCAGCGCTGTTTTCATGCGAATGTGATCATTGAAGATAGTGTCAGTTTTCAGGGGCAGTGTTTTAAACAAAGTCAAGCTGATGCTGTAAAAACGCTGCTTAACACTGTTCTTATCAAAAAAAATTTCGCCCCCCCTGCAAAAATTTCTGCTGACGCCCATGCATGGCCTAGACCAAATCAAGTATTCGTGTTGCGCAATTTTTGCCTTTACTACATCACAGACCCATGATAGGCTACTACTTTCAAACTTACAGAAATATCATCCACAAAACTCTCCAAATTATTTATCATAAGCTTATCAATCTCCCAACTGCATTTATTCAAAAGTTGTTCGCTTAACAGTGAAAACAACTAAATAATGAAAAAATCTGGATTGTATAATTATGGGCCTCATGACTGGCAAGCACAGTTTCTCTAAAAATTTCAATTGTTCTTGGGCATTGACGTAAACCCAAATCCGGAGGAAGAGATTGGTTCCTTGAGACATGATGATGCTATCTCCAGTGGTGGTCATTGACTAGGGGGGGGCGGGCAAGACAGTAAAAATGAGACCCCTGCGCAACAACGCAACATGTCTTTGCAACTAGGACCACACCAAGTCTGAATTATAGGATCAACACACTTACTAACAAATTTTACGACTGGTGGTAAATCCCAAAATGAAGTAAATATGCAGAGCCGGCGCCAGAGCAGTCGACTTAGGGAGGCCAAGAGTTTATCTAGGGGGGCCAAAATTTGAAGCTAAGCACAAAAGCCGCTGTCTTCAAAAAAGAAAACTTGTTAATTAGGGGGGCCAAGCATGTCGATTGGGGGGGCTAGGCCCCCCTGGCCCCAGCCCTGTAAATATGTACCACTAAACTACCTACCAAAGAAAATTTGTAACATATGGAAGATATATTGCTAAATTGCTGGCAACGCCTTGTGGTTTCATAAGGAAGAATCACAACATGATGTTTCATAGAACTTTCTAATTTACGCATTATGTCAATTCTATCTACCACTAAGTAAAAACAGTGCCATTATGCCATAGCAGCTGGCTGTACATTGTGCACTATATAATTATGTTTCTAGATAAAAAGTAAACCTGAACAGAAAGAAGTTCATAAATAAGCAACACTGAAATTCAAAGTCGTATGCCTTGATAATATCTCCTAATGCTAAAATCGATCCTCCTATTCTCAACATATCATATAATCATTCTCCGGTTAAGGTAGTTAATTCCGTTAAGTATCTAGGCATTGTTTTAGACAATAAATTACAATTTAAACAGCACATTGCCTTGCTAGAATCCAAATTATCTCGCTCTCTAGGAATCCTTTTCAAAACCAAATCTTTTTTGCCCAAAGATATACTAAAAAAGCTTTACTACGCTTTTATTCACTCCCACCCTAATTTCGGGTTAATCATCTGGAGCGCTACGCCTAAATCAAATCTTCTTAAACTGCGCAGTATTCAATCGAAAGCTATCCGCGTACTTGCAGGAGCCGACTGGTACGAACATGCCTCTCCTCTTTACGTTAAACTTAACATTTTAAGCCTTGACAAGCTTATTCTGTATGCGTTGGCTAAGTTTATGCATAAATATTATCTAAAATGTCTCCCTTCGTCCTTCAATAACTATTTCACTTTAGTCTCTTCCATCCACTCTTGCCATACCAGAAATGCTACTAAATCCAACCAATACTTTCTTCCACAGTTTTCTACCTCCTTGCTGTTACGCACTATTAAATTTAAAGGTGCCAAACTTTGGAACGATATTCCTGAAAATCTTAGAAAACTTAGTCATAAACAATTCCTTTTAAAATATAAAGCTATGTTGCTAAACTCAAGTTCATAAATTTCCTTCAGCAATTCGTAATTGGCCTTTGCAATAATTAAATTTTTATATTACACACAACATTCTGATTTAGTCTTTTGATCATCTATCGCTCTTTGGAAATTAATTATGTCAAATTGAGTAACACTGCACATTTGCTGACATCTTAATTTATATTTACATGTATACAGTACTACTGCAATTTTCCTGTTCATTTAACCCTAATTTTTGTCATCTCTTTTTTTCCTCCTTTTGATTAAAACTAATCAGCTCTTTTGATTTACATAAAATCATACTGATTTATCAATAGGTGGTCGCTTGACTCGAAGACCTAACCGGTCCCTTCGCGACTCTCCTTTGCGTATTTGCCAACTATGTAGGTCTATTAATACTTCTGGTTAATAAACGAAATTTTTTAATTATTATGCTAAAATAAGCTTTGTTTATGTTGTTTTTTTTTTTTGTTTGTTTTACCTGTTGGCACCTTTTGTGTTCGCATAAAAATAAATAAATAAATAAACTTGTTTGATTGAAAGCTGCACTGTTACATAAGTGTTGTCTGTAAAACACTGAGAAAGATATGCCACAAACACTTGCTGCTTGGTGACACTACGTATATACTCAAATGTTAAAACTACATAATAATTAAACAGTTCAGATTGATGAGTGATGAGAGTGTCTGCCTCCCTAGCTGTAGACTTGGGTTTGATTCCGAGTCGAGTCAGACCAATAACTTTAAAATTGGTATTCACAGCTTCCCTGCTTGATGCTCAGCATTGAATGGACAGTGTTAAGAACAAGCCGGCAAGTTTACTTGTTGTGCCATTGGGAAAGACACTTAATAAGATTCCCCCATCTTGGTGTGGTAGACAGATGGCTGGCAACTCCTAAGCGAGCTCGTATAGCGCATTGATCACTTTCTTGTGATAGGAGGATAAATATGCAACAAAATACAAAAAATACATAGCATGGAAAACCACTCACCTTACATCAGTAAACCAAATTCTGCTCACTGATATTTGGGTAGCTAGCAACTTGTAAGCAGTCGATCACTAGTCACAACACAAATATTACTGCACTCAAATCAATGTTTATCAAGTAGATCTTGAACATTGCAATAGCTTACAAATTGCATAATATTTTAGCTCACAGCAGTAGTTCAGTAATCAGTACACCAAACTGTGCACTGATACTACTATAAGTAGCAAGTGCATTATAAGCAGTCAATCACTACCATTAAAAGCAGGTGCTTAATCATTGGTATGCAATTGCTATTTTGCAGTTCCGAGTCAAACTCATTGCACTGAAGACTGAACTTCCACTTTAGTAGGTACCGGCTCAGTGTACTCATAATTTTTGCAGTGGACCCATTCAACAAAATAGCATTGTTACGTAAGTCCACAAAAATGCTGAAGCATTGCTATGTATGTCCACAAAAATGTTGATGCAATAATGCTTTTTGAAGAAGTTTAACTGTAATGTTGCTGTTTTCAAGTTTTGCAAGAAGCCATTGCAGATTGTTTAACTATGTAGAAGAAGTGAAAAAAGTGACAAGCAGTTCATAGTCTGATAAATAAATTGCTCTCCATTATTTTTTTCATTTATAAGTATAATGCCACAGTATAATGAGCAACACGATTTAACAGATGAACTCTGATTTTTGTTCTGGACACTGAGCAAGGAAAGTGGTTCTACTGTTAGTAATAATGGATACACTGTGGTACTGGGGTACAGTAGTTTGCAAGTCGCAAACCAAAAACACTTAATATTACAAAACTTAATGTGACTTCATAATAATTATAATATTTGTATGAACAAATTAAAACGCTTCTGTGATGTCACCAAGAACAAAATCGCATGATGATGTTCAGTGTTTAGGCAGAAATATTTCTTATGGATGAAATGGCAAAATTGCCATCCTGAGAATCATAAAAAAATTGGAATTTAAAAACCAAATTCACTCCAAAAGCGCAAAAACAAAGATGCTAATTTTTATGTTTTTGGATGTATCATACATGTGAAAACAAGTGACCGATCTACACAAAAATGCAAAAATTATTTCCGAGAAACGTTCGCTATTTTTTTAATTGTGTCATAAACTTACTCTTTAACTTTGATTAAACAACAATAATTTACTCCACAAAAGAGATGTTTTGGACAGTTCTAACGTAAAAAAATGAATTTTTGGATTCAAAAATGTTAAAATTGACATTTGTAGATTGTAGAACTTTCATTTTATCACCAAAAATAAAAATATTCAACAAAATCACTAAGCTTGACCAGTGCTCGCAAACGTAAACTCCCTCAAGAAGACTAGCTGAAATTTCAAATTGCAATAACTCGTAAGCCCATGAAGATTTTTTTATTTTTTTTTTTAATCTTTTAGTCTCCTCAAGCTCTATCCTATATATCTTCATCACCAAAATATAAGAGGTGATCTGTGATAGTTACAAATTTAAAAAAATTTAGTAGATACCGGTATACAATACATGAAATGACTGTATAAATTGCTACCGGTATCAGTTGTAGTATAATCTACAGCTCTAAACCGAAACATAGAATATGGTAGGCCAAGTTTTTCATCCCAAATTGAGCCTCATACCCGGTTACCTGCCAGCAGGCAATCCAATAGTAAATTTCAACTAACCACAAATTCCAAGCACTTGTATTTCAACCAAGAGGTTCTTGTCAGTTGATACCTAGGTCAAATTCTACAAATTTGCACTGGTACTACCGGCACGTTGTCACTCTGTGGGCTAGCTAATAAAATGAACTAACAAGCTAAAAATTAATTCTACCACTGTAAGTAACCTACTGGCTAGCACCTAAACCAATAATTACTTTGTTCTTGACTGCCAACGGTTTGGAACAAAAATTAAAGCTACAGTACCAAACAGCAACCATTTTAGAGCAAGACAAAAACAATAAGTCACGGGTTCTTAAACTGGGGTCCACAGACCCCTAAGGAGACCGTGGAAAAGTTACGAGAGGTCCATGAACACCGAATGGAAATGTTCCCTACTGTGAAAACTGAAAGAAAACTTTTCGAAAGGGGGTCCATGCGAACGAAAAAAGTGATTTAGGGGTACCGGTATATACGTGTTAAAAAAAGTTTAAGAACCCCAGCTATAAGTGAAGCAAAGATCAGAAAACTAGACAAAATTGCTTGATCTTACCAAGTGCACATTAAAATTTGAGGTGGCCATGTTGCGCGAAAACTAAAACTTAGCCCAATAGCACGCAAAATAAGGTGGGGGGCCCCGGGCTACCGCCCAGTTCGCCATGCATAAGACCACCACTGACTATCTCTTAACTGTTGCTGCTCCCAGATCACCCTTGGGCAAGGTAACTTATTGCATTTGTTAGCCTCCTATCTGTGGTTAAAGTTTGGACTAAAATTAAAATCGGCGGACGTTGATGGCATTTGCGCATGTGCATTAGGGTCAGGGCCGGATTTACCAATAGGCTAGGCAGGCTGAAGCCTAGGGCCTCGGTGAAATAAAGGGCCTCGTCACGAACAATGAAGACCTTTTTTGTTAAAATTTTTTTTAAAACCTTTTTTTTTCAAAACCTTTATCAACACCTTTTTTTTTTGAAAATCGACCGTAAAGACCTTTATAAGCCTAGCTGCCTAAACGTAGAGACAAGAGCGTATTTAGGGAGGAGCATTGTGCCATGCCTCCCCCCTCCTTTGACTCTGCCTTTTAGTAAAAATGAACAAAATTAATGGTGCCAAGTGACTAAAATAAGCCAGACTCTTTTGATGGTTTTTGTAGCTTAGGGCCAGGAGGGTAGGATCAGGGGTATGCATCCTCCCACCAGACATTTTCATAAATGTTTTTGATGCATGCAACTTTTCCATAATTTTGAACCTCTTCTATAGCAACAAGAAATCGTGCGAAGAAAATGCATCATAATTGGCAAAGCCCTCAGAATTAGGGTCAAAAAATTTAAACAAAATTTGCGTGAAAATTATTCAAAAAGCTCTAAAATGACCATTACAGCATGTACATTTTCAAAAATTTTCCGGGGGACATGCCCCCGGACCCCCCTAGAGCCTTTTCTGTGTTTCAAACAGCTTCAAATTAGTTTTGCCGAAAAAACTACGCTTAAAAAATGTGTGGAAATTATGCACCCCCCCCCCCCCCTTTCAAAAGTTCTCGCTACGCCACTGCGTAGAGATGAGTCTGATCGTTGCTCACTAAGGCCTCATTGATCGAATAGCCTAGGGCCTCTCATTGTCTAAATCCGGCCCTGATTAGGGTGCATTATTTCACCCCTATTTTGGAATTTAAATTTGTGCCATTGAGAAATGGTGTCCACATCAGTTAAAATTTGACGAAAAAAAATATGAAAACCCAGGGACCCCCCCAACCACTCCCGCACGCACCCCCAAATTTTGATTCACCAAAATCGCCATATCTCAAAAACTAAACAAGATAAACATATAGTGTTTGACATCAAATCGATTGCAACCACCTGATTTAGTTCAAATGTGCACAGAAATACAAATTTAGCACGAAAATACACATCAAAAAGTTTTACTTGCTGTCATGTTACAAAAATAGACCGATGGAGTGGGACGCAGGCACCCAGTGATAATGCGCAAGGCGTCATTTATTACACTGTCAATAAGCCGTATGTGCACGCTGCGGCACCAGACTGGTGCGCAGTACTCGGCAGTCGAGTAGACCAGAGACAGGGCAGCTGTGCGTAATGTCTTAGCGCTAGCACCCCAACCTGTTGCAGCAAGTCGCCTCAACAGTGAGACGCGAGCACATAACTTCTTGCGCAATGCTTCCAGATGAGGACGATATGTGAGCGATCTGTCCAGTTTGACCCCAAGATAAGTGGGAACTGGACAGAAAGGTAAGGTCTTACCGATGTTACAGACCTTAAGCTCACGCTTAGCCTCTCGATTGTGGAGGTGAAAGGCCGCCGTCACCGTTTTAGTGTGGCTAAGCTTCAATCGCCAGGTCTGGAGATATTCCGAGAGTGTAGTCATGTCCTGGCTTAGAGTCCTTTCTAACTCCTTCCATTCTCCAGATGTATAAAGTATCGCCAGGTCGTCGGCATAGGCGAACTTCTTGGAGGTTATGGAGGGGATATCATATGCATAGATGTTGAAAAGGAGGGGGGCCAGGACCGATCCCTGGGGGACGCCATTTCTCAAGCGTCGTAACCTGCTAGGCTTGCTGTCGCCAGTTGTAAGGGTGAAGCTTCTGTTGCGGATCAGCTCCATAATCATACGAATCATGTGCTTGTCCGGCAGAAGCCACAACAGCTTGCAGGTGAGGCCACGGTGCCAGACAGTGTCATAGGCAGCTGTCAGGTCGATAAAGACGGCACCGGCCTTCTTTTTCGCTTCAAATGCATTCTCAATGCTTTGCGTGAGCAAAGTGACTTGATCCACGGTGGATCTTCCGCGTCGAAAACCCGCCTGTTCCAGTGAGAGCAGAGGGTCAATAAGAGGTTCGACGCGGGCGTAGTTAAGTCGCTCGAGAATCTTGTAGGGAACACAGAGCAAGGAGATCGGACGATAGCTCCTTGGGTCCTCTACCGGTTTCGAAGGCTTTGGGACCGCTACTACTAGCGCTCTTCTCCAGATCTTAGGAATTTTGAGGTGGTGCAGGCAGGAAGATAGGAAGCCACGTAGCCAAGATTTTAAGCCGGCTCCAGCATGGATTATTAGCTCCGGACAAATGGAATCAGGTCCAGGAGCTTTGCCTGGTTTTAAATGTTGGAGGGCAGCAGCGAACTCCCGATGGGAAAAACTCCCGGAGACATTCGCAGGATGTAATGGATCAGCCCTCCAAAGGTCAGACACTTCCTGTAAAACGAGCCGAGATGAGCGTCGATTCACACCTTCGTATTTCCCGTTTTTAACCAACTGAGAAGCAATAGCATCAGCTGAAACGGGACATTGACGAGGGGATTGTCGTGACCTACCAGTCAAGTTGTTTATGGTATTCCATGCCAGCCGGCTGGAGTGCGAAAAGTCAATGTTGCGGACCGTCTCTGACCAGCGATTTCTCCGCTTCCCGTTTAGTCTTGTGAGTAGGGCTGTGGCAGCTCTATCCGAATCAGGACCCCAGGTGACTGCAGGAAATGCTGATAGAGGTTTTCACACTCCGCATCCCAGCAAGGTATGTGATTTGATCGTCGATCACGAGGGATGCATTTCTTCGCCGCAGTGCTTATTACCTTGTAAAAGCACTGGTAAACCTGATCGATGTTTTGAGATTCAGGTGGCGGTATACTCTTGGCCAGTTTGTTGGTTAGGTTAGAATAGTGGTCCCAGTTGGCCTTGCGAAAGTTCCATCGCTTTACAGGCTTGCTCGGTTTTGGATGAGCAAGTTTGGGTGGACTTATAAGCGAGGGTCGGTGTTGTGACCTTGGGAACTTTCCTAAGATACGTCTGTCAGGTAAGCGACTGTCTAAATTGACACTGGCAAATGCAAGATCTGGGTTGGTGTCTGTTTTCCAGCGGCCAGAGTGGAAACTGGCGGCCTCCTTGGGGCTATATGGGTGAAGTTGTTGGCACTGGCCCAGCCAGCCAGGCATTCACCATCTGGATTGTTATTATTATAGCCCCAGTCAACATGGTGGCAGTTGAAGTCGCCAGCATAGAGGCAGGGATGGGGGAATGCTGGAAGATCAGATGCTTGCATCCGTGTTGGAGGGGGTTTGTAGACGTTGACTATTTTATAGTTATCAACATCCACGCACACCCACTCGATCTCCGATGTTGGTGGGGACTGGTCGATTAGGATCCACTTCAGACGCTCATGGACAAACGTAGCAAGACCATGCTTCCTGCTCAAGGAAAACCCAGCTAGATGGTAGCTCGGAAGATCTAACCTTTCTACCGAGGTGCAATGGGTTTCCTGTAAGAGGATGACGAGTGCCTCACACTGTAACGCAAGATGATGCAACACGCTCATCTTGCTTGCAGTGAGGCCTTCGATGTTCAGTTGGAGAATGCTGGGCCTTTGGAACTTGTTGACGGTGCGCCGAAGATGCGCATCGCCCCGTCCTGAAAAGGACGTTTGCCGCTGCCCAGCTTGAACATCGTTAGGTGTCTCGCCGTTAAGGCAGATTCGGTTTCTGTCAGCCAGATTAAATAGCGTAGACAGAGTAACGCTCCGGGCTACGGGAAAGCATTTGCCATCTGGCTGCACGGACGTCCATCGGTCTACCTTCCGGTTCTTTCAGGCATCCAGCCAGCTGAGCTTCGCCGCCAAGGAGCGACACTCTCCCTAGCCAACCGCAGCTCCCTGGACCCTGACCACATTTTACATGGCCAGTTTCATGAGTCACAGGACATATGTAGGGAGAGATTGAAATCTAGACGCTCATTTGTACCTGCTGCTCGTAAATTACTAGACAGTCTTTCTGAGATGGACGTTCGTGCAGCCGAGTGGACGAACACGAAATGGGACATGGAGTACTCTGCCAACGCATTGTCACTCCACGCTTTCATTCCCAAGGCTAGCTCCAGACCCTTGGGTATGGGTCTGTCCAGGGCAGCCTGGGTCAAGCTCAACCGTCTGCGTTCTGGTGTTGGACGTTTCTGTTCGTCCATGTACAAATGGGGTCTCGCTCCTCTAGCGAATTGTGAGTGTGGCGCCAGTGAACAAACCGCAGATCACATCATCTCACAGCGTCCCATACATCGAGCACCCCGAGGTATGTTTGGTCTAATGGTTTTGGATGACGAAACAAGATGCTGGCTGAAGTCCCTTACAGTCAGCATCTGACCCAAGCAGTTTGGTGGCCAGGGTGGTAAAAGGATAAACCCTCGGCCTTGGTCCTTTCATCTGTCTTGGAAGAGATGCCCCGCCAAACGACGACGACGACGATGTTACAAAAATTATCCTCAAATTCTTACAAATTTTTGAAGAAGCAGCAAGTAGGAGTGTGCAACAGCTATGAAAGATTCTAATGAAAGTTGAGAAACAAGGCGACCAGATCAAGTGTGTGGCTTTTCCTCAAGTTTGGCCGACTTAATCAGCTTTTTTCATTTACTTGCAGATTGCTAACAAAGTTTTTTAAAAAGTAGCAGATGATTGAAAATCGGTTTAAATGGTTTTATTCCTCGTTCAGCACAGTCTTTGACAACTGTAATCATATTTGTTCGCTTTTTTCGTTTAAGATATTCTTCATCAAGAGACCAGTCGTTCACCTCCTTTTGCAAAAATCTGTCTCAATGTTCAGTGTAACCGAAAAAAGCACCCGGAATCTTCTGCTGTTAAGTCAACCAGTGATGGCTCTTCATTTACTTCTTCTGGAAACTTCGGTGTTCCATTTCCCTTTCTCTTTTGGGGGACTGCAGCATGATGCCCTTTTCCTTAAAGCAAGGTTTCAGTAATTTGTTCTTTTTCGTCATCTGCTGCACAGCCGTCAAACAAACAGAGGGGCACCATCTCCTCAAATAAATGCGAACATGGAGGTGTAGCTCTTTCAAAGCACAGGATGCACTTGTCGAATCAATTCGCTTAAACTGGTGCAGAGTTTTGACCAGCATTAAATCAGAATAAGGAGCACAGGAGCGTATTTAGGGGGGGGGGGCAGTGTACCATTCCCCCTCGCCCCTTTTGACTCTACCTTTTAGTAAACAAGAACAAAACTAATGGTGCCAAATGACTGAAATATGCTAGACTCTTTTGATGGTTTCTGTAGCTTATGACCAGGGGCGGATCCAAGGGGGTAGGATGAAAGTATGCATCCTCCCACCAGTCATTTTCAAAAATGTTTTTGATGTAGGTCTATACAATTTTTCCATATTCTCGAACCCCTTCGTTTGCAATAAGCCTTACGCCTTAAGCACGCATAATCGAAAATGTGCGAACAAAATGCATCATATTTGGCGAAGTGCTAAAAAGTAGGGCCAAAAAATTTACACAAAATTTGCCTGAAAATTATTCAAAAAGCACTAAAATAGCTATTGCAGCATGTAAATTTTTAAAAATTTTCCGGGGGAGCATGGCCCCGGATCCCCCTAGAATTTTTCTTGTTTTCAATCAACTTCAACTTTGTTTGGCCGAAAAAAAATACGTTTGAAAAAAATGTGGAAATCATGCCCCCCCTTTTGAAATTTCTCGCTACGCCACTGAAGGATCAGAGATTACAGAACTGCATCGAAACCACCAGGGAAGGTATGCATGAAGAGTAAACAAGAAATACGTTCCGTGGTGGTTTTTGTGCAGTTCTGTAATCTCTGCTTCTTATTCTGATTTAATGCTGGTCAATTGCAGATGAAGAATATCTTAAACGAAAAAATGCAATCTTTCCGTGCTGATAACTGCACAGCTAATTTGCGTAAAGCGTTTGTTTTGCTTATTTGTGCTAGTACTCGTTTGCACGCTGTGCAAGAGATTATTAGTTAATTACGTGCTTTTCTGCCTTAAAACTACAGCACCTTTTTTGTGTATATAAGCAACTGTGCTTTGTTACGTTCACAGTTTTTAAGAGCGTTCGTCTTGGATGCTGGTAGACTGGGTTCTATTCTCAGTCGGGTCTAACCAAAGACTTTAAAACTGGTATCTGCTGTTACCCTTGCTAAACGCTCAGCAAGTAAGTGTAGCGCGGAGGATGAAATGAACAGAGAATAAAAATACGTCAGTGAATTCTTGACAAAATTTAGTCCTGGCGCTAAAGGACTTTAGTAGTTATGAAGCGCCATAAAACCACACAACATTTCATTTCAGTTCATCGCCATGGCGTAGTGGTTAAGAGCGTTCGCCGTGGAAGCTGGTAGGCTGGGTTCTATTCTCAGTCGGGTCTAACCAAAGACTTTAAAACTGGTATCTGCTGTTACATTTGCTAAACGCTCAGCAATTGAGTGTAGCGCGGAGGATGAAATAAACATAGAATAAAAATATGCCAGTGAATTCTTGACAAAATTTAGTCCTGGCGGTAAAGGACCTTAGTAGTTACAAAGCACCATAAAACCACGCGAAACCAAACCAACCAGTTCACTTAAGTTCATTGTATTTTGTGTTTATATCTGTTTGACCTTGCGGAAAATAACAGTTAGCAATCTGCAAGTAAATGAAAAAAGCTGATTAAGTCGGCCAAACTTGAGGAAAAGCCACACACTTGATCTGGTCGCCTTGTTTCTCAACTTTCATTAGAATCGTTTATAGCTGTTGCACACTCCTACTTGCTGCTTCTTCAAAAATTTGTAAGAATTTGAGGATAATTTTTGTAACATGACAGCAAGTAAAACTTTTTGATGTGTATTTTCGTGCTAAATTTGTATTTCTGTGCACATTTGAACTAAATCAGGTGGTTGGAGGAGGAGGAGGATCAATTTATTGTTAACTTCAAAGGCATAGATCAAAACATAACAATAACAAAAGAAATATAACAAAGTAAAATTAAATAAATAAGTAAACGAGCACAAATCTATTTTGAGAAATAAGCTAACAGAAGCTGTGAAGGGACCAATGGGTCTTCGAGTCAAACAGCTCCACAAAAGATGATTATAAAACTTCTGCGTTTGTTTACTATTTTTTTATTACAATAAAAAGAGAAAAAAAGGGCAAACAGACTGTACCAAAGCTTCTACTGAGCTTATGTATTATATGCATCACTTAATAACGCTTTATAAGTATTTCGAAATTTGGAGTAAGAAAGTTGTTTTAATTTTTTCTCAATGTTATTCCAAATTTTTACGCCGGTATATGTGAAAGATTTTTGAAATCTGGTCAAACGAAATCTGGGAATATAATATTTTAGCTCTTGAATACTTCTCGTTGTATGTTGATGAACTTCAGAGGGTTTAATAAACTTATTATTAAAAGTAGTTGGAAGGCGAGATTTTTCATACAAATACATGAGACTCGCTATTTCTAGTTTGCAAAGATCATGAACTTTCAATATGTTTAAATTTTTATATGATAAGGATATGTGATCACATTTGCGACACCCCACTATTGCTCTAACAGCATTGTTTTGAAGAAGTTGCAACTGTTTTTGTGAGCTTCTAGGTGATGTAGAGCCCCAAACAGTTAAACCATAAAGAAGATGTGGCTGCACTAAAGTATAATATAAAGACAGCATTGTCTTGGCTGGAAGATACTTTCTAACTCTCCAAAGTATCCCGGTAGCTCTTGCAATCTGTGAGTTAGTCTTTTCAGTATGAAATTTAAAGTTAAGATAGTGATCTATATAAATTCCAAGATATTTTACACTATTTTGCGAATGTACATAATAACCATCAATATTGATTTGAAATTTAATTGGAGGGTCGTTTAGAGTGGGTTGGATAATTAATAAAGAAGATTTCTGGGGGTTAATCGTAAGTTGGTTACTTATCATCCAATTCGTGACTTTAATCATTTCGTTATTTACAGAATTTTGTAATTCTTGTACGGTTTTAGCTTCGATCAATAAGCATGTATCATCTGCGTACAGCCTAGGAGTACATTCTACAGCATATTGAAAATCATTCACATAAATAATGTATAATAAGGGTCCCAAAATTGACCCTTGTGGTACACCCATAGTTAAACGTTCTAGATTGGAACATACGTTGTTTATATTTACAAATTGCATGCGATCGCTCAAATAGCTTGTTAGTAGCTGAAGTGCAATCCCTCTAATCCCGTAATGTTCTAATTTTAAAAGGAGGCGTTGATGTGAGACAGTATCAAAAGCTTTTCGAAGATCAAGTAAAACAAGAGATGACAGAATTTTTTTATTGAGATTGTCATATAATGATGTTGTGATATCTAATAGGGCGTGCGTGGTGGAATGTTTAGCTCGAAACCCGTACTGATAAGGATTAAATACATGATTTTTTTCTAAAAATGATATTATTCTAATTTTAATCAACTTTTCTAAGATTTTAGATAAGCAAGGTAGTACCGAAATTGGACGATAATTAGATGATGAAAGTTCATCATCTGCTTTGTAAATAGGAGTTACCGCCGCAATTTTTAGGGCGTCAGGAAAAATGCCGTATTCAAAGGAGAATGCGTAAAAGTAAGCCAAGTACGGCGCTAGCACATTCCCAGCAATCTTAATAAAGTAAGAGGGCACTGCATTATTTTTTGCAGATTTTTTACATTTTAAAGAATTAATTATGTTAAATATCTCATTGCTTTGCGGCGGATTTAAAAAAATTGAGCTTTGAATGCGATTTTGCAAATAAGATTTGCAATTTTTTGCAAATAAGATTTGCAATTGAAAGCGATTTTGCAAATAAGATTTGCAATGGTTGCAATCGATTTGATGTCAAACACTATATGTTTATCTTGTTTAGTTTTTGAGATATGGCGATTTTGGTGAATCAAAATTTGGGGGTGCGTGCGGGAGTGGTTGGGGGGGTCCCTGGGTTTTCATATTTTTTTTCGTCAAATTTTAACTGATGTGGACACCATTTCTCAATGGCACAAATTTAAATTCCAAAATAGGGGGGAAATGATGCACCTTAGAGTGCAATGTGCATATGCTTTTTGATGTATTTTCAATTCCTTTTATTTTTTATCAGAAGAATGAAGCGCTCTTAGAGGTAACGTCCAGGTGCAGCGACCATGCAGTTATATATATTTTTATCTACCTGTTTTTCGCAAACTTCTTTTGTTTCTCGTTTTTGTATGCGTTAGCTTAACAGTCATTATGTGAAATCAACTACTACCAGGAGCGTATTCAGGAGGAGACGTTGTACTTTCTCCTTCCCCCCCTCTTTTGACTTTGCTTTACAGTTAAAAAGAACAATTAATGTCACTAATTGACTAAAATATGTCAGACTCTTTTCAAGGCTTTTGTGGTTTATGCTTCATCCCCACCTTTTAAAATTTTTCGCTACACCACTGACTACTACTAATTATTGTTTTATAAAAAAGTTTGGTAAAATTCCAACATCAAATTACACACCCTTTGCGGTATTATTTTTAAAAGTGATTGACGTGATGAAAAATTTATTAGCAACCAAGTTTTTTCTGAAATGTGAGAAACAAAACATGAGATTTTTTTGATCTCCCGTTTCCCAAAAATTTGTGTTGAAATCTTAAATTTTATTTTTCAAGTTTACGAGGCCGTGACAACAATAATTGAATGGAGGGCGAAGTTAAGCATAGAGTCGTCAAGGAAAACGTTGTAAAAATTAAGAGAATCACAAGGCTAGAGATCTACCAGGTTATTGCCAAAATTTTTGTCCAGCTAGATATTTAAAGTATCCTTTAGTTTTTCGGGCAACCACTGTTTTTTGCAGTCATTATTAAGATATCTCGCTAAAACTATTTCATTTTCTGTTTGTGGAAGTCTGTACACCACCACTTTTTATAAAGTACAATCAGGGCCGTCAGGAGCAAATAGAGGCCCGGGGCCTCATAGCGAAAAGGGGCTCCTATTTTATGTTTATAGCGAAATGTGGTTGCAAAACGAATGTGATTTGCGCAGCTTTCCGCTAAGCTCACGAACAAATTAAAAAAATGAGGTAATAATATCGACTCGCAGACGCAAAACGGGACCCCTCAAAAGTACAGGGCCCGGGGCCAAATAGCCTCCCTGGCCCCCTTTCTCGACGGGCCTGAGTACAATACTGGCTAGTGCTGCAATTGAAAAACTTTTTAGCTTAGAAAAAAAATATTTTAAAGCCGAAGCGCTTTGGGCTCACAGATACTCACTTTGAAAAGTCAGCTTTTTTGAACGGCAATTGATTTTTATTGCTGTTGCGGGGTATGTGTTGTTCAAAGCATCGAACCGCTTAAAATATCGCTCTGGTTTAGGTTGAGGTTCAACAAAATTTATT
Organism: Trididemnum miniatum; assembly: GCA_964006365.1. NCBI lineage: Eukaryota > Metazoa > Chordata > Ascidiacea > Aplousobranchia > Didemnidae > Trididemnum > Trididemnum miniatum. Next base: position 8,601,225 of record OZ023232.1, on the reverse strand, counting down.
TTTAGCGGTTTTCCTCTGGTTCAGGTTTTTCGTCGTTGGATTTTGCAGGTTTAATTCCGATAAAAAATTGAAAATACTTTGAGTTATCGGTCAGGTTCGCAGGGGCAAAAATTTACAGGTTCGAAGTTGGTTTAGGTTCAAGAATTTGAAACCGCTTTATATTTTGAAACCGGTTACTAACAATTCTACATATGGTGCCAATTCGATCGATTCTTGTGGCAAAAACCCAGGCCTACATTAATTACTTTTAGGGGAAGGACCAAGCGACTTGTTTGGTTCGGAAAGTAGCTTGATTTTCTATAGCAAAGATGGGAGTATGCATTTTGGCCATTGTTGGTCTGGCAAGTTCACGAAAAAACCATTGAAATATACTGTATATTCAAGTTCATTCTTTCCATTACAGCATTCATTTCCACGCGACCCAGAAATGACATACTGTGTCGATGCTATCACAGCGGTCACACCGCATGGGCTCGCGCCGCAGTGTGCATATTTTGCTTGATTTTGCCGCTAAAATCGTAGGCGGAGGTCATTTGAACTTTTGGGATTTCCCATCGCAGGCGCATTCGTTTGATATGCTGTAGTGTAGTCTATCTAACAAATTTCAAACAAGGAAATATACTATGATGCCAAAACAAGGTAATCGCTTAAGCAATGAGCAATTTTGTCTTATCCACTCTGGCGTTGCTTTGACGATAAAAACAAACGACCAAGTACTTTACAATAATTCTAATCACAAACGTTTCGGCTTTCTACCGTTGAAAAGAGCCTTGGGATTGAACAGCTTCAGGGCTTTTTACTGTTAAATTCCGGGGTGATTTTCTGTTTAGTTTTTTAGTTTTTGGAAAATAATATTAAATCAATCAGTAAGCAACCTTTTGTTTTGCCGCTAATAAAATACAGCTTTCAGCAAGCGCTATGGCACGATTCATTTGATGTCGATAATGTAAGCATAAATAAATCGATACTAGCGAAAATATATCAAAGCCCAATGTTGACGAGCAAAAAAAACTCGAGACATTAACGCTTATTAAGAAGAAATCATAATTTTCTGATCAAATGTTTTGCGCTGACCTAAAAATTCGCGGGTGAGAGAATCTGCGCAGCAAGCTTCACGTCAGCATCAACCCGAAAACGTCAGCTTATGCGATCGATTCCGAAAATCCATCAAAAAAGCGTTAAGAAAATTGATTTTCTGAATGCGGTAAGGCGACAAAAATTGTGCAGTTTGCGTACATCGCTCCATTTATGGCCTTTTTTGTCCAAAGCTGTAATCATTCAACTCAACTCATTTGTTTCAGTACAACAAAATTACGTTTTGTAAAAAACAAGCATGTCAACGTAAGAACTCTTGAAGTAAGTGTGTAGACAAGAGGCTGTGAAGGGACTTAGAAGTCTTCGCGTCTGCATCCTCCTAATTGGAAAAAAAGAAACACAAACCAAAAATATGAAACGTCATTTACTCACTTACATACACGCACAAAAGCAATTAGTACACGAGAGGGCTAACAATCAGAAAAGATATATCAAATAACCCCAGTTACTCCACATCACGGAAGTGTATATTTAATGAGGGATGATTAATTGTAATTGTCAAGTAAATGAGTTCTATAAAGTTTTTTAAACAAATTAATAGGCTTTGATTTTATGTTTGGTGGTACATTATTTCAAACTTTTACTCCCTGATACCTAAAAGAATGTGGTACTCGAGATGTGTTGAAAGATGGAGTGTAATAACTGTATTTTGTTGCACTGCTGGTATGATAATTGTGAATATCTGAGCCACAAATAAAAATTTTAGCGAAAGGCTGGGGTACATTCTTTGTTTTGAACTGATGCATAAATTTAGCAAGTTCAAAATTATACAAGTCATTCAGTTTTACTATGTTAAATTTAAAGCACTGCAGTAGGGAGTAACTTGTGCTGGTGATCAAACGTAACATCAAACGTATGATCAAACGAAACATCATCAACCAATTGGTCGCGATTGCTCATGGGAACTTCATAACCATTCAGTGTTGCATTGTCTTGGCTTTCAACTGCTGCAGTGACATAAGCTGAATCATAGACTGGTAAACTGGATATCGGACACTCATATTCGTTATTTTGTTGTGCTTGTGGTCTTAACGTTGTAACATTATTTCCATCAATGTCTTTGTTGTCTCCACTTGAATTCAATGGATTCTGTATCTGCAATGTGAAATTGGGAAAAGAGTTTATTTCATTTGTGCTAAGATAACCATCATTGATGGGTGCCGATATATCGGCATTTAACGGTATGGGTGGGTGGACTGAGTTGTTTCTGGATTCCGAACGACCGCCTTCAGTGATTGTGTCGTAAACGTGATGTTCAATGCTTAGGTTTTTGTTTACCTGATTATGGTTTTTCTGCGGTGATGCTAAGCGCTTGAACAAATATTGACCTGACATTACGAATATTACTATAACTACAAAACAACTTACTCCAACACTAACGTACAAAGCCAAGTTGTTACCCACACTGTCGGTATTGGTATTAACTTCACAGTCAACAGTGCTCGTTACACATGATTCAGTCATATTTGGTGATCCTTCTGAACACAATTGAACATTCGAAGCTTCACTTCCGTCTCCATACAAACACTTCCTTGTTCTTATTTGTTCTCCTGTCGTGTTACATAGAAGTGAAATACAATTTCCTGCTTCACCCCATTCACTCCACATTGGTTGACATGTTACTTGCATTGTAGCGTTTCCGTTGCAATATTGTTGATTGATTGTGTCATTGTAACAATCCGTGCAGTTTCTTGTGAATGTGGTTTGTACAGAATTCTCACAGTTTGAAGTTTCGACCCAGTTTGTCCAATATAACTTTTCACAGTTTTTGTTCAAAAAAAAAAACTCCTCAAGGCACTTCCAAACCGACCATGCAGTCCAGCTTCCAAGTATGTTTTCGGAGCGTTCCTGATACTTAACAATAAAATTTACCAGCTTCATGTCGCATTCCATGGAGCAATGCCAATTTCTTTCAGAAAAAAGAACGAAATTATAATAATCAGATTTATTGGAAGGTGACGAATTAAACAATTGCCACAATTCTGATTCGAAGCTGATGCTGTTGCTGTTGCATTTGTAAGAAGAGTCTCTAGTAAGAGACAAGTCAACATGATATGTCGATGAAGATACCGCAAACGACCACGAACCTTCTTCAACCTTCTTGTAATCAACCCATGAACTTTGAGGACAATGAATTCCCAAAGAGCTCACAAACAAGGACAGAACAATTAATACAAACACCATAGTTGTCGCAATACTACTGTAATACCACACTATAAAAAAACAAAAAAATACGTACAATCACAATAGAAATAAAAATTAGTTGAAGAAATTTTTACCAAAGTTACATGCGTCTTGCCAATATTTCGACTAGTTGATTGCATGTTTTCATTACAACTCCAACCTAGCAAGAAAACGAAGTAAATTTTCGACGCTTGAGTAAATTTGTTTTCATAAGTTTTGCTTTCGCATTTGAAACTACCAAAATACAAAATGTTTGCATTTGTCCAAACATGGTTTTTTATATTTTAGTTATTTTGCATGCATTTGTGGATGTGGAGTATCAAACTTTGATCCTTAGTAATAAGAGAGAGTGGCGTTGGTTGGCTCAATTCGTAGTTTTTCTACACTTGCGGCCGCTGCAATGACCCGTTATCAGTAAAAATTGGTCAAATCATAGCCAGGGCTTCTCTACATAATGTGAAATACTTTTTTGGTGGTTATTAGTTTTCTTTGAGTGATTTAAACGCATTTTCCTAGAGGTGGTATTTTTTACCTCCACAGGGTTGGTTGAATCGCATGATGGAATTGGTTAAATTACTTTCGATTTGCAATTTCTTTCAATTACCAAATATTTTTTTTATTGCTTAGTTCATTGTATTATGCTCAGCACATTAACGAACAGCAAACGAACACGATAAATAGCACACACAACGAAAAATTAGTGTTTGTAGCGCACAGTACGTGATAAACATTCTACTCCAAGTTGGCGCTTAAGACCATACAAGTGGTGCAGATAAATTAGCTTCTGTCGGTGCATAATTCATGGGCCCAACTATTGCACCTTCTAACCAAACATTTTAATCAATCTTCGAGCTTTAATGCGATTTATGAATCGGTTCATTGTGCTGCAGGAAACTGCCCCACGAACTGACATTTTATTCTCCAGAACCTCACACGCAACTCGCTTAACTACATCCGCATCCTTCCCTCGATTTGTCTTGGCTTTCCGATTTCTCACCATGATTATCTTACTCAACTAATCTTTCATAAACATCTGTTATAGTTCAACTACCAGTAAGCCTTTTGAAAAGTTCTAGTTGCAGTATTAAAACTTGTTGCTTGGTCAAGCTGTTAGCAAAGTTCCCTATAGGGGTTGGTTGAATCATCTGATGCAACCAACCCCAAGGCGCCATGCTTTAATATTTTAGCTAAAATCTAGCCTAAGAAAGTTTTTATCAAGTTAAAACCATATTGATCCTGTAGCCATTGTCAAAACTTGGGTATCTCAAGGAGACTACCCAATAAAGTACCCAAGGTTTTTGGGTTAAGATAACCCATTATTTTTTACAGTGTTGAGAGCAAAACTAAACAATCAAGCGTGTAACGTCATAATCTACTTTGTAGTAGTTGGGTTTTTCAAAAGAAGATCGTTTTTAAAAGAAAATTGTGCTTTTTAAAAAATGAAATTTTTGCAAAGTCAGACGAGTCATTTTTTCAAAAATTAAACGATGTTTTTTTTTTGTCAATCAATTTTGATTCGTCTACGTAAAAGGACTTACTTTGAAAAAAATTAGAAAACTTTACAAACAGGATTTTGCGCTAGCTTAAAAAAAGATAAAATATTAATTAACTCGAAAACGAAGCAACTGTAGTTGTTAGCAGAAATGAGCATCAGTGTTGCCAACTTATTATGACAAAAATCCGCTAAATGAGACTTCAAAATCCACTAAAATCCGCTAAACGTATGGTTGAAATCCGCTAAAAAATCCGCTAACATTCAAATTTACTAAAAGTGCTAAATTTATTCTGTTGGTCACCAAATATTTTAAAACACTCACGACGAAGAGCGTACCAGCAAGAATTTTTTCACTCTTGCTGTACAGATAGAAAAATTGCAAGAACTTTTAAACGTGAAAAGCATAAACTAATAGGCAATATTAAATCATGATTGAACCAACATACTTGTAGAAACCAAAAACAATGAAAGAACAGCCACTATAACCATAAACACAACAATTCTCAAGAACGCATCAACTCTGAAGTCGGTAAACGCCGATACAATTCTCACAGGTTTAAAAAGGCCTACCAACACTTTCGCAGAAATCCGCTAAAAAATTCGCTGTCCGCCAAATGTAAAAATTTTCCGCCAAACAGAAGCAAAATCCGCCAAATCTAGCTGATTTTCCGCCAAGTTGGCAACACTGATGAGCATGGACCTGATCCAGAGCCGGATTAGAGCCAGACTGAACTGATTTTGAGCAGATCGGATTCGAACTGAGCAAACGAGCTGGACCGGATCGGAGCCGGATCAAATGTTATGCGAAAAATAATCGTTTTTGTAGTGGATTTATGTTAATTTGTTTCTTTGCCACGCAAATCTCATGCATGTCATATAGTTTTTGTATTTTCTTTACCGAAAGGCGTCTCTCGATGCTAAAACTTTTTTGCTGTCTGTCACCTTATTGATCAGCATGCTTCTCATTGTATGGGCGAAATGTCAGATTCGGATTCGAAAATTCGGAATCTAAGCCCATAGAAAGGAACTGCAGGTTCGACCATTTGTCAGCTAAACACTTCAGGTTCGAAGATTCCGCATCTGAGCCCATACAAAGGAGTGTTTTTGCTACGCCGTTTCGCCCATACAAAGGGAAAGAATCTGATTAATAGGGTGTGTCTGTAGCTGTCGCGTGTTATTTTCATTTTGTTTCGGACTGAGTCGGACTCTGGACTCTCTCTTTAGGTCGTTGTTCCGGAGCCGGATCGGATTTTTGTTTGAAAAACTCGGACTGGATTCCAGAGCCGGCGGCAGAGCAGTCGACGTAGGGGTAACCAAGCGTTTATCTGGGGGGGTGGGTGGCAAAATTTGAAATTAAGCACAAAAGCCGCTGTCTTCATGTTAGCTGCAGGAGCCAAACATGTCGATTGGGGGCTAGGCCCCCCCCTAGCCCCCCCTTGGCGCCGGCCCTGATGGGTTCTCAGTCTAAAATATCACACTCCGCACATAAATGGTAAAATCTAAAACAATAAAACATCAAAGATTGAAACGTGTTAATTGTTTTATTGTTTTAGATTTTACCATTTATAGTTTTTAGTGTCCCCCCTGAAGAGCCTCACGGCGAAACAGCCTGTTGGGGGTTTTTAATTTTTAATTTCATTGGGTGACCGATTTTCTGTTTATGCTCTGGCGTGTGCCATTGAGCTCTCTGTTTGGTGCAACGGTCAAACCACGTTTGGATTAAACTCATTATGTCATTATGTATAATTAAAGTATCATTCTGAACTACTGCTTTAGGCCTACTTTTAAACTTTTGTCAGTTTACTTCACCGTTTCATCGCTAATCTAATGCATTAAATACAGTAGAAACAGGTTTGAGCGGAAACTATCGGATAATGTGTTATCGTTGCGACTGTGAGAACTGGGTTGTAACAATATTTGTGAATAATATGGAATTTTACAGCAAAATATTTAGCAATAAGTCTCTGAACCGCTGTAGGGGAGAGTTGGGTTGGTTGAGTCGGAGGTTGGTTGAATCAGTAAACCCTGCTCCGAGACTATAGTCACAAGTCCTGACCCGTCTACATATTTTTGTTTTGCCAGAAGTAGTCTTCGTGCATACTGAATGAAGGATGGATTGAGCAAGGCTACGTATGCTTTTTTTTGGCAGGTGCATAAAAACACCTAAAAGTAACTTTCAGAGAATCGGTCACCAAATGAAACTAAAAACCCCCAACAGGCTATTTTGACGTGAGGCTCTTCAGAGCGTCCCCCCTGAAGAGCCTCACGGCGAAACAACCTGTTGGGGATTTTTTGTTTATGCTCTAGCGTGAGCCATTGAGCTCTCTGTTTGGTCCAACGGTCAAACCACGTTTAAAAGTAACTTTCGATATTTCTGCAATTTTTCATTTTCTGCTCGTAAAGTCAAGATAATTCTTGCAACTAAAGATTTTATTTACAGAACATAACGTAGGGTATAATATACCCAAATGCTTTACCCAAGTTACCGCCGGGATTCCCAAAAAATGTTTTTGAAAATTTCCCGTTTCCCGGGAAGTTGAAAATCCGGGAAAAAGGGAAACCCTTATTTTCAGTAATGAAAAAGCAGTAGTGTCACACTGGGGGTAAATTATACTTCTTTCTTTCGGCAAGGGATAAACGAGACAAAAAAGGGCAAGAACCCCTGTTCTAACTGAACACCTCTTCTAATAGAACGCCACAATAGGAGAAGAGAAGGGTTGAAAAATACAGCGCTGAGGCCGTGTGGCGCTCAAATAGAGGTTTCACGGTATGTCACGTATAAGGTCACGGAAACAACGAGAACAATAAGCTTTTTCGGAGCATACGAAAAGACTAAGTTGGAATGATCAATAACTCACCTGCCATTAACGTTATTCGCTACACCGATAAAGTGATGAGTAGAGAAATAGTAGAACTTCATAAATCGCCACGCCACACGTAAAACTGGAATGGAATTAACGTTTTAATTGCTTTCTCTGACTAGAAAAAGCAACTTTGTGGGAAAAGAAATTGCTAAGATTAGGACTGCACAGCAAAACAAAGTGAATTAAAAAACTTAAATGCATTCAAAATAATTTAAAAACTACCTGTAGACATTTTGCACAGTCCGCTGCTTTTATTTTATGACAACTGCTTATTTTATCGATTTTGAAGGTTAGTTATTTACGTCAAAATTAAACGTGAAAGAAGCAAAGCTCTCACCTCCTCGAGAATTAGCCCCGCCCCTCGCGTTATGAAAATTACACTACAAACACAGTAGGCTTCATATCTTTTGAGTGACTGTTTGCAAAGTCAGTGCAAATAGTATGGGTATACAATACATTGGTCAAGGGGCCTAGTTTTGAGTTTAGTTGCTATTGTTTACTATAAACGATACTTACCACAACTACTGTACATATATCTCGCCTCGTCTCAAAACGTACTGTAAAATGCTTTTTCCATACTAAAATCGTAGATCAGTGATTTTCAATCTTTTCTGAGCCATGGCCCCTTGAATGTACATCTAAAAGACCGTGGTCCCTCCTACAGTGTGTAAGTTTAAAAGTCCCGGTCTGTTTTAATTTATTCATCATTCTTACCATGGTGGTTGCCAAGAGAACACTCTGTGCTCTGCAGTCCCTTTAGGGAGCCAAGGGCCACGGTTGAGAAGTTGAAACCCCTGGCTTAGATGCTACCAATCGCTGATTTGCCTTTTTTATGTTAAAATGCTCAATTCGATTTGACATTTACAAGCTTTAAGTTAATTTTTTTTTGCTTTAAGAAAATTTCACTTTTTATATTTCCCCATCCCACAAATAAAATTTTAAAGAAAACACATCTGGATTTAAGCTCTTCCCTGGGTTTCAATTTCGATGGTAGGCCTATTAAGTTTCAAATGCATTCATGCAGAGGTATTATTGTAAAAATAACGCGTAAATTAGGTCCCGCAAGGCCCCCCTTGAAAAAAGTGGGGGGCAGGGCCCCCCGGCTCCCCCGCTTCGGCCACCTATGCCCAGGTCTTAAAAACAGCTGATCACGGCCTCAAAACTTTGGCCACAATCCCAAGTGAGATGTATAAAAGATGGAATTTTCAAAAGGCCGACTGGTAGCTCTATAGCCTCACCACAAATAAACTCTCTCAGGACCTTCCATCCCCTGATTCTAGCTGTACTGATGAGGCTTACCATAACTTCAGCAACACTATCATCATTGCAGCAAAAGAATCAATTCCACGCGGTCGTAGAAAGAACTACAAACCGTGTCGGGATGCAGAGTGTGAACAGCAGTGGTGTACACAAGATTTTTCAATGGAAGGGGCTCTCAGTGACGTCACATCGTATTGACGTAAAGATACTACAATTATAGTAGTTCAGAGGAATTAAAGTGCATCGGAATGTAATGTTTCTAGTCTAAGTTATTCCGCAGTTGCAGTTTACCCTTATTAGTAATGCAGCTATATAATGCCACAACACAGTCTATAGACGAGCATCGGTAAGAGTGGATACCCTTCCGGGTCGGCAGATTTGGTTTCGGTCTGTCATTGTAACTTTGCAAGAGAAAAGCTTTGTACAGACTTAATCACAGCCCGGGCTATTTGTCCATGAGCGACTAAAATGGACCCTAGTAGATCAGTCCCCATTTACATCAGAGGCTGAGTGGTTATGCGTAGACGATGATGGCTACAAAATTGTCAATGTTTACAAACCTCCACCTACACCATTGCAGACTACCGACCTACCAGTGTTTCCACATCCTGTCCTGTACTCGGGTGATTTCAACTGCCCGCATGTGAATTGGGGCTACAGCAGCAACAGCGCTGATGGAGAGTGCCTTGTTGCTTGGGCAAGCCTTAATGGTCTTGTCCCTCTCCATGATCCAAAAGACATGGCCACTTTCCACTCAGGCCGCTGGAACACTGGCACCAACCCGGACCTGGCGTTTGTTAGTGTTGGTCCTGATAGTCGCTTACCTGACAGGCGTATTTTAGAGAAGTGTCCTAGGTCACAACATCAACCTTCGCTCATTGTTCCACCAAAGCTCACTCTGTCAGGTCCGAGTATGCCTGTTAAGCGATGGAACTTCCGCAAGGCCAAATGGATCCATTACAATGCCCTGACCAACCAACTCGCTAAGAGCTTGTTGCCACCTGATACATCTGATGTGGACCGGGTATACCAGGACTTTTGTAATGCCATCAGCACAGTAGCCAAAAAGTATATCCCACGTAGTCGACGAAACGACTACATTCCGTGTTGGGATGCTGAGCGTGAGAACCTCTATCAGATGTTCGTGCAATCGCCTGAGGGATCTGACTCAAGCAGGGCTGCTTCTGCCCTGCTGTCCAGGCTTGACAGAAAACGCAAGGACCGATGGTCTCAGGCAGTCCAAACCATCGACTTTTCTCACTCCAGTCGTAAAGCATGGAGCATATTAAACAACTTAACTGGTAGATCACGACGCTCCCCTCGGCATTGTGCAGTTTCAGCCAATACCATCGCATCAGTACTGGTCAATAACAGCAAATACGAGGATATTGATCGCAAGTCATCCCGGCTTGTGTCTCAAGAAGTGTCTGATCTTTGGAGGGCCTCTACAACAAGTACAGTGAATGCCTGTGGAAGCTTTACTCCCTCAGAATTCGCAGCCGCCATCAAACATCTGAAACCAGGAAAAGCTCCAGGCCCAGACTCTATCTGCCCTGAGCTTTTGCTCCATGCTGGAGCTGCCCTGAAATCCTGGCTGTGTGGCTTTCTTTCATCCTGTTTGCACCACCTCAAAATTCCAAAAATCTGCAGAAGAGCGTTGGTTGTCGCGATCCCCAAACCAATGAAACCTGTAGAGGACCCCAAGAGCTATCGCCCCATCTCTTTGCTCTGTGTCCCCTACAAGATCCTCGAGAGGCTCATTTACACCCCTAACGAGCCCATTGTCGACCCGCTTCTTCCTCGGGAGCAAGCTGGGTTCCGACTGGAGAAGTCCACAGTAGACCATACTGTTCTACTTACCCAACACATCGAGGACTCATTTGAGACCAAGAAGAAGGCCGGTGCTGTTTTTGTCGATCTGACAGCTGCTTATGACACTGTCTGGCATCGTGGTCTCACCTGTAAGCTGCTGAGACTCCTTCCTGATAAACACATGGTCCAAATGATTATGGAACTTATCCGGAATAGAAGTTTCACCCTTTCCATCGGTGAAAGCAAGCGAAGCAGGTTACGACGTTTGCGAAATGGCCTCCTACAGGGATCAGTCTTGGCTCCCCTCCTTTTTAACATCTACACATACGAGCTGCCTTCCACAATTTCCCAGAAGTATGCGTATGCCGACGACCTGGCATTGATGCATACCTCGAAAGACTGGAAGACTTTGGAGGGCACTCTAAGCCAAGACATGACAACACTTTCAGCGTATCTTCAGACTTGGAGGCTGAAGCTCAGCCACACTAAGACGGTGACGACGGCCTTTCATCTAAACAACCGAGAGGCGAAACGTGAGCTCAAAATCTTCAGCAACGGCAAACTATTGCCATACTGTCCAACTCCTACCTACCTTGGTGTAAAGCTGTACAGGTCGCTCACTTTTCGTCATCACCTAGAGGCATTGCGCAAAAAACTTTCCACTCGCGTCACATTGTTGAGGCGACTTGCAGGCTCGGGATGGGGTGCAGGAGCCAAAACATTGCGAACAGCCGCCTTGTCCCTGGCTTACTCCACACCTGAGTACTGCGCACCTGTTTGGTGTCGTAGTGCTCACACTCGGCTAATCGACAGTGTTTTAAATGACGCCTTGCGCATTGTCACTGGATGTCTGCGACCCACTCCAACGGACTACTTGCCAATCCTCGCAGGCATCCAGCCAGCTGAGCTTCGCCGTCTAGGAGCGACACTCTCCCTGGCTAACCGCGCCACCCTTAACCCTGATCATATTCTACATGAGCAGCTGGTCGGGAAACAAAATGCGCACCAGGGAAGGCTCAAATCAAGACGCCCGTTTGTACCCGCTGCACAGAAACTACTGGATAGTCTGACCGAATCAGACATTCGCGCAGCGCAATGGATGGATTATGTATGGAACATGGAGTACTTGAAAAGTGCATCAAGGCTTCATGCTTTTATTCCCAGGGCCAGTCCTAAGCTTCTTGGAATGGGTTTGCCCAGAACATCTTGGGTAAAACTGAATCGTCTGCGTACTGGCGTAGGGTGATTCCATTCATCCATGTACAAATGGGGTGCTGCTCCTTCACCGAATTGTGAGTGTGGTGCCTCTGAGCAAACTGCAGACCACATCATTTCTATATGGCCCCTACATCGTGCACCAAAAGGAATACAAGGTCTGTTGGTCCTGGATGATGACACCCGACGCTGGCTTAAAATCAACGCCGTCAACATCTAAACCGTCGGAAGAGGATGCCCAACCACACAACGACGACAGTCTATAGAGACTGTGCCACAACGAAGGAAGCAATCGAGATATTTCATTCACTTTTCTTTTGCTTGATTCTTTGCGCTTCAATTAGGCTAAGGCTTCACTGAGAATTTTCCCTAATTGTCCGCGAAAATTGTTGGAATAATCGCAATGGAGCCGGCTCTCAAAAAATTTTTTATCGCGGCGTTTTTTTAAATTCGAGAAAAACGAGAAGACAAGAGCAAGTATTTTGCGAGAGATTTTATCAAATGTGCGATGGATTAGCCCATTTTGAAACGTTACCTTTAAAAATTTTGGTGGAGCAGGGTTGGAAAATTAACAATAATCCAATTATCGATAACCTTCGCGAAAATTAGGTTGGCAAATTTATCAAAGCAAGCTTGGGAATAAATTCTGTGGTAGGTTAACTTGGGTCAGTCGCGTTGCTAGAAGCAAAGTTTTATCACGTCATAATCAACATTTGAAAAATATTGAATTAAAATCCAAACTAGTCAAAGTTTTACAAGTATTTGGAAGTTTCACTTGAAATACTGACTGCAAAATCAAAATCAGTGTGCGCAGTAGGGGGAGATGGGTGGGGACATATTCCCCCCAGTAAAAAAAGTTGTCCCCCCCCAGCACAGAAAAAAATGTCCTTGGGGGGTGCCAAAACGTCCCCTCCAGTGATAAGTACTTTGAGAAGTTAAATGTTTTTCATTCACAACACATCGCAAGTATCTGTAAGTAGCATACTCAGCAGTCATGAGAAAACGCGCAACCCCGCTACCTATCCCAAGTACACTACGACCTAGAGTGCACGATAAAGGGTAACCGGTTAACATTTATTTCGACCTGTAAGGTCTCATCAGGTGCCACTAATCCCCGTAAGCAGATCAGTCTGCCAGCACACTTTAACGCCTTGGAACTGTCCTTTTCATTAAATGTTTTTATACGTGTAGCTTGTGGGTACGGACTACGGCGATACTTTCCAGCATATCTTGTAGCCATTATAGTTTCTTTCGCAAACTAATCAAGAACAACCTTTTCAGTGCGCCTATTACAGAACAGAACAGTTTATTTTTCATCAACATTACAACACGTCAGCAGTTTTTTGTAAGCGATAATGAAAGCACTAAGAATATGTTTAAGCAGCGGTTCCCTAACTTTTTTCAAATCATATTTGAGATTGGGAGTAAGAATTATAAAAATGCTATATCTTCCCGGGGCGCAACAAAAATAGCGTAGCTTACCGCTCTCCCCCCAAACCCCTTGCTTCATTTATGAAACAAAAATTAATCAAAAAAATGTTTATCACTGATCTAGTTATTCGATTTGGCATAGGAAAATTGCTATTACAAGCAAGCTTGTATTAGAGTGTTACACCCTAGTGGCGAGCCGTTGGCTACACTGTGTCCGATTCGACCGGCCTGGAAATTGAACCCCAAACCGTCCGCATCGATAGCGACATCTTTAACACTGTGTTATAACAGCCCGATTTGTTGAAAAATTATATTAAACGGTAAAAATCTAAATTGACACTGCCACTGCCCTAAATGTTAAAAATAAAAATACTGCCAAGGCAGACCAGGCAAACGAAAGATTTGAAGAGGCCCAGGGGCGGAAGGGAGCAAGACAATTTGACGCGGACAATTTGACGCGAACAAACTTGACGCGGACGATTTGACGCGAAATGTGTGAAGGTGGAAAGGGGATCGAAAACGAGTTTCCACCCCTCCGATCTTCACCGTTTTTAAACCCTTTTAACTCTCTGACTCTACCGCTATCCATCCCCTCATTTCACCCTCACATATTTCGCGTCAAGTCGCTCGCGTCAAGTTTGCTCGCGTCAAATCGTTCGCGTCAAATTGTCATGTACCCCGGTATTGCAGCATCACATTGCAATGAAAGTTTCTCGAAATTAAATTATAAAGTTGGACAAAACAGAAAAAACAGGATAGCAATTTCGGCCAGCTCCGCACGAAGAAAAGTCGGTTCGTTTCAAAATTAAGAAAGGTTTGATTTATTCTGCAATCATCAAGGGAGCATGTAGACTTTCGACCCCCTCGAGATTCTATAAGCAAGTTGGATAGCACAGAAAAACAACAGCATTTTTGGGAATTTCTGTATGAAAAAAAGCGAATCGTTCCAAAAAGAGAGGTATCCATTTTTTCCAATCGTCAATGGGGAGAGGATTGACCCCCGAACCCCTACACCCCGTGAGTACGCCTCTGGTCAACATCTATACCAGGCGTTTCTTGACGCAACGCAGGGCCAAGCTACTAGTACTGCTGCTTCTGCTCTGCTTGATCGGCTTGACGAAAAGTGAAAAGCCAGATGGTCAGGGAATGTCAACTCCATCGATTTTACTCACTCTAGTGGGTTAGCATGGAGCAGTATAAACAACCTTATTGGCAAGCAGAGACACACTCAACAAACTTGTCTTATTTCCGCCAACGCTATTGCATCAGAGTTGGTGAAAAATGGGATTTACAAAACGAAGGACCGGAAGTGACCTAGACTTGTGTCCCAAGAGGTGTCTGAACTTTGAAAGATTCCAACACCCAAAGACAAAGTTATCTCAGGAGATTATACATCGGAAGACTTTTCTAATGCCCTCCGTGTACTGAAGCCAAAAAAATCTCCGGACCCTGATTCTATCTGCCCTGAGCTAGTACTTTATGCCGGTGCTGCTCTGAAGTCATGGCTAAATCAGTTCCATTCATCCTGCATGCGCACACTCAAGCTTCCAAAGATCTAGAGACGAGCCCTAGTGGTCGCGCTAAAGCTAAAAAAGCCCCCAAAGGACCAAAAGAGTTATAGACCTATCTCTATGTTATGCATTTCATTTAAGATCTCGGAAAGGCTTTTCTACACTCGCATCGAGCCTATTGTAGACCCACTTCTTCCGTGGGAGAAAGCCGGCTTCCGACTCGGGAGATCGACTGTAGACCAGGTCACACTTTCAGCTCAAGAAATTGAGGATAGCTTCTCGGCTAACAGAAAGGCCGGGGCGTAATTTGCAGATCTTAGAGCAGCCTATGACACTGTATGGCATCGCGGTCTCACCTGCAAGCTACTGCGACTCTTACCGGATAGGCACATGATTTCGCTGATTATGGAGCTTGACCAAAATCGGTAACGGCTTGCAAAGCAGGCTACGGCGTGGGAGAAATAGCGTTCTTCAGGGATCAGTCCTGACCCCTCTCCTATTCAACATCTACACATACGACCTACCAGTAACAACCGCCAAGGAATTTGCTTATGCAGATGATCTGGCTATCTTGCACTCGGTAAAAAACTGGTAGATGCTGGGAGAGGCTTTAACCCAGAATATGTCAGTCATGTCCACTTAGTCACTTACCTCCAAAAGTGGAAGCTGAGGCTCAGTATAACCAAAACGATGACGGCTGCCTTTCACCTTTACAACAAGGAAGCAAAACGTAAGCTCCATGTCATCGTTGAGAAGCTCATTCTCCACTGAACCAACTTATCTTGGAATAAAGCTGAACAGAGCGGTCACTTTCCGTCATCATCTGGAGTCACTGCGTAGCAAGCTTACATCACGCATCGGACTGCTGAAGCGAATGGCAGGATCAAGTTGGGATCCAAATGCCCAGACATTGCGCACAACTACTCTGTCTTTGATCTATTCTACTGCTGAATATTGTGCACCAGTGCGGTGCCGTAGTGTCCATACTCACCTCATAGACGAGACAATCAACGAAGTTCTGCGTATAGAGACAGGATGTCTGCGTCCCTCGCCAATGGGCAATCTCCATATCCTAGCAGGTATCCATCCAACTGACCTTCGCCACAAAAAATCCACCTTGTTATTGGCTCATCGTGCGCAAGACCCTGAACACTTGTTGCGTAAAAGACTCGATGCAATGCTTTTTGTAAGACATCAATAACTTAAATCAAGACACCCATTTGTCCCTGCCGCACTGGAACTGATCAACGAAGTTGATGAACTAAACAACAGCGAAGCGCACTGAACGGACCACACATGGAACAAGAAGTGGCAGGCAAGTTCTTCTAGACTACATGCTTTTTTTCCAAGTGCTAGCAACTCACCACTCGGAATGCACTTCCCAAGGTCTGCTTGGGTTAGGCTTAACCACCTCCGCACTGGTGTTGGCCTCTTCCATTTAAATCTGCGAAAATGGGGACTGATTTCTTTAGCGGCCTGTGAGTGTGGCGCGAAGGAGCAGACACCAGACCATGTAGTGGCATCTTGTCCCATCTACCGCCACCCAAATGGAGCTCAAGGTTTGAAAATGGTCAATGAAAACCTGTTGATTTGGCTGATGAATAAATGTTCAATTGTCGAATGGGAACAATCGCTCTCTGAAACATCTATCCCAAAAAAAGAAGCTAATGTTGTAACTACTTTAGGAAATACCTGACGAGGGCCAATGTTGAGCTGAAAACGTTCGAAGTATCTTTGTAATGTTGTAAATAGTGTAAATAAATTAGTACAAATGCATCAGATTTTTTGGTTGCTGTACCTCGCAACTTTGAGGTACAAGAATTTCAATTAATGAATTGAACTTGAATCTAACCCACCAAGATCTAAGGCCAAATCAAACGTAGTCAGAAAAATTTGATTACGAGTGGGATTCGAACCCACGCTCTATGACGTGTCACCAGCCCAATGCATGGTTGCGGCGAGTCTTTACCGCAGACGCGGCCTTAGCCACTCGGCAATTGTGATCTGATACCGTAGTAGCCGAATTTCTCGTAGATATGATAAAACTAATTCATCATCCCACTTTAAGCATTTTAAGGTGATACCAGCAGGACCCCACTAACATTTTGCTGCTTAATTTTTAAAGACTAACAAGATATAGATAAGCTTTGAAAAATTTTTGCTACTGTATCCTATAAATTTTTTTATCCAACAACTGGACTTAAATCAGATATGGCATCCGCAAACGCATCATCGCTACTGGGTCTGAGGGCCTAGAATCATTTGCTTTTTCTAAAGCGCCATGCAACTTTTTTTACATGGAGGCTCCTGATCTTCGTTTTTATTTACCTTTAAAGTGTTTTTTTTGTTTTTGTTTAACTTATTAAAAGCTGACTCATGTGGCTACTAAACCTTGATTCTAATCAACTTTGTTTCTAATCAACACTGCAAACAAAATTGGGTAGAGCTCTTGGTAAAACTCCACTCAACCCAATTCATATTTGGGTAGAACACGTTTTACCGTGCCCTAAATCGATATGCCCAAAGCATAACTTCGATAATTTTTTTGGGTAAAAAATATTTTGGGTAATAATGAAATTTTGTGGGCAAATACAATTTTTACCCAATTTTTTTGGGGGTAAACACACCTTCTACCCAAGTCCGACTTTTTCGCTTTTGGGTAATGTTTTATACGTAACAAAATAATTTGGGGTATTTTTGAAAATTACCCAAACGTAAAAAATTTCGTTGAATTTAAAAAAAATTTTACCCAATTTTAAATTGAACAAAACAAAATTTATTCAAACATTCACGTTCAAAATTCTGAAGAATACAGTATTTAGTGAATACGATACTTTCACTAGTTTTTCCTTTGCTGTATGCAGCTGAAACCTATACCCTATAGCATTATGCAGATGATGAAGATAGCAGCCGCGTGATGCAACTTTTCCTCAGGGTTATAAAGAGTCAAGCAGCCACCCTTAAGCCCGGTCTACACTGAAGCTGAGCGAGGCGCAAAAGTTAGTTTGTTTTATTGAAATGGAGCTTTGTGCGGCGCATGACATGTGCCCCGCTCAGCCGCGCACAGCCGAAAAAAAAATTTACGCTTGGTTTAATTCTCAGCCTGCAGCGACTGCGACTTGCTGCGACCAGGAGTTTTCCAGGTACAGGTATACGCTAATAGTCTTAGACTACTGGGTCGTCTTTGTATATTTTTTTTGGGTAAACAGGCAGAAAGAAATAGCAAAGGATTGTATTTTGAAATTTCGGTCAGCTGTATAAGAATCCAAGCTGTACGCAGGCCAGAATGGCAACCTAGCGGTATTCAACTACTTGACTAGTGTACATGTAGTCTTTTTTGAAAATAAGTTTTGCAGAGACCAAAGGGTTATTAAAAATTCTGATTTGTTTGGCTAAAATGAATTACATCTCAAGTCTTCAGCTGCTAAAAAGATTGATACCAGCTATTAGACTATGCCTATTCAGCAGTGTTGACAGTTGGCAGGTTGGTTTGTAGTGAAGGATGGAGCTGAAGCTTGTGAAAAGTTTTTTTTTCTTTAAAGTATTGATTTTTCAAATGTCAGTAGGCTCGGTTGTTAGTAAGAACAAGGCCAGAATGACAAGTTGGCAACCTACCCCATTCGCGCACTGGACCTAGGTTTATTAACAATGAGTAGCCTAGAGAAAATGTTACTGAATTTATAGCTGCTGAAAGAATGGTTTTGGTACCATACCGGTATGCAAAAACTACCTGTGTTGGACCAATCACAGTTCGTTAAACTATTAAATTTGGTATTACAACTAGATCATAGACATTGTGCAGTGCAGGTATTATACTGGTAATTGATTATGGACTACCAACTATTGGTACTATGAAAAAGAACTACAGGCGGTGGCTTCATTAAAAAACTATTCAGTATCATTAGAAATATTGCGTTGTAGAAAGAAGCAAACTGTTAAATGCTTATGAGATCCTCTAACAATATGAAACTTTTCACGAAGTGTAAACAAAGGTGGAAGTTGTTAACACTGTTTCCATGATATCATCTTAAATGTGTCAATAAGCATTCTCAAACACAGGTAACCTCAAATGATGAGGCCCTAAGCCATTACGGTGGACTAGCTCTTGAACTATTAAGAAGTTGTTGCTGAAGGCAGTGTAACTTAGATTGTGACTTGTGGTTATTGATTTCATTGATTTCTTCATTGATTTCTTCATCTTTATCCTCCTATCACGAGAAAGCGGCGGAGGCGCTATGCGTAGGACGAATCCAGACTCGCTTAGGAGTTGCCTTCGTTTTCAAGTTTTCCGGTTGAATTTTCTTCTGACTTCTTTAATTTGCTGCTTGCCAGATTCCACCAAGCAGAGATAATCATCGTAAAGCATCTTATCCAAGGACGCAACAACGAGACTAAGTTGGGAGTTGAACCATTAACCTTGCGATTATGGTCGTCGTAAAAACGACGCTCCACACCATTGCGCCACGCTGCCGACAAATTGGTTTATGAGCAAGTGCAAATTGGTTTATGAGCAATTGGTTTATGAGCAAGTGGTTACTTTGGTTTATGAGCAAGTGCTGAGACTTGATAAGACTTGACCAACCTTGTTGAGACTTGATATCAACTATGAGTCTATGATTGCACAACCAGGCACATAATAATGCTTGGCTCCTACCGCGCCATAGTGCTTGTGCATAGCTAAGTACACACCCAGGCACCCTCTTAGTTTTTCCTTAAGGAGGTCCTAATCCTCATGAAAAATGACTGATCATTATGGCATTGTGTCTCGCCCTTCAGACCAATAACTTGCATGTATGTATGTTATTTGTACTTGATTGTGCATGGGAAACATGCCTACAATCTTGTTTGTGCAGACTTGTTGGTTGTCTACATCATGTTTATGCATAAGTAGCATGCCCACAATCTTGTGTGTGCATGACTGCATTTTGTACATCTTATTCGTGCACACCTGTTAGTTGTCTATGTATGCGCTGGATCTGGGCTGTCTGGACCATAGTGCTGCAATAGTTCAAGTGTAATAACATTAGTAATGAGTAATCATGGGAAGTGATTGAGAGGCACTGCTGATGTAGAATGATAGATGTGACAAGAAACCTTACTTTACCCATATACATAAACATTATGTTTAGGCATTATGTCATGTTAACATCATCATTACTAACATTATTAAGTGTATTCATGTGTAATCTGCTGCGCCATTGTTGTGTACTAATCAATTATATTTGAATAATATTTCAGATACATTTGTGTGTAGTAGATAAAGATACCTCATTGAAAGGGACTGTTGCCTTTGGTAGACTTGTTCTATTGGTTGTTGGATTCCCTAATTGTTCTCACCGGAAGGCTAGTGTAGATGCCTGCAACAAACCCAAACAACTTCAGAATCTCCTACCCCTACCCAACAACAACCTTCTCCAGCTCTCAAAATGTCTAGTGTACAAATTCGCGAACTCTACGCCTGTTGGATATGGGCAACTTGACTCAGATGATCAGGAAATGGTCTGTCGCTGTACAGTTTGCCACTGTTTGATTACTAATCAGATTAACTTTAGTACTGTTTTATCATTTTTATGTTAAAAGTTGTTGTGTAATTGACTATTTCAGTGCAAACAAATAAAATTAACTTGACTTGTTTGGTTAGGATCTTGGGTTCCAATGAATACAGTCGTAGGGTACTCGCCTACTAGTTGGCAAACAAGGAGACAACTGTATCAGTGCATGTTTGTTCTTTAACGCAGCCCAAGGCACCATCCACTTCACCAACTCCATACCGTTATGATGACGTTTGATTGCAACAACTTAAAAAGCACGCCGCGTCTGACCATTTTATAGTTCCAGTGCAGACACGCCGCTTGGCTTGACTTGACTTTTCTCAACCTGGCACGGCCTCAGTGTAGACCAGGCTTCATACCGACGGATAAATCAAAATCTTAACAGTGGACTTTTATTGTTATTCAGATTTCCGAAAATAAGCAGCATTCATATGAATTCTCGATATACCCTGCTGCTGCTTGGACTCCTGTAAGGTCAAAGTTAATACATTTTGGAATAAAATGCTGTAAGGTTTCTTCTAAAAACTACGCATAAAGAAGGACTTTCTGTCTTTAAAATATCGTTTCAGATGTTGACATCTTGATAAATAATTGAGCGTTGCAGTTTCGAGGTGCTATAAATGGGGAATCATATGACTTTCTTTGCCCTGAAAGATTGGCTTGGACCGAACAGGCGTGTTTAGAAAACCTGTTATCACTTGGCCACCTGCGATATTTGAGTGGCGTAGCCAAGGGTGGGAGGTTCCGGGGCCATGCCCCTTAAATTTTACGAAAACAGAAAAAAAAACAATGTAAAAACTAGCACTCACTTTGCTTACATTAAGCATAGTCATGAACCCCTTCAAATATTTTTTGGCGACGCCACTACGACCTGTCTATTTCCTGAAGGTGCGCGAATCCTGTTAGGTGCCTTTCCCAACTAAACAAGTAAACTAACTGACTTGTTTTTTGCACGGTTGTTTCAATGCTCGACGTCAAACAAAGAAGTTGAATTACAGATCTAGAGTTTTACTAAGCTATTTTGGCTGTTAAAAGCTATTATCTGATATACTGTACGTGCATCTATTGGCCAATTAATTTAAAATGACAGGCTCACCTACGCAGTGCAAGTAAAAAAGTTTTAGTGGGTTGTGTGCACTAATTTTTTCTCTGGACAACAACCCCGGATTAAAAGAAGGGAATTAATCTAACCTTACATAGGCTCAGTATAAACGGTCAGTGTGGAGAACAAACCGACAAGCTTGCTTTTACTGTTGTCAGGAAAAGGTACTTGGTGCTTGGTGGAACTACTTTTTCTTTTTGTTGTATAGATTGACCTAAATATTATTAGATACGCTGTTTTCAGATAGGTCGGTAGCTGAGCAAATACGCGTACACTAAAGATTATAGGCTAAAACATTGACTGATAGAAATTTAAGCAACGCAGTAAAAAATTTGCTAGAGGGATGGTTGAAACCGAAGAACTTGAACGTTATGGAAAAAAATCTTAACTGCCATCATGTAATACAGTTCACAACAGTTCCAAAGATTTCATTTTTGTTTATAGAATTTCTTGGCTGTTGCACAAACAAAAGTGAAGTAGGCATTAACGTTTAGGCCTTAGAAAACGTTTTAGTAAAACCAAGTATGGAAATGGGTAACCAGATTATCAAAAAGCTCACTTGTGCAATATCCCTTTTAACATTCGCAACACTACCAGTAGCGTATTTAGGGGGGCATTGGGCCATGCCCCCCCCCCCCCCTTTGACTCTGCCTTTTAGTAAACAAGAACAAAATTAATTGTGTCAAGTAACTGAAATATGCCATACTCTTTTGATGGTTTCTGTAGCTTATGGCTAGGGGCGGATCTAGGGGGGAGGATGAGGGGTATGCATCCTCTACCAGCCATTTTCAAAGTTGTTTTGAATGTATACAATTTTTCCATAATTTCGAACCTCTTCGATAGTGATAAGCCTTACGCCTTGAGCACGCATAATCGAAAATGTGCGAACAAAATGCATCACATTTTGCGAAGCACTCAGTTTAGGGTCAAACAATTTGAACAAAATTTGCCTGAAAATTATTCAAAACGCACTAAAATATCCATTAGAGCATGTAAATTTTTAAAAATTTTCCGAGGGAGCATGCTCCCGGACCCCCCTTGAGACTTTCTTGCTTCTCAATCAGCTTCAAATTTGTTTTGCCGAAAAAACTACTCTTGCAAAAAGTGTGGAAATTATGGCTCCCCCTTTTTAAAATTTCTCGCTACGCCACTGAACACTGCCATTGGCCTTCAAGTTTAAACCAATCTGAAAAGTCTCACGGCGCTAAAGAGAATAGATTACATTCGAAATACCTAACTATATACAGGGAATAGAAAAGCAGTCGCAAAATATTGCTTTTCTTGCCAACTTGAAAGCCATACTTTTGTGTGACAAATCATAGGCAATTCAAGATAAAATTGGACTACATTTGTTCATTTGCGGACAGTATTTTATTTTAATTTAAGACAATATTTATTTGCGAAGAGCCTGTACACTGATCACCGCATGCAGCGAAAATAAAATCAAATTTTAAAAAATATTGGGTATGGAGTACCCAATGATAAAATGCAGCGAAAATAATATCAAATTTTAAAAAATATTGGGTATGGAGGTATGACGTATTTTTAAAAATGCCACTAGTGAAATATTATTATGATTTTTTGTTTTATATACAAATCGGAACACTTACGTTAGTGTAATATCAAAGATGCTTGTTGTGAGATCCTCCGTATCGCAAGCAATGGTGAGTATGGACGTTAAGTAGACCCTGTAGAGTAACATACTAATTCATCCAATACTTTGCAAATGAGCGATGAGAGCAGCGAGAACAATTTTTGGATTTTTGTTGCTTAAAAACATTTGGGTAGCGAAAACCCAATAAAATTAATTGGGTTCTTGACTTGGGCTAAAATAGCCCAACGCATAATGGTTGGTAGTCAATCAGTTTACTTCATTTGGGTAATCTGCACCCAACTTAAGAAATTGGGTTTCTCAACGTTAATACCCAAAATATTTACCCAAAAAAATACCCAATTTTATTTGCAGTGAAGGTCTTTGAAAAAAAAAACATAGGTCACACCAAGTCACAGAAAATATAACTAAATTTTTATTCACATTTTTAAATCATATACTCTGCGCTGCAACTAAGCGTTTTACTAAATCAACATCACAAGCACGAAATAACTTCACTTTACCACTTATAATATGCTCAAAGACACTTTTGTAATCAAAAAGTCTGAAAAACGTAGATTATGTTATCATTTTTAAAACACAGAATTTCCCTTATTTTTTTTCTGCCTTTTTCAAGTATCTTGTATTTTTTGCTTAACTTTTACTGTTCCATGATAAATAAGATAGCCTTCTGTCAGGAAGTAAGTATTTACTATCTATGATTGACTTATTAGAGCTTAATTTGTGCAATAAAGTAAACACATGAAATGTCGGAAATGGCGCATAACGAATAGTTTTAACCATAAAATTCTGGAAGTGAAACAGTAAGTTATAGCTACATTTAATGCTTGTAAACAATTTTGTTACTCATCACCTAACAAAACTGGATAAAATCACAGTAACTGCAAGCAGGGATGGGCACGATAAACCTGTGCGTACTAAAGTGATAACGATAATCGATAATTTCAAAAAAGCTCTGGGCGATACCAATAATAATCGATAAATCTCAATTTCTTAAAGCGATATCAGTAATCGATAAGCTATCGCCGATAGATTTTTCGGATAATTGTTGTAAACTTCTGATGTGGTGGACGAAGTTTTTTTTTGTTAGTCACATTGGAAAAATATTTTTCTAGATTTTCAAGAAAAGATAGCAGTTCAGGAACTCTGCCGTGGCATTATACAAAACAAAGATAGATTTCGTAAAAATATAAACAAGGCTTAACAAACACCGTGTATTTTTTCCGTAGCGCCTACTCTCTAACTCAGTGGTAGGCAAACACCAAGCCGGGTACTTTTCCAGATTAAATGCTTCAAAACATTTTTGTTACTTTAGAGTTTAAGACCCAATATTATTGCTTTCGGACGTTTTGTTAGATTTGATTGCTTGATTTTTACACTGTGGGTGCGTTAAGACTTAATTCGGCGCTTTAAACAGTTTGCTGGACTTAAAGCGGCGCTTTAAAGTGTTTGCTAGTGTCAGCTCTGAAAGGTGTTTATTCTAGCGTTGTTGCATGTTACGTCATAATAAGACAAAAGGGCAATAAATCTAATTATTATTTTTTTTGTTATGTGTGTGATGTAACTATAGCAGTAATTGTTGTGGTTTAGTTGTGTTTGCTGTGCTAGGTTGATGAAGGAGATATGTTAGCGACATGGCCAAGCGGTACCGCGCGCAGATGGCAGATCCTACGTGACGGGTTCGATTCACGACTGGAGCCGATTGCAGTTGACAAATATACCGGGTGGCTGCTGACTCGAAGAGCGCAAGCTCACTTCGCGGTCTCCTTTAATTAATAACTGTTGAATTTTCAGTTCATTATAATTTGAAATTGGTAAGAAAATAACGTTAGAAACATTACAGCAAATTAAAGGTAGAATTAAAATAAATCATTCCTGCTAAAACTTTGACCTAAGATTTGCAGTTTTAAAGTTTAAACATAGATATTTTTAGTCTGATAATAAATAATTAAAAGGCAAACATTTTTGCTGAGATTTTTTGGAAGTAGGTCAGCACCATCTCAAAAGTCTGACGTCAATGAAGAGGGATCTTCTACAACATCAATTAAACGTTAGAAGCAGGCTGAAGCCTAGCGAAATTTATTTTCAAAAAATAACATCAATTTTTCTAAACCCAACGCAGAAAAAAATTTTTGGCAAAACTTTCTAGTTCTTAAAATAATTAAAAAAATCCGTTCCAACTCCGTCAAATTATGACGTCAAAGTAGTAGTCAAAAATAGGTAATATTTTTCTTGTTTTTTTTTTTTTGACTACTTTGACATCATAATTTGGCGGAGTTCAAACGGATTTTTTGATTACTTCAAAAACTAGGAAGTTTTGCTAAAAAAATTTTTTCTTCGTTGAATTTAGAAAAATTAATGTTATTTTTTGAAAATAATTTTCGCTGAGCTGCACCCTACCTTTATACATCGCGGAATTCGTTAAGTCCAATCATTCCGGCATGGAAGAGTGTGGTTGCTGCAATACAAGCTCATGGTTCTCATTGAATCACTATCGTATGAATTAAAATAAAACTTAAGTGCTGAATGTTTACGTTTATTTTTAAGGCCAGTTCATGAAACATTTTCCGACTTCAACCGGTCCGCTATGCGCAAAAGTTTGCCGATCCCTGCTCTAACTTTGAAGTTTGAACACTGTGTGCATAAAGAATCGTTTATCGCGATAATTTTTGGTGGTAGCAATAGCAAAATATAAACAAAAGCGATGTCGGAAATCGATAAATTAAAACTAGATTGAGCGATAACCACAATATTGGTAATAAATTATCTCGATAAACGTCCATCTGTGACTGCAAGTGCACAGATTGATCCAGGCTCGCTGATGAAATTAAGCGCTCTACAGTACTAGGGAATTTTAAACTAAAAAAAAAAAAAACGATTTTAGCAGGTAAAATAAGGACACAGTAATTCTTAAAACTGGTTATTCAGCTGCCTTCATCGACAATGTAGCCAAAGCCGTACAAAACTGAAAATACTTCCAACTAAAGTGACCATGTATTGATCACAAAACCCAAATACACATTTACGGTCTGTCTGGATGGTATAACCTCGTTAACCGATGAGTTAACTCTCGATTATCTTGCACTTAATGATCTTTACCTGGCGATTTCCTAGGCGTTTTCCTGAGCTGCGTCATCAGACATGTTATGATACTGTACAAGCTGTGTGAAGTTTCTCTTCTCCCGGGTGCCGCTTGAAGAGTAAAGTAGGCTATGCGGTGTCATGGCCTGCATCGGTTGCAGTGTCGTGGACATTCGCTTCAACTGTTGAGGTTGTTGCTTGATCAGACAAGTCTCCTCCTTAGATTGTTTCCGACCCCGTAACAACAGATGCCCGAGGAGATCGATCAATAGCTTGGTCAGTGTTCACCGGTCTGTGTTATTATCGTAGCACTGTGAAATAATCCGGATTATTACTGGATGAGCATAGTGTTGTTTCATAGAAATCCACTTTCACCCCTTGAACAGGAAAAGCCACTGCAAACTCAAAATGCGAAGGACCAGAATTCAAATCGTCAGTTTGGTTGAAAAGGTCTTTTTCACAACGTCGATGAATCAAAATCACTAATGAACCACTCAAAATGACAAGAAGCATTCCAACTACTCCAATACCGATGTGTAGACCTGAATCGCTCTCCACAGCGCCGTCAGTACTGATATCGGTTTTGCAACTGTTCATCGTATTGTCTGTCTCACACAATTCAGTCATATTCACAGATCTTTCTGAACACAATCGAACATTCGAAGCTTTACTTCCGTCTCCGTACCAACACTTCCCTGTTCTTATTTGTTCTCCTGACACGTTACATGGAGGTGAAATACAAATCCCTACTTCACTCCACATTGGTTGACTTGTTATTTGCATTGTAGTGTTTTCGTTGCAGTATTGTTGATTTATTGTGTCATTGTAACAATCCGTACAGTTTCTTGTGAATGTTTCTAATCATCAACAATAAATAATCATCCATAAAGTGAGACAGTATTGCTTTTACTTTCGTGGTGCAGCTCAATGTTACGTTTTTGTGATTAGGCAGGTGCCGCAGGTCTCTTTATAAACTATCGTTTTCATGTTAAGCCTTTGCATCAACATCTGCTTGAAATAAAGTGACATGTTAAACAAACAATCTTTGCTTTTTGAATTAGTCAGGTGAATATTGTAGAAGGTAGATACAATCTGCTCCGAAATACCATCAAAATGGGCAGGAATTAATAACGACCACGCTGCGTTTCAAGCACCCTTAAATTTGATCGTTAGGCTGTACCTTAGTTCACGCATATGACACGAAAGCCTATCGAGGGATGGAGCAAGGAGCAGCAGCTAGTAAAATTTGATGAGATTTTCTCTGCCAATGTATTTTTTAAACACAAAATGGATATTCGTAAGTGTTAACGTAAAAATTTACTTTTTTTTGACTACTGCAGTCTGCTGTGGCAAATCGTACCATCAGTAAAATGTAATGTGTATTTCCCTTAATAAATTTCATTTGCTTCAATTGCACGTTTTGTTTTTACTACTTTAAGCACTCAGAGCCCATAAAAAATCTTAAAACCAACTGCTAATGTGTGGAAGCAAAATTTTCAGATCGATTTTATCCGGAATCGAACCTCAAAACCGTACGCTCAGATATGTAATCGCCCTTCTGATTTGAGCGCGCCGCGTGCCATCAGCTTCCCAACTACAGAGTAGATACGTCTTTTGGTTTAACTTTAATTCTCTCAGCCTCGCAAGGCCTCAATTTAGACCATATTTTAATCTTCCAGTTTTACAAGAAGAGAGAAGAAGAGTGTTTAAAGGCAAATCAACAAAAGAAAAACTTTAATATGAAGTACTACTAGGCCTCGTGGAATCGCAGTCACTGTATCGCACGATTTTTAAGCCCTAAGGGTCAGAAAAAAATAGCTTGTATTCGAAAATAATATTGGCCTAGGCCTACCTATTTTTGTGCAGTTGGCCTTGGCCAACTTTCCATAATATAATAACATTCATTCCCATACGGCCAAGCAATGATATGCTGTGTCGTTGCTATCGCAACAGTTGTAGCAGATCGCCGCGGTCTCAACGCATGCGCTCGTGCTCAGTGTGCATAATTGCTTGATTTGCCGCTAAAATCATAGACGCAGGTCGTTTGAACGTTGAAATTTCCTATCGCAGACCCATTCGTTTGCCTGTGTCGCTGTGTGTTGCCGCCTGCAATGCACTGTTCTAAAAGGTTCTATTCTAGACCGATACATTGTTTACAGAAATTTGCTCGCGACAGTGCCGGCGCTAGGCCAACTGAAGCTCCCCCTGAAAACTTCACGTGGGGCCCCCTTAATCCGCAAGCAAAATGGAAGGTGAAGGTGGTTTTACACAAAATGCGATTTTCATCCGATTTGCATATTATGCATATTCGTGCGATTTTTGATGAACGAACTTGACGGATATGTCTTTACACAAAATGCAATTGCGTCCGATTTTGCATCTACGTACCCTATTGCATCGTATTCTGTGTAAAGCCTCCTTAAAGCAATTACTGGTCGATGAAGAAACTGGGACCCCTTCATGCAAACAAATTTCTACGCAATTGATTCTTAACAGCAATCCACAAAGCAAAGAAACGATCAATTATATTTAACACAGGTTTCAAAATGTTTTCCAGCGAGCCTTTTCAGCAGCTTTTAAAACTAGCTGACCGTCTGACGTATAACCCAGGATTCCATCGATCTGGAACCCAAAATAAGGACGACTGGAAAAATGATCAAACTGCCTGGGTACTATTGAGCTAAAAATTCAACACTTTCCCATTCAACCTAGACAGCCAATTGTGCCAACAATTCTTCCTGCCATCTATGTCTTGCTTCTTTGTGTTCCAAACATGGTTTTATGATGTCACAATGAAGTTTTAGCGGTAACACAGAAAAGAAAGGCAAGACAAATAACACAACTCTTGGTTCAATAATGCGCCAGCTCCACCAAACTGTGGTACTGAAACGGAAGCTTTGCATCAGTGCAAAGCTATCCATTTTCAAATCAGTCTATGTTCTTATTCTGACCTATGGCCATAAGTGTTGGATCACGAATGAGAAAGCGAGATCTCGAATTCAAGCAGTCAAAATGGGATTTTTGCGTAGAATTAGCGGTTTGACCTTGTTGGACAAGATTAAAAGTGCAGATATTCGTGAATTTTTAAACATGGAATCGCTGCTTCTCCGACTAGAAAGATCGCAACTGCGTTTATATGGACATGTGACACGAAAGTACCAAGAAAGAACACCCAAAAAACTGCTCCGTTCAACACCAATTGGTCGAAGACCTAAAGGCCGTCCCATAACTCG
The DNA here is from genome assembly GCA_964006365.1 of Trididemnum miniatum. Classification (NCBI taxonomy): domain Eukaryota; kingdom Metazoa; phylum Chordata; class Ascidiacea; order Aplousobranchia; family Didemnidae; genus Trididemnum; species Trididemnum miniatum. Next base: position 8,571,778 of record OZ023232.1, on the reverse strand, counting down.
ATGGTGGGATTTTTACACAGATGATGAAACATCAATTTTTGAGTCGAAAACTGTAAAAAACACATTTTTGAAAAATTTGTAGTTATCATTATTTTTTGAGAAAAAACGGCAGAGCTGCTGCCCTCGCGACCCCGCAAGGATAAGGGAGTCTAGAAAATGAATGATTGAAGTAAGACAAAATAAGGACACAAGCCAAAAATAAGGACATTTTTTAAAAATAAGGACAATAATATTTTCTAAGGTGTAGACTCTCAAATGAAAAACATATCTTTGGAATAAAGACGGTGTGGAATCGCTGCGTATAACTGGTGCGTGAAGAATACTCATTTTTATTAAATTCTAATTCTTAAGAACACTCTCTGGTTCCACAGAGCAAGCGTTTACCGGACTACCGGCAAAAGTTTCACTTGAAATCGTTAACGCTTGAAGTACTGGCTGTTTTTGTGCGCTATTAAGCGCTACAATAATAAATTAAAACTAAAGACAAACGGCCCAGCACAGTGTGATGTGACATGGGAAACAGCAGACGAAAAGTATTCAAGAAAATCATCAATCCATTTGGCAATAACCGATACCTAAAAGAACAATAGAAGTTTAAAGTAGGCCTTACTTAAAGTTATAATATGTCATAAATTTGAACTTTTAGCGATCCGTTTGACGAACCAATTTTGATCCACTTTGCTTGCGGAGTCGCATACCCCTAAATGCTTTTGTGCAAAAACCACAGTAAATCTACAATCTTCTAAACACCTACCATGTACGACCTCATTCGAAACAAGGCGCAGCGGCTTGAGATAGGAAGTTCAAGTTAATATTGTTGCTATACCGATAACTTACATTTCATAAAATGTGTACTTTTGACAGAAAAAGTTATGCTTTTGCTTATTCAACAGATCAAAAAATCGTTTACAGACAAACGATTTTGCCTACAGTTGTCTACATTTCAAACAAGAGCGGCGCAGTTGGAGTCCAACATTCTTCAACCCCCCTTCCTCTCGTCAGCACCTTTCTACACACACGCACACAAACAAATGTTGCGTCGTAACACGCATTAAAATCATTTCCAAGTAAAAAAAAAACAAACGCCGCGGTGTTCAGGGCGGGGCCTCTGACTAGGCCTGGGTCCCCCCAGCCGGGATGTTCAGGGGGCGGTTCCACCGGCCCTGGCTCGCGAGATGGTTTCGTGCAGTGGTATTGTGATGCAATTATACCGTTGACTTCGGAAATATTCGGACGGCTCTTGATAGTTCGTAACTTCAGTCAACTGTAGTTTTGTGCATATCACGTAACAATAGTATTTAGAGTTGGCGCGTGAATTTTTGCATGTCATACGATTTCCATTTCTTTCCTCTTGTTTCATAGAATTTTATAGAACATTCTGGGATCTGATTTTTGAGTATAAATTATCGTGTTTTGCTGGCGTTAATTACTCGAACGTAGTTTTTGAGTGCAATAAGTCGTACGTAGAGTTAAGCAAAGGTTGTAAGCTGAGGGCTTTAGCACTGGTTTAACAGTGTTTTGAAATGAGCGGAGAAACTTGTGTTGTTGAAGTTTAGGTTACGGTGAGTAGAGTACCGTAGCTAAGCGAGTTCAGCTTGGTTCGCAATATCATATTCGTTTGGTAAAAGGTAAAGAAAGGTACGGGACAGCGGGTGCGAGCACACATTGTTTAGGCCATTCTCAATTGGCGGCCCATTTCAATTATTAATCACGAATGATTGAACGCTGTTAAGGGACATACATGACGAACAACTGATACACAAAATCCTTCGCACTTCCACTTGTGCCAAGCGCTTGGCGCAAAAGCTGCGAATACTATTTTTAAAGTCTTTAGTGTGACCCGCCCGGGAATAAAACCCCAGTGTCCCGGCTACCAAGCGGACGCTCTTAACCGATACACCAACCGCCGGTTAATCGTTTGAGAAAGATTGTTTGGTTTCTGCGAGGTAAGTTCAGAGTACGGATTACTGCCTACGGTCTATTATCCAACACTCATCAATCATCCTGTCAACGAAGCGGATCTTTGTCCTTCGTGGATAATTCTTTTACTCTTTCGTGACACCCTAGTGGTAAGCGCATCCGTCTTTGGAGCTGCTGTAGACTCGGGTTTGATTCCGAGTCGGGTCAAACCAATGACTTAAAAATTGGTATTCACAACTTCCCTGCTTGACATTCAGCATGGAAGGTACAGTGTGGAGAACAAGCCGGCAAGTTTACTTGTTGTGCCGTTGGGAAGGGCGTTTAGCGGGATTTCCCCATCTTGGTGTGGTATACAGATAGCCGCAAATTCCTAAGCGAGCTCTATACAGCGCTATGGTCGTATTTTCTTGATAGGAGGATAAATATGCAACAAATAATTGCCTAATAATAACCCACAAATGCCGAGAAATTACAGAATGCTAAAAATTTTCCAGGGCAACCTCCAAAAGTAATTAAAATTCTCCATATCCTAGGAATTTTAACAGCCGAGACAACGAAAACCGCGTTGGCCACTCATCAATTTGCAGTACACTAGATGTAAAACATACATGCTGGGTGCGACGTATAGCACAATTTGCATTTCGCGCTCATTCTGATAATAACGGACGATGAATTTTGCATCCAAGTTTTTTTTCCTGAAGTTTGTAATCGCAACTTTTGACTTCCTTACCTAAGTGGTTACAATTAATAAACTACTTCATGTGGCAGCAGTGATATACTGAGTAGTCTATTTAACTAATTTGAAACAAGGGAATTTACTATTACGCCAAGATAAGGTGATCACTCAAGCAATGAGAATTTTTTTTATCCACTGTGGCGTTGCTTGGACAACAAAAACGATCGACCAAGACAGTACTTTGCAAAGTTCTAATTATAAACGTTTCAGCTTTCTCCCTTAAAAAAGAGCCTTGCGATGAAGCAGCTTTAGGGTTTTTTACTTGTGAATTCCTGGGTGATTTTCTGTTTAGTTTTTTAGTTTTGGAGTATACATATAATCAATCAGTAAGCAATCTTACGTTCTGACGCAAATCAAATACAGCTTCCAGCAAGCATTAAGGCACAATACACTTTATGACGATGATGCAAGTAATAAGTAAATTGATACTAGCGAAAATACATCAAAGCCCAACGTTGTCGAGCATAAAAATCACAAGCTCTTAACGCTTAAAAACGAAATCAGAATTTTCTTTTCAGATCATCGCAAAAAAAGTCATTTACTCGCTTTTATATACTCGCAAAAATAGTTAAAACACCTAAGGGATAACAAGCTAAAAAGAAATAAACCAACACCAGTTACTCTACATCACTGAAGTGTATAATTATTTAATGAGGGATAATAATTGCTATTGTCAAGAAAATCAGTTATATAAAGTTTTTTTAACAAGGTAAAAGGCTTTGATTTTATGTTTGGTGGTACATTATTTCAAACTTTTACTCCCAGGTACTTAAAAGAATGTTGCACTCGACATGTGTTGAAAGATGGAGTATAATAACTGTTTTTTGTTGAACTCCTTGCATGATAATTGTAAATATTTGAGCCACAAATAAAAAGTTTATCAAGGGGCTGGGGTAGATTATTTATTTTGAATTGATGCATAAGTTCAGCAAGTTTAAAATTTTAGAAGTCATTCAGTTTTAGCATGTTAAGTTTAAAGTACTGTAGTAGGGAGTAATTTGTGCTGGTGGGTGTGCACTGTGCACCCGTTATTGCTCTAACTAACCTTTTGCAAAAATTTTAATCTTTGCATAGAAAAAGGAAAATTAGAACCCCAATTTACCAAGCCATAAGAAAAAAATGGATGAACTAAAGAAAAATAAATCAAACGAAAGGTTGGACGGATTTTTCATTTCAGATTAGATTAAGTTTCCGTGAAATCCCAATACCTCAGCCCGCTTCTTTTTTCAATTACGTAAATATGCTCTAAAAAGCAAAGTTCATTATCCAAATATATATTTAAGTATTTATAAGAATCGGCTCATGGTATTTGTTCATTACATAACGAAATATTAAATTGAAAAAATCCAAGTTTAATGGTGGGTTGAATTAGAATGCCAGCAAATTTTTAATGTTCATCGTCAGTTTTTTAGAATCAAACCAGGTTTTTAAATTTTCTCATTGTGAATTGATTTTTTGTTCTAATTATTGGCACACGTCATTGTAATCCGAAACAGGGCAGATATCATCTGCATAAAGTCTGGGAGAACAAGTGGTAGAACTTAGAAGATCGTTAATGTAAAGAATTTACAGTAGTGGTCTAAGTATCGAGCCTTGTGGCATTCCTACTTCAAGTCTGCAAAGATTCGACATGCTACCATCAACAATCACGTATTGCTTTCTGTCAGAAAGACAGTTAGCAATTAGCTCTCTAGCAACGCCCCTAACACCATAATTTTGCAACTTATTCAATAATCCTATTATGACAAACTGTGTCACAAGCTTTTTTTAAATCGATCATCAATAATCCAGTAAATTCTTTATCATTCATAGCATCACAGCAACTAGTTACAATATCTATGAGTGCATGAGAAGTTGAAATGTGTTATCTATAGCCAAACTGATAAGGTTGCAGTACTTTAAATTATTCTTTTCACCAAGTGATATCAATACGTAGTATATTATTTTTTCTAAAATTTTTGAAAGTCAAGGTTAATCAAATATAGCATCACAATCCACATCAACCAATTGGTCGCGATTGCTCATGGGAACTTCATAACCACTCATTGTTGCATTGTCTTGGCTTTCAACTGCTGCATTGACATAAGCTGAATTATTGGCTGATAAACTGGATATAGGACACTCGTATCCATCATTTTGTTGTGCTTGTGGTCTTAACGTTGTAATATTATTTCTATCAATGTCTTTGTTGTCTCCACTTGAATTCAATGGATTCTGTATCTGCAAGGTGAGATTGGGAGAAGAGTTTATTTCATTTGTGCTAAGATAACCATCATTGCTGGGATGCAATATATCGGGATTTAACGATATGGGTGGGTGGACTGGGTTGTTTCTGGATTCCGAACGACCGCCTTCAGTGATTGTATCGTAAATGTGATGTTCAAGGTTTAGCTTTTTGTTTATCTGATTATTGTTTTTCTGCGGCGATGCCAAACGTTTATACAAATATTGACCTGATGTGACGAATATTACTATAACTACAAAACAACCTACTCCAACACTAACGCGCAAAGCCAAGTTGCTACCCACACTGTCGGTATCGGTATTAACTTCACAGTCAGTATTGTTTGTCACACATGATTCAGTCATATTTGGTGATCCTTCTGTACACAATTGAACATTCGAGGCTTCACTTCCGTCTCCATTCAAACACCTCCTTGTTCTTATTTGTCCTCCTGTCGTGCTACATGGAAGTGATATACAATTTCCTGCTTCACCCCATTCACTCCACATTGGTTGACATGTTACTTGCATTGTAGTGTTTCCGTTGCAATATTGTTTAGTTATTGTGTCACCGTAACAATCCATGCAGTTTCTTGTGAATGTGGTTTGTGCAGAAGTCTCACAGTTTGAAGTTTCGACCCAGTTTGTCCAATATAACTTTTCACAGTTTTTATTCAGAAAAGAAAACTCATCAATATTCTTCCAGGAAGACCACGAAGTCCAGCTTCCTGTTAAGTTTTTAGAACGTTCCTGATACTTAACAGTAAAATTTACGAGCTTGCTATTGCATTCCATTAAACATTTCCAATTATTTTCCGGAATTAGACTGAACTTGTAATAATCAGATTTACTAGAAGATGAAACTGTAAACGTTTGCCACAATTTTGATGTGAAACTGATGCTGTTGCTGTCGCATTTGTAGTCAGAGTATTTAATGATAAGCACATAAACATGATATTGCGAGGAAGGTACATCAAACGGCCAGATACCTTCATCAACCTTCTTGTAATCAACCCATGAACTTTGTGGACAGTTAATTCCTAAAGAGTTCACAAACATGGACAATACAACTGATAAAAAAAACATGGTTGCTGGAATACTACCGTAATATTACACTAAGAAATAATTGCATTAGAAATAACAGCTGGATTAGTTGAAGACAATTTAGCTAAGTCACATGCATCTAGCCAAAATTTCGACCATGCATGTAATTGCATGCTTCAATCGCAACTCCAATCTAGCAAAAAACTATCGAAAAATTTTCGACGCGTTGAAAAATTTTAAGTTTGTTTTTAAGAGTTTTATTTTCGCTATTCAATTTTGGTACCATTTGAAATGGTCAAAATACAAAATGTTTGCAGTTGTCTAGACTTTGTTTGATATTTTGCATGCATTTGGTAGCTTACTTACAGTGGACCCATGACTTAGCAAAGTGAGTATTGTTACGTAGGTCTACAAACTATTCATGACAGGAAAATAAAAGAGATTTTGAAGCAAGTTGAAGAACTAATCTTTGACCTTGCGAATTTTTCAATATGCCATTTTTTCACCGTAGTTTTTTTCTCTATAGTACGCGAATTCCATGATCTTATCCAGTCAATAGCCTGGTAAGACATATGTTACGTATGATACAGCCTGACTGCTTAAAAGTAAATGCTACAAGCTTAGTTTTCCGCGAAGTACAATCAGACCCGTAACCAGAAACGGATCTCAGGGGGGCATTTTTTTAACAGGGGGGACAAGTTTTTTTTGTCTACTCCCCAAAATACCAACTTTGAAAACAGTCGGCATTAATCAAAGCTTGCAAAATTTAAATTTGATTTTCATGTAACTAAATTAATCACCGATTAGTATGTGAGTTGGGAACAATGGCCGGTTGGCCTAGTGGTAACGGCATCGCTTCCGCTTCCACTTTCCGCTTCCGGGATTCGATTCTCGGGCCAGTCAAATCAAACACGGAGTCGCCAACGGCTCCCCACCGCTGCGATATTTCTTCGGAATTCGAAGCTGTGTCGCCCACGCGCTGAGCTGCGGAGATGGGCCCTGCAACTCGTTACATGCTTCGGCGTAATACGACGAGTATGACTAAGATTTGATTTTGATTTGCAACAAGTACAGTCATTAGCAAAAGTTTAAGACCAGTCTTTCAGATTTAAGGTATTTGTAGATTTTATCATTATTATCGCATTGTGCAGTTTTATATGACGCAATATCCTAATGAAATTGCATCAGCCATCTGTCCATCACCAACACATGGGTTGTTTTCACGAAGAACCTATTTTACTTCATTTCGATTGGTTTTACAGCGTAATCAGTTGTGTACTAGCTGCTGTTTCAGTTCTTGAAAATGGGCAAAAAATCTTCTCTTTCCGAGACTAAAAGAGCCCAAATTGTGGTTTTAAGTGAAGAAGGCTACTCTGAACGAGAAATCAGTGCGAAGATGCAGTGCAGCAAGACTGCTGTGCACACAGCCCTTAAAAATTTCAATAATTACGGGAGTTACAAAGACTTGAAGAGAAGTGGGAGACCCAAAAAAACATCCCCTAGAGATGATCTGACAATAAAGCGAATTGCTGTACGTTCCCCAACAAGTTCTTTGAAGAAAATTCGTGCTGCGCTGCTTGGGAAAAGGACAGACGTTCACATCACCACAGTTTCTCGGCGTTTGAGGTTTAACTTTGGTCTTAAATCATATAAGCCAGCTCGCAAACCCAGGCTCACTCCTCTTATGAAATCAAAGCGTCTGGCATTTGCAAAAGAACATGCAGCATGGACATCTGAAGACTGGTCTAAGATCATGTTTTCCGATGAGTGTACTCTACAGCAGTTTGTGGTGAGAAAAAAGAACGTTAGAAGGCCTGTGGGTAAAAGGTTTGAGGAAAGATACACAGTTTCAACAATGAAACACCCACCGAGTCAAATGGTCTGGGGGGCATTTTCCAGGTCTGGTACTGCTGGATTGTATTTTTTGCCCCCAGGAAGTACAATGAACGGTTCCAGGTATGTGGATTTGCTAAAAGAAAAACTTGAAATGCATATGAATATTCATCAGTGCACAGTTTTCATGCACGACGGTGCTCCGTGTCATCGCTCGAAGATTGTGAAACAATTCCTTTCAGAAAAAAATGTGGCAACACTGGGCTGGCCTGGAAACAGCCCAGATTTAAACCCAATCGAGAATCTTTGGGAAATACTCAAAAACAAGGTTGCAGAAAAACAACCTTCAAGTGCTGGAGCATTAAACCATGCTATAAAAGAGGTATGGGTCAAAGAAATTTCAAGAGACTATTGTGAGAAACTGATATGCAGTATGCCAAAACGAATCCAGGCGGTGATAAAGAACAAAGGAGGACACACAAAGTACTAAAATTGCGTGTTACTGTTTTACAATTTGTAATTTGAGCATTCACAATGTGTTATACTAAATTTACGAGCAAAATATACCAGCAGTGGCAGTAATTTGTATTCTGGAGAGGATAGACAGCAAAAATACATAATTTCTGATAACTGGTCTTAAACTTTTGCTAATGACTGTAATGGGAAAAGCTAAAATGTTTTACGTTGAGAGATTATATTGTCTGCTAGTACTCTACGTTGATGATCGTACCTGGGATATTCGAACAATTAACAAACCGATCCATCTAGTTCACTACAAAAGACTCATACAGCTAATTGGTTGACTGATCTGTACCAGTAAACTCTTTCTTACTTTTTTAGATTAAATTGCTTTCAGCTCAGCTTACGAAAGTTTTCTCTTGCATCCAAATACGTCTAAATTGTATTAAAGCCAAAATTATTGATAAAATCTGAAATCACTTTGTTGCAATTTGTGTATATCCTAGTAAAATCGTAAAATATGCCGTCTATTTTATTTACTGAGCTATTATTTAAAAATAGAGAGCTCTGATTGGTTGGTTAGAAGTAGCCAATAGAAATCAGACAGAAGAGCTCTGACTGGCTAGAGAGTCAAAGGGTTAAGATAGTTTCAAAAAGTAAACGAATTCTTTTTGTTTGCAGAGGATAGGTTTGAGAGATTTAATGAAAGTAGCTTCTAACGCGGGAAAGATGAAAGAGAGAACGACCTCGGGCAAGAATTGAAAATTTGTCGTCATTTTAATGAGAAGCGCATACAGGGTTATCAAGAAGATATTGACCAATAGCAGAATCGTGAAATTGCCGAGGAGAATTGTTGGCTTTACACCGACGAGGAAGGCTTTTTCGGCTGGTTGAAATGGTGAATTTAGGATGTGTTGCTTGATACGCTATTGAAGACGTAGAGACGTGCGACCAACGTACCGACTATCACAGTGGCACACAAATTGGTAAACAAGATTGCTACAATGATGGGAAGGCAACACGTTTTTCTTCGTAGGTGGCAAGAGCTGTCGGGTTGTAAAAACAACACGTGGTTCGACGGCGAAGTAGCAGCGTTTGACTGCAGAGCTGATTTGTTTTTCGAACCTCGTCGAAACGTTCCCTAGCCATGGGACATGCAGGTATACCGGGCACTTGTCTGCTGAGTGGATCGGTTTGGCGTTAAGTTGCTTTAAGTTTGGCATTAAGTTGGCATCAAGCAACTTAATGCCAAACCGATCCACTCAGCAGACGAGTGCCCGGTATACCTGCATGTCCCATGGCTAGGGAACGTTTCGACGAGGTTCGAAAAACAAATTAGATAAAGAAGCATGCAAAGTGGCCTGTATCTATCAATATTTTGACAGGGTTAGCCTGGCCCCTCCTTGCCCCCGTATAGGTACGGGCCTGGTTACAGTCATTCATTGCAATCGCAGTAAGTTTCTGGTCCCCATTTCACCAGGAGGACCCCACTTGTACTTTGCAGATTAACTTTTAAAAACTAACAAGATATAGCTAAGCTACGAAAATTTTTGCTACTGTATCTTATCAAAATTTCTTGTCGAACACCTGCACTAAAATCACAGATGTCATCCGCAAACGCGTCATCGCTACTGGGTCTGAAGGCGTAGAATCATTTGCTTTTTCTGAAGCGCAATGCAACTTTTTTTTTATGTGGAGGCTGCTTGTCTTCGTTTTTAATTACCTTTTCAGTGTTTTTTTTTTGTTTAACTTATTAAAAGCTGGCTCATATATGGCTACTAAACTTTATTTCTAATCAACTTTGTTCCTAATCAATCAGCTTAAAAAAAAACAGGTCCCAACAAGTCACAGAAGATATTACCAGATTTTTATACACATTTTTAGATCATCTACATCAGGGGTGTGCAACAGGCGGCCCGCGGGCCACTACCTGGCCCCTCAAGACATTTAGTGTGGCCCTCATCAACACTCATATTTTTTCTTATCAAAGCATAGAATCATAATCCGACAGTTTAATTGGAGTGACGATTTACACTTTTCGTGTATTTTTTTCATAACTAACCGCAGTAATTTGATTACGATAGTGCGTGAGGTAAGCATTCTTTTGCTCTGTGGTTTAGATTGGATCACTTATCAGCTGTGTCTGGAAAATTTACGTTAGATACAATGTGTTGCTCGCAATAGGAAGAAAGTGGAGTTAGCCGCCATTGTTTTTTTAGGTCATTTGTTGTTCGTGTTTTGTCTCAGATGGCCAATACATCGTGCGTCTCTGTAGACTCGGGTTTGATTCCAAGTCCATTAAAATCAGAGACTTTAATATAGGTTATCTCAGCTTCCCTGCTTGATGCTCAGCAATAAATGGACAGAGTGGAGAACAAGCTGGCAAGTTTACTTGTTTCGTTGGGAAAAGTTAAAAACGGGTTGCTACAGCATCTGTCAAAGCCGATGTTAACAAACTAAGCAAGTACATTAAATTCTAAAAGTCCCGCTAAAATGTTACACAATTAGTATTTTGCATTGTGAGAAATTTTTAGTTCGTTGCGTAAATGAAAAAACTAAATTTTGGTGTGGCCCAGCTGGATTTCTAAGTTGGTTGTATGGCCCACCGATAAGAAATGTTGCACACCCCTGATCTACATTCTACACTACGCTGCTACAAAGCGTTTTGCTGAATCATTATTGCCAGCAAGAAAAAAATTCACTTTGCCACTTACTGTACAATGCGCTCAAAAACACTTTCGTAGTTGAAAAGTCTAAAAAACGTAGATTATGTTATCATTTTAAAACACAGAGTTTCTCTAATTTTTTTTTTCTGCCTAGACCTATTTTGAATATTTCATATTCTATGCGTAACTTTTTCTGCACCGTAATAACTAAGATAACCCACACTCAGGAATTAAATATTTACCAATGACTGATTTACTAAAGTTAATTTGTGTGATAAAGTAAACACATAAAATGTCGGAAATAGCACATAATGAATAGTTTTAACCATAAAATTCCGGAAGTGAAGCAGTAAGTTGCATTTCATGTTTGTAAACACTTTTGCAACTCATCGTCTCACAAACCTAGATTAGACCTAAATGCAAGCAGTGATGGGCCCAATAAATCTCTCTGTACTTAAGCGATAAAGATAGTAGGTAATCTCAAAAAAGCCCTGGGCAATGCTGATAATACCCATAATGTTTAATAAATCTCAATTTCTTAAAGTGCGTTTAGCGACACGCGACAAAAATTTTTCGCACCTTGTTTGTTTTATTTTACTGTTTACCGATCACGCGCAAACCTGCAAAATCCTTCTACATTTACTTACATTATCATTTTTGTCGCGTCATCGCGTACCGCGTATCGGTAAACACACCTTTAAAGCAATATCAGTAATCGATAAATTATCGCTGATAAATTTTTCTGATGATTGTTGCGGTAAATTTTTAATATGATGGACGAAGTTTTTTGTGTAAGTCACATTCGAAAAATGTTTTTCTAGATTTTTCAAGAAAAGAGAAAAATTCAGGGACTTTGCCGTGGCATTAAACAAAAACAAAGAGAGATTTCTTAAAAGTATAAACAAGACTTCATGAACACCGTGTATTTTTTTCTTAGCGCCAACTCACACTGTGTGCATAAAGAATCGTTTATCGCCATACTTTATCGGTGATAACAAAATATACTGCAAAAGTGATATCGGTAATCGATAAACCAAAACTAGCTTGAGCGATAACGATAATCGGTAACGATAAATTATCATCTTGACAAATGCCATTTCTGACAACACTAGGCAACAAAAATATTTTTTTCAAAAGGCATAACATGCTAGAGTCAGTTTAAGATAATTAGGGGGCGCTGAACCCGAAAATGACGTCAGTTTTACCGAATTGGCTTTAGTTTTTGAGATATTTCATTATGTAAGCCCTTTTTTTCACCAAAAGTTGTAGTTTTGCCACTAGAGAACCTAATATAATCGCCATGTTTTAGTTAGTGCTTTTAAATGATGCCACTCTTCATTCTGCACTACTCAAAAAAAAATTGACCGAATAGAGTGATTTTGGCCTGAGTAATTAGCATTTTTATGTTTTAGGTATACTTGCATACTTGGTGGCATACTTGGTGGCAGAAGTGTTTCTGCCACCAAGTGGTGAAACATAATTTGCAGCATTTTAAGAAATATTGGTCCAATTTAATTAAAATTATTGTCCATTTTCATGTTTTCGGGGATAAGGAAGTCATTTCTGTTATCAGTCGGACACATTTTTGAGAGCAGATGTGTTTCACTACATCAGTGGAAAATATAAGATGACAAAGTATTGCTTCAACGTGAGAGATTTTACCAAAAGAGCTTATGAAGCATGCTTTGGCATAAAGTTAGGGAACCAAGACAAGTCTTGGGCACCTCACATGGTCTGCAAGCAACGCACAGAAACGTTAAGTTTTTGGAGCCAAGATAAAGCTAAATCCATGCGGTTCGGGGTTCCTATGATATGGTGAGAACCCAAAAATCACCATGAAGACTGTTATTTTTGCGTGATGTATATGACTAGATGGAATCAGTGAAAGACGAAAGATTGATACTATCCTGATATAGAGTCTGCACTACGACCAATACCACATTTCATGACGTTCCACTTTCGTAACCGATTTTACTGCAGATGTAACACTGCTAGAAGAAATGGAAGATACTGATAGCAGCTGTAGTAACTATAGCTCTACCAGCGTGGCTACACTGTAAATCAAATTGGGTAACGTAGACCCAAAAAACTTGGGTTATCATTTTGGGCTCGAAGGCTGAGAAACCCAATTTGCCAACTTGGGTAATAACGACCCAATTTACAAAGTTGGGTTTGTTAACCCAATATCCATAACCCAAGTACAGTGGGTAACTTGACCCAAACTACAAACTTGGGTCTTTAAACCTATTTGAAAATTTTGGGCTCGAAGGCTGAGAAACCCAATTTGTCAACTTGGGTAATAACGACCCAAATTTTCAATTTAGGTGTTTAACCTTAAATCTTGTAGATCAAGAAAATTGGGTAATTAATACCCAAGCTGAAAATTTGGGCGCTTTGTCCCAAAAGCTTTTAGCTAAGGAAAAAAGCCCAATTTTCAGATTTGGGTTTTCCGACTAATATTTGTGAATGCGTTTTTGCTTAACTCGTAATCACAACAGTCGTCATAATCATTTAATAATGGAGGGTTCACAAGAAATGCACAACAAAATATTGCAATAATGCTTTATATTGTCAAAAGAAATAGGTACAAATTAAATGTTCAACAAATAACAGCATTGATTATTTGAACATGTTTAGGTTCACATATGAAGCGATTATAAATAAAACTGATCCAAACGATGTAAATATTATGCGATTATGACCTCAATTTATATGAGAATTGCAAGTAACCAATTCCTGCAAGCACAAATAGAAATCTGCCACAACCATATGCAAGCCCAAGCATTTTTAACTCACAAATGTATGTAAAAAAATAAACAATCATAGATACGGAGCAGTTACAGTATGCTACTCAAAGAATAAAAAATGAAGTGCATACGCAGAGACAATACAAAATAATGCTTTTGCAAAGATACAAAATAATGAAGTATTATGATACATAAAATTAATTAATTTCAGTTATTATCAACAATTTACTGTGCACTTTAAGTGCAAACTATTGTGCGCTCGCAAAAACAAGGTTAGCAGCAATCAAGTTTAACAAGATGTTAAAAGGCAATTACAGTAGCTCTCAACCATAACCAAGAGCTTGTGTCACGAAGGTTTCGACTATGCCTAATTATATTTACGTTATGTCAGTCAGATATTCCGCTGAAGCAAAATTATGTCAATAAGCAACCAGCCACAGTCATGATGTTGCATAAAAACTAACCAAACAAAATAGGCTAAAAAAACATGACACCCATACGTTAGAATAGAACACAGGAAACAAAGACGGGCAAACAATGTTTAGTGCAAATGTTATACAATCGGTAAGCAGCAACACAATTCTTTGGAATAAATTCGACAAGTTATCAGTTCAAAGTTTTCCCCCTAAAACGTCTGTTTTCGCATATTATGCATCTGAGAAGTTTTTATTTTACCATTTGTCTCAATTGTTTTTTCCGTTCGCTTTCATTCAAGCCTTTTGTGCTATTCAGGACGCATTAGATAGCATCAACTGTCTGCAGAATTTAGTGTTTCGATGCACATTCTTCGCAGAATTCCCTAAAAAGATGGAGCAATTGTAAGCCCAAATATTGTATATAAATAATGAGCCAGAAAAGCGCATGATGAAAATGAAAATTTCCATCAGATTATATAAATTGCAGTATTTGAGAGAAACCGTTTAAACTTGGGCTTATGTCCAGCAGTGCTTTTGTTAAATTTCAACTATGAAAAACAGTTTGGAATGACTGGGTAAGAAAAAGCAAACTGGAGAGCCCGCGTATCTGCTTTGGTAGGCTTTCATTTAAGGTCAAATCTTCAGCAGTTCGAGTGATGGGGTGTCTTAGATATAGAACAAAAGAGACAATTCGGTTTTATTGTAGCGTGAAGCAATATGGTAATAACAAGACATTTAGCGTTTCAAACCAAATTATTATTTACTCCTATCTACAGCGCGAACAGGTCTTTTGGAACTGAACAGTTTTATGCGTTGATGAAAACCTTTGCGCGTTATAGACAGGCAAGTAAACCAATGCCATAGAGTTTGTCTTAAATAACAGACAAGCAAACAAGGACTCTAGCGCTTTATAATTTATGCTTTCTTAGCGTTAAGCACATAAAAACCTTAGCATGGGCTACCATGGCAGTCTTTAGGTTGTTCACACCTTTGCATCCCAACTAAATAATTATCATTTATGTTTAACTGTACCAAACAATCAATTTCTGAAACTTCACAAAAATGTTTAGCAATAAACCACTTGCTTGGAGCAGGCTTGCTTATGTGGAATTACATTTTTAATTTCTTTACCCAATAAAAACCATTGGATAAAAACTGCTAATTGAGGTTTGATCATTTTTAGTAACAGGAACAACAGCTACAAAAAATTTAGCCAGTCCATAGCCTTTTCAAATTTTAAACATTATTTCAAATTTCCAATCAACAAAGTTCATTAACGCCACATTACTTGATTTAATAATAATTTTTTATCAAAGACACAGAAAACAACATGCAACAGCTTGACTAGCATCAAATTATGCTGACCTGTAATTGTCACAAAATAAGTTTGCTGATTTTCATGAAACAAAGAGGTTGATGCAAAAATAATCCACTGTGAATTATTTTATATGCATGTTGCCCATGTGTCATAACCACTGCTTTAACTTTACATAATAAAACTGAAAGAGTAGTATACTATCATAACAAGTTTCTAACACACAGCTGCAGGGAGCAATGCAGTGCATGTCAAGCCATATTTTTTGCACCAAGTTCTTTGATTTTACTGCTTATTGCTTACGTAAAATCATGAAACCACTCACTACATAATCACGTGTCACTTTCTATGAGTTGCATACCGGGCCTATTGGTTAAAGCGCCTTACGTAGGCAAAAATTTATAAATAGCAGTATGAAGTAGAATAATCACAATGCACTTGATTGGTAACATACTCATATTCGTATTGATGTGCATGGCATATCGAGAAAAAGTTTGAACTGCTCTTCTGTCAATATTTTAAATATATGATGGCACATTTTTGACTGTTTCACAAAACAATTTAAATGTTTATCACTGCCACATGGATGCCTAACAAAACTGGGTATCATATACAATCAGTTATTAGTGTGAAGCATTACATAATGCCTTAGCATTTACAACACAACATGCATAATGTTTACTGTTTATCAGTCACTTACCTTGATTCGTTGCATGTCTGTTTTGGTTTCACACACAAAGGTAAATACATGTTATGATGAATTGATGATCAGAAACTTCGATGACAATTCGACACAGTAGTTGTACATACATCACATTGACAGCATGAAGCATCAGCTATATAACATGACTGCTAGGCCCATTCTCTAATTCTGAAATTTACTATGTTTTTACATCAATAAATGTACATTGCAAGCTATTTGATTGCTTATATACCCAGTCAACACTTTGGATAAGCAAGATCCATACCAGTATCAGTGTAATGGGTATTGTGGTACTTTAACATAAAATTGGGAAGTGGCAGCAGTGTCATTTCCAAATCGGTTTTCTCCACATGGAGGCTCATTTAGATTGACTCATTTTTCTCAGATCAACTCAGCTTCAGATTTCCCCAAAACTCTGATCAACTCCAACCTCTAATGGTCCAACTTGCAACTACTAATAGTGGGTTTACACGAACAAAAAAACGTCAATGGAGCAGAGCTGAGCTTTGTTTGTTCTTTGAAGCTTGCAATGAAGCTTGGCTCCACTTTGCTCAACTAGCAAAGCCAAGTTGCATGACATTAGGCCTATAAAATAAAAGCTCAGCTTCTCACCGTTTTGCACTATTTTTTTATCTTATGTAAACCCAGCTTAACAACTCTAAATTTGAACTGTAGTCACTCCAATCTCCAGTTCTACCATTCCTCCGTACCTGTACTAGTGCACTCTGGGAGTTAAGAATCACTGAAAAGGGTCAGTACCAGTAGACCTTGAAATTTTTTTTGCCTTCTGATAAGCTTTTCCAAATTTAAATTATTTAAAAGTTCGTCAAAAAACAAGTTGTTTTAATTTTCTATCCCGCCATTAGCAGACCTAAAAGAAGCATGCGCAACCAGTAACTTACTGACATCTGACTAGGCAGCTAGGTCTTAAGTCTAGTAGCTAGTAATAAAAAGACCTGCGGACTACTAGTACTTGTGGTCTTCGCAGCATTTCCAAATCTGTAGATACTGCATACTATGATAGCTCACTTCAGCAAGTTGAACACATGAATCTGCAGATAACTTTAAAATCATTGTGTCTACATAGCCTACCTAAGTCGTTACCGGAACCTTTAGATTTTAAATTAGCTTTTTACTCCAGCGAGAAGCAGCAGCTTCAGTTCCGACGCATCATTTAATTCGAATTTCGATTATTTTGGCGCTCACTGATTGCGCTGATCACTAAACCTTAAAGTTTATTGAAGCGTAAAGTAAAATTTAATTAATTTCTGAAAAGTGCTATTTTATTAGAATGATGAATTACATCATGCACATTTAATTATTATTAAAGTCTGCCAGCAAAATTAATAAATTACGCTGACAAACGATGGTATACTGCAAGTTGAAAGCTTAGGTTGTTTGGTTTATGCGGTAGAGTGAAGGTTAGCCGCTTGCGCAACTGTCTATCATAGTAATGTTGAACTTGAAATTAAAATGACTAGACACAGGTATGTAACTTAAAATTGCTATAGCATAAGTAGTGAGAAAAAAGACAACAATAGCTTATTAAATGACTTGTGAAATTGGGGTTGTCATCGGTTTTATTTCAAGTGGAAATATACTGCAAAATTTAACTAGGCCTATATCAATTTGGGGTAGATGACGCATTCTGTCTCATCAAGCAAAACAGCTACACAAATGCTAGTTTATAATGCTTAGCATTTACGTCTAAGCAAAATTTAAGCGCATGCGCGTGGTAAGGCCTTGAAAAGCAATAAATCGCAGACTACTATGGTTTCCGGCTTTCCGTTTTGCTAATGTAGCAACATTTACCAATGCCCGTAGATAAATGCTATAAAAATTTAAGATGGCTTGCCCAGCTCCAATATCTGCCAAACACGCAGATAAATCTCAGAAAATTTTTAGACGGCTCGATTATCCTACAGACCAAGTGATCAACTTAGATAAAGCATGTAAGGTTTTTGGTGGTTGGCCTTAGACCAGGGGCGCCAAAGTTTTCTCCAAGAGGAACAAATTTCATAATGTAAAGTACCCGAAGGCTAATAGTCTTTTGTGGTTCTATGTGTTTTGCTGCTCTTCGTAACAAAAATGGTTTCTGTTGCAATTATGACGTAATAATGGTTTAAACTTTTCTCGCCGGTTTTTGTCGTCTCAATCAGATAGTCTTGTCGCATTTACAGCGTAAAAAAGCAACCTCCAGTTAGATTGGACAGGCTATCTAACTTTACATGTGCTTGTAGGCCAAAAATAATACATTTAGCAGCAACAAGCGCGGGCCGTATGAAAACTCATCGAGTGCTATATGAAACAACTGAGTTTTGCACTCAATGTTTCCTAAACTAAAAATTGCTTAAAGTGCAACCCGTTTTTTGAGTTTAAAACCAATCTATTATCTAAAAATTTTCCCCAAAGATCTTAGTTTTAAAATTCACTTTCCCAAAATAAGTTATTTAACATTTTCCCAAAAATTTTTTTGGCTTTAAAAACAATATACACAAGTTATCATTTCAGGAATTATTTCCCAAAAAAAATTAATGGGTTTAAAATCCATTGACCCAAAACAATAGTCATAACACTCACCCAAAAATTTAATTTGGGTTTGCTACCACATTACCCAAATTAATATTTGCAAAAACGATTACCCAAAATTTATTTTTGGGTATAAAATTTTTAACCCAATTTACTTGGGTGATGTGCTTTGGGTTATGCAGAACCCAAAATCGACTTTGGGTTTTTGCTTATCATACCCAAAAAAAATTGGGTTTTTGACCGTTTTTTTTGGGTAATGCATACACTTGCCCAAAATTGGGCAATGCGATTACCCAAAATTTTTTACAGTGTACTAATGCATCTTCACTTAGCACAAAACCAAAACCATTTAGTCAAGGCCAGCTACATGACTTCCTGCGTGATGTCAATCTCTCCAAAGAATCGTCCGAAATTTTGGCATCTCGTCTTGGTAAACATGGTATACTGGATTCGGGAACTGAAATTACATTCTATCGTAAGAGGGATGACTTGCTGATTTTTTTTTTTACTATGGAAGACGAATTTGTGCATTGTAACAACATCTTTAAGTCTTCTTAAAAAAATGGATCTTTCATATCACAATTCATTCAAATGAATGGAGGTTGTTCATTGACAGCTCCAAACGAAGCTTAAAGTGTGTGTTACTACGTAAGGGTAACCGGTTTGCATGCGTTCCGATCGGACACTGCGTGGTTGTCAAAGAACACTATCTGAATGTGAAGATGGTTTTGAACAAATTGGGCTACTATGAGCATAACTGGGCCATATGTGTAGACTTCAAAATGGTTAATTTTTTGTTGAGGTTAACAAGGGGGGTACACCAAGCATCCTTGTTTTTTATGTTACTGGGACAGTCGAGCTACTACGCAACAGTGGGTAAAAAAGGATTGGCCGGCACGTGAAGATCTTGCAGAGGGTGATAAATGAACCGCTAGTTAATTGGGACCACATTATCTTACCTCCACTTCACAAAGTTGGGTCTGACGAAAGAATTTGTGAAAGTTTTGGATAAGCATGGTAATTGTTTTAATTATATTGTCCAAAAGTTTCCTGGCCTCAGCATGGAAAAACTCAAAGTATGAACTTTTGATGGACCCCAAATTTGCAAATTGATCCAAGCCAAGCCTTCACTTCTCACATGACAGCACTCGAAAGTGTTGCCTGGTGCTCACATGTCTCAGTGATACGAAAGTTTTTAGGTAATACTAAAGCAAGCAACTACCAACATCTTGTGGATCTGATGCTCAGAAACGTTCAAGCTCTTGGTGCAAAAATGAGCATTAAACTTCACTACTTGTTCAGTCATCTAGACTACTTCCCGGCAAATCTTGGTGATGTTAGCAAGGAATAAGGGGAGAGGTTTCACCAAGATGTTAAGGAAATGGAAGAAAGATACCAAGGCAGATGGAACACTCACATGAAGTCAGACTGCTGTTGGACATTGATTTGAGATTGTACTGAACAAAGCTACTGACGAAAATCATAGGCCTACTAGCGAATTTTTTTTTAGTTGCATATTTGTCCTCCTATTACGAGAAAGCGATCGATGCGCTATACGAGCTCGCTTAGGAGTTGCCATGCAGCCATCTGTCTACCACACCAAGATGGGGGAATTCCGTTAAGTGCCTTTCCCAATGGCACAACAAGTAAACTTGCCGGCTTGTTCTCCACACTGTCCCTTTAATGCTGAGCGTCAAGCAGGGAAGCTGTGAATACCAATTTTAAAGTCATTGGTTTGACCCGACTCGGAATCAAACCCGAGTCTACAGCTCAAGAGACGGAGCTCTATATCACTCGGCCATCTGAGCTGTTATCGGCAATCTGAGCTGTTTTCTTCAATTACAATAAACCTGGGAGTTAATACGTTATGCTTTTTCGTTTCATTTGTCAACAAATAGATGCTCTGATAACCCAATAACTACTTCAATATCGACTGGTCCCAAATATTCAACAAATTGAATGTAGAAACGAATTCCCAACCCTTGAATACATGAAAATGAACAAACATTTTGTTGAAATTCGTCACATATTTTTTGAGATATTGCAGATCATATTTTTACCGCTTGGTGGCAGTAGTTCGCTCACAAAACATAAAAACATTAACTACTCAGATCCCAATCACTCTAATCCGTCAAGTTTTTTTTAACTGACGTAGAATGAAGAGTGGCATCTTTTAAAAGCGTCTACTGAAGCATGATAGATACACAGTGCTCTCTAGCGGCAAAAACACACTTTTTTAGAAAAAAGTACCTAAAATTATAAAATATCTCAAAAACTAGGGTAGAGTCTAAACTGCAACTCAAAAAACTGTTTTCAGAATGCGCTGATTGGCTAGCAGGATTTCTCATTGCGTCACAGTCATAAAACAATGAAATTTCACAGGCACAAAGTTGGGGAGTGAAATCGGGTAGAATGGAACAGCCACAATTGTTGAGAATGCGTGTTCGGACCCTTTTAGTCTACTACAGTAGCTACGAGAAAAAATAGGCTTTCAGAACAGCAGATTTAGGCAGAATCACTATGGTTTAAGAAATTATAGCCTTGCAGGCTTACGGCTACATGAAATATGAATTAAACGGTTATAGAGTGCTCTGTTTATAGACCACAGGGTTGAAAGAAAATGGAAAGGTTATCATCGCTATCAGAAACAGCTGCGGTACCCGTAGGTCTACTCTGTAACAGTGCAAGAAGTAACTTCTAGCGTCCTCATCCATCGGCAGCATTCTGAAAAACGGAAGGTGGAAAAGGGTGTCGCGCGAGGTCACGTATGCAACAGTGCATCTTAAAATTAAGTAGCATTGGAACTTTTGCTGAGTAAACACGGTTTGACCATGGGTATGCTGGGGATCCACTCTTACCGGTAGGTAGCCTACCTCTTCTGAATTTCAATACACTGCTTCTCACCGTCTCATAAAAGCGAGTAATTACAAACACCACTATTCTTCCGCTGTAAGATGAAGTCACCCCTTAAGAAGGGCACAACAAGTAAGCCAACATTCAGGAGGGTATTTAGCTAGGGTTGTGCCATGCGCCCTCTTCCCCTAATTTTTTTTGCTATGAAACCGGGGTTGCCTTGGTGGGGGATCTCGGCCCCCCCTAGTTCTAAAAAACAGTTTGTAAGGGGAGCCCAGAGGGCTCTTAAAATCGGCCAAGTCCTTAATTGTGAACGTTTGGACTTTCGAGCAGAGGTTCTTAAACTGGGAGGCGTAAGCAGTGACTTGATGGCTGAACGTAGGTATTTTCAAATAGCTGTTTTCGCATTGGGCTTAAAGAACCATTCTCTCATAACTCTTTCAGTAGCCTTGAAAAAAGATGTTTAGTCCCAGAAGCTTTTCGTGACGCACTCTTCAGTGGGTAATCGCGTCAATGAAAGAACTGAGAAACAAGATCAGGTTTTAATCAAACCATTCGGACGTCAACGAATCGAGGGCAAAGCGAGGCGACGATGAAGCAAGATTGGCCAATCATCAAAGAGATAATGGCGTGCGACTTCTCATTGGACAAGTCGCGACAGGCCCGAATTCTATTTGAACAGATTAAGAAATACTCTTACAGATAAAGATCTTACAGATAAATACAGATTAAGAAATACTCGAAAATCTTTTTTTTTTTTTTTTTTTTAAGCCACTTAATTGCAGCTACATGCATCATGGAGATGACCTAGTTGAGCATCGAACCCGCAAAGCCAGCTTCGGAACCCAATGCACCAACCACTCGGCCAACTTCATGTGCATGATTGGCCAATCTTGCTTCATCGTCGCCTCGCTTTGCCCTCGATTCGTCGACGTCCGAATGGTTTGATTAAAACCTGATCTTGTTTCTCAGTTCTTTCATTAACGCGATTACCCACAGAAGAGGGCGTTACGAAAAGCTTCTGGGACTGAACAGCTTTTTTCAAGGCTACTGAAAAAGTTATGAGAGAATGGTTCTTTAAGCCCAATGCAAAAACAGCTTTTTTCAAAGCTATACTCCAGTTCTGTACCGCTAATCAATTATTCAAGTATTTTCAAATCTTTTTTTCGTAAAACATCACAACTTGTTTCCCAAATACAGCTGCATCCTTCCCATTAAGTCGATTTAGACAATGCAAATAAATTGTTGTATAATTATTTTTTGTAGCGTGGTGGGCAGTGCCGTATTGAGGCATCTCCGAAGTTTGGTCTACCCGGGGGGGGGGGGGGGGGTTGTAGGGACTTTACAATATTGTTGCATTATACTCAAAATTAGAGGCAACAAAAAAATTTCGTCAAAAAGTTGTTGAAAAAGCACTATGATAATCAAAATTGCATTACGTAAATTACAATAAAATTTTTAAAAGTTTTCCGGTGTGGCATGCCCCCGGACCCCTCTAAAGTTTTCATTAATTTTTATTCTGCTTCAAATTTACTATGATTTTGCCACACACCGAAAGAAACTGCGTGTACGAAAGTTTGGGGCGCCCATCCTGAGGAAATTTCTGGATACGTCCCTTGAAACGATGCAGTTAAAGAGGAAAGTTAGTAACCAAGTCGAAAAAGCGCGAAACTGACCTAAATATGTTTGTATATCAAAGGGCCCCATCTGGATCTTTTTTTGGGGGGCAACACTCTTCACACGGCACTGATGGTGGGGCGTGAGCAAAAATAACTAACGCCAAAGGGGGCGTGACTGAGAAAGTTTAAGAACATTTGGTATAAAATAAGAGATTTTTTTGCATTGTATAGAGCCCCCTAGTTCAAATTTTACCAAGGCACCCCTGTATGCCACTGCCTGCACAGCTGCACTTGCGATTTGTTCTTCACATTCCTTCTGTAATGTTGAGCGTCAAGCAGGGAAGTCGGAATTACCAGTTTTAAAGTTATTGCTTAGACCCGACTTAAAACCACACCCAAGTCTTCCGAGGCAGACAGTTTGAACACTCGGCCTTTGAAGTAGGCCTATCTACAAATGATGAAAAGATAGGTCATCAAGTCAAAAATCAAATCTTCATTATAGTCGCCATATTACGCCGAAAGGCCCATCTCCGCGGCTTAGCGCAGAAACGGAAACCAGTCGGGTTTACCAGCCGGTCGGGTCGAGGTTCTTCGACCGGCCGGTCAAAAAACTGGTCAAATTCTCCTTTCTTGCAACTAAAATATACATAAACACGAACCGAAATATACACCTCGATATTTGTTTTTCAAATAGTTTATCAAAAACGACATTAACAAATCACACTTTCTGAAAATAAAAGTTTGCTTTCTGTTTACTTTCATTTATTAAATAGGCCTACTCTTTTTATTAGATGAAATTCTACGTGTTTAATACATGCAGTGATAAAGTTGGAGTAAACTAGAGTTTTTCATTAGGTTTATTGAACACTTAACATAAACATTCCGTAAAAAAAAGTCGACTGGACCGGTCGACCGATAACTTATTGAAGTATCCGATCTAATAATAAAGCATCTAAAATTTGCTTCATTAGATCAGATACTTTAATAAGTAATCAGTTTTACAGTTGCAGACAAATTAACCTTTGGTCGTAAGTGCATTGCAATTTTTTTTTCAGGACATTGTTTATTGACTTGTTTTAATTTGTTAAAACTAGTACATTAAATTCGCAATGTTCATTTCTGTGGAAGATCTTGAACTATCTAGTAGAGGTGATCAAAAAATAAACATCACTAAGGTGAGCGGAATATATAATTTTGCAACTTGGGAAAGAATCCCGTGTTTTCTTTCGAGTCGCCTATTATCGCTTGATTTCTTCTGCCTCATAATCTAGTTGGGGCGTAGTCAGAGCCGTAGTAGCCGCCCCCAAACCCCTCAATTGAGGGGCACACTGCCCAAAAGGGGCCCTAAATTGTCTCAAAGGACCCTAAGTTGCATCAATTCAAGAAGGAAATTTTGCTGTGCGAATCGCGTTAAGAAAATTTTTGCGCTCAGATTCTATATTTCAGTTTTGAATTTTGTCGCTATCGTTTCCTTTTAAATAGTGTCATAAACTGCGTATTGATGTCATAAAAAACATGCTGTGTGTAAGAGTGCGCGTATAGAACTTAAAAAAGGAGGCCAGTGCAGAGTTGGATCCAATCAGTCGTTAATTTTTAAATTCAAACTTATTAATTTTGAAAAAATTAAATTCAAATTTGTTAACGCCTTGTGAGCGGATTTAAAATTTTATTAATTTATTTTTATTTATTCGCATATTTATCCTCCTCCTATCACGAGAAAGCGACGGACCGCTATACGAGCTCGCTTAGAAGTTGCCGGCCATCTGCCTATCACACTTAGACGGGGGATCCCGTTCAGTGCCTTCTCAACAGCACAACAAATGAACTTGTCAGCTTGCTTCACACTATCCCTTCAATGCTGAATGTCTAGCTGGGAAACTGTGAATACGGTACCAATTTTTGAGTCGTTGGTGTTCAGTTTACCTGTCACCTTTCAGTTTATCGGCTAATTACCTGTCAGTCGTTTAGGCACCCCAATAAATGCATCATTAAGAATTCCCAAAAAGTTTAGTGCACTGTGATTGACTATCGAAAACTGCATCCTTACTGTACTGTTGCCTTGGTCTTCAGCACATCCAGATTCGAGATAAAACAGAAACCAAATAATGCGCAATATCAGGATTAACAATTAAACAGCCTTGCGGGTGCGTTGAGTTACAGCATGGTTCAAAAACAAATTTGTTTTGTGCTAAAACTTACTAATCGGTGTCTCTTTGCATTTTTTTTTTTTTTTTTTTCAGGCGGAATATGTCATGTCCATCAATACTGCTCTTCAAGAACGTGAAATCAATTTTAATTTGCCTGGTTACATCTAACTTATACACTGACTATGAAAAACTACTGTCAGTGAATCACTTGACCTGGAATTCTCTACCCAGTAGCCTCCCTAAACACTTTGTAATGTAAGGGTGCTGCGGTGTGCGTGCACGTACTCTTGGACACGAAATTGGCGAATAGCCGGACGTCTCAAAGGGAAGATTCATGAAACATAGCATGGCTAATTGCATGCATACTTAATTACTCATGCATGTTCCTTCAGCTTCATTTTCAACGCGGAATTGAGCCAGCATGTTACACATGAAAGTATAATACAATATGCATGAAAAATAAGAAAAAAAATGAAGACAATGCGAGTACTATCCACCTACATTAGCAGATTTAATTTGCAATCTGTAAATTACTGAATGTTCGTTCTCCTTTCGATGTTTGTTTGTTTCGTGTACGTATTTAACAAGTTTAATGCATCGTTGCACACGAAGCAGAGATGGGCGGAGTCACAAAAAACTGACTTCGGATCCGCTCCGGTTCCAAAGACTTGGACTCCTGTTTGTCGACAAATTTTAGAATCCGAATCCGCTCCGGATCCGGATTTTAGCTTGAACCCGAAGCCTAAATATTACGTTTCTATCATGCTTAGTAATAGAGAAGTGTAATTTTTTGGTTTCAGGTTCAGGCTAAAATCCGGATCGGAATCCGGCTTTAATTCAAAAACTCAAAGCCGGATCCGGCTCCGAATCCAAAAAATGAAGCCGGACTCCGGCTCCACTCCGCTCCGGATCTGGCTCCGTGTCCATCTCTGATACGAAGTACCGGTACGGCTTACTACAGGTTTTATGGAAGCGTGAATACGAAGAGAATTCAAAAAAAAAAAAGAAAACAATCCTAAACAATCGTGTTTTTTATTTGAAGGCCAACGTTTGTAGCGTTAAATTAAAAATAAATTTCTTAGATGAAAAGTTTTTCCAGATAGAAAGTTTCTAAAAGTACGTGTTGTTGGAATTCTTATTCGGCATAAACCGCTTAAACACCGCTGCAGTTTTATAGTGTTCGTTTTTCCCGTGCATGTTGTTTATACTTTATTTGTATGTTGTGTCATGTGCTCTGTTTTCCTGTTTTGTTCATGGTTGGCAATACTCAGCATGAAGTCATTTTGGACTATGGATACTCAAACCTCAAAGTCTCTCGAAATCGATGCATGTTATCCTTTTACGCGTGCTTTGCTGTTGTGCGAGCGAGGTACCATTAATTCTGAAATGTATGTGTATGCACATTAAAGAAAGAAAAAGAATAAAAGCCTCAGATGAAGGTTGGTGAATAAAGTCAATTTCTTGTTTTCTTATCTCTGTGTTGGTGTGTTGTAACAGTTGCGGTTAATCAAAATTTGCACTTTGCCGTTACTGACCGTATTTTATTTTTGTTTAAATCCTAAAATGTAATCAACGCACCGGCATTGCTTTAGTACTAATGCATCGGTTTATATCTTCGTAGCTGTACTGTTTGTGGTTTTGACGATCACCACACACTCACTATTGTTTGAAGCGAATAAAATGAAAATGAATGAATTTCCACTCCTGTTTTTGAAGAAACCCATAGAGCACGGCTGCTCAACTCAAATGACCACACGGGCCAAATTGTTAAAAATAACCTTGCCGCGTGCTTCGCCACTTTAAATATTCGTTGGTATTGAAAACGAACATCCGTAAAACACACAAGTACAAACTTTAATAAAAACTTGCAATCACAAATAACTAGCTGGCCTACCGAAAGAAGTTGATGTCATGAAAAACTACTGCTTTCAAGACGTTTTCGATGGACCAAAACTTGAAATGTTTGTCTTCAACGAAGAAACATTGATTGATCATAAATACAAGGATTACTTTTTACCAAACCGTTCGCGCACCGTGCTCTTACGCTTATGGCGTGCCCTGTTTTGCGTACACCGGCATTATGGTTATGGTAAAAAATTTATTATGGTTATGGTTATAGTAAAAAGCTAATTATGGTGGTTTTTTATTTATTTATTGGCATATTTATCCTCCTATCACAAGAAAGCGGCGGTGCGCTGTACGAGCTCGCTTAGGAGTTGCCGGCCATCTGCCTACCACACTGAGATGGAAAATCCAGTTAAGTGCCTTTTCCAAGTGCACAACAAGCGAACTTGCCGGTTGCTACACCCTGTCCTTTTGATGCTGAACGTCAAGCAAGGAAGCTGTGAATACCAATTTTAAAGTCATTAGTTTGACCCGACTCGGAATCGAACCCCAAGTCTATCGATCCAAAAGCAGGCGCTTTATCCACTCGGCCACCTGATCGGTTGATAGTAAAAATTTGACTTGCTTACAAATGAGGTACAATGTAGAAAATTTATTAATTCTTTTTCTTAGCCTGATTTATACGACGCCTTCGCATGTTTCGTATAAATACTGCTATTTCCTAGCTTTACGCACCGGCAATGCAAATGTAAAAAAAAAAAACTCTAAACCATAATTATGTTAGTCACGCTGGTGGACAAGCCCCACACTTAAATAACGAATTAGCATTTTCGCTTTGAAAACGTATACTTTGCTTGCTGTGACTATACCTGATAGGTTGGTTTGTTTTTTGTTATTATCAGTTTTATTTTGTTACAGCGACATGGCTTAGCGGTACCGCGCGCAGGTGGCAAATCCTACGCGACGGCCTCGATTCGCGACTGAAGCCGATCGCATTTGACACGTACCAGTTACATACGTGTGGCTGCTGACTTGTGCTGGTGGCTTTAGGGCAAAAAATTGCGCGGGTTGTATCAAATTTGCTAAATCATCCCCCCAGTCTCAAAAAATGTCAATTTTGCTGAATCATCCCCCCCCCCCCAATGCTCAACGTAGATTCGCACCCCTGCTTACGAGTTACGACTCTTTTAAAACCAGTGACGTGCAGCACGACTTCATAGAATGCTTTACATTTATTTGTTATTCACAAAATTCATAGCCTACCTCCATCTTGTTAAACCAAAATACGTATCATTTTATTGCACATATCTTCTTTATTTTGACGTAACTCGTGAAGTCTCTCCATCTCGATAGAGATTGTTCCCAGCGATGAAATTGTTCTTCTTCAATGCAATTTCCGTACAGAGCGAACAACATGTTGCATTATTGGAAACTTTTAAACAAAAGCTTTTGAAATTATGCCAAACGCCGAAACAGAAAAACTTATAAAATTTGAAAGCCATACGCCTTGTAGTTTTAGCGCATCAAAACTTTAAAAATTTCACGTTCATTTTTTGTCTCCCCACGCAAAACAAGGTTAACATTTCTCGGTTGTTTACACTTTTGAACTGTGAGGGCTTATGTTAATTCTCAGCTATTCATTTAACAGGTTTTGGGGATACAAAAGTCTATCAATAAATTCTACAAACAAATAAACATGGTGTATCTTCAAACTAATGAATTGCGCGGGAAACGACGCAGATCACGATTCACATGTAGGTTTGTTACAACTTAAAAAACATTTTACTTAATGCGACGGCAAAGTCCGTCGATTGGTCTATTTTCTTGAAAAATCTGGAAAAACGTTTTTGCAATTTGCAGGCTTGTCCATGGGAATGGGATTCCCATGGAAATCCCATGGGAAATGTCCCATGGGATGGGATGGGACAGCACGAATTGCATTTCCCATGGGACCCATAGGACAGTAGCCATGTGACAGCGACTTGATAATGTCATACCTAACTTTAGGTTTTATACTTTTTTGCTTTAAAAAATTCTTTTTAGTCCACTTTTTTCTTTATAAAAGATTTTCCCTTAGCACTGTTGTTACAAGGTAGTGGTGCTTTGCACCATAGTTGCCAGATGGTGTACTTGGACAGCAATTACTGGAAAAATGGTGTAATCTTAAAGTTACGTGTTTTTACTGAAAATTTTCAATTAATCTTAGAAATGAAAAGAGAAAAAATCTTAGATGGTGTAAATTTTCATAAATTTAATAAAATTTATTGAATTGTATTTTGATGGGAATTCCATGGGATGGGATGGGATGGGACAGGCATAAATTGCTATGGGATGGGATGGGACAGAAAAATATGTCCCATGGACAAGCCTGGCAATTTGACTTATAAAAAACACATTGAAAACTTAACGCAACATTTATCGGAAAAATCTATCGGCGATAATTTATCGATTACTGATATCGTTTCAAAAATTGAGGTTTGTCGATTCTCGGTATCGCCCAGAACTTTTTGAAATTATCGATTATCGCTTTAGTTCAGAAAGATTTATCGTACCCATCACTGGTTACTGCCCACCACTGATCTAAACTAATAACAGTAAACAAACACTTTGGCACCACTTATTAAAATACACAGTTACATGCGGCATGTGCCATGAATAATTCGGTCTAGCAGTCTACAAAACTACTTTGCGTTACATCAACGACATCATCGAAGAACGTTTTGAATGTTTCAAGAGATATAGCTTGTTTTACGTACAAATCTATTGATACACAGCTGCAAGATCACATAGTGCCCAAGAGAAGACTGCTTGTCCAAAATTCGAAGAAGCTTGGTTGCGAAGCGAGTCTTACAATCAAGGAAGTGCTTAAATTCCCTCATTACAAAGTACGTACCAGCAGTGTTGGGAACACTACGATTTCCACGAGTCCGAGTCCGAGTGCGAGTCCTTAGGTCACGAGTCCAAGTCCGAGTCCGAGTCCATTAAAGCTGAAATTTACGAGTCCGAGTGCGAGTCCGAGTCCACATGCTACGAGTCCGAGTCCGAGTGCGAGTCCGACTCTGTGAACTCGAGTCCAGTAAAATTTTCACCATGAAGCAAGAAGTACTAGAGTCCTAAGCGAGGTAGTATAGCGCCTCCGTCGCTTTCTTTTGATAGGAGGATAAAAATGCTAAAAAAATACTGCAATCAGTACCGGTAGTAATAAGACCGTTTTCCGGGCTTTTATTCCAATGAGAATTAATTAATAATTAATTGCCTGGACCGCGTATCTTCATTTCAACAAAAAGCACATGTATAACATTTACAAAGTACGGTATATTTCAGGAATTTTCAACACATCTTTTTCAAGAAAACATAATTTGTTTTTAATACGGTCAGGCAGGACACCAAATCGGCTCCTGCTCTAGACCTATGAGGCCGCATTATTAAGCCTCCAGCACTAAATAAGCGTTCCACTGGAGCACTAGTGGCTGGGACTGCCAATACTTGCAGCGCCAACGGAAAGAGCAAATGCAGTTTTTTGTGGTTCCTTTTCCAAAATGATAAGCTGCATGAAGTTTCATCGTTGTCCTGCCGAATAAAATTGTAGTAACACTCAAGTTGCCCCCCAACAGATACGTTTTTTGAGTTGGTGCTCCGCTGTCGAGCCTTACTGTACGAAGCAAAGAGCCTCGGTATTTTACTGGGAGGTTCTTCAGTTGAGTTGTCGTTGTCGCTGCTTGTGTTCGCCGAATTGATGCCGTTGGAGATCACATATTCGCTTTGCTGGTTGCATTCGGCAACAATCAGATCTGAAAATATGTAAGCTGTATTAGGACTTGTAAGCTAAGATATACTGTAGTGACATAACCGAAGTGATCATCCACTTGATATAGGCCTACTGCCAACAATCAAAGCAATAAAGAAGAACATGGTTCGTCAGTAGACCGTCCACACAGAGACACAGCTACTTCACCGTGGCAACCGATCACTGAGAAGTTAATATCACATCGTCAGTCTTTAGTTTCCTTTTTTTTACAAACGTGTTATAAGTTTTTCAATATTAAAGTTACAAAGCATTACGCGTGTACCACGCATGGCGGGATTTTGTTCATATAGTACTTTTAAATAAGGTGATTATCTCAAAAAAACGATGGAAATAGACCATGCCATCACTTTTGAAAAAACGCTAAACAAAGTCCAAGTACCTACTGTATAGTCTAGACCAGTGGCGTAGCCTGGGGGGGGGGCACCGGGGCCATGCCCCCCCCCCTTAAATTTTCCACATGTCGTTATATTTAAACATATGCAAAAACACAGGTAGTTAATAGGCCATGATCATGATAATTTGCCAACTCATGTTCTTGCTGACCATGATTTAGCACATTTTATTGACCTCTTTTTGCAAAAAAATTATCTTATCATGTCTTGTTTTTAATTTGATTGCGCATTGATGCGAAGTTCGTAAATCGACAAGATAAAAGCTAAAAGTTTTATTGTTACGTCAGCTGAGAAAAATCGCACTAGTTTGGACCGGTGGCGTACGCAGGGGTCTATGCAATGCGCAATTTTTGTAATGGTCTTCGTAAATTTCGTAACATTCAAGTCAATAAATTTCAAATAAGAATTACCTTAAAAGTTTGCTATGCCACGAAAAGCTAATATCGTATATTCGGGACGTGATTTTGTACAAATTTTGACCCTTTCGATAATCGTGGCTTCATCACAAATAATACGAAAATGAATGTCTTCGTATAGCAATTACAATTAGCTGGAATTGCCTTAAAAGTTGCTCAAAAGCCACCAAAATCGCGAAAACACTACAGCGTGTCATTTTGCAAAATTTTTTCGGGGGGCATGCCCTCCGGACCCCCTCTCTCCTTCAGGCTAATCGTGCTCGTGGCTCTGGTACTCGCTAAATGAAATTTCATACTCACCTTATTTACAGCCCATTTTCAAAAAAACTTAATGAAAATTGACGAACTAAAATCAATGCACAGTTCTCGACTGTTTGAGATAATTGCTGATTTATGTACTTTGCTAACTTAACAATGTTATATTATGTTACTGTTTAATTTTTGGCCCCCCTTAAATTTTTTTCTGGCTACGCCACTGGCCTAGACTAGAGCGTGACGGTCTACAACTTTGTCACATTCACTTTATGCAAAGAAAAGGCTTCTCACCTTTTACTCTAGTGGTCAACTTCTCTTTTTCTTCATCACTAGCGCGGATTTCTTCGATCCATTGTAGTCCAAACATCGGATCGAGTGTGGCAGCCACTACGTAAACGGTTTCGCCGAAAGGTTTGGTCGTAGACCAGCTAAAAGTGGAGCTTAATATTGGGTTTATATCAAGACTTCCAGTGTTGCAAAAAATTCCACAAAAGCGTGTTGATAAGGATTGCATCAGTTGTTCTGCCATGACCTTCAAGTATTTTGCATTTTTCTTGAGAAACTCTTGCAAATGCTTTTGCAACGATATTACAGTCGGCAAAACTAAACTAATGGTGGGGGTTTCCTCTCCCTGAGTCAGCACAGTCGCTTCATAAAAAGGTTGCAATAAATCAACCAATTCTTTGAGCTGCAACCATTCTCGCGGTGAAAAATTTAGTTCACTGCAACTGGCATCGTTGCATGCAGCAGTGAGCTTTGAATGATCCAAAGTCGTGATGCTGGCAATTTGCTTGAACAAAGAGTTCCAGCGAGTACAAACTAAAGCAGGAATTCGCCGATTTTCTCCGAATGCGTCAGTAAACTTTTCCGAGAAATTAGTACTCGTATGCATCAAACTGGATAGTTTAGATGCTTTTGAAAGAGCTCCTCGAATGCCTGTAAAGTATATAATCGTTTTTTAGCCTACCAGTTCATAGACTACTAAAATTAAGTAATAGCATTTTTTTCTCCAGAGTAGTGTCAAGGAAAACTACATTGCATTCCCAAAAAAAGGATGCAAAAGAGATCATAGCTTTATTAAACCACACCACCATTCCGCACTCTGAAACTGCCTCACGGAATAAAAAAAGAAAAAGGTTTCTTTTTTTTTAGTTCATAAATTAATATTCCTTTAACTACAAGAGCAGAAACCTGAGGATCACGCGACAGCTCTTAGGGTTTGAAAAGAAAAAGACTAAAAAGCCTTTTTTCAACAATATCGAAAATAAGATAGCGTGCAACTAAGTCACGGTATACTTGCTTTTTGAATGATTTATTCCATCTCGGATAACGAGTTGCAGGGAGTGGGCAAAGCAGGCTAGGCGACTATTGTTGGTAATGTTTTCTAATTCAGCATCAACCTCTTCTTGATCTGCTGCTTCCAGTGGGGACATGGATGGCTCGCAGTTGTCATCATCAGATTCCTGATCAAAATTGTGAGATGCACTGGGGTTACTGCTTGCGCCAGCTGATTCGGTTAGCGTCGGAATTTCTTCTTCTAAACTTGGGAAGCAAGTAGTAAAGGCTTTCTTCATGTTGGCAGCATTGTCCGTAATGATGTAAGTGATTTTGTTCCTAATGCCGTATCTTTGAGTGATTTTCTCAAAAGCAGCGGAGATATTTTCACCAGAATGTCTTCCACTGAACTGCTCACAAGCCAAAGTAAACGATTTAAGTTGCAGACTATCATTTTCGTCCACAATAACATGCGCGGTAACTCCCAAAAATGAGCGCAATTTTCGATCGGACCACATATCCACGGTAACATTGACACTGTGGCATTCCTTAAATTGATCAGCAATTTTCGATTCTAAATTATCTGCTTTTTTCAAAATTTTCTTTCTCACCGTTTTGCGACAAGGAGGTTTGTATTGAGGATGCAGGACTTTTAAAAAGTTTACAAAACCGCGGGACTCGATAATTCTTATCGGCAATCCTTCACCAATAATTAAGTCAGTTATCAAGGACTCCGTAATCGAAAAAGCTTTCGGGTTATTGCTACTGTAGCAGCTAGGATTGCGGGGAGAAAAATAGTCTGCTACGCTTGCTTGATTTGATGAATGGCTGCTGGAAGATTTGGAAGTTTTGCACTGCTGTTGGTAATCGTCATACCTACAAAAATATGTTTTTCACAAATATTTGTAGCTTGGTTTAGTATTTTAATTTTTGCAATGTTCGTCAAGACACTAGCAAGAAAATATGACACAGCACAAAGACTCAAAACACACTAGTCGTAACACGACACCTGCATCAACACTAACATATTAACAGGTTAGTTTATAGTAGAAAAAAGCGCTATGAGAAGGCGCAATTTTCACGGAAATCGCCCCAACTGAAATTCCCAGATCGAGCCGTTGTGACACAGCGCTGACGTGATCGACAAATCCAAAAAAAGCTTGGCGCGGTCATGATTCGATCTGCGCTGCGCACAAATCGCTCCTATAGTGATTTCTAAGCGTATGGCTATGTACCTTGATTCATAAATGGGTCAAATTAAAAATTTCTGGATTACAGCACTGTTGCAACCGTCTTCAATCTGATGGGTAAAATACAATAATTTACTCGTTGTAGGCCTACCGGTAACACTAAAATAATAATTCTTGTTGGTTC
The DNA here is from genome assembly GCA_964006365.1 of Trididemnum miniatum. Lineage (NCBI taxonomy): Eukaryota > Metazoa > Chordata > Ascidiacea > Aplousobranchia > Didemnidae > Trididemnum > Trididemnum miniatum. The sequence goes on along the minus strand of OZ023232.1, from coordinate 8,537,203 downwards.
TGATATCCTGCTAGCGATTTTATGTCTTTGTGAAATGTATTCCAAGACTAAAGACTACTGTTGTCTACATATTTAAATTAAAACTTGAGTTGTGCAGTCTACTTACTCTTTTTTGTGTTTTCTCTTTAAATGCCGCACGAAATTTGTAGTTGTTGGCACAGTATCACTTATCGTAATTCCATCTTTGCAAAATTTGCAATTTGCAAAATGACGAAGTTTCAAGCCATCCTTTTTAGTCTTGTAATTAATATAAGCAAAACTGCATACACTAGGCACACCACAACTCAACGAACTCATGCTGTCTTTTTGCTATGAAAAAATGAAGCGATAAAATTAAAAATAAAATAACTTTAACTAACATCCAAAAATAAAGTCTATTTTTTTAGCTGGCTGCGCAAAGTGTTACCTATAAGCTAAGTTGCAATTTCATAAAGAGTTGTATGAAATTGAAATCAATTGGAAACCAAATATAGCAACTACCGTATTTCTTTAAATATAAACTGTCCTTGATTAGAAGCTACACAAAAACGGTAAATAAAAAATAAAAGCCGCTCTAGTTTAGAAGCTGCACCATTGATTCATCTACTTTAAATTTTCTTCCTGTTCCACGTTTGGTATGCTTTTCTGCGTAGCCTAGTGAATAACTTCCATTTTAAATTCGATATTGCATGCACGTTTTAAACATTGTTTAAACTTTTCGCTATTTCAGCTTCTTTGCTCACTACTAGGTGAATGGTGATAGGTCTACTAAAAGTTTTACTCTTCTGCCAGTATTAAATAAAGCGATTTTGGCAGTTTTAATTGGGTTAATTAGTTTATCGGAGAACTGAAAACTTTCGCACCTACCGTGTAGCATGCAACACAAGAGGTGCCAGTCGGTAGGCGTAAAAATAAAGTTATCCTGTTAAACAACGCACTAAAAAGCGCCATGTGCAATCGCATCTGTCAATGAGTACAGAATTTCATTTACACAGCAGGATAATACAGTGTTTTACGTCGCCACTGTAAGGTATTTCTAGGCAGTTACAAATTTTAAATATTTTTTTGTCTGAAAGAGGTTCGTTCAACTCTTTTAATATGACCACAAAAAATGATAAAATCCACCCTTGAATAGAAGCCACTCCAAATAACCACGAAAATAAATAGAAACCGCGGTTTATATTCAAAGAAATACGGTACTAGAACACGGTATTTCTTCGGACACGATGTTCCTAAATCTAGCTTATTTTTGTCTCGAGATGGCAAAAAAGTTTTATTCATTTTAACATTCTTAGCTCTAACCTCGACAAGTTGGCGCACCATTTCTTCTGTACGCAACTATTTCGATTCTTATCGATTTTTATTTCTTGCCCAAGCTTAGTTAAATTTCTCTTCCGCATAACGTTGCCAAAAACTGGCTATCGGAATTTTGTAGCACGTTTGAGAACCTTTCTTCTGTCATCAATCTATTTGCTACTGTTTAAAATTTTTTCAGAGAAGATTAGAAAGATGTAATGGCAGCTCAATAGTAGTTTAATAACTCAACTAATTTAACACTCAAACATTTGTTCTTATTCATATAGAAATGACATGAAAAATAATAGGCCTACCTCAATTAAAACTTAGAATAACAATAGCTTCATAACTGCAATAACATTCGAAACTAAACTGCAATACACGTTCAATATGTAACTGAACTGACGAACTATTTCGCTTATGCTAAACGCCAGATTTTACGGTTCTATTTTTTGCTTTTGGTTTGACCCGACTTGGAATAAAACCCCGAGTCTACCGGTTCAGAGGCAGACGCTCTATCCACTCGGCCAACTGATCGGTCATGTTTATGCTAATGTTTTATGACATAATATTAGCTGGTCAGAACAAAGAAACGAAAATAAGAAATTTTGATCAGAAGAAAGCGCTGAAAAATATTTTTCCGTTGATGAAATCATCATTTGAGAATTATAACTGGGTATCAGCGCAGAGGGAGTACAATTTATGTTAATGGAAGATCAAAACAACTTTTGATATTCATCTAAAACAACTTTTGTTTTGAGAAATGCTTTTAAGCACAGTGATGAAAAACACGTAAACGAAACGACACACGCTTCAGAGAAACGATTTTTTCATTATTTTACACTTTTTATACAGACATATTTAGATACAAAAGCGGCCATAGCAATAATCAATCGAAAGAGAAATCCTCTCCCACAGCTCACAGCTGTATAACAAAGCAGTCGGTCAGACATATTTTGCCGGCGCTAATGAGCAAACAATCAAAGAACAATGAATGTGTTAAATCGCAATAACATCAAATGACAGGCAATTACGGAACGCAATCGAATTACTGAACTGTTACGGTTTTAATCGTAGCTATGTTCTTACTGCAATAAATGCATGCAACAATTGCGAGTCCGAGTCCGAGTCTGAGTCCAGACAAAACTCACGAGTCCGAGTACGAGTCCGAGTCCGGAAGGCACGAGTCCAAGTCCGAGTCCGAGTCCTCAAAAAGTGGACTCGAGTCGGACTCGAGTCCGGACTCGGACTCGAGTCTTCCCAACACTGCGTACCAGCAGTTTATTCTTCCAGTATTACCACAATGGTATTACAACACCTTTAACAACAAACCTAAAGTAAACGCAGACGGCAGCCTGAACTGTTTGCGCAATTGCACCTACAGTACTTACACAATTCAAATAATTGAAGCAGGAGGTTACACATTTTCATTTTCAATTTTTTAGCCCTGGTACTAAGTGAACTCAAGATTTAAAGGGCGCAGTCTTGGAAAAGTTTCAGCAAATGATAGGTATTTTTCCATTTCCCTCAACGGCTAGAAGGTATTACAGGCCTACATCATTTTATTGCATATGTGAATGTGACATACACATCACACAGGTTGCTTCCAAAGATCCTACGTTAATGTTTTTGGCCGAAACTGCAATCCGTAAAGCAATTGATTCTACACGCTAAGATGAGCCAGCATGGAAGGTGACATTCCCACTAGAAACCGATCACAATGAGCCAGCATGGAAGGTGACATTTCCACTAGAAACCGATCACACTGCACATTTGGTTGGAAACGTACGTTACTTAAAATTACATGACACAGTCCAGTTAAAAAGTTAACATTTCATGTATCTTTTTATTGTATTTCCAAAGTATCTGATGCTTATAACACCCAACATGAAGTAGACTAAAAGCTTTGCGATAGCAGGCCTGCGTAATAGTACGACACAAATTCGTTAATTCAATAACTTCATAAAGTCACTTAACAGGAAGCTGGGTTTCTGCAACCGATCGATTCGAGAGTTATAGCCAGGATATATCAAATGGTCAACGAAGGGGTTTGCAATATTCCCGAAATCGAACGCGATCTAAAGCGGTATGTTTACTACGAATTGTTCAACAATGAAGATAAGCCAGAATTCTCGAATCGACGTTTTTATCCTTGCAAAAAAGATATACGAAACTACTTCGATCTGGCCATCGCCGAACGAAAACTTGTAAAGAAGGATCAGGAACATCTCAAACTTCTGGTTGACGAATGGAAAGCTTCCAGAGATTCCCAAGATTCCCAAGACAAGTTCTTGTTTAGACCTTACGTTGCTGCAAACAAATTTGGGAATGAAGCTGGCGGTTCAAAAGCATGTGAAGAACAATCGACTGGCTCCGACGCGCAAACGTTGCTGCTTTTGCACCAAATGTCTTGGCAAAGGCGGCTTTTATTACGTTTTGGACAAGACATTTGCCTTTTGGATGCCACGTATCAAACGAGCAAATACGCACAGTCTTTTTTTTTTTTCTTCGTGTCAACACAAATGTCGGCTATATGCGGTAGTGGCCACTTTCATCATCCAAAATGAAACGCGCAAAGACATAGAAGAAGCATTGCAAGTAATCAAGTCGTGAAATCCAGAATGGAAACCTTCATGTTTTGTTACGGATTGCTGCGAAGCTGAAATTCATGCCATTGAAAATTCATTTGCAGGTATTACAATGCGAGTTTAATAATGCAACAACCGGCGCTTGGTGTATCGGTTAGGAGCGTCCACTTGGTAGCCTGAAGACTGGGGTTTTATTCCCGGTCGGGTCATACTTAAGACTTTAAAAGTAGTATTTGCAACTTCCCTCCATGCGCTCGGCACAAGCGGAAGTGCGAAGGGTTAAGTGTATGTGTGTTGTTCGTTTTGTATGTATTCTAACAGCGTTCAATCATTCATGATTGATATTTGTAATGGGCCGCCAATTGAAAATGGCCTACACAATATGTGCTTAGCACCCACTGTCCCGCACCTTTACCTTTAATAATGTAATATATTTCATTATAGGTACCGGTGCTACAAACACAATCACTACGTAGTTTACACAATGCACAAGTTTACACAAGTTTGGTTGGCAATGTAAACTATAATGAAGTAATTAAGGAAAGACTTTTTTGCATAGCCGCAAACACTATCAAACCAAGGCGTATCGCCTGATACTTCAACCAAGCATAATTCTAATTATACTTTTCAGCTAAGCGACCTATGCTACACAACCTCGCTTACCGATGAATGCCACATGAAGTTCACTCACAAAACTGGATTTGAACTGGCATTCCAGTGGTAACTTTGCCTGAAAAGTAATGAGTAATTTATCAGTAACTAATAACTTGATATGTTAGGACAGACAAGCGAAAGTTCTTGGTACATTTATAGCTTTTTAACAATAAATTATTGTTATTGGATGACTGCAATAATTACATGCAGAATGCTGAGTTTTAATCTGCAAATTTCATCGGGAGCAAGCGTGGGAACGTTGGGCAAAAAATCAGAAAACGGCGTAAAAGTTTACAGAGCACGCTTGCTGACTCTTATGCGGAACGTAGCAAAAGCTACAGATGAGGAAAGTTACAACAAAGCGCTACGAAATCTGAGAAAGCGATTTATGGATGCGCAATAAGAAATTATTTCCACAATACTTGGCTGTCACAAAAAGAGGTAAACAGTCAGCACAATAGCTGTTAGAAGCTGTATGCTATCGTTTTCTTTTATTTATTTATTTTTTTTTGATTAACATAATGCGTTTAGTGCTAGGAACCAATTGCAAACCACGCAATAATAAATCTGCATGTAGGCTATCTTGCCTCGTTGTGGACAATCATGATTCAAAGGCCTGGTTCTGTTGGGGTGTCGCGATCCCCAAAAGCAAAAAACAAAAGCGAAATAACGCGCGAAATCAGATTAAAAGCCTTTGATAAAGTTTCGTTTGTAATACGGCGGTGGTTGCAACTTTACCGCAACAAGCTTCGAATTTGTATCAATACGTACAATGGAGAAGAGAGACAGAGTAAAACTCTGAAGCAGTACCACATGAGATGGCGTTCAGACAAGTTTCTCGCTGGATTAATGACAGTTCTCCACAGAGAATTTTTACCTGTAGCTTGGTTACGGTAAATTTTTGTAATTTTTTCTCGTGTATAAACGAGTTAAAGTTTTGGTTAGTTTCGAAGCTTAAATATTATGGGGCTACTTACCGAAACAGTATAAAAGGACGATATTTTAGTGTGTCCATGAAAGAAGTTGTTTCTGAAAAAATTTTGTTTGTAAGAATTGCTGTTACTTTTCATATATTCATTTGAAGTCCACTTTTACTGATAAATTAAGCATTATTAGCAGATGGATAGCGGTGCATAAAAGTACGCTTTAGACCGGCTGTTAGCTCAGTTGTTAAGTGCACGCTATCGGTGCGGGAGGTTTTGGGGTCGATTCCCAGGCCGGTCAAATCGACGCAGTGTCGCCAACAGCTCGCCACCGTTGCGACGTTTCTTCGGAGCTGTGTTGCTCAGGCGCTGACCCGCGGAGATGGGACCCGCCACTCGTTACACGCTTCGGTGTAATACGGCGAGTATAATGAAGATTTGATTTTTTGAAGTACGCTTTACATTACATTATTGGATGTTGCAAACTAGCAACCATGCCTACTCTTGTATTCTTTGACTCCTCTTCTAGTGCATGCATGCCGTAACGTTAATCGTTTAGTTGTTCTTCTACTACTACATCTCAGATGTAATCTGACGAGATAAGCAACGGGAACCTTGACAGTGAAAGACAAAGTCCCTACTGCACAGTCAACACGAAAGTAAAAAAGTCTGTCGTCGCACTTACCTGCGATACCATGTCTATCACTGTATGCAAGTCGTATCTTCGGCTTTCTTTGATTAAAATTTCATACCGGCTTTACTTCAAGCAGTGCAAAAACCCTTTCTTGCTGTAAAAGCAACTTTTTTTTCTTTCTTTTATCGTATGCAACTTTCTGAAACAAAATCATGCTTTTACAAACGCAATGTCGAAACTCTTGTTTGCACAACTTCTTTCGTAATGGATATTGGATATACAGCATGTTATATGACTACTGGTGAAGGTCCTACCTAAAAAAACCTAAGGATCTCATGTTGCAACCTCAGCGGTGAGATTGGAATGCAACAGCCAGTACGTCACTTAATGCCGTGACGGATTGCGAAGGCACAAGCACAACTTGTATTTACCGAACTTTTACTTTTTTTGAAACAAACAAGTGCTTTAAAAACTTATTCTTAAAAAGTTCTAAAACTATGTCGATGGATGTATGTTACCAGATACGGGTAGCTTTCCTTTACTGCCCACAACAAGGAAATCCGCAACCAATACAAAATAAAAGAATTTGTAAACTTTTGTGCAGGATTTTTGCCGTGAATATTTTTTCAGTACCACAAGAGCTATATTGTTCAGAGTATGCTGCCAATAATGAAAAGTTAGATTAATTATCATGGCTAATTCTTGAAGGATTTGGCCTGCTGCTTGATTGAAACAGCTCAGATGGCTGAGTGGTAAAAGCGTCCGCCTCTGGAGCAGTAAAGTCGGGTTTGATTCTGAGTCAGGTCATATCAATGACTTTAAAATTGGTATTTACAGCTTCCCTGCTTGACGCTCAGCATCAAAGGGCAAAGTGGAGAACAAACCGGCAAGTTTACTTGTTGTGCCGTTGGGAAAGGTACCGGTAGGCCTACTCAGTGAAACTCTCCCATCTTGGTGAGGTAGGCAGGTGGCCGGCTACTTCTCAGCGAGCTCGTTGTAGCGCTTTGAACGCTTTTTCTTGATAGGAGGCTTAATGTGCAACTAATACAATACAAATTCGTAAAGTATTTCGTCTTTTACAGCTACCTGCAGAGAAGAATCCTGGATTTTTTTGGGAAGTGGACCCGACTAATAAGAATCAAAAACTGCTTAGCTCACAGGTTTGTACGCATAAAAGTATCAGACCCGACTCAGATAAAAGTATCTCATAAAAGTCTGACCCGACTCGGAATCAAAGAACAAACCCTAGTCTGCACTTACCACTCGGTCATTTGAGCAGTTGCAGTTGCAACAACAAGTCGTAAACTGATCGCTAAATTAAGCTAAAAAATTTATCTTTTCGTCAAAAACGTCCAGTTGATGGTAAATTTTTATTAGGTAATCGTCACCACACCATACGCTGTTGACCCAGACACACTAATGTATCATCATTTATAAACGCGTAGATCATTTTAATTGTTGAAAATTAGAAAGCGACGAGATACAGTGCGTATATAGATAGGCCTACGGTTACTAGGCTTACCGGTAAGTTAGTAAGGGGTCAGCACATAAGATACCGGTAAAGTCGAAATCAAAGTTCATTATAAGTTTTGATCAAAAAAGCGATGTTTTTGCAGCAGTGTGCAACTGTGCATCGTAGGCTATTATAACAACAGAGCACTCAACGGGACGGTTTTTTTTCAATCAACATAACGTAAATTGTCTGTACATCACTAGCCTGCAACGTAGCAAAAAAACTTCGGCGTTCGGCAATGTTTATAAAATTTACAAGTACAAGAATTTGTAAAGACCCGCTTCCATCCCCTCCCCCACCAAAATAAACACACGAAGTCTGCTCGAAGTCAAGAACGCTTAAAACACCTGAGGTGCTAAAAGTTTCATACTTTTCTTTTGTTAATGATAATTTGTAATTTAAATTTCAGAGGGAAGCCATGGCCACTTGATTTTTCAATCATTGCGATTCTGCCTAAACCTGTTTTTTAAAAGCCTATTCGTACCTCAACTAGGTTAACTCTTACATTTCTTACATTTTAGCTAGTTCTGTAGACTAGGAAGAGCTGAATATGCATTTTTGGCAATTGCGGCTGTTCCATTTTACTCGATTTCACGGTTCACCTCCCAACCTTGTGCCTGTGAAATTTGATTGTTTTACGACTGTGACGCAATAAAAAAACCTGCCAGCCAATCAGCGCATTCTAGAAACAGTTTTTTGAGTTGCAGTTTAGACTCTACCAAAAACTAGAGCCAATTTGGCAAAACTAATGTCATTTTTGAGTTCAGCGCCCCCGAATTACCCCTAATCCACTTTTGACTTACATGCCTAAATTTTTTTGTTGACCGGTGTAATAGAAGGTAGTTTTATATTTGTTGTTTTTTTCCACTAATTCTAGGGTAAGTTGTTGTTGCCTCATTTCCACGTTTTGCATTGTGCAACTCTGTGACAGATTATACTGCGGTTTGAGCAAGGCTTTTTTTGTGGTTTCCTTTAAACTCATTAATGCGCATCATATTATCGTTACCTACCTCTTGCTGTATGCTAGTCTTCTAGTCTAGATAAAATGGTTGTAAACGTTTTTTCGCGGATTTTCACCGGACACCAAATCACCGGAGAATAGCACCAAGTGTGATGAGAAGATTTAGAAAATAAAAAAGAGGGTTCATATTCTCAAGCTCTTTCAGAACACGTTTAACCACAAGAAAGCAAAAAAATTGCCGTTTAAATTTCCTAGCTTTCCAGTGTAGTCTTGCCGAGTTTTTTTTAACTGAGAGACTTTCCCGGAAAGACACTCTTTTCAAAACAAGTGTATTGCCTACTACGTTCCAGTTTTGAAGGGGGTACAGTTGATTTAATTACTGGCAGTATATATATGCAAGTATAGGGTTTGAGCATAGGGTTTGAGCATAGGGTTTGAGTATAGGGTTTGAGCATAGGGTTTGAGCATAGGGTTTGAGTATAGGGTTTGAGCACTCTTGGGAACCTGTCTTGTGTATCGTAGCATTGTGCGTTGCTCACCAGATGGTTTGAGCTCTCTGGTACACTAGCGCTGACATCATTTTTTTAAAATGATGATCGCGTGATTTCCACCTGCATTGTGAAAAGTTGTTTGTAAGGTATCTCGTTACTGTGTTGAGATTAGCGATGCAGTATTCTGTTCTGGAATTTTAATCTCTTTATCTTGCTCTATTGAATGTTTCTATTTTTTCATGGTGTTGATTGGTTGGATTTTATGAACATCTGAGGATAATTTGATTCATTTTCAGCAAACAGCATACTAATTTTGGAAAAGATTTGTTTTATCTTATTCAATTCATTTGGACGTTGACTTGATTGCATCCAAAAAGGCCATCAGTTGTTATCGTTACCATCTGATATTTTTCGATCTAGTACTATTCATCCATTTCTTCGTCTTTTTTCACTATATTTCTGTATCTTTTGCTCAGCTTTTTATTAGCTATATTCACCTGACGAGCTCTAATGAGAGCGAAACCGGTCGTGGATTGCTATTTCTATCCGCAGTAATATTATTTTATAATGTTTGCTTTGTTTTTCTTGAAATTAATCTTGCTAACTTCGTTTGTCTGTTCTTTTTCTCTTCTGCAACTGCTATCCTTCTTTTCACTGTATTGAATGCCCAAACGCCAGATTGAGTAATTTTGCTGTGTGGTTTTCGATATGGTCCTCCCTGATTGTTATCACTGATGAGGGACGTAATCCCGAAACAGGATGGCTCAGGTCTCATCTTGTATACAAGTATATATATATTTTTTTATACTAGTTGTTGCCGGTTGCGTCAAATCAAACAGCAGTAAAGTCAGTGTGAGAAGTAAGGGGGGATGGGGAGACATGTCCTCCCCAGTAAAAACAGTCATCCCCCCAGCAAAGAAAAAATTATCCTGGGGGGATGCCAAAACGTCCCCCCCAGTGATAAGTACTATAAGAAGTTAAATGTTTTTTACACATGTAGCCAGGGCGTCGAACCAAATCGGAACATAAGCCGAAAACCCGTATTAACCGCTTCCTTTCCTTGAACCCAAACCGAACCGTAACCTTTATAATTTAATAGACATAAACCTAACCTGAATCTAAACCCAACGTCATCAAAATTCTTGAACCAAAACTAATCTAAACCCAGACCGTAGAGCCTTTTTGGGACTGCGCTATCAATGCTATTATAAGTGATCCATTTCTGATAGTTTCGTTTCATTTATCTCAGCGCGTTTGTGTTGCAATCCTACGTTATAACGCTGAAAGTTCTTGTTGGAGGGCGAGAGCAACACTTTAACTAGCAGCGGTGATGCATGCAATTAGTGTTTCATTATTTTGTAAAATCCATTGATCTAGCGGATAGCGTGAAAAGTGCTTAAGCCCACTGCCACGAGCCCACGAGTTTGTGTCTTAATAAACTAAGGTTTTAGTTTGTGATTTAATAAACCACTATAAAGTTAAGCTGTTTATTGCTTACAGCGTAGCCGCATAAGACAAATTTACTAAGCTACGACTTTGGGGAGCCGGGCTTTGTTTTGGCTTTTTCTGTTTTGTATGCGTATTACATTCTTTGTTTTTGCTAATACTTGTTGAAACTCTCATTTGCAAAGTAACGATAAGGAGCTAAGTGCATATGCTGCCTGTTGAGTTAGTGACTTGGCTCGCTTATATACTGTATAGCTGTGTTTTGAGAGTAGCAGATGTAGATTGAGTCTTTGTGCTTTAATGCAGTGGTCGGCAACCACCGGGCCGCGGCCCGGTGCCGGTCCGTGTGAGGTTTGTTACCGGTCCGTATGCGTTTTCAGAATAAATGCTTTGAGTTTAAAACATTTTTATAACGTGAGACGCAATTTTGGGACGTTTTTGTAGAAATGCTAAATAACTCAATTCTGGTGACCCAGTATGGCAAAGTTACTCAATATCACAAAACTAACCAAATTGAAAAGTCAAATCTTTTAATTGAACAGCGAACATTTGAATATGCTGTCATTTTATCGTAAATCTTTTGTAAATCAAACAGCGCTTGGTTAAGAGAAAGAATAACGTTAAGAATCAGGTTTGAGAAGCTACTATAAAAAAATTGAGCAATGCTGCTGAAGCAAGATTGAAAAAGTTTAATACTCTGGTCAGAGTAATACAAGATCGAGATTTTCAGTTCTGAATAAATATGAGTGTTTTATTGCTTAAACATTTTTGATTTTTTAAAGGCCGGTCCGCAAAAACAATTCGGTTTCAAACCGGTCCGTTGTGCGAAAAAGGTTGCCGACCACTGCTTTAATGCCTTGGCTGCATCAGTGGAAGTTTTGTTGTTTTATTATTTAAATCTGGACCAAAAAAGCATTCGTTGCATTAAATTGTGGGTGTTCTTATGAAGATTTTCTTAAGAATGATTGCTGTAATGGCTATAACTGCGGCTAAGGGCATCTGAAGTTAATCTGAGGCAGGATTGGGAATAGATACCCAAAAAAGTAAAGAAATAATCGATATTTGATTGTTCACTGGTAAGTAAAGAAATAATCGATTTCAATGGTAGTTTAAAAAAGTAAAAAATAAAGAATATTGTAATCGATATTCGATATTACACTGAGCATTTAGCGTTATATGCCAAGCATTTTTTTATGAAGTCCTCACATTCATGCGGTAACCTACAGACAAACAACGGACATAGTATATGCAAAGCAACTTTGCTATTAAAAATCTTTTTTTTTTTTTTGGCACAAAAAAAATTATCAGCAAAAGCAAAGTAATGACATAGGCCTACTGACGATTATTTTGAATTTACTAAAGTGAGATATAGCCTAGTAACCTGGACAAAAAGAATCGAATATGGAATATCGAATTGTGCCGAAAAAAAAGTAAAGACAAGGCCATATTCGATACTCATTAAAAAAAGTGAAGGCTCCAGTGTATTCGATGAACAAAAAGTAAAGAATATCGATTACAATTGATTTTTTCCAACCCAGATCTGAGGTTACAGTATTCTGCCGTTGAGGACATCATTTATGAGCTACAGCATGGCATCTTAAAACGTACAATCAGGCAGCTTGAATACAATTAAAGGTGAGTTTACACAGAATACAATGAGATTTTTCGCACGTAAAGTGACGTATCCTACGGAACAGTTAGAGGTTATGACGTAAGGCTACCTCACTTTGCTCGGTATTCTAGGAAACAATCGTAAGGTGCTTTGCAAAACGATCGAAAGAAAATAAAATTATTTGGGTTCGAACTGTACATAAGATTAAAAAATCTTTGAACATCAACTGCTTACGCCAAAAATCTTATGAAATTTTGTACAACAAATCGGATTAAAATCGCATTTAGGGTAAACAGACCTTAAAGCATTTTTGAAAAAAAATGTGACTGATGTGTCGACTGCAGCTGTATTATCAAAACATAAGTCGAATTGACAGTTTTAAATTTTTGAACCCAAACCGAATTTGAACCTTTAAATTTTTGCTTCTGCGAACTTGAACCGAACCTATACCCAATAACTCAAAGTATTTTTGATCTTAACCGTAACTAAATCAGCAAAATCAAACAGCAAAAATCCTGAACCGGAGGTGTACCACTAAAAATAAATTTTGCAGAACTTAAACCGCAGCGATATTTCAAGCGGTTCGATGCTCTTGCGTGCAGCCTGTGTGTACGAAGTACAGCGGTACTTTTCAGCATATCTTGTAGCGCCCTATTGATAAGCATCTTTCCTTTTGTAGCCTATGGACGAAATGGGGTAGCAAAAATGCCCTTTGCATGGGCTCGGATTCCGATCGAATTTTCGAACTTGAGGTTTGACAAAAAGAAAACAAGATGACTTGTTCGCTGTCATATAAATACTGAGGCTGCTAGTTATTAAATCCAGTGGTGTAAAAAGTATTTTCGAACTGTACTTAAGTAAAAGTATTGTTACTGACGGCAAAACTACTCGAAGTAAAATAGTAAGTATGAACTAAAAAAAGCACTTGAGTAAAAGTAAAAAAGTAGTTATTTAAAAACTTCTCAAGTAAAAGTATAGCGTTCTCAAACGTGTCAACTGCACACTTGCCGATGCTGACTTGCTCTGAAGGTGGCAAAATGGTAAACCAAAAGAAATCGTTACCTCTCAAATGGCCGAGTGAATAGAGCGTCTGCTTCTGGAACGGTAGACTCGGGGTTCGATTCAGAGTAGGGTTAAACCAATGACTTAAAAGTTGGTATTCATAGCTTCCCTGCATGACGCATAGCATCAAAGGCGACAGCGTGAAGAACAAGCCGGCAAGTTCATTTGTTGTGCTGTTCGGAACCACGCTTAGGGAGATTTTCCCATCTCATAGTGGCAGACAGATTGCTCGAAACTTCTAAGCGAGCTCGTTATAGCGGCTCTATCGCAAAGAAGGATAAACATATGACTAAATAAGCATTAACTCAGAAGCGGAAACCTGCTCATTTCTGTCAACACTTCAATTTTAGCTTTGCAATTTGCTTGTTTCCGTTATTAAGGTTGAAAGAGAAATACGATAGTTTTACTGCTAGGCCTACAGGTTTATGGAATGAATATATTATTGTGAACATATTAAGCATTTTCTGTAACTTGCGGTCATACGGTTACGGTCATGCAGTAGGCTGATCACAGACAACAGTGACATTGCTTGCGATTGCGATGCAACTTTGCAACGCAAGATTTTTGTGGCAACGAGTGATTTCAAGTGAGTCCAGTAACTCAAGGACTACTTTGTACTTTTCTACAATAAAAACTACTCGAGTACACTTTGTACTAAAAGTACTTAAGTAAACGTAAAAGTAGCCAAAAATAAACTACTCAAACAAGCACTCGTTACCGGAAAAAACTACTCAAGTAAAAGTATTTCGTTACTTTACTCCACTGATTAAATCATTAAGTCGATTTACATAGTAGTAGTAGTAGGATTTTTTATTTTTAACCATAAAATAACGCCATCATCAACACAAAAAACAGCTGGGTTAAAAATAAGGAAACAGCGACAAAACGCTATACGTTGAACATGCTCAAGATAAAAATACAGAACTAAAGCGTTAAAAAAAAAATTAGCGCGATCGCTGCACCTAAGCACAATTTAAGCGGGTTACACAATTTAAGCGGGTTAACCCGCTAAATTTAACCTGTTTACGTCAGACGCAAACTTACGTCATTCTGCTTCAGTAAGCTTTGCGGGTTGGTAACAGTGTTGTCAGATTGGAACTATTTGATCTAGATCTAGAACTAAAATCAAGCGCTTAGAACCCAAATTTTCGATTTGGAACCTGGTACTATATTTAGAACCAAAGTGATGCTTTTGGAACGTTCCAGAATTTTGGACTAGGCACATGCGAAACCTACAGTTTCTGGCTTGCGCAGGATAAAATCTACTTCTTTTTCCAACTTTTGAAAAAGAAAACTTTTTTTGGCTCATTACACCATAGACTTCTTAGTGGACTGGAAACTGCTTTACGGTTCTTTAAGCGTACAAATTTTGAATTCATATTACTCAATAATTACAAAAAATTATAGATTGATATTTTACATGTCTCAAGATGGATCTTTTATAATATTTTTACAATTTTTTGTTTTACTAATTTAACCTCACATACTGCGTAGTTATTGATCTTAAACATGAGACCATAATGAGACATTATTTTGCCGAAGATCCAGTCACGCTTGAATGAATTCGTGCAAAATCTGATCACGATCTGATTACTCCATAGGTTTCCACCACTGTAATTCTGGCAGAATAAACGAGAGAACTGTAATTCTGGCAGAATAAACGTGCAGCCTGTGTGTACGAAGTACAGCGGTACTTTTCAGCATATCTTGTAGCGCCCTATTGATAAGCATCTTTCCTTTTGTAGCCTATGGACGAAATGGGGTAGCAAAAATGCCCTTTGCATGGGCTCGGATTCCGATCGAATTTTCGAACTTGAGGTTTGACAAAAAGAAAACAAGATGACTTGTTCGCTGTCATATAAATACTGAGGCTGCTAGTTATTAAATCCAGTGGTGTAAAAAGTATTTTCGAACTGTACTTAAGTAAAAGTATTGTTACTGACGGCAAAACTACTCGAAGTAAAATAGTAAGTATGAACTAAAAAAAGCACTTGAGTAAAAGTAAAAAAGTAGTTATTTAAAAACTTCTCAAGTAAAAGTATAGCGTTCTCAAACGTGTCAACTGCACACTTGCCGATGCTGACTTGCTCTGAAGGTGGCAAAATGGTAAACCAAAAGAAATCGTTACCTCTCAAATGGCCGAGTGAATAGAGCGTCTGCTTCTGGAACGGTAGACTCGGGGTTCGATTCAGAGTAGTACAGCGTAGTAGTACTCGGGGTTCGTACTCGGAGAGTAGTACTCGGAGAGTAGAGTAGTAGTATTCGTACTCGGAGAATAGTACTCGGAGAGTAGTACTCGGGGTTCGATTCAGAGTAGTAGAAGTACAGCGGTACTTTTCAGCATATCTTGTAGCGCCCTATTGATAAGCATCTTTCCTTTTGTAGCCTATGGACGAAATGGGGTAGCAAAAATGCCCTTTGCATGGGCTCGGATTCCGATCGAATTTTCGAACTTGAGGTTTGACAAAAAGAAAACAAGATGACTTGTTCGCTGTCATATAAATACTGAGGCTGCTAGTTATTAAATCCAGTGGTGTAAAAAGTATTTTCGAACTGTACTTAAGTAAAAGTATTGTTACTGACGGCAAAACTACTCGAAGTAAAATAGTAAGTATGAACTAAAAAAAGCACTTGAGTAAAAGTAAAAAAGTTGTTATTTAAAAACTTCTCAAGTAAAAGTATAGCGTTCTCAAACGTGTCAACTGCACACTTGCCGATGCTGACTTGCTCTGAAGGTGGCAAAATGGTAAACCAAAAGAAATCGTTACCTCTCAAATGGCCGAGTGAATAGAGCGTCTATTGATTCTATTTGAATAAGGAATAAGGTGTAGCGTATGGAGTAGGGTGTTATAACATTTAGGCCATAAATTTGTGTAAATATTGTGTAAATTAGGTTAGTATTTAAAAAAAAAAAAAAAGTGACTGTGAACAGCTGCTGCACTTGAAAAAAAAATTTACCAAATTCTTGATTGCAATATACCGTACTGATATATACCCTTGCTTCAATCAATGGAGAATTTCACTGACAAAATCACCCAGGAAATGAAAGCTTTTGGAGATAGATTGGCAAGGTATGAGGCTGAATATGCTAGCATTAGCACCAGGCCTGATGTTGAGGCTTCTAAGACTAGCAGCAGGCCTGGTGCTGGTGCTGTTGCTGCTGCCAATCTTGTTGCAGATCAAAAGGAGCAAGGAAACAAGTTAACGGAGATGAGGACTGCATTCAACAACTTGCAGAAAATCATCAACTCGCTCCAAAAAAGAATGGAAGATCAAGAAAGGAAATTGGACGACCTAGAACAGTATGGGAGGTCGAACTGTCTGATTGTCCACAAATGTGAAGGAGTTCCGAAAAAGGGAGAGTATTTAGAGCATGAAAAATACATATGTAGTGTGTTAAATGACAACTTACAACTAAACCCTCCTTTGCAGTTAAACGATATCGATGTTGCCCATCCTTTGCCCTCAAACAACAACAACTACTGCCCTGTCATTGTTAAATTTTTACGGCGAAGCCAAAGAAATTACGTATATTCAAGAAAAAGATTACTAAAAGGGAAACGAATGGTCATCACTGAATCACTAACCAAACGAAGACTTCAACTATTAAACGAGGCACGGGAGGTATTTGACTGGAAGTCGGTATGGTCATTTCATGGTGACATATATGCATTTGCTGCAGGAAGAAAACAGGTGATTCGCTGTGTTAATGATATTGTTAAGATTAAACAATTGATTTTGGCATAAAAAATTTGTAGTTCTTCACTTAGCAGCTAGTCTAATATTAAATTTGTAGCTGAAGCATAATAAAATCTAACTGAAGTATAGTCAATAAGTGATTAAACATATTGTTATTATCATAATTTATTATGAGAAAAAAAAAAAAAAAAACATGTTATTGTAATGCAAAAATGGCTAATTGCCCCTATCACTTGAAAGTACAGACAACTTTTTGTCTTTGTTGTCGCCAATAAGGCATAACTAATTTTAAGCTTTTTTGTTTTGTTTTTCACCTATTTTAGTTTTTTAATTGAAAATTGTTTTGTTTTTCCTTTTTCCACTAGCAGCATGCTAAATAGCATTAAGTCAAAATGCAGCCAATGCAATAAAACAATAACTGGTAAACAAAGATATACAGCTTGCAGCCTTTGCTCCTTAGTTTTTCACCAGAAATGCCTTGTAAGTAATATGTCAATAAATGGGAATATTTGTGTCTCCAACAGCAACTACATGTGCCATAACTGTGCTACTGCAATTTTTCCCTTTTTTTCCCTTACCAATGAAGAACTCCTGGAAGAATTTTCTTCTGCTTTTAGAATTAGTGCATCAATGCTTAATGATATGTTTGGTGACTCTGAGCATCTAAATAACTGTGATGTAAACCTTAATGAAGATGATATTAGTAATAACATACTAAAAGATGTGTACGTTACTGCAAATGAAGCAACTAGATTTTTATTAGATCCAGCAGAAAATGTAAACAATAATTACCGATTCTCAACTCTATGTGTAAATGCACGGTCAATAGTAAACCCAGTCAATTTCACCAAAATAGAAGGATTGATCGCTTCGCTAGATTATAAGCCCGATGTAATAGGGATAACTGAAACATGGGAACAACCTAATTCATTTGGACAGTATAAGTGCTTACCAGGATACATTTTTGTATCTAATGGAAGAATGCGAAAAAAAGGAGGGGGAGTTGGATTATATATTAAAGATAGTTTGAACTTCCATGTGTGTAACGATTTGACTTTAATGAATGAACAGATTTTTGAATCAATTTTTATAAATATTCAGTTCATGAACAAAGAGATAACTTGTGGGACAATTTATCGATCACCCCAGACTAATCAAGAAGCCTCTACCCAGTTTTTTAATCACCTTGAAAATACTTTGAAGATTTTGAATAAGTCAAAAAACAGAAGCTTCATCATGGGGGACTTTAATATTGACCTTCTAGATGTAAATAATAATAACTTAGAAACATATGTTGAGACAATGTTTGATCATAATTTCTACCCCTTGATTAACAAACCAACTCGTATAGTAAAAGATAAATTCTCTGCTATTGATCACATTTGGACAAATGTTACTGGAGCTCAAATAAAAAGTGCCATTCTTGCTCATGAAATAGCTGACCATCTTCCAGTAATTCAAGTTTCTAATATTGGCACACCTTTGTTAAAGTCTGAAAATCGAGAATGGAACTTTAGTCAACCTAACCTGCAAAAATTTTGTCAAATGCTAGAAGCAACGGACTTTGGTGAAGTGTATAATATGTCTGACCCGGATGATAGCTTCAAAGTGTTCTTGAGAGAAATTAACCCCATGTTAGTTGACTGCTTTAAGAGGAAAAAAAGTCCAAAAAGAAATATTCAACGTTGTGTATGGTATAACCGTGAGCTGTTACTTCTCTCTCGAAAAAAAGACAGACTGTACAAAATCTATCTTAAAAAGAAAACTTCAAGCGCGAAAGAAAAATATCATAAATTTAGAAATTTTTATTTCCACGCGATAACTCAAAAAAAGAAAGAGCATGTACAAAATCAATTTAAAAAGCATCAAAATAATATTCGGAAAACTTGGCAACTGATGAAAAATCTTCTTGGTAAAGTTCGCGATAAGTCTAGTTCTACATCTATCAGCTATGAGGGTGCTCACGTCAATAAACCTGTCGAAATAGCTAACTGTTTTAACCATCATTTTTCTACAATAGCTAAAAAACTAACTGACAAACTACCTTTGTCTGCCTCTAAATTCACTGATTATTTACCACCACCAAATCCCTCTTCCATGTTCATGACCCCTACAAATATAGTTGAAATCAAGAGATTTATATGTGAACTTAAACCTAAGCTGAGTGCTGGTGTTGATCAAATCCCTCCAATCGTTTTGAGGTATCTTCCTGATAATGTACTACACGCCCTAACTTACATATTCAATCAGTCTTTATGCGAAGGAAAATTTATATCTGTGTTTAAGCTAGCTAAAATTATAGCAGTTTACAAAAAAGGAAATCCAAAGAATGTTTTGAATTATAGACCTATTAGCTTGCTCTCTTCTGTGTCAAAAATTCTGGAAAAAATTGTTTACGCTAGATTGCATTCGTTTATTAACATGGATAATAATCTCTCGCATCAGCAGTTTGGATTCAGAAATAAACATTCGACCAACCATGCAACAACTCTGCTTATTAGTAACATTGTAGATGCTTTTGAAAAAAAACAATTGGTAATGGGAATTTTTCTTGATATCTCAAAGGCATTTGACACAATTGACCACGCAATTTTACTGCATAAATTGAATAACTATGGTGTAAGAGGTATAACGTTGAATTGGTTCAAAAGTTACCTCTCCAATCGTTCTCAAATTGTGGAATATGCTGGCGTTACTTCTTCTAGCCAAATGAATACCTTTTGTTCGGTGCCACAAGGCTCTATCCTCGCACCTTTATTATTTATCATCTATGTAAACGACTTTAAAAATTGCCTGCAGTATAGCACAAATATATCTTTCGCTGATGACACGAATGTTTTTATTGTTGATAAAAATCTTCAAGCACTTCATGAAAAAGGAAACATCGAACTTGAAAACATTGATAACTGGATGATAGCAAATAAACTATCTGT
This sequence comes from Trididemnum miniatum, assembly GCA_964006365.1. Taxonomy (NCBI): domain Eukaryota; kingdom Metazoa; phylum Chordata; class Ascidiacea; order Aplousobranchia; family Didemnidae; genus Trididemnum; species Trididemnum miniatum. The sequence goes on along the minus strand of OZ023232.1, from coordinate 8,517,412 downwards.
AAACACCAATAAAACAAATTATATTCTGTTTCAAACACCAAAATCCCGATTAACAAAAACCGTGAAAAATTTTCAGCTGAAACTAAGAAATAATGCGATAGATAGAGTGTCGTCAACTCGATTTCTTGGAGTGTTAATAGATGAAAACTTATCATGGAAGAACCACGTAGATATGATAAAGAAAAAAATGAGAGCTGCTCTTGGTGCTGTTATGCGCATTCGTGTGTATTTATCTTCTAAAGCCATGCTTTGTCTTTACCACTCATTGCTACTTAGCCATGTTCGCTATTGTATAACCAACTGGTGTTTTGGCAATGAAACCAGAATTCATCAATTACAACGCATCTGTAATAAATTTATCAGATTAGTTTTTGGCTTAAAGAAACGTGACAGTGTAAAAAACGTCATGAAACAAAATGGATTATTGACTATTAAACAAGTATATCATGTTGAGCTAGCTATTTTCATGTATAAAACCGTTAAAAAACTTCATCCAGTCGCAATACTAAACTTATTTCAATTAAAATCAAGTCTTGTATCAACTAGAAGTAATAGTCTTTATATCTCCCCATCATATAGATTAACTATGTGCCAACAGTCTATAAAATTTTCAGGACCTAAAATATGGAGTAAATTGCCAACTGCGATTAAGGAAAGCAAGAGTTTAAAATCTTTTTCAGATAAAGTTAAAGCACATTTTTTGAGCACAGACTAATTATTATGTCGTTAACAAGCTCTGTCGATTACCGCTACCTCTGTTGGGTCATTGTATATTTACAGTAATTGATTTATGAATTGATCTGTTCTGGTGCTGCTGTTGATCTTTATTTGCAGATGCCCAAAGAACGAATAGAATCATGAAGTTGGAAATCCAAAAAGATGTCGACTAGCAACTCCATCTAATACTAAATCAAGAACCACAATGCAGAAGCAATATTTCACTTTGATTGATGAACAGTGCCTATTTCTGAAAAGATGGTTAATTATTATTATCACATCTCAGTTTTTAAAAAAATACCTTTTTGTGATTACATATATAAATTATACACAAAACTGCAGTCATTCGTAGGCTACTGTTAAATACCCCATCAAAACACTGGCATAATATTTCTAATCTATCGTTAATCTGATACCAATACACTCCTGGACATGAGTAAAAACTGTACCCGGTTGTGAACTTGTCTTTTAAACAAGTGCGGATGAATGAGGGTACCCATTCACAACTCCCTCCAGGTAACCCTTGGGCAAGGTTTAGAACCTGTTAGCCCCCCAATAGCTAGGGTCACAGGCTGAAATCTTAGTGCTAATACAGTTTATTTGCAAATTTGATCTTGTTTGCTATGGCATGTTGCTTAATTAATTAATTAATTTTGTTTCTGCGTTGGTTCGTTTTGTGCGTGTGCTTTTGTTGTTAAATCCATTTGTTTTTTTGTTGTTTTTATTTGTTTATGTTTGTTAGGGTCACGCAGCCATGCCTAGTCTTTTTGACGGGCATGCTTCAACGATTACCCGTTTTGCTGCGTGTGCCCTTTTCCACGCTTTTCCAATACTTATTATGAACGTGTGTTTATAACGTAATGGAGTGCGGAAATAAAAAAGAATTGATTGATTGATTGATTGATTGAACTTAAATTCTAGCGGTTCAAATCGAGAGAGAAAAAGAAAAAAGAAAAGCACTGCAGCTTTTACGTGAAATAATGTGCTGTTAAATAATGCGTTCAGGACGTTCAGACGCAACAACAAAAATACCGGTCAAAAACAACACTATTTGGTTTGTTTGTTGCTTTATAAACACTTCTTAATACATTTTTGGATCAAAAAAAAAAAAATGCAAAACACGTTTATGCAAATTGTAAATGTGACTGTGATTGTAAAATGTTGACTATAAAAGCAAACCAAAAAAAAAAAACAGTCTAAATCCAAAAAACTACGAAACTTCAAAAAAATCATAACATATTTGTGGCGAAGTGATGCCCAATAAATGAGGTGCAAAGGCTGGGCGTGTCAAACATCAATTAAAATTTAAAACAAAAACCGAGGAAAATTACATTTCTCCACTCGACCACAAATTTCCATTAAAATGTCGTGGAAAAAATAAATCCAACAATAACGCGTGAAAACTATATCCTAAAAACATCGAAATCTTTTCTAGAACTTGTAAAACGAAACCAAATATTAACCAAAACGTTTCCACATAATCAAAGAGTAAAACACTTTATTGCAGAATATAATTTTTAAACTTTCAAAAACTACATTTGCGTTTCGATATCAACCTCATTAAAAAAAAAAAAAATGCTAAACAACACCCAATTAAATTCATCACTTTTGTGACGTTTTGGCACAGCGTTTGATCAAACACGAGCTAAAACTGGAGATTTCGGGGGCCAGCAAAAACGTTTGATCTCGTCAAAACGCACTGCAAACTTTTGGCGATTGAGCTGCTTTCCGACGCAAGATTATCATGTTGCACACATGTTTTGTACACTACATGAAATTTCCTATTTGGTGGGTATTGTCAAGTTGATGGCATTTTATGTCTTTTACCAGCAGAATTGCGACGAAGTTGAAGTAAAACTGCAGTTTTTCAGTTTTGGCGAAAAGTTGATTTTTGACAAAACTGGTGTGCAAACATTGCGCTGTTTGAACGTTTTGCGTTTCGATATCACCACTTTAATAACATGGGACATGAAGCTAATTAAATTCCAAAACGTCTCCACATGGTGAGATTGAGCACTTTTTTGTTGATATCATTTGACGCGGATTCGAAAATGAGTGAAATTATAAAAATCGTTTGATCACGTCAAAACGTCATTTTGCTAAAAACGCTGTGCAAACTTTATGCAAATACACTGCTTTGCGTTTCGATATCGGACTGGTTCAAATATGATTATGAAACGATATGAAACGCTGAATAGCATACACCCGGTTAGATTGAGCACTTTTGTGACGTTTTGGCACAGCGTTTGATCAAACACGAGCAAAAACTGGAGATTTCGGGGGCCAGCAAAAACGTCTGATCTCGTCAAAACGCACTGCAAACTTTTGGCGATTGAGCTGCTTTCCGACGCAAGATTATCATGTTGCACACATGTTTTGTACACTACATGAAATTTCCTATTCGGTGGGTATTGTCAAGTTGATGGCTTTTATGTCTTCTACCAGCAGACTTGCTACGAAGTTGGAGTAAAACTGCAGTTTTTCAGTTTTGGCGAAAAGTTGATTTTTGACAAAACTGGTGTGCAAACATTGCGCTGTTCCAACGTTTTGCGTTTCGATATCACCACTTTAAAAACATGGGACATGAAGCTAATTAAATTCCTAAACGTCTCCACATGGTGAGATTGAGCACTTTTTTGTTGATATCATTTGACGCGGGTTCGAAAATGAGTGAAATTTGAAAAATCGTTTGATCACGTCAAAACGTCATTTTGCTGAAAACGCTGTACAAGCTCTAGGCAAATGCACTGCTTTGCGTTTCGATATCGGACTGGTTCAAATATGATTATGAAACGATATGAAACGCTGAACAGCATACACCCGGTTAGATTGAGCACTTTTGTGACGTTTTGGCACAGCGTTTAATCAAACACGAGCTAAAACTGGAGATTTCGGGGGCCAGCAAAAACGTTTGATCTCGTCAAAACGCACTGCAAACTTTTGGCGATTGAGCTGCTTTCCGACGCAAGATTATCATGTTGCACACATGTTTTGTACACTACATGAAATTTCCTATTCGGTGGGTATTGTCAAGTTGATGGCATTTTACGCGTACTATCAGCAGAATTGCGACGAAGTTGGAGTAAAACTGCAGTTTTTCAGTTTTGGCGAAAAGTTGATTTTTGACAAAACTGGTGTGCAAACATTGCGTTATTTGAACATTTAGCGTTTCGATATCACGATTTTCAAAGCATGGGACATGAAGCTAATTGAATTCCTAAACATCTGCACATGGTGAGATTGAGCACTTTTTTGTTGATATCATTTGACGCGAGTTCAAAAATGAGTGAAATTAAAAAAATCGTTTGATCACGTCAAAACGTCATTTTGCTAAAAACGCTGTACAAACTCTGGGCAAATGCACTGCTTTGCGTTTCGATATCGGACTGGTTCAAATATGATTATGAAACGATATGAAACGCTGAACAGCATACACCCGGTTAGATTGAGCACTTTTGTGACGTTTTGGCACAGCGTTTGATCAAACACGAGCAAAAACTGGAAATTTCGGGGGCCAGCAAAAACGTCTGATCTCGTCAAAACGCACTGCAAACTTTTGGCGATTGAGCTGCTTTCCGACGCAAGATTATCATGTTGCACACATGTTTTGTACACTACATGAAATTTCCTATTCGGTGGGTATTGTCAAGTTGATGGCTTTTATGTCTTTTACCAGCAGAATTGCGACGAAGTTGAAGTAAAACTGCAGTTTTTCAGTTTTGGCGTAAAGTTGATTTTTGACAAAACTGGTGTGCAAACATTGCGTTATTTGAACATTTAGCGTTTCGATATCACCACTTTAATAACATGGGACATGAAGCTAATTGAATTCCAAAACGTCTCCACATGGTGAGATTGAGCACTTTTTTGTTGTTTATATTTGACGCGGGTTCGAAAATGAGTGAAATTTGAAAAATCGTTTGATCACGTCAAAACGTCATTTTGCTAAAAACGCTGAGCAAACTTTAAACAAATGCACTCTTTTGCGTTTCGATATCGGACTGGTTCAAATATGATTATGAAACGATATGAAACGCTGAACAGCATACACCCGGTTAGATTGAGCACTTTTGTGACGTTTTGGCACAGCGTTTGATCAAACACGAGCAAAAACTGGAGATTTCGGGGGCCAGCAAAAACGTCTGATCTCGTCAAAACGCACTGCAAACTTTTGGCGATTGAGCTGCTTTCCGACGCAAGATTATCATGTTGCACACATGTTTTGTACACTACATGAAATTTCCTATTCGGTGGGTATTGTCAAGTTGATGGCATTTTATGTCTTCTACCAGCAGAATTGCTACGAAGTTGGAGTAAAACTGCAGTTTTTCAGTTTTGGCGAAAAGTTGATTTTTGACAAAACTGGTGTGCAAACATTGCGTTATTTGAACATTTAGCGTTTCGATATCACGATTTTCAAAGCATGGGACATGAAGCTAATTAAATTCCTAAACATCTGCACATGGTGAGATTGAGCACTTTTTTGTTGATATCATTTGACGCGAGTTCAAAAATGAGTGAAATTAAAAAAATCGTTTGATCACGTCAAAACGTCATTTTGCTAAAAACGCTGTACAAACTCTGGGCAAATGCACTGCTTTGCGTTTCGATATCGGACTGGTTCAAATATGATTATGAAACGATATGAAACGCTGAACAGCATACACCCGGTTAGATTGAGCACTTTTGTGACGTTTTGGCACAGCGTTTGATCAAACACGAGCAAAAACTGGAAATTTCGGGGGCCAGCAAAAACGTCTGATCTCGTCAAAACGCATTACAAACAGTGGAATTAACTTTGGGGCCCCGAGAAGTCGAGTTTTGGGGGGAGAAGTTTTTATTAGGGGGAGGCCAAAACTTGATTTTTGGCAAAAAAGTCTATATAGTCGACAGAGAAAACTTGGTATTTTTTGGGGGGACAAGCATGTAGATCGGCGGGGCAATTTCGTTTTTGCGCCGGCTCTGAACCATGCCAAGTTGATTGGGACCTGGCCAAGTTCGATGTTAACCGATTTTTTGCAGGAGTGTTTGACTGTTGTTGTTGTTTAATTTCAGTGTATTTACTGCTACCGGTCGGACAGCCATGCCAAGTTGATGTGGATTTGGCATGACTCGATTTTTAATCGGATTTTCGTATAAGTGTTTCATGGCAGTTTTTGTTTAATTTCAGTGTTCTTAATGTTTTCGGTCGGACAGCCATGCCACGTTGATTTAGACCTGGCATGGCTCAATGTTGATTGGATTTTTGTTTGTGTGTTTTGCTATATAGTTGTAATACGTCATGTAGGTGTATTTAATGCTATATCGGTCGTATAAACATGCCAAGTTAATTTGGACCTGGCATGATTCGATGTTGGTAGAAGTGCTGGTAGAAGACATAAAATGCCATCA